>OU342739.1:16081144-17281144 GCA_910589765.1 Avena atlantica | reverse complement strand
AGAATACACTCACATCACATCACTCATTTAGCCCTTTCCTTTACCAATTCAAGTGGATTGAAAAGAAGTCTTTGGGTGTGTTTGGTAGGTCCGGACAGCGCAGAAATTTCCATCTCAACCGAGATTTTTGGAAAATTACGCGTTTGGTAACCCATGTTTCTCTTCTGGACTAAGGTGGGCAAGTGGTCTCAGTCCTGCCTGATAGAGAAGCTCAACCTAGCTGAGTCCATCCCAAACAATTCCCCCCGTGCAATGCAGCCCGCTAGGGGTCACGGCCCACTCAAGCCTCGAGCGGTTCATTCTCCCCGAAGCCCTCGTCTCCCCCATCGAGCAACCCCGTCGTCCAGTCCAGGCTTTCGTCGACCTCCTCACGCCGCCTTGAAGCTCCGTCGTCAAGCGCCTCCTCACACCGCCATGGCCTCGCACCGCCTTGAAGCTCTGCCGCCAAGCACCTCCTCGTGCCGCCTCAATGTTCCGCCCCTGGCTCGCTGACGAGCATGAACGATCTTGGCCCCTGGCTCCAAGGCGAGCACCGCCCTGGCTCCGCGACGAGCACGAACAAGCTCCGCCCCCTGGCTCCTCGAGGAATACGACCAGCGCCTCCACGTCCATGAAGGACCCGGTTGCTTTTTTTATTTCTGTTTATAGGGACCCGATTGCTTTTTGTTTTGTATATAGAGAGCCGATTGCGTTTTATTTTTTATTCAGGGATTTCTATGCAAATTTGGACCTCTTCAGCATCTCTTTCTCCATACAACCCACCAAACAAGAGACGCACTCATCAAGTCTGAACAAATACGAGCTACCAAACATGTGAAAAAATCTGACGTTAGTTTAGCTAGGGTCAGCTTGTATGAGTTGAGATAGCAATTCTCCAACGGCGGACTACCAAACACACCCTTAATAGTTAATCCGGCACCCTCCATGGAACACGTTATGCGAGTGAGTGAGTGAGTGAGTGCCTCCCCTAGTAGTGCATCACATGAAAACTAAAGTGAGAACACTAGACCGCAGGCTACTGCTTGAAGAGTAGGAGTAGGGACAGAGCATTGTCACAGGATGCATCATATGGTTAAATTAATTATCACCAGTGTATTATCATTGTCATAGGATGTATCTTATGGGACACAAAACTTTAAATTGTATGTTTTGCTCTCTCTTTTTCGCAATGTCTTCACGGTTAAAACAAAAATACAATGCTGATTCAATGACTACATGCCTCTTGGAGTAGTAGTCCGCAATTTAGCACACGATAGTAGAAGTTCTTTTTGAACACGATAGTTATTAATTTCTCCACCTTTTCTTACCTCTACCCAGTTATCACTGGGGGGTGCCATCATCGTTCATGCATGCATGCATTGCTAGCTCTGCCTTCACTCTCATGGCATGTGCCAGCAATAATTTTTTCTACTATTGAAATTTAAGCCAGCAATAATATGTCCAGTGATGCAGTAACGGGGCACCGGTACCAGAGACCACTAAATCTTCGTCAATCTACTCTCTAGCTCCCTCTTGGCCACCCCTTTTTGCAAATCTACTGCAAAAATCAAAATAATAATTGCTACGCTGCATACATGGGTGGCGACTTTCCGTAGGCCTTCGTTTCTCTGGCTAGACATGGAGTAGGTCTGCATTGTGTGCAAGGCTAGCTATAGCTAGATGGATGGAGATGGGCAGGGTGGTGCTTGGGATGGAGAGGGGGAGATGCGTGTGGTCCATGCTGTGGCTCATTCATTCATTCTCTTTGTTGCTGTGGAGGAGATGCTTCTCTTTTGGTTATGGATAATGGCATGGGTAAGATCCTCACAAGTTGCATAGTTAACATGTGCCACGTGTTTGTTTTTCTGAAATGAAGGTCTATCGACCGTCTCTGCATCCAAACTGATGCACAACCAAGATTTTAGGCGATGTCTATACTCTATTCTACTTACATGTAGAGATCTTTTTTTTTTTTTTAAACGGGTGGATACATGCAGAGAATGATTACCTCTTTTCTTATATCTAAAAAATCACTAAATCAAGATAAAATTAAACAAGCAGGATGGTTTCTTCTGTGGGCATATTTCTGGAGTATATGGCCAATTCCGCATTTCCTATGAAAATCGAAGTGTTCCATGTAAAAGTTTCTACATTTCAAATGAGCCCTCACGAATGAACATATTTTGCTCACAGATTTGGGTTTTCCTCAACCCTGTGGACCCTCTCATCATATCTTACGCATCCACACATATTGAGGACTCTCTCATACTCATCTATCTCTCTACAACACTGTGAACCCTATCATCATATCTTACACATCCAACTAATTTGGCAGTATGAAACTAAGGGTAGTTACTCCTCTAGTTCTCTGTATTCTTTGGTCAACTTTAGAGGCATCACTCAGGTTTATCTCCCTGCTGTGTGGAAATTACTTTGGTTGCTTTCTCAAAATAAAATTCTAACTAGGAACAACCTTAGAGCCAGAGGGATTCCAAAACCCCTGGAATGTAATCTCTATAAGGAAATAGAATCAGTTCATCATTTATTTTTTGAATGTGTAGTTTCTAGTTTATTATGGAAAGATGTTCAGGATACCTTTGGTATTCAAATAGTAGATTTTGAATCCCTTGCTTCGAAATGGCTTGCTAATAAGAAACATCTACATTTAAATGTTGTTTCTTTTGCTGTTCTTTGGAGCATTTGGAACAATAGGAATAACATTGTCTTTAATAAGAAATCTTGAATTAATATGAAACAGGTTTGACGCCTGGTTCTTTCCTTCCTCAAGCTGTGGCAGAGGCCGTTCAAGGACCTGGAGGGAGGGAAAATCGCCGTCTTCATGGAAAAGTTGATCAACAGACTAAAAATCCTCTAGCGCTCCCGGCGAGGTGATTTGCACTCGCTTCGAGCGGATCTCCACTTGGAAAACTACTGTATCGTCAAGCTATGGCGGGAGGGCATCGCTGGAATACATCCAGACTCATCCTGATGAGGAGGACAACATCCATGAGGTGTACTAGCCTAGGTTGTCGGTTCTTTCTCAAACTTGTTAAGTCTTTTGATCCCTGGAGTTGTAGATGTCAGCTGTGGCTTAAGCTGAGGTGTGACTCTCTAGTTTAGTTTTTGAGCGCTAGGCTCCTTTCCTGTTATTTTGTTTTTGTTGACACTTGGAACTGGTTGGTTTCATTCTCGTTAATAGAAGAGGGGGCAGAGTCCCTTTAGATCTAAAAAAAAATCTCTCTACAAAACTATATATATAACTCACTCGCTTGGGCTCTAGAATCTAGAAATAAACTTTCTGGATATGCATGCTATCCAGCGCCGGCCCTAGGCCTGTGCAGCCGGTGCAGTGGCACAAGGCCCCGATTGCTAGGGGTCTCACCTAGGAACGCATATGCATGCATATTACTCCTTTCGTTAAAATATAAGATGTTTTAGTTTTGTGAAAAAAATGTATTTAGATTTGTTTTAGTGTTTAGATTCACTACAAATATGAGTGAACCTATATACTAAAACAAAGATCAGATACATTCTCTTTATAAATCTAAAATTTCTTATATTTTAATACGGGCGAGGTAGATCAGAGAAAGAAAATTAATCAACCGATCAGTTCAATTGTTACTTGCTAGCAGCTCACCCATTCAGGACCTGTACGTAGCATGAATGTATCGCTAATGAAGAAGAGTGCTATGCCTAGTCACGTCGCTTGTCAAATCGATTTCTCCTATCAGACTCCTTTTTTGGTTTCCACCGCCGCTGGTAGCCCTCTTCCTCTGAGTAATGGAGTTAATTTTCCTACTCTTTTCATTTAAAAATAACTGATTTAAGTTTGTCTACATTCGCATGTATCTAAACGTATTTTAGTGTACGGAGATCATAAATATAACATATATTGATAAAATACCTGTTTTGAGTTGAATAATGGAGTTCATTTTCCTATAAATTCTTCCTCGGTCTGCAATGTTTAGTAGAATTCTCGGCTTCTCTAGGTGTTTTTTTAATACAATTTGAGTATTTTGTTCAATATATATATTATAGATGATTTTGTTCAATACACAAAGTTCGAATAGGCAAACGCCTCTATGATTGCTTATGTACAGGGACAAAGAAAAATTCTTGCAACGGGCCCCTGACATGTCAGGGCCGGCCCTGATGCTATCTAGTATATGCATGGTGCCATCATATTTCGCTCATTAGGGTCGTCGGATACGCGAGGAGTAAATGAGAACAATCTACCCATCACGGATTCTGTGATGGGTTTCTCTTTCAATCAAGGAAAATGATAGGACTCCCCCGGAGGATGCGATCCCCCGGTTCCTCCTCCTGTGTGGTGACAACGGTGGGCTAGGCTCACCCACATCCTTTACCAGGGAACGTACGTCTCTCCTTGATCTGTATTTTCTCTCTCTGCCTCCAACCTCTCTCTCAGATCTCATCGCGTTGACTTCCCCGGGTGGCTCCTCCGCTGAGATTTTTCGCGATGCCCTCCTCCACCGAGCTCCTCCGCGACGCCCTCCTCCGCCGCGCTCACATGGTGCTCTTGGGCAGGGCGTTGCCGCGCCCCATCCTCCACCCCATCCTGCTCGCCTCCACGCCCACGAGGCCTTGCTGCTGCTGCCAAGGGGGAGTGAGGTCAAGGTGGCCTGCCTCCATGGCGGTCGAGGCCTACGTTGGTGTCCTCTCCGGCGGTACGTGTTGCAGGTGGCCTTCAATGGTCACTGATAGCGCTACATATGACTAGCAGAGTTGCTACTTAATCGAAGTTTGCTACGTACGTAATTGAAGTTTGCTACATGGGGTCGTGAGCGGTGCTATGTGCAGCCGCGGTGGTGCTACAAGTGGTGTCGTGTTTTGCTACATGCGGCCGACGGTGGTGCTAAAATAGTTAAATAGTTTGCTACGAGATCTCTGGCGACGTCTCTGGCGAAGTTAAATTTGCTACAATAGGACATTTTTTTTGCTACACCTGTTTAGTGGTTTTGCTACAATAGCGCAAATTTATTGCTACATGGTCTCCGATGAGGTCTATCGGCGAAAACCTCCTACGAGTCTACGGCGAGATCGGATACGCTACATTAGCACAAATTTTTTGCTACCACCGTTTTGCGTTTTTGCTACAATAGCGTAACGTTTTTGCTACACGGTCTCCGGTGAGGTCTACCAGCGAAAGCCTCCGGTGAGGTCGGGTTTGCTACATTAGCTTAACTTTTTTGCTACACGGTCGCCGGCGAGGTCTCCGGCGAAATCTCCGACGAGGTCCAGTTTGTTTTTTTATTTTCTGGACCTTTTGCTACAATGTAGCAAAAGCGCGGCAAATGTAGCAAAAACGGGGCAAATATAGCAAAAGCGGGATTTTGAATCCAAAAAACGGACACGTGGTTGGCTAGGGACCCGGGGAATAAAAACTACATATCCCCGGGGGACGCGTAGGGCTGTCCTTCAATCAATTCATCCATCCATATCCTGATGCATGGTCTCTACATATGCGCACATACTGTACATAATAATATAAATACCACATTGCTCCTGGCAGCATACATTGTGGACTGAGCTGCGGCTCTTTTTTTACATATATTCGTCCATCTATCCACCTAGAAATCGAAAAAAAAAAACACATAATCCTCATCGGATTCACACGGTTCTACATACAGTACTTGTATAAAGAGGTGTTGATCGATGAGACACGTGATCTTGCACAGATAAGGAGCCTGCACGGCCACCGCTGCAGGACACATTTGTACCCATTGCGCCCCAATCTTGCAGCACTGAGTTTCAGAACGTGCACAGCGATCTAAAGGGAAAAACAAGTGGAAATATGACCTCACCCTCCTATCACAGATGCCTTATTCAGAAGACAGATAGTAGTAGATAGTAAACCAAAAAAGGATTTGATCATGCTTTGTGATCAATTAATCTGGTCCCACCATTTGATGCAGTGAGGAATTAAGTGTTCACAGTTCAGAGTGGGCAGGGAGTGAAAACTAGTACTGCAAACCTTCCACAGAAATTAACCGCCATCAGATGAATTAACTGTGTAGGGTCAGAGTTGGAAAACCTGCCAGTCTTCCACAGCAATTAACCGGTATCAGAACGATCATGTGCCCCGGGGATCAGACTGAAATTTTGCCACTACGATATACGTACTAGAGTGTTTGCCCATTTGGTCCCCTACGGCACTACCGCCCGCATCTATCTCTTCACTTTTTGCTCTTTCGCAGAACAAAAATGCAGATGGTGTGATCTCCATGGATTGAGTTGGGATCTTGGAAGGAAGGCGGAGAAGAAGAAAAAACAGGAGAAAAACAGTTGTTCTGGGAACAGGAGGATCGAACTTGGAGGTTTCAAAAATTTGAGTTCTAGATTACAACACAGCAATGTTAACATTCAGAGAAAATAGACACAGTTCCACCGCGATGTCGCAACCTCGCTCTCATCGTCTCAACGGACCACAGCTAGTTAGCGGCTCAGTTGGCCTTCGATCGACTTGTCCAGAAGTAGGCATCGTCCCATGCATGTGCCGCAGGCTTCAGCTGCAGCGTGACTGCGTGAGGGCGCGCATGTGAGCGTTGCGGGGTTTTAGCTTAGCCATCCTGCTTGCGACCCTGGGTTCAGCTGCCTGCCATTGCCATTTGCTAGTAGCAAACTTCCCGTGGTTGTCTGTTATGGTCCAGCGGTTAGAGACGTGTGCCGCATTTGTCATGGAAGAAAAGCCTTCCATGGAATTGGGATTCATTCATGATACTCCTATTTTTTAGATGCGTCTTGGAGGAGAGGGGGGAGGGGCTTTTGGAATGTACACATTTGTTTGGTTGTGGTGTGTAGACCTGCCTTTGTGTAGCCTCACCTTGTGTGTGTTTATACGTGTGATTTACCTGTGGTGATTAATTAATTTACTGCCATGTGTCTCTCTCTGTCATCTTCTTCTGTGCTTTAGTACTACTAGGCTTTGTTTCCTGTGTAGGCTATAGGCTAGCTATAGCAGTGGTGGTCTGGTGGAGAAGGCTGAAAAGCATCAGCATAAATCTCAGGGCAACCGGTCTGGAGCAAGTACTCACTCCATCCTATTAGAGCATGTACAGCGTGTGGACACGAAAAAAGTATGCATGTGTCTAAAAAAAAGGAATGAGCTCCACTGTTTAGATGGTATCTAACAAAAGTTGTAGGGTCTACTCAACATAAGATACTAGTATTTTTAAATTTTGATCATACACTGTCAAGTGGAACCATTAATTGCTTTTTTTTAGACACTTGTATCTTGTACTACACATAGGACTAAGAATTTTCTGTCTAGCACTGTGCTCTCCACCGTGCTAGACACAACTTGAAAGATAAAAGTTACTCTTAGACACCGTGCTAGACACAACGGTGTGCTTGCTCTTAGAGCATTATAATAAGGATAAGTTAGCTGGCTATAACATTTAAAATACTATATTCCTGCTGAGTTAGAAGAGAGAATAGTAGAGAGAAAGAAAGCGGGCTCTCATAGAAGATTCAGCTCTTACACGAGCCAACTCTTGCACATGCTCTTTGAGAAATTGAAAGGTGGGAGATATATTAATAAAATAGCACATTTTTATAACTAGCTATTATACATGTTAGCTATAGTGTTGATTATAGATGACATGACAATGTCTTAGACTTGTAATATGGTACGTATATGAGATGGTGTAGTATAGTAGTACATCAGTCGTATATGTACCTTTTACACCATGTGAGGGGCTTTTCCTCACCAATATAATATGCAACCGATCGGCCCCTAGGACTCTTCAACACATCCCAACGCTTAAGGCGTAAATTTTTTTGCACAGTTATTAAGAAACGTTGTGTGTGGGAGATGCTTTCCAAACTTGCCCCTAAAAAATAGGTTGCACTACAAGATAGGTGATTTCCATGCTATCGGCACAGCATAAACTATTTTTTTTTAATAATCTTTGAATTATTTGTCTCGTTAGTCTCTTGCTTTGAATATTTTTAACAGTAATTCTACTTAATCATTGATTAAATTGCAGTTAGTCAAACTTTCTGGTCGATCACCCATCCTCACTACTCCATCCTCGGCACGCTTAACTTCCTCGTTCCTCCAGAATCTGTTTCCACAAAACAATTTATACATTTTTGTCAATACTATGATATCAATCCTATTAACTCTTATATCATCATATCACATGTTTGTATTTTTTTGAAACTACAAACAATTATTTAAGTAAACAACAATGAATAAGTAAAAATATTATTAAATTCAAATAAAAATATAATTTCTTTTTGTATTTTCTATTTAATATGGAATAATTAATATCTTTAAATCTGTAAATCAGAATTCGACAAATAATAAGCCTAAATTGATCGAAAAATGAGAGGAATCCAAATATGATATCAATATCAACCTATCACAAACTATGATGTGATTCTTACCAAAATTTCATTTGCCCGTTTAAAACGGCACGCATAAAGATTCATAGCTCGGGGCTGAGACTCGCTAAACTTCAAGTGGATCTCTGATGAAATAACATATTGTGAAACTAAAAATGATTTTTGTAAAATATCATGAGCATCCGATCATGTACCTGTAGTTCATATCTGACCCACTTCCTATCGATTCGGCAGGAATTTGTTTTTTCACCAGGGATAGATGAAAAGGTTTGAGATCCCCCCTGCTAGGACGTTATCCATGTAATATGGTCTAGTATTTTTGAAAAAAAAATATGGTGGTAGAATTTTCAATTATCCATTTGGTGTTTGCTTCACAAAACTGCCCGTTTTTTGCACTCGGAAAATAGAAAATGGCTTTTTGGTGCGACGAAAAATAAAACTTCCTCCTGAAACATTGTACGTCATCCCATGATGTACATATATACATAATATGGACACATTATCAGAAACTATGCCTTCATTCTAGCCATAACATTGATCATTTGACCCGAAAGCCAAGAAACCTCGAACGAGATAGGTCATTTTGTGAAGGTTTTTTTGAGACATAATTAATATACCATGTTTGATATTTTTCCTTCTAACTATATCACATATTATAACACCACGCGAAGGTTTCATATTGTTTTTGAATTTCTTATGTCCGTTTTAAACTATTATTAAACTTTGTCGAAGGACGGGCATGAAGATTCTTAGCTCGGGGCTAAGACTAGCTAAACTTCAAGTGGATCTCTGATGAAACAACATATTATCCGATCAGATAACTGTAGTTCATATTTGACTCACTTCCTACCGATTCAGCAGGAATTTGTCTCTTTTCACCAGGAATAGACAGAAAGGTTTGAGATCCCCCTGTTATGACATTAACCATGTAAGATGGTCTAGTATTTTTGAAAATATGTTGGTATTATTTTGAATTAGCCATTTTGTGGTTGCTTCACAAAACCGCCCGTTTTTTGCACTCGGAAAATGGCTTTTTGGTGCGACAAAAAGGAAAACTTCCTCCTGAAACATTGTTCACCATTTCATGATGCACATGTATGCACAATATGTACACATTATAAAAAACAATGCCTTCATTCTAGCCATAACATTGGTCATTTGACCCGAAAGCCAAGAAACCTCGAACGAGAGAGGTCATTTTGTGAAGTTTTTTTGAGACATAATCAATATATCAAGTTTGATATTTTTTCCTTCTAACTATGTCACATAATATGACACCACGTAAAGGTTTCGCATTGTTTGGATTGCTTTGAATTTCTAATGCCCGTTTTAAACTATCGTTAAAATTTTTCGAAGGGCGGCCATGAAGATTCTTAGATCGGAGCTGGGACTCTCTAAACTTCAAGTGGATCTCTGATGAGACAACATATTGTGAAACTAAAAATGATTTTTTTAAAAAAATCATGAGCATCTGATCATGTACATGTAGTTCATATCTGACTCACTTCGTCCTACCGATTTGGCAGCAATTTGTTTTTTTCACCAGGGATAGACAAAAAGGTTTGAGATCCCCCTGTTATGACATTATCCATGTAAGGTGGTCTAGTATTTTTTTAAAAAATGTGATGGTAGCATTTTGATTTAGCCATTTGGTGGTTGCTTCACAAAACCGCCCGTTTTTTGCGCTCGGAAAATGAAAAATGGTTTTTTGGTGCGATAAAAAGGAAAACTTCCTTCTGAAATATTGTTCGTCATCCCATGATACACATGTATGCATAATATGGATATATTATCACAAACTATTTCTTCATTCTAGCCATAACATTGGTCATTTGATCCGAAAACCAAGAAACCTCGAACGAGATAGGTCATTTTGTGAAGGTTTTTGAGACATAATCAATATACCAAGTTTGATATTTTTACTTCTAACTATGTCACATAATATGAAACCACGCGAAGGTTTCACATTATTTGGATCGTTTTTTAATTTCTAATGCCCGGTTTAAACTATATATAATGTTTTATGTTTCACTTAAATTTTTTATAAATGTATAATATTTGCATGTAGATAGATAGATCTTATTTTTCTGCAAATTTTGATATATTATTTGTATTTTTCTGAATTAAAATGATTTAGTTATGATTTTTCAAAAATTAATGAGGTAAAAAGAAAAATAGCTATGGCTAAAATTAAATGGAAAAAAATCTGGAGGCCTACGCTTACGGTCTAGCCGTCGGCACAGACCAACCAATTTTTTCCAAAGAGATGTGCCGACGGACAGGACTAGGACTACGCCGAGGGTTGTACCTACGCCGAGGGCCACCGTCGGCACAACCCTCTCTACTATGCCGACGGCCGCGCTACGCCGAGGGATACCCTCGGCACCGTCATCTACGCCAATGGCCATCCCTACATCGACGACTGGGCTAGTCAGCTAGCCGGGGGAGATAGCTACGCCGACGGCCCGGCATTTGGCCGTCGGTGTAGCCGGTCGGGCGTCGACGCCTCAGTTCTTTCATGTAGTGTTGTATGAGGTACTCAATTTGTTGGGATGTGCACCTCCAGACTAGGATCAATGTATGTCAAACCTAGTTATGAGGTACTCAATTCCTTGCTGCAACAAAAAAATTGAGCGAGTACAAAAGCTTTGTCCTATTCAATTAGTTAGCAAGAAGAGTACTGGAAAATAAAAGTTTCATACTACATAGCGATTACTCTCATGGCAACAAATTACTCATGCGCCTCATGCCCGTTAAAACCCAAAGAGTAGGTTCATGCTTAATCTTTCCTAGGACGTTCATCTTCAGTACAAGGGCACTCAATTAGTGAGCTATTACACACTTTTTAAAGGGTAGCTGCTTCTAGGCAAACCTCCTGGCTCTCTTTTCACCCCCCCCCCCTCCTTTATCACTGAGAGATCAATTACAAGCCTTAACTGGTGATCTGGGTTGTTTCCCTCAAGCATTGCGCTCATTCCAAAATTACCAATACGCAAGAAGGGCGACGGAGGCCAAATCTTTGCGCTTTGTCATAATGTGCCACCAAAAAAATAGATTGGGCTGGCCAAGCCTCAAGATCAATGAAGTGGACCTGAACTTCTCCTTGATTAGGTCACGAAGCCTTCTAGTGTACCTACAATGGACAAAGAGATGACCAACTGATTTCGGTAATTGCTTACAAAGTTGGCAAACCCAGGGTAGGATCCACCATCTCTCAAGCCCGGCAGTCGGCCAGTCTTTGCCGACAGGCGATGCCTTGTATTTTTCTCTCTTCCTATAATGATTTTGTTAAAAAAAGACGTCTTAGACATGTTTGCCTAGTCTTCCGGAAGCTTCTGGGTTCGCCACTAGGCAAATCCCACAATTTGGCCAGCCCCTCTTCTTAAGACGGCCGACGGTCCAAATCCTATTTTAAATGGCTAGCCAAGCGAATAACTTGACTTTGGGAGGGGTACAAATCCTCCAAACCGAGGGGTTTATTTGTGAGGAGGTTGCTCCAAAAAAAATTGAAGTGCGATAGCTTGACCTGCGCAAATGTGAAGAACATAGCTCTTAACCTTAAGGTGTCAAGTGAGATCCCATCAAAGTCCCATATTTAGTTTATTTAAAATCTAGTTTCAATGTTGACTAAAAATTTATTCTAGATTTTGACATATAAACTAAAAAGGTATTTTCGTTATGCAGATCGTCTCGTCAGATGAACCGTCGGCACGTGTCTCGCCGTCTCGCTTAAAATAACAAGTGGTACGTCACTTTTGGTTCTCCCAACGTGCATAAATCGGGCCGATTATTAAGTAGTGTACGTATCAAACCGATCTAAGTCCCATCTCAGATCTAGGCCCATCTATGGTACGCACCGATCAATGAAGCCAACAAATTCTGTTCCTTCAAGTTGAATTTGCACTTGCATAGTCACGCAAATCTGACAATGCATGCATCATCTAAAGGACTACTGCAAGACGTGTAAAGAGATAGGGTTTGGGAAATACCGCACACGGCTCTAGGCACGGCGCGGGGCTCCTGTATATATATTGGCTCAAGGCTCAAAGTTATAGATATACAAGCCCATATGGGCTGGGTTAGGGTTTCCTAGATTAATTCTAACATCCCCGCAGTTACAACGGGAGGTTTACAGACGTTAAAACTGGAACGAAACTCTTCAAATAAAGGAGAAGTTAATCCTTTAGTCATAATGTCAGCAAACTGGTGGCTAGAGGGAACATGAAGAACCCTGACTTTGCCGAGGGCTACCCTCTCACGAACGAATTGAATATCTATCTCTATATGCTTCGTGCGTCGATGTTGTATGGGGTTAGAGGACATGTAAACAGCAGAGATGTTGTCGTAGTAGACAACTGTCGCGGAGGAGAGTGGACGATGAAGCTCACCAAGGAGCCGCCAACTCCAACAGACTAGGAATATCTGTCCAGCAGATCTAAATTCTCGTCGTCGCTACTAGGATGCCATTTTCTTTGCAACCAGACTTTCATTATCTTGATACATGCATACCCCATGCCCTTGGGTCTCCTATGGAAGATGTTCAAGGAACCAAATTGGTCGTACACGACCAGCACCTAGACGTGAGATAATTCCCGGTGTCTTTCAAGCCTAATAGCTCATCCATACACCACTCCATCAATCTACTCTATGAACACACATATATGTATGGTCTCTATTTCATAGAACAGGGTTGAAACATCTAGTCTTGGAAGAGCCTATGTTTATATATTGGGCATTACTGGAGTAAAGGGTGTTCCACTTTGTTTGTTGACTTGTGTCGCCGGAGGCTTTTCATTTCAAGCACATGTGACTTGCCATGTTCGTATTTTATGTCAGAATCATATTTTGTGTTGTGTCATAGGCTTGTTTTAACTTGTTTGCACACATCTCATATGTTGCACAAAGTGCGCACATGGTTACTAGTCGCTTTGTACCCAAGTTTTAGCCAAAGATTATCTTATTGTCTAAGACAGATTTCACCAGCAATAATTTCATTAAACATGTAATTAGTGTACACAATATTGATGTCATTAAAATCATAATCAAATGTATAAAATCATGGTTGTGAATATATATCACATAAACTAAATATGAACTATAATTGTGGATCATACTCTGTTTTAGTTAAAGTATACCACATATAATCCAAACGAAGGAAGCACCGTTTGTATTCAGCATTGCTATCTGATCGAAATACCCACATATCATGTTGCTGTACGAACAAGGGTGAACGGGGAAGAGAATGGGAAGAGTAGGAGGAGTAGTAGCACCGCCACCCGCTAGGGATGATAAATAAGAGAAGTGTTGCCAACACACTTGAGACCTGCTCTGCCCTCACAACCGGACTACCTGCTGCTTCCGCCCGCGACCACTTCGTCGCCCCTCCCTCCTCGAAGCCTCCTATGCCATTCCTCCACCTCCCCGGCCCTCCCTATAAGCTCATCTCGTTCTTCTCCAACGACGACGCACCCTCGCACCCCCTCCTTAAGTGTACGGCTCACCGGCAGCTTGCTCAAACCTCAACGACGTCTTCTCTGCAAGGACAACCTACTATGGTTTATTAGCCATAAAAGTTAGGTGTAGATACCTAGTTGGATCATGACTAATGTCCCTAACTCAAATCGGTCATGACACATACAAACAGAGCGTACATAACCCCTCTTACCCTTCCATGTATCCTCCGTGCAACATCCAAAAATTAAGATGTATCTATGCTCACATGCTTGTATTTATGTTGCAACCATATCTTTGTGTCTACCTCACATCCTTTTGATATAATTTCACATGTCTCAACCATGTATATCTCATCTAATGGACAATATAATCACTAGAGTAGGCTCCTAGTGTACCCAAGACCGGAGTTAATTTCCTTATATTGATAGTGTCGTGCTAAATTGGTGGTAGGTATCGGTGTTAGGACCTTGTGATGTGCATCTCATATGTCCTTGGAATCAGCAACAATACCTCCAATTTCCCCTCGATCATACGACCATCTCTAGACCTTTCCCCACATACCACCCTAAGAGGACACTAGATGAAGACTAATGTCTATTAATTTGTGATGCCTACACGTATAACACACTCCAATATCAACCACTTTCTTTCACCATGTATTTTGTTTCATCAACCGTGTGTACGCACATCTCCATTGAGTAAAACATGTATCTAAATTACGACTTTCAATAATTTTAATGTAACTGGTCCCGATCCGTCGAAAGCACCAAATATGTTTACGAGCATTGATGGTGCTCGACAGGTGTTGACGTGGAGCACTTTGTTGGTAACCCCAAGAGTAAGGTGTGATGAAGCACATCAGCAAGTTTCTCTCAGTAGAGACCGAGGTTATCAAACCAGAAGGAGGAAGGAAACATCTCAAAGATGTTGCAAGAAACATGGAGACCTGCACAACACAACTCAAGACTTTACCCCAACGAATCAGTGAGGTTGTCAAGCTCACCGGTTTGCTGTAACAAAGGATTAAATGTATGGTGTGGAAGGTAATGGTTTGCAGCAAGTAAACAAGTAACAGTGGAAGATGTATCAATGGTAAAGATTGGACCGGGGTCCATAGTTCACTAGAGGTGCTCTCCTTAGATAAACATCATGGCATGAAGGGTAAACAAATTACAGCAGGGCAATTGACAGTAACTGAGCAAGGCATAACAATGCAATTACTAGTCAGAAAGATCCTATGAGATTCGATTGGGCAATACAACAAGATACATAGACCGCCATCCAACTGCATCTATGACTAGAAGTCCACCTTCAGGTTATCATCCGAACCCCCTCCAGTATTAAGTTGCAAGCAACAGAAAACTGCTTTAAGCAAAGTGTGTAAGGTAAACTGTTCACATATTCCATGAACAAGAGACCGTTGTTTTCTCCCTAGTATCAACATCACATGTACAACCGAAGAGATTTCTGTCACTTCCCTTGGAAACTAGAGGCATGAACCCACTATTGAGCATAAATACTCCCTCTTGGAGTCACTAGCAACTACTTGGCCAAGATAACCACTAGCAACGGATAGCATGCAAGATCACAAACAACACAGACATAATAGAATCATAAAGACAAAACCATTAATCAAACCAACATAATAATCTCAATATAAATCGGATCCCCACAAACACAACATGAATGGTTACAAATAGATTAGATCTTGATCATAAACGGAGCTCACATGATCTATACATCAAAGCACAAAGGAGGAGATATAACCGACGTAAAGCAAAGTAGATACTAAACAAGCATGGAGCATCAAAAATTATAGATACGTTTCGGGTTTAGGGTTTAGGGTTTAGGGTTTAGAGTTTAGGGTGTAGACAAGTAAAGCAAAGTAGATACTAAACAAGCATGGAGCATCAAAAATTATAGATACGTTTCCAACGTATCAACATCCCCAAGCTTAACTCCTGCTCGTCCTCGAGTAGGTAAGTGATAAACAGAATAATTTTTGAGGTGAACATGCACCCTCACAATAAAGATCCAACCATATGCAAGCATTGAAAGCTAGGATCAAAGAACTCTAAACATGTTCATGAAAGAATGGAATTCTAGCAGTAGGACATAGTAACTATGCATGCAACATGGCAAGATACAAACAAAGATCATGAATAACATGCATTGAAAAAAATTTGTTTATTTCACATACAGAAAACATAGCATAGTGGTAATCAGCTTGTCCCTCATAGAGTAGCAATATAGATGCATAGGATACCTTCAAAGTTCACAAGGGTGACTAGAAACAAGTAGCACAAGAACAAGTAATATCACAATATGCATCAATTAATAAGCTATGGAACACTGCACACAAAATGACAACTATGCTCTCTTAATGGTGCCTAAAGGTAGAAGGTGGAGACTCAAATAATGGTGGAAGAAAGGCCTTTTTAAAAGGAAGTAGGGATTACAAGTTTCAAAAAGAGCTTCCAAAAATTATGGTACTTGTTAGCTTTCAGCCCTCATTGCCCCTATCATAAGCATCTTGAAGTGGTTAAGGTTAAAGTGGCAAAGCTGGAGTATATGCTTGACAAAGTATAAGTTGGCAATCTCAAGTCCCTTGAATATGAGGGCTACACCTCATGGATACTCAACTTAGGGCCCAGGCAAGTTCTTGTCACTTCAAGTATTTGCATATCATTGAGAACCGTCAACGGGGTACCCCTTGCACATGGTACAAGAGCTTTCCCATAACCAAAACGACAAGGCAAGCAGACAATGAGCATCTTAGCAATCTTTTTATTTACCATATGCATAGCTTTTTATCGAGGATGCTTCATAGATAGCGCACTATGGTGATGCTGCAAGTTTCCACCATGATTAGGAATGGCTTAGGCTAGCGGCCCAGGCGTTTCTCTAACACAGAATACAAAGTCCATGGACTTACAAGTTCCCACTTCATTTCACACCGGTAAATCCATAGAAAAAAGAGCATAACATCAATGGAGTACAAAAGTACAAGTGCAATGTTGAAAACGTTCCCCATGACAGCACGGTTCTGCTAATCCGAACTTATAAGTGCAAGCGTATACAACAAAGTTGTCTCAATGCTTCAAGTTTATTAGGGGCAAAGAATAAAATGTGCCATCAAGTTCGTGAGGGCTTTAATCATTAAGTTTTCACATAACAAAATTGTTTTTAATTGGAAGATAGTTGAAAACAAGAATATACTTGGAATGGTGTAACACACCATGCATAGGATTTTATAGTGGACACTTTGGAATAACTTGGTTTCTTGGGAGTTGGAAGCATGAGTAGAACTTACTCATACATGTGGAGGCTAGCAAAAGACTGGGAGCAACCAACTAAGAGAGAATAATGGCCAAATCATGCAATGCAACAAAGCATACTAATCAAAGCAAAGAGTGGTACTACAAGTCAAGGACTAAATGATCATAGAGGCTAATGTTGACTTTTCATAGTCATAACATGGTGTAAGCATGTGCCAAGTCAACCCAAGCAAAGCATTAAAGAAGAATACCACAATACTATGCTTTTGCATGCTAAAACAACGCATAATTTCTTCAAGGCACACTAAGCAATCCCAATTATTTGGAACACGACATGCTATAGCAATAATCACTAAGCATAATGCTAAAACAACACTTAGCATGTCATGCTGAAGTCTAAGTCACAGTCAATGCAAGCTCCTCTTGCATATCAAGCAAGAACTTACTACTCCTTTCCAACACGAAGAAAACTTATTTAAAAAACAACACAGCGAGAACGGGGGTCCAAATTTACTTTATTCAAGCAAACTAAACAACCTAAGCAAAGCAAATGAAAACTAAGACGCTCCTATAACAACACAACTGTGCATGAAATAATAAAAGTGAAGTGTCTAGACAGACCTGAGGTTTTTATTGATGAAGAAGGGGATGCCTTGGGAATCCCCAAGCTTTAACGCTTGTACCTCTTGGATATTTATTGGGGTGACACCATGGTGGCATCCCCAAGCTTGAGTTTTTGTCCATTCTTCATCTCATTACATCATTCTATCTCTACACCTGAAATTTTTCCTTTATACAAAACTTCACACAATCTTCATTAGCAACATTAGTTTATTCAAAAGATATTAGACCGCTTGGCAAAGCTTTGGAACAGCAAGAATTTTCACTAAAAACACAAGCTACTGTATCAAATCCTTTAAAAAGTTCAATTTACCTGAAGAGAACTCAAAAAGGAATCAATAATAAGCAAATACAAATAATGGCAGAAATCTGTCAAAACAGACCAGTAGGTAGAAACCGATTTTTTCGAACGTCTTGTGTTGCTCAAATCAAAACATGTTGAACTAATGAAAGTTATCTAACATACTGGGGGATTTATTCGTAAATTTTGAGCTCAATACGAGTTACAGAGACTCCTCACGATTTTTTTTGGTGGAGGACAGAAATCTGTTTCGGGACAGCAACTCCCCAAATCTTACTTCCCTCTCATTAGAGGTTATTCTTGGCACAAAAAGCAATCAAAACGGATAAGGAGAGTTCATTACTGAAGTAATAACTTCCAAGGCTCAAGGAAAGTCTTGGTTTATCTTCCAACAAGTACTTTTCTTTAACGCCTTTAAGTTGGGCACAAGAAGCAAGAAGAATCAAGTATTTTCAAATGAAGAAGCATTAACATCAAATCTTGCTTTCAAAGGAGGAGCAAAAAGCAACTTCTCTCTCCTCATAGGGAAGTGTTCAATACCTTTCTTGAACGTAAATTGATATTTGATGGTGTATTCTTTCATATCAATGATGGCACCAATTGTTCTAAGAAAAGCTCTTCCCAAAGTAATAGGCCAAGAAACATTGTATTCAACATCCAAAACATAGAAATCCATAGGGACATAAGCATTATTAACCATAATGAGAACATCATTAATACTCCCCATGAGTTTATTTTTAGCATTATCATTGAGTGGGATATCCAAATAACAATCTTCTAATGGTGGCAAATCAAGCATTTCATAAATCTTCCTAGGCATAATAGAGATACTAGAACCAAGATCACATGAAGCTTTGAGATCAAAGTCATTTGCTTGCATATTAATAATGGGTTCCCAACTATCTTCTACTTTCCTAGGAATAGAAGCTTTGTGTTTTAGCTTCTCTTCCTTAATCTTAACAAGAGCATCTGTAATGTGTTTGGTAAAGGCAACATGCATATCACTAGCATCAGGACTTCTAGCAAGCTTTTGTAGGAACATAATCACTTCAAAAATATTGCAACCATCAATACAAAATCAAACTTAGCATCACTAGTAGTAGGATCAATAGGCTTAGGCATAGTAGGAGGAGAAATAGGGACTACTGGTGTTTTACTGGTGATGGTGCACACACTATTGTTTCTATCAATTTCAGCTTCCCTTTCCCACTTAGCATGAAGTTGAGCTAACAGCCTAATATTTTCATCAATAGTAACTTGTATGGCATGAGCAGTAGCAAAGGTGTTTTCCATAGTTTCAGGTTTAGCAACCATTTTATTAATCAAGGAAGACTGAGCTTCAGACAAAGAGGATATATTTTCTCAATAGTTAAAATATTTTCCTCTATAGTCTTATTGAAAGTGGTTTGTTTACTAATAAAGTCCTTGAGCATGGCTTCAAGTTCAGAGGGGGCACTTCTAGCATTATTATAAAAGCTTCCATAGGAATTGCCATTATTAGGAGGATGAGGCCTATAATTGTTGTTGCTACCAAAATTATTCCTGTAGCCATTGTTGTTAAAATTGTTGTTTCTAATGAAGTTCACATCAACTTGCTCTTCTTGAGCAACCAAAGAGGCTGATGGAACACTATTAGGATATAGAGGAGCTTTCCCATTAACAAGCATAGCCATAATGACATTAATCTTTTCACTCAAAGAGGAAGTTTCCTCAACATAATTTACCTTCTTACCATGTGGAGCTCTCTCAACATGCCATTCAGAGTAGTTAACCATCATATTGTCAAGAAGTATTGTTGCAGCACCCAAGGTGAGGCCCATGAAAGTACCTCCAGCAGCTGAATCCAGCAGGTTCCTTGAAGAGTAGTTCAAACCTGCATAAAAAGTCTGGATAATCATCCAAGCAGTAAGTCCATGAGTGGGACAATTCTTAACCAAAGTTTTCATTCTTTCCCTAGCTTGAGCAACATGTTCATTATCAAGTTGGTTAAATTTAATAATGTCACTTCTCATAGCAATAATCTTAGCAGGAGGATAGTATTTTCCAATAAAAGCATCTTTGCACTTAGTCCAAGAATCAATACTAATTTTAGGCAAAGAAAGCAACCATTCTTTAGCTTTTCCTCTCAAGGAGAAAGGAAAAATCTTAAACTTAATAATATCTCCATCTATATCCTAATACTTTTGCATTTCACAGAGTTCAACAAAGCTATTTAGATGGGCAGCAGGACCATCAGAACTAGCACCAGAAAATTTCTCTCTCATCACAAGATTCAACAAAGCAGGCTTAATTTCATAAAAGGTAGCATCAGGAGAAGGTGGAGCAATAGGTGTGCTAAGGAAATCATTGTTGTTGGTGCTAGTGAAGTCACACAACTTAGTGTTCTCAGCAAAGTTCATTTTGGCAAAGGTGGGCAAGCCAAAAACAGCAGCAGCTAGAGTAGGAACTAATTTTTTTTGTGTTTTTGAATAAAGAAAGCAAACCAAACTAGACTAATTTTTGGTTTTTTTTTTGGAAAGAGGCAAACAAAACCAAGCAAAAGAAACAACAAACTAAAAACAAAGTAAAGAGAAAGGAAGTGAAGGACTCCCATTGTGAAGACGTCCTTAGCCTCCCCGGCAACGGCGCCAGAAATTCTTGATGGTGCTCGACAGGTGTTGACGTGGAGCACTTTGTTGGTAACCCCAAGAGCAAGGTGTGATGGGGCACAACAGCAAGTTTCCCTCAGTAGAGACCGAGGTTATCGAACCAGAAGGAGGAAGGAAACGTCTCAAAGATGTTGCAAGCAACGTGGAGACCTGCACAACACAAACCCAAGACTTTGCCCCAACGAATCAGTGAGGTTGTCAAGCTCACCGGTTTGCTATAACAAAGGATTAAACGTATGGTGTGGAAGGTAATGGTTTGCAGCAAGTAAACAAGTAACAGTGGAAGATGTATCAATGGTAAAGATTGGACCGGGGTCCATAGTTCACTAGAGGTGCTCTCCTTAGATAAACATCATGGCATGAAGGGTAAACAAATTACAGCAGGGCAATTGACAGTAACTGAGCAAGGCATAACAATGCAATTACTAGTCAGAAAGATCCTATGAGATTCGATTGGGCAATACAACAAGATACATAGACCGCCATCCAACTTCATCTATGACTAGAAGTCCACCTTCAGGTTATCATCTGAATCCCCTCCAGTATTAAGTTGCAAGCAACATACAACTGTTTTAAGCAAAGTGTGTAAGGTAAACAGTCCACATGTTCCATGAACAAGAAACCGTTGTTTTCTCCCTAGTAACAACAGCACATCTACAACTGAAGAGATTTCTTTTACTTCCCTTGGAAACTAGAGGCATGAACCCACTATTGAGCATAAATACTCCCTCTTGGAGTCACTAGCAACTACTTGGTCAAGATAACCACTAGCAACGGAGAGCATGCAAGATCACAAACAACACAGACATGATAGAATCATAAAGACAAAACCATTAATCAAACCAACATAATAATCTCAATATCCATCGGATCCCCACAAACACAACATGCATGATTACAAATAGATTAGATCTTGATCATGAACGGAGCTCACAAGATCTATACTTGAAAGCACAAAGGAGGAGATACAACCATCTAGCTACCACATGGACCCATAGTCCAAGGTGGAACTACTCACGAATCATATCGGAGAGAAGGCCTCCAGGATGATCTCCCCTCCAGCAGGGTGCCGGGAAGAGCTTCAGATCCCCCGATCTAGGGACGATGGTGGCGGCGGCTACAGACAGTTTCATGGATTTCTGATCGGGTACTTAGAATTCTGCATCGGGGGCTTCTTATAGGCGAAGAGGGAGGCCGAGGAGGCGGCCAGGGCTGGCAAACCCTAGCCAGGCGCGAGCTAAGGCCCACTCGTGCCTAGGGTGGGTCTGGCCCCCCTGGCTGGCCTCCCGGGTTCCCCTCTGGACTTCTTGTTCCCACGGAAAGTAATTGACTTTGTCGTTTGTCCCGTCCAATTCCGAGAATATTTCTTTACTAACTTTTCTGAAACCAAAAACAGCAGAAAACAGGCATCTGGCACTGTTGCAACTTGTTAATAGGTTAGTACCAGAAAACATGTAAAAAGCACCTCAAAGTGTAGACAAGTAAAGCAAAGTAGATACTAAACAAGCATGTAGCATCAAAAATTATAGATACGTTTCCGACGTATCAAGCATCTCTATGGCTACTAAGCATCTACTATGTATGCAGACGGCTGACTTGATGTACTTTCGGGTCAATACCTTTGCCTTATGAGACTGCCAACTTCAACTACGCGTTCAAAGACTTCATAGTCTCCATCCGAATCTATGATTCGAATGGACACATAAGAGCTACTAACATAGGTATACCCCATGGGAACCTACCTTTAGTGCACCAGGATCAGCCCAGCAGGAGGCCCATAATATGATCTATTAAGGTCATGAAGCCTAGAGCTATTCGGCTGATACGAAGCTCATGAAGTTACCGACTCCACCCGTGCAAGACAACAAAAGTCCAAGATTATAATCTACCCGAACACCAAAATTGACTCAGACGGATCCCGAGACCTAGCATCCCTATATATAAAGGCTAGAAGAGGCCGCCGAGGAGGACATCTTACACACAACACCCATAGCATACGTCATATCCAATATGTGTATCCATTGCCATCTTGGTTACTTGTAATCTTTATCATCAATAAAGAGCTGACAAATATGAGTAGAGTTTTCCTTCGGGGTTATGAACCTAGGTAAATCGTGTTCCCTTATTTGTCTGTTAGTCGAAGAAGTCACCAGCGCACATGTCCTTCCCGAAAACCCAAGTCCATAAACCATGGGCATTATGTGGAGACCCCACATCACAACAAGCTCTCCCGACTCCGGTGATGTAGGGGCGAGGAGAACAACATTCTTTTGCCTCATGCTAGTATTTGTAGTTGTCGCTAGGTGCAAGCATCTAATTATAATTTTTATTATATTTGGAACCCTCTTGTACTGTTATTGATGATTATTAATAAATCAATGAAATTTTTTTAAGATGCATTAAATGCTATATCTTAAATGGAACACAATAAAACTCTTGAACCATACGGGTTCCCATCTGAGTTTTATCAGCAATTTCGGGAGGTGATTATAACAGATCTAATTGCTTTGTGTTGGAATTTTGGCCCAAATAGTCTAGCCCATTTTCTATTTCAATAATTCCTGAAAATCCTAGAGGCCCATGTGGCCCATTCATGCAAGACAAGAGCTGGGACAAATGTTTAGTCCCACATTGCTAGTTGAGTGGAAGTTGGACCAGCTTATAAGGTGAGCTCTCCTACCACTTGGTAAAAGGATGAGAAGGAGAAGGAGAGAGTTCCACACGCGCGCTCCTCCTCCTCCTCGCTCGCCCCGCCTGGTCACGACGCGCGCGCGCGCGCGCGCCGCGGGTTGCGGGAATCTCGCCGAGCCGAGCTTTATTTTGCCACGCATGAATGGTATATGAACGGATGTACAGAAGCTGAAACGTTTGCTTTTAATACGAGTTAAATGAATACGAATTGAGTGGAGGCTGTCCGGTGGACTGCCGCTTGTTCGCTTCATCTTCCGTCCATTCGTTTCATCTTCTGCATTGTCTGCCTTCCCCTCTGCGCCTATAAGAGAGAGAGGTCGCGCCTCCTCTCAGATATACTGCCACATTCTTTGCGCCTCCAGTTCCAGAGCACTGCGCTACTTCCATCTTCCCCATCCTGTCTTGCGGCATGCACCGCGAGCCGGGACAGTAGGCCTCCGAGACCCCGCTGCTTCGAGTCCTGTACGGGAGAAGGGCGATAAGGTTTTTGGGGAGCGCTATCAGCGCGACTACTGGCTTCGTCACGGACTCCCTCACAGATAGCAACGTCTTCCCCGACATCAGCACCCTCTTCCTCGACGACATGGCCAATGACGGTTCCAACGCCGGCGGTTCTACTTCTGCTACTGCCGTGTACATCTTCTGTCTTAATCTTGTTCTGATCCTATACAAATTTTTATGCCTTGCAGTTTGTTTGGCTATATGCCTTAATTTGTTTTCGCTTTTTAACATGATTAGTATTTTGCCTATTTTCCTAGTCATGTTTTATCTAGCGTTTATTATGGATAATTCGCTTGGTAAATTGCTCTATTTCTCAACAATCCAAAAACCTTATTTCAGGCAATTTGCCCCAAGTGGCTTTGTTGCTTCTATGAAGCCACCTGTGTTTGAAGGTGTGAATTACAAACGATGGCGTGCGAGAGCAGTGCTCTGGTTTCAGACCATGAGCTGCTATAACGCCATCTATGGCGCACCTGAAGGGGAACTTAATCCCGCTCAGGAAGAGGCGTTCCAAAAACTTGATACCACTTTCAAGGCTGCCTTGATCAGCATCCTTGGCGACAATATTGTCGATTCATATATGTCATTTAGCAATGGCAAAGATATGTGGGATGCGCTCGAGAGAAAATTTGGAGTCTCTGATGCTGGCAGTGAACTGTATGTCATGGAACAATTCTATGACTACAAGATGATTGATGACCGCTCCATTGTGGAGCAGGCTCATGAGATACAGTCACTTGCCAGGGAGCTTGAGCACTTCACTTGTGTGTTACCGGACAAGTTTGTTGCCGGAGGCATCATTGCCAAACTTCCCCAGTCATGGAGGAATTTTGCTACTTCTCTGAAGCACAAGAGACAAGAGTTCTCCGTGACGGATCTCATTGGGACTATTGATGTGGAAGAGAAGGCGAGAGCAAAAGACACACGTGCTCGAGGTACCGAGGGAGGTTCTAATGCCAACCTGGTACAGAAAAGGAACTTCCAGCCTCACAAGTTCAAGAACAAAGGAAAGTTTGATGATAAAGGAAAGTTCGATGGAAAGAACAAGGCCTCACAGTCTACCAGCTTCAAGAAGAAGACTGATAAGAGGAAAGGTGCTTGTCATGTGTGCGGTGATCCTAATCATTGGGCTCCTGCTTATCCCAACCGCTTTGACAAGCGCCAGCATGGGAAGAGCAGCAAGAATGCTAATGTTGTCATGGGCGACGTTGAGATGAAAGATGTTGGGTATGGTATATTACCAACTGTTCTTTCATTATGTCATTCTCCTGATTGGTGGATTGACACGGGCGCTAATGTACATGTCTGTTCTGATATTTCCATGTTTTCTTCATATCAGGTCAGAGGGACTCAAACCATGCTGATGGGGAACGGCTCGCATGCTTTTGTTCATGGTGTTGGTACGGTCGATCTGAAGTTCACTTCGGAAAAGACTGTGCGCCTGAAGAACGTGCATCATGTTCCCTCAATAAATAAAAATCTTGTTAGCGGATCTCTTCTGTGTCGAGATGGCTACAAGATTGTATTCGAGTCCAATAAATTTGTAATTTCGAAGTATGGAACCTTTATTGGTAAAGGCTATGAATGCGGAGGCTTCTTCCGCTTATCTCTGTCAGACATTTGTAATAAAGTTGTTAATCATATTTACACAAATTTTGAATCAAATGTTTGGCACTCTCGTCTTTGTCATATTAATTTTGGTTGTATGACGCGGCTAGCCAAAATGAATTTAATCCCTGATTTCTCAATTGTTAAGGGATCTAAGTGCCAAGTCTGCGTGCAAGCTAAACAACCTCGCAAGTCACATACGACTGCAGAAGTGAGAAATTTAACACCACTAGAGCTCATACATTCTGATCTTTGTGAGATGAATGGTATGTTGACAAAAGGTGGAAAGAAATATTTCATGACTTTGATAGATGACTCTACGAGATATTGTCATGTGTATCTTCTGAAATCAAAAGATGAGGCTTTGAGTTTCTTCAAAATCTATAAAGCTGAGGCAAAAAATCAACTTGATCGAAAGATTAAGAGGCTTAGGTCTGATCGTGGTGGAGAGTATTTTTCCAACGAGTTTGATTCCTTTTGTGCGGAACATGGTATAATTCATGAGAGGACGCCTCCCTACTCACCCCAGTCAAATGGAGTAGCCGAAAGAAAGAATCATACTCTAACAGATTTGGTTAACGCCATGTTAGACACATCGGGTCTTTCTAAGGAATGGTAGGGGGAGGCATTATTGACCGCGTGTCATGTCCTAAACCGAGTTCCCATAAAGAACAAAGAAATTACTCCATTCGAAGAATGGGAGAAGAAAAGACTAAAACTCTCTTACCTACGTACTTGGGGTTGTTTGGCAAAGGTTAATGTACCAATCCCCAAGAAGCGCAAGCTTGGACAAAAAAACCATTGATTGTGTTTTCCTGGGCTCTGCTTTTCATAGCATTGGTTATAGATTCTTGATAGTAAAATCTGAAGTACCTGACATTCATGTTGGTACAATCATGGAGTCGACTGATGCGACTTTCTTTGAGGATATCTTTCCAATGAAGGATAAACCTAACTCATCAAATCCGGAGATACCTAGTTCATCTAATCAGGAATTTGCTATATTCTATGAACCTACCATTCCGATTGAACACTCTGAATGTCCTAAGGAGGATGATAATGAAATTCCTAAAAGGAGCAAGAGACAAAGGACTGCAAAGTCTTTTGGTGATGATTTCATTGTGTACCTTGTGGATGACACTCCCACTTCCATTTCAGAAGCTTATGCATCTCCTGATGCTGACTACTGGAAGGAAGCTGTTCATAGTGAGATGAATTCCATCTTAGCTAATGAAACATGGGAGATCACTGATCGTCCTTATGGGTGCAAACCTGTAGGATGTAAATGGGTGTTCAAGAAGAAACTAAGGCCTGATGGTACTATTGAGAAGTACAATGCAAGGCTTGTGGCCAAGGGTTATACCCAAAAGGAAGGTGAAGACTTCTTTGACACTTACTCACCTGTAGCAAGGTTGACCACCATTCAGTACTACTTTCTCTGGCTGCCTCACACGGTCTTCTCGTTCATCAAATGGACGTTAAGACGGCTTTCCTAAATGGAGATTTGGATGAGGAAATTTATATGGATCAACCAGATGGTTTTGTAGTAAATGGTCAAGAAAGAAAAGTGTGCAAGCTAGTGAAGTCTTTGTATGGTCTTAAACAAGCACCTAAGCAGTGGCACGAAAAATTTGATAAAACCTTAACCGCTGCAGGCTTTGTTGTAAACGAAGCTGACAAGTGCGTATACTATCGCCATGGTGGGGGTGAGAGAGTCATCCTTTGTTTGTATGTTGATGACATACTGATTTTCGGAACCAACCTTAATGCAATTAAGGAGGTCAAAGATTTCTTATCTCGTTCCTTTGAGATGAAGGATCTGGGAGTAGCTGATGTCATCCTGAACATCAAGCTACTGAGAGATGATGATGGTGGGATTACATTGCTTCAGTCCCACTATGTGGAAAAGATCTTGAGTCGTTTCGGGTATAGCGACGTCAATTTTTCTCCTACACCGTATGATCCTAGTGTGTTGCTTCGAAAGAATCGAGGAAATGCTAGAGACCAACTAAGATACTCTCAAATCATTGGCTCGCTTATGTATTTATCTAGTGCCACGAGACCTGACATCGCCTTTGCTGTAAGCAAACTCAGTCGATTTGTCTCAAATCCAGGAGACGATCACTGGCATGCTCTTGAGAGAGTTATGCGATATCTAAAAGGCACTGCGAGCTATGGCATACACTATACCGGGTATCCAAGGGTACTAGAGGGTTATAGTGATTCAAATTGGATATCTGATGCTGACGAGATAAAGGCCACGAGTGGATATGTTTTCACACTTGGTGGTGGCGCTGTTTCTTGGAAGTCTTGCAAGCAGACCATCTTAACGAGGTCAAGTATGGAAGCAGAACTCACAGCACTAGACACGGCCACTGTTGAAGCAGAGTGGCTTCGTGAACTCTTGATGGACTTACATGTGGTTGAAAAACCTATACCCGCAATTCCAATGAACTGTGATAATCAAACTGTGATTATTAAGGTGAACAGTTCTAAGGATAATATGAAGTCCTCAAGACATGTGAAGAGGAGACTGAAATCTGTCAGGAAAATGAGAAACTCCGGAGTTATTGCATTGGATTATATCCAAACTTCTAAAAACTTGGCAGATCCCTTCACAAAGTGTCTATCACGCAACGTGATAGAAAATGCATCGAAGGAGATGGGTATGAGACCCACAATTTGAGCTTTCCACAGTGGCAAACCACTCTATGTGATCGGAGATCCCGTGAATTAGAATTGGGAAACAAGCTGTTGGTTAGCTGAGAGGAAAGTATCCCTACTTTAATAAACACCACTCCATAAAGATGCAATACTTTCCTATTCTGCATGGCAGGTTGATTTATTATCTTAATGTGTTCTAAGTGGCTTATCCTTAGCAAAGATGTTGTCCTGCAGAACATCTTTTGAAGAACACACCTATATGAGTCTGACTGTTAAAACGTCGCAGTCTATGAGAGTAGGGTGCTCTCTAATAAACTCATGAAAGGTCATGGAGTATGACGTATAAGCTCCACCCGCGGGGAAGTCCCACGGTAGCCCAGTATCGGTCAAGACTTCGTGTGAAGCTAGATTGCAGCAAACTTGCAGTTCAAGGCATAGTCCACTGTACAAGTCGCAACCTAGTGTAGCATAGAATTCTAGGTGGAAGTTCAACTTAACAGTCTCCACTATAGTACCGGTATATAAACAGTGTTTTGGAACCAAAGGCAAATTACATGTGCCTCTGGGATCTGGTGGGGGATTGTTGGAATTTTGGCTCAAATAGTCTAGCCCATTTTCTATTTCAATAATTCCTGAAAATCCTAGAGGCCCATGTGGCCCATTCATGCAAGACAAGAGCTGGGACAAATGTTTAGTCCCACATTGCTAGTTGAGTGGAAGTTGGACCAGCTTATAAGGTGAGCTCTCCTACCACTTGGTAAAAGGATGAGAAGGAGAAGGAGAGAGTTCCACACGCGCACTCCTCCTCCTCCTCGCTCGCCTCGCCACGCCCCGCCTCGTCACGACGCGACGCGACGCGCGCGCGCGCGCCGTGGGTTGCGGGAATCTCGCCGAGCCGAGCTTTATTTTGCCACGCATGAATGGTATATGAACAGATGTACAGAAGCTGAAATGTTTGCTTTGAATGGACTTTTAATACGAGTTAAATGAATACGAATTGAGTGGAGGCTGTCCGGTGGACTGCCGCCTGTTCGTTTCATCTTCTGCACTGTCTGCCTTCCCCTCTGCGCCTATAAGAGAGAGAGGTCGCGCCTCCTCTCAGATATACTGCCACATTCTTTGCGCCTCCAGTTCTAGAGCACTGCGCTACTTCCATCTTCCCCATCCCGTCTTGCGGCGTGCACCGCGAGCCGGGACAGTAGGCCTCCGAGACCCCGCTGCTTCGAGTCCTATACGGGAGAAGGGCGATAAGGTTTTTGGGGAGCGCTATCAGCGCGACTACTGGCTTCGTCACGGACTCCCTCACAGATAGCGACGTCTTCCCCGACATCAGCACCCTCTTCCTCGACGACATGGCCAATGACGGTTCCAACGCCGGCGGTTCTACTTCTGCTACTGCCGTGTACATCTTCTGTCTTAATCTTGTTCTGATCCTATACAAATTTTTATGCCTTGCAGTTTGTTTGGCTATATGCCTTAATTTGTTTTCGCTTTTTAACATGATTAGTATTTTGCCTATTTTTCTAGTCATGTTTTATCTAGCGTTTATTATGGATAATTCGCTTGGTAAATTGCTCTATTTCTCAACACTTTGTTCCATCATCTTCATTTAGGAGAGCTACCATTATTCAAGTTGAACTTTTTTTGTGGGGGAAGTTGAACTTTGGAGTCATAACCCTTCTACCTAAAAAAGAAAATGCGGTACAAATTCAGCCTTATAGACCTATATGCCTTCTTAATGTCAGTTTTTAATTTAAAAAAACGGGCTTATAGCTCCTATGCGACGTCTTTACATGGAATTGGAAGGAAAGCGACATCGTTGAAAAGAATAGCTCGCATGCGACGGTTGTGAGGCAGCTAATATCCCAGGGCCACACGGGCCTTAAAACGGTCGTAAGGACACATTTAACTTTGTTCCAATATTAGGGTTAAGCCAAACCGGTTGGTTAGGACAGCCAGTCAAACCAACCGCTTCCGACCGAGAGCGCGCGTAACACTGACTGTAGCTTCCCCGACGGCGGCGGCGGACCTCACCCATCGTTCTCGGCACCGGCGGCGGCGGCATGGCAATTAATTTAGGCGGCGGCGCTTTCGTTCGACGACGAAGGTGGTGAGTGCCATTTGAAAGCTAATTCCTCTCCCATTCTTCTCAATTCGAGATCTGAGCGTGCCCATTGATGCTAGATTGTGGAGGCGAGGGTGTGCTGAACGGGGCGAGGGGGAACGATATGGAGCATGGAGAGGGGTCTTCTAATCGGTATATCCCGTATCTCTGCACTTAATTTCTCTAAGGTTGAGCTCTCTGTTCGCTTCCGCTAGCTCACAGTGCCCGCCAAAAACAGGGGAGACGATGTTGCGCGCCAAACCTTCGAATTTCGCATCAATTTCTTTCCCTCTAGGGCTATTTTAGTTGATGGCAGCACGCAGATCATTGAGAGAGACACGGTTGTTAAATGGGAGGTGGAATTAGAACATGTTGATCCCCAAGAGCTAATAAACATGGGAGAGGAGGCAGTAAGGAAAATGGTGGAAAAAATTGGGGATAGTGTGGTTTGGGGGCCAGAGCAAGAAGTTTCTTTGTTACGATTTGATGATTGCAAATGTGACTATGTTAGGGTTGAGACAGGGGAACATATAGTTGATGAAATCGATGAGCGAAACGGTTGGACAAGCAAAACTGTTCTGTTTTTAGCAGAGCTCATTGATCTGAAACCTGATTCGAGGGTTGGATATGTGGCCTCGAAGCTGGCTGCTCAGATGGTCGAGGATGATTGGGCTGCACAAAGGCAAGTAATGCCTATACTTACTGAGTTGGAAGTGTTAACAGTGGAGGATGATGATGCTAATGCACAAGGGGAGGTTGCAGATGGTAATGCACAAAGGATTGTAACTGTTGATTGGAATTCAGTTGAGATACATGACCGCACTGATTTGGTCATTGCACCAATAGATGACATTGAAATGGCAAAGCTTTTTGGCATTCCTATAGATGACAGAGACAAGGAGAAGAAGAGGGATGAAGCTGCAAATGATGGTGACAACCATTTAAGAGATGAAGAGGCAGATATAGATCTAGAGTTGTTGGAAAATGTTGCAGTTCATGTAGATGATGCACATGATGATGAGCTAGTAACAGTTTATGACAAAGAGGACCCGGTTATTGAAGTTGGGAGATTGTTTCCAAGCATGGATGAATTCAGGATGTGTTTCAGGACATATGCAGTCAAACGTGAGTTTGCTACCAAGACTATGTGGACTGATAAAAAGAAGTTCTATGCAAAATGCATAGGTTATGATGGTGGTGCCAAGCCTTGCAAGTGGTATATATCTGTTAGACGCCAACCTGATGGAAGGACAATAAGAGTGAATCAAATTCCAAAACCTCATACTTGCATTACAAGTTCTCAAACAGTTACAAAGATGACATCACAATTATGGGTTGCAGAAAAGATCAAGCCCATTTTAGCCACAACACCAAACAGCACTGCAAAGAGACTGAAAATAGACTTGGAAAAGCAGTACCCCATTAAGCTGAATTATACTACAGTGTGGAAGGCAAAGCAAAGGGCAATGAAAGAGCTATATGGTGATTGGGCAAATACCTTTCGAATGCTTTATAACTTCAAAGCAGAAGTAGAGAAGAGGTCACCTGGCAGTGTTGTGGAGATAGATACTGAGGTAACAGCTGATGGGAAAGTCTTCTTCTCTAAATTCTTCATGGCTTTAAAGCCTTGCACCGATGGCTTCAAAGCAGGTTGCCGTCCATATTTGAGTATAGACTCATCTTTCTTGACTGGAAAGTGGAATGGTCAACTAGCAGCATGCAATGCTTTAGATGGACACAATTGGATGTTCCCTGTAGCTATTGGCATGTTTCAGTCTGAGACAGAGGCATCATGGACATGGTTCATGATGCAGTTAAAAAGATGCATAGGGCCAGTCTCTCCATTGGCAGTGCACACAGATGCATGTAAAGGTTTAGAAAATGCAGTGAAGATTGTTTTCCCTCATGCTGAGCAGAGGGAGTGCTTCGGCCATATGTGGATGAATTTGATCAAAAAATTCAGAGGAGATGATTTTGGACGCATGTGGCCAGCAGCAAGATCTTACACCAGGCAGACACATTCATATCACCTTGAGAAGATTAAGGCGGCATGCTCTGAGGAGGATAGGGTCAAGTTTTGTACATGGTTGGAAACCTACCATTCTCTTTTATGGTATAGGTCTGGTTTTAACACTGCCATCAAATGTGATCATATCAACAATAATTTGGCAGAAAGTTTCAACAACAAAGTGAAGGAGTTAAAAGACTTGCCTGTCCATGACATGGTTGACCAGATCAGGATCATGATCATGAGGTTGTGGGAATTGAGAAGAAGGCTTGGTGATGTTCTTCAAGGAGATAAGCTTCCTGATGTTGTGCAGCAGGTGGTCAACAGGAGCAGAAATCTTGCACATTTGCGTGTTGAGAAATCCTCATTGTGGGGTGCTGAAGTCAGAGATACAAAGACTGACAGGAGGCATGTTGTTGACACTCAATTGCATGAATGCACATGCCTTGAGTGGCAACACACTGGGAAGCCTTGTGAGCATGCCATACTTTTCTTGGCCTCCAAACACAAGCTAAATATGCACCCATATTTGCATGAGTATTATTCTATAGCAAAATTCAAGGCTGCATATGGAACACCAATTCCAGCACTTACAGATCAGTCTCAGTGGCCTGAAGTGGACATTCAGTTCTCCTTGTGTCCTCCTTTGATGAAAAGAAAGGCTGGCAGGCCCAAGCAGAGTAGATTCAAGGCTTGGTTTGAGAAAGGTGGGAGCAGCAAGAAGGGAAAGAAAGATGAAAAGAAAGATGACAAGCCAAAAAGGGCCCAAAAAGGTAACACGAATAGATGCAAACTCTGTGAAGAACTTGGACACCGAGCTGGCTCTACCAAGTGCAGATACACTGCTGAAAAGCCAAAGTATGTTCATCCAAAATCTATCCCATTTCTTGTTGATGATTTTTCTCCCCCAGCTAACTTGCTTGTTTTCAGGAGGAAGCGTGGAGAAAAAGGCCCACCTCTTGTTGTTGACGAATGCTGGCCAGTGAAAAGGGCAAGAATCAATGGCCAAAGAAAGAAGAGAACTAACCAGATCATGTTTGGTGTTGCTGAGGTGCAATCTGAACTTGTTTTGGAGGATGATGTGCAAACTGTTGAGGCTTTAGGGCACACCGTTTCTGATTTGGAAGCTCTGGTGCAAAATGAGGGAAAAAATGAGCCTGTTGTTGAGGCTCTAGTGCAAAATGAGCGTGTTGTTGAGGCTCTGGTGCAAAATGAGCCTGTTGTTGAGGCTCTGGTGCAAAATGAGCCTGTTGTTGAGGCTCTGGTGCAAAATGAGCCTGTTGTTGAGGCTCTAGTGCAAACTGGCCAAGTTGTTGAGGCTCTGGTGCAAAGTGACCATGTTGTTGAGGCTCTGGTGCAAAGTGACCATGTTGATGAGGCTCTGGATCATGATCATGAGGTTGTTGAGGAGGTGCAGGAGGTGAAGGAGACTCTTGGACGTGCTGTGGGGAGGACAGATGGTAATGGTAAGAAAAATAAGAGCATAAACCTATTGTGTGGTGTGAAACTTGTGAAGGAGAAGAAAACGAGGGGTAAGAAGAGCCAAAAGAAATAGACATTTGTTATTGTAAACATTTGTTATTGTTGTAAACATTTGACACTTGTTGTTGTAATAATTTGGCACTTGTTGTTGTAAACATTTGTTATTATAATAATTTGTCACTTGTTGATAATTTGGACAAAATTCAAATATGATGGTAAATTTGAATTTCAACATATGTAGCTATGTCACTTTTCTATGTTTGTATGAGCTTCCAACGTTTTTCTCATATGTACAATACAACTCATCCTCACCCTGATCCCTTTTGTGAAGTACAACTCACCCTCACCCAAAATGGGGTAGAAATGGGCTCCAAAGCTAGGGTAAACCACCCCATTTCTAAGCAAGTTTTTTTTCGACCATTTCTAAAACCAAGTTAGATATTTTTCCTCAGAACTATGTCACATAACATGACACCATGCGAAGGTTTTGTATTTTTTTGATTTTTTTTGAATTAGTTATGCACATTTGAATGTCTGGTCAAACTTGAAGGGTTTTCATAAATATTCTTAGCTAGGGGCCGAGGCTCGCAAAACTAGCATTGGATCTCTGATGAAATAGCATGTTGTGAACCTAAAAATTATTTTTACAAAAAATCATCAGCATGGAATCAAGTACCTGTAGTTCATATCTTACCCACTTCCAGCCGATTCGGCAGGATTTGTCTTTTTCACCAGGGATGGAATAAAAGGTTTGAGATACTCAGGTTGGGAAATTGTACATTCTAGGTGGTCTAGTATTTTTTAAAAATAGGATGTTACCATTTTGAAACTTCAATTTGGTGGTTGCTTCACAAATCCCCCCCTCTTTCGGCACTCAGAAAATAGAAAATGATTTTTCTGTGCGTCGAAAAGGAAAACTTTGTGCTATAACATTGTTAGTCATCCCATTATAGACATGCATGCCAAATATGGGCACATTATCACAAACTATGCCTTGATTCTAGCCATATCATTGGTCATTTGACCCGAAAGCCAGAAAACCTGGGAGGAGATAGGTCATTTTGTGAAGGGTTTTTTGAAATATGATCAATAGACCAAGTTTGATATTTTTCCTCACAACTATGTGACATAACATGACACCATGCGAAGGTTTTGTATTTTTTTGATTTTTTTTGAATTAGTTATGCACATTTGAATGTTTGGTCAAACTTGTGAAACCCCGTTGACTGCATCCTAAACCCCGCTAACCCTAAGGCCGAATGAGGACCGTAGATCTAACCCTAGCGCGACACTGTGGCCGTCCGATCGCGTCTTCTAGAAGGATTCCGCGGGTGGCTCTGGGCGATTCGTGGAAGGGCTTGTTCTGCAACCTGATTGGTTGGCGTCTCTTAGAAGGATTTCGTGGCTAGCTCTTGGCGATCCGTGGGATGGATGATTCTGGAATCTGATTGGCTTCTTCGTTTTTACGTGCAACAGCGTGGCATGCGAGCGTGGCATGCGAGGGCGCTGGGCGGGACGGGCTGCACCATGCGGGCATGCAGCTGCCCCTAGCGTCGCAGTCTAGCTATTTTACGTCCAACAGCGCTGCAGCGTATTTACTCCCTCCGTCGCATTAAATAAGTTTACGTGTAATAACTTTCTCCAATCAAACTTACTCCCCTCAGGTTCATTGTAATAAATGAGACTTTGCATGATACCACATCTATGTTATTTTGGCTTGTGGATAGCCTTAGGCTGGTCATAGTGCTAAGTAACTAAGACTAGTAACTTGCACATGTTACTAGTTGATGTTACTACCTTCATAGTGGGTGATAACATATGTATGGTGTCATGCAAAAGCTAATTAATTAGGTTGTAGACTCATATGATCTTGGTATGTGTGATGTTATGGTAACTAGCTAAGTTACTACCTCTCTCTCTTTCTTCATTAATTGTCATGCCATGTCACCAATTTGCCTAATTGGCATTGCATGTACATGCATGTTACTACCTAAGTTACTCCCACTTAGACTAGTCTTATGGACTACTTTTTGGCTTGTGGATAGCCTTATGAACTACATAGTGGATGCCCAAGTGCATTAGAAAGAGTAGAAGTACATTTTTTGTGGACAAATTTTGAAGCCAAACGTACACTTATTTGTGGACAGAGGGAGTATGCATGTCACTATGACCAGCAGAAAAAATATCGTAATAAATATAACGTACAGCGTTGGCACACTCGAGACCGTTGGACCGAGCGTGGCATGCGAGGGCGCTGGGCGGGGCGGGCTGCACCATGCATGCAGCATGCAGGGTCGGGGGCGGCGGTGCAGGGGTTACAGTACGTCGCATCCTAGCTATTTTTTTCTCTCTTTCGCATTGATCACGCCCGCTTTCCACACGCAACGCAGCGCACGCGTCTCGTCTCGGCGTCTGGGCGGGCTGCACCATGCATGCAGCAGCTGCCCCTAGCGTCGCAGTCTAGCTATTTTGCGTGCAACAGTGCTGCCCCATTAAATAAGTGTACGTCGAACAACTTTCTTCAGTCAAATTTACTTCCATCTGGTTCATGCGCCATACAAAAAGTCAATATTACTCCCACCGATTTTTCTTGCGTGTGTAAAAACGAACGAGTACCTTGGTACTAGATTCCTGCATTTATTACCGAAGTAAATCAAGGCCAAATTATATTTTCCCTTTTATTTTTCACTGCCAATGAACAACTACCTTGGACGTTTTTTTCTCTCTTTCGCATTAATGCACATGCATGCATGCAGGGGCGGGGGCGTCGCATCCTAGCTATTTTTTTTCTCTCTTTCGCATTGATCACGCCCGCTGCCCCGCTTCCCGTCTCTTTCGCATTGATCATGCATGCAGGGGCAACGCAGCGCACGCGTCTCGTCTCGGCGTCTGCGCCAATGCGACGCTGGATTCCCACGCCGCCCTTCACGCTCCGCCCTCAATAAATAGGCAAAACGCCTTTGCCTCCTCATCTCATCTTGCCCCTCATCTCTTCAACCTCGAGCCCGTCCCTTTGCCTCCTCCCAGCCGCCCCCCAAACACTCCGACCATGGCGACCTCCCCCTTCCGCCTCCCTTCCGACACCGAACTAAGCGACGAGGACAACCACCCGGACCACAAGCAGTGGTGGGAGCGGGAGCAGCGGGCGCCCACGCGCCCCAAGCGTGGAAAGGAGGAGAAGAAGTCCCCGCCCTGCCCCTGGGGAGACCAGGGCCCCATCGTCCACAACCCCGTCCCCAACCTCCCCGGCGGCGGCGACCTCCCCTCCGAAGCCTACTGGGCTAAGGCGGCGAAGGAGGAGGCAAGGCAGGAGGCTGCCATCGCCAAGTGGGAGGAGAAGGAGGCCCAGCGCTCCTTGAAGAAAAGGCGCAGACGGCAGGAGGAGGAGCAACGGGAGGCCAATGGCCGGGCCTTCCGGGAGGAGCAACGGAAGCGGGACCAGCGGGAGAGGCTGGCGGCGTGGAATGCGGCTGCACCGGCACCGCCTCCACCGCCGATGGAGTAGGGGGTTAGGGTTTAGGGGCTAGCCCAGGGTTTAGGCGGGGCGCCTATTCCGCCCCTTCTATATTATTGTACCTTTTTATTTTTATTGTAATGTTATCGATCCCCCTATCTAATATAAGTAATGTTATCTGTGTTTTATTGTAATATTATTGCGCCTATTCCATCCCTTGTTTCATTGTAATCTGTGTTTTATTGTATTGTCATTTGTCAAAACACCAAAACAACAAGTGTATAAAACAAAAGACACAAAAACAAGTTCATATAATACTCGTGCAATATTTATATATTTACAAGTGTATAAAACAAAAGACACAAAAACAAGTTCATATAATACTCGTGTAATATTTATATATTTACAAGTGTATAAAACAAAAGACACAAAAACAAGTTCATATAATACTCGTGCAATATTTATATATTTACAAGTGTATAAAACAAAAGACACAAAAACAAGTTCATACAACACATGGTTCATTTTCAAATAAGACATTTACATATTTACATAAGTTAAAGGAGCGCCCAAGTTATGTTAGTTAAATGGATGTCCTTGGACTTCATTTATATATTTACTTTTGCAAAAAAAGATTGCAACCTGAGCACGAGTATCTGCAGATCCACACGTTCCTATTTAGATTGTAACGTGAGTACCATTTTTTTTTGCCCAATCAACATATAGTTACTATTGGGCCTGGATACGTCCATTTTGGCATGGCTAAGTTATATTTGGGCCTGGCCTTTTTCAATCCTCGTCAATTGTTTTTTTACTTTTCAACCCCTCCCCCTCCCCTGCACACGGGCGCCCCCTGCACACTGATAAAAGGAACACTGACGAAACTGACGAAACTGAAGAAACACTGATTTCGAAAACAGAGCAGCTCAAAATTAGCCCGAATTTGTGTTGCATTTTATTCAAGCCAAAGACATAGACCATTACATCCATTACAAAGCATCACTCGAACACTGACTGCGCTGTCTAATGACTAACGATGAGGAGATAAACTAATCCGAGAGAAATTACACAAAAATAAAAAAAAACGGCCATCAGATTGTCCTGCTTCTTCAATTCGATGATTTGCCTTAGCTGCTTGTTCATCTTGTTTAGCTCGGCCTTCACTTCCGCATCCACCGTAGTACCAGCGGAAATGGGGTTGCCACATCCCAATTGCTCCACCACGGACGGGTTTTCGAGCTCCCGGGATGGTACCTCCACCCTAATTCGCTCGATGTACTCATCAAGCCACTCAAAATGCCCACATTTTGGCAGTTCCTGAAATCGCAGAGATGAACCCTAAATCCCAAATTCGATGAAATGCATGAAATTTCGAAAGAAAAGCGAGAAATTGGCGCTCGGAACACTCAGATCTCACCTTTCCCGGCTCGGGCTTGCTCTCACACTTCACAAATTCCCGACCAATGTTGTCGTTCTTGTCGTTGGATGTGACAAGCCGCTTCAGGGGCGCGGTGCGGGGGCAATCGGGGCACCTCCTCATCGGCACCGCACCATACCGAGGCCATGAGCGGTGGGAGGAAGCAGAGCTCGACATCCCTCGCCGGCGTTGCCGCACTTGCTCACCGGAGAAGAAAACAGAAGGGGATGAGATGCTGAAACGATGGCGGGAGTGCTCGGGTGCGGGGACGGATCGGGGCCAACGGCTCTCTTCAACCACAGGGTGGGTCCCACGATATGAGGTGGACATCAGGTGAGTTCCGCCGTGACGTGGAGAGGCTGTGGGTCCTACTGTTCTCAGCTGATTCGAATTCGTTGACGGTCTCGTGGGGTTAAGTGGAAGTGTCGCACGAGAGCTATTTGCCGCTTCAGAAGTGTCGCGTGCGAGCTATTCTTTTCAACGATGTCGTGTTCCTTCCAATTCCATGTAAAGACGTCCCATAGGAGCTATAAGCCCTAAAATAACAGGCTAGTAATTATATTATGGGGTTGTCTCATAACATGATCGGACCAATCCAATCGGCTTTCATGTCAGGGTGTGGTGCCACATACTGGAAGGTGTAGTTGTTCTTAACAAAACCATTCATGAAATCCATAGGAAAAATTAGATGGAATCCTTTTAAAAATAATTGTTTTGTGAATTCTTATAATAAATTTAAGTGGACCTTTTTGGAGAAAGTAATGTGTATGAAAGGCTTTGACCCCGAGTGGTCTGACTCTGTAAAATATTTTATTCAAGGAGGTAGCATTGGAATCAGGGTAACTGATGATATCGATCATTATTTTAAAACTAAAAAAGGAATAAGGCAAAGAAATCCTCTATCCCTCATGTTTTTTAATACAATTGTGGATATGTTAGCAATTATGACCGGGAGATCTAAAGAGGATGGGTAAGTAGGAAATCTTCTCCCTCATCATGTTGAGGACAAAATTTCTATACTCCAACATGCATGTTGATGATACAGTCGGAGTAAGCGGTAAATATGAAGATCAATTTATGTATCTTTGAACAACTATCTTGCATCAAGATTAATTTTTATAAGAGTAGATTTTTCTGTTTTGGCAAAGCTAAGGATTACGAACAACAGTACAAGCGGGTCATGGGCCGGGAGTCTGGTTCCTTGTGTTGTCGGTACCTTGGGATACTAATCCCTTATAGAGAGCTTCCCAACTCCGAATGGAATCAAGTTGAGAAATAGTTTGCTAGAAAACTAGGGTGTTGGAAAGGCAAGCTATTCTCCTATGGGGATGAACGCATGTTGTTTTAACTAGCCTACCGATGTTCATATTGTCTTTTGTTGAAATCCGTAAAGAAGTGAGAAAAGGTTTGGACTTCCTACGATCTACATTTTTTTTAAAGTGATGAGACTTAGACAAAGTAACGATCTAGGGTTCCATCTCCCTCGCCGACGATTTCGCCAGTCTGCCCCACCTCCGGTGGCCTTAGTGCCTTAGAGGCATGGCAGACCAAGGTCCCTCGCCGGCGAGGTGTTTATTCTTTGTGTAGGCTGTTTTTAGTGTCTTCGTCAGGATGGTGAGACAGCGGCTACATTCTGAAGTCAGAATAATTTTTTTCTTGCTCTATCCTTGTTTCGGTGGTGCATCTAGCGCTGGTGGAGGACGTGTGGAGTCTTGTGTCCTGAAGATCTCGTGGAATCCTGTCGTTTTTCGCGTTTGTTGGTGCAGTTTCAGGTATGTATCTTGATCTACGGTTCTCATGATTCGCATGTGTTGCTCCTTTGGGTCCGTAGTACGATGATTTCTTGTCTGTCTACTATAATAAGCCTTTCATGCCTCCGGTTATGTAGGTGAGAGGACAACAGCGCTCTTTCGCCTCGTGCTAGTGTTTATAGTCGTCGCTAGGTGCAAAGTTCTTATTATAAATTTTAATACCTTTGGAACCCTTTGTACTATTGTTGTTGGTTATTAATAAAGTTGAAATTTTTGTAAGAAAAAAAAAGAAATTTCCTTGTAAGGGCTAGTTTCAAATAATATATGGTTTATACCTTTCACACAAAAAAGTCTATAACAATACATATAAAAATAAGTCTATAACAATATAAGTGTTGTGTACAGGGAACGAAGGGAAACCCTGTGATTCTTATCCGCTTCGTATATCGATGAAAAATATCGACGAACTCATGGTGTATAAATCGATCACTTCGTCTGTGACACCAATGTAGCTTCCTAGCTGCTGCCAAAGTGCCAAGTTGAAAGTTTTAGGGTCCGTTTGTTAGATCTTTAGCTTGAGCTTTCCACTCCAAAATTGCTTCGCCAAACAAACAACCAAATTTTTCACAGCGCTGGGCAGAAGCGGGCCTAAAAAATAGCCTGGAAACCGTGGTTGGCCGAAGCAGGGGGGTGGGAGAGCCGCTTCCCGCGATTGTGAGTGCTTCCCGAATTGGAGTTGACCCGAGTACCCTCCCAAGTTGGTCGAAATTACTGGAAACCTGCCACCGAGCTTAGGAAACCACCCATCCCTTGCCCGATGAGTTACGTTCGGCCTCTCCCTCGCCCTCGACGCCATATACAGGTAGGGTTGGTGTTTCCGCCGTCTCCCTCCCGCGCCGCCTCCCTCCCCCGTCACCGGTCATCGTCCTCCCTCCCCCATCGCCTCCCTTCCCTGACGCTTCGTTCTGGACGCCCCCTCCTCCGAATCGATGGGGGACTGACCTAGGAGGAGTGGGTCTCATCCCCATCGCTAGCCAGAGACCGGAGCTCCATCAGCCGCCGCATGCGCCTCCTGTAGCCGCCCAGTACGTCGCCGCCGCCGCACCGCTTTCCTGCTCACGCGGTCGCTTGCCGAGGAGGCTGTGCCTCGTACTGTATTTTGGACAGACAACCTCGTATTGTATTTTGGGTACTGTATTTTGGACAGACAACCTCGTATTGTTTAGATGTAATATGGACAAGTTTTGTAATTTAGTTATCGCAATAAAATCCCTTTATAATTTTGACAAGCAATACAGAATTAGGCTGAAAGAAATTGACGGGAAACCCGTAGTATTTAAGAAAAAATATAGATAGAAACAGCTAATTCATTTTAAATCAATACATATAACATCTTCTGCACTTAGGGGCATTACAGACAATTCAATCATAAAACCAGCGACAACAGTCATCAAAAGCACTTCCGTCAAACATCAAATCTCTGTTACCAATAAGTGCTTCCGATATCCGATTCTTCACAACTAATTTTCTACGGTTGATTTTCAAAAGCTGTAGACCAAACAAACACAGTAAACAACCAATTCTCAAAGCCGTACTGGTACAACTACACTGCATATGACCGAAGCAGCGTATTGCTATATGATTGGATTGTTGACGACGACGGGCTAATCATTTCTGAGGAATCCGACGTACCAGCCGTCGCCGTCGCCGGCCCGTACGTTTACACCAACCGACGGCCGGCGGCCCACGGGACGCATGTGCCGGCGCACAGAGCTGGATCACGATCGGAGGCAGGCAGCGCCGGTGGTCCAATGGTTTCTCGAATGCAAAGGAAAGAGCCGTGGGTCCGGCCGGAGTCCTGTGCATGCCGGCAGCTGGCTGTTCTTTCCGGCCTGGATTACTATACTGATCAACAAGATCTCCTTTCTTTTGTCCTTTGTTGCAACTAGCAACCAATTTGTTCGTGGTACTTTGCTCTAGATAACTGCAGCCACTATACCTACAAGTATACACCACACAAATACAGATACCACTAATATGATGCTATTGCATAAGATGTGTATGGTATGCATGCGTAGGCATGGCCTGATGTTTCACAAAACAAATGAACAGTAGATGGTAGTGTTAGGATACATACACAATTAGGGATAAACTAGGACTCCAGAGATCATCTTATATTTTAGGGTGGATTTCATTTTTTACTCTCTATTTGTGTATTTGAGACACTAATTACCCTATTTAGTATAAGTTGTACATGAATGTCCTATTTAAGAAAGTTCTAAGTTTGATTTTATCCCATTTTAGCATTCAACACGTGTTTTTGGATAAGGCTAACATGTTAGGACGATGTGCCGCCACAAAATATGTCAGGATTGGAGGACATCGTTGTCGATCATATCTACCCTTCTCTGCACCAAATGTTCTATTCTTTGTTGCCATCTTGATAATTTCAAAATTCAATCGTCACCTTACACCTTGCCCAATAGATATGTATCATAAAATGAGGGTTTAAAGTTTCCAAACAATGGTAATTTAGATGAGTTTTCACTACATAGGATAATTAGGGTCACAAATGCACAGGTAGAGGGTAAAAAATGGAATTCGCTCTATATTTTAAATCATAGGCTTCCCGCCCTCTAAGTTTGTACTCATATAAAATCCCCACAAGGATTAGATCAATACACCACACAATCATAGGAATTAATATTTTCTACGGTTAGTACTACTAATCTTCAAACGGTCTCCACTGGATGATGTACATAACCACATGTAGGTAGGTGGCACGATAGGGGAGCTTTTGGAGCTGTGACTTTCCAGCATCCACTCCATCCGGCGTTGATCTATCATGTGTCACCCCTCTAAATGGTAGCACCAGCTTTACTTACTTTTGAGTGTTCACCCTGCACCTGCATGGAAGTCACTTTCTGCTTCAAGCTAGTAGAAGAAACTTCACGTCCTACTTGTGCCAGCTAGAAGTGTAGTAGTCCAGAAACAAACACACACAAAGCCATATCATGTCAAGATGGGATGAAGCATGTCATTCCACGGTGGATCAAGAAGATGGGTGCACCAAGGGAAATGCCCCGGTTTTGGGTGCACGGTGGCTCAAGAAGGATGGACGGGGACGTGATTTTTTAAAAGAAGTTTTCATGGAACATGTCATGCGCGCGAGTGAGTGAGTGCCCTCTCACACTCCCCTAGTAGTGCGTCACACGAACCTGAAATGAGATCACTAGACCACAGGCTCCTGCTGGTAGAGTAGGAGTACGGACAGAGCATTGTCACAGGATGTATCATGTCAATTAATTACGACCACTGTAGTATTAACGTTGTCATAGGATGTTATGGGACACAAACATTATGGGACACAAACATAGTAGTTTTTAGCAACGAATTAATTACGACCACTGTAGTATATTATGGGACACAAACATTTAAAATGTACTAGGTTTTGCTCTGTATTTTTAGCAACGTATTCACGGTTAAAACAAAAATACTATGCTTATGCAACGTCATTAGTACACGATAGTACAAGTTCTTTTTCACACAAACACACTTGGCACAGTTATTAATTTCTCCATCTCCCATATTTTCTACTTCCTCCGTCCTAAAAAAAAGATACCAAGGATTTGTCTAAATTAGTACATAGACTCATTTGCGAAATTATATTTCAGAACCGATGGAGTATCTCTCTCTGCTCACCAAAACTACCAAACCTTTTTTTTACATCTACCCAATTATAGCCGGTGTGCCATCATCATGCATGCATGCATTGCTAGCTCTGCCTTCACTCTCATGGCAATAATTTGTTCTTTCGAGCCAGAAATTAATATGCCCACCGATCCAGTAAATGGGGCACCAGTACCAGACCACTAGCTCTTCTTCAATCTACTCTCTAGTTCCCTTTTGGCCAGCCCTTTATTTAAATCCATACTCTCTAGTGTATGATGCAGCCTTCTTTTTTGAAGAAATCAAAATAATAATTGCTATGCTGAATACATTGGTGGCGACTTTCCGTATGATGCAGCCTTCATTTCTCTGGCTAGACATGGAGTAGGTCTGCATTGTGTGCAAGGCTAGCTATACCTAGATCGATGGAGATGGGCAGGGTGGTGCTTGGGATGGAGAGAGGGAGATGCGTGTGGTCCATGCTGTGGCTCATTCATTCATTCTCTTTGTTGCTGTGGAGATGCTTCTAAGTTATGGATAATGGCATGGCATGGATAATATCCTCACCAGCAGCAAGGTTGATTTGTGCCACGTGTATGCAGAGTGGTATCTCTTCTTTTATCCAAAAACCAATCGCTAAAACACAAAAAAGGTAAAAAGTAATTGAGTGGTCTCTCTCATGTTGGAATTTTGGCCCAAAATGTCTAGCCCATTTTCTATTTAAATAATTCCTAAAAATTCTAGAGGCCCATGTGGCCCATTCATGCAAGACAAGAGGTGGGACAAATGTTTAGTCCCACATTGCTAGTTGAGTGAAAGTTGGACCAGCTTATAAGGTGAGCTCTTCTACCACTTGGTAAAAGGATGAGAAGGAGAAGGAGAGAGTTCCACACGCGCGCTCCTCCTCCTCCTCCTCGCTCGCCTCGTCACGACGCGCGCGCGCGCGCCGCGGGATGCGGGATGCGGGATGCGGGAATCTCGCCGAGCCGAGCTTTATTTTGAGTGAACGTTTAATACGAAGGTGAAACGTTTGCTTTGAATGGACGTTTAATACGAGTTAAATGCGCCTGTTCGTTTCATCTTCTGCACCGTCTGCCTTCTCCTCTCCTCTGCGCCTATAAGAGAGAGAGGTCGCGCCTCCTCTCAGTTGTGCTGTTACACATCCCTACACTCGAGTTCCAGAGCACTGCGCTACTTCCTTCTTCCCCATCCCGTCTTGCGGCGTGCACCGCGAGCCGGGACAGTAGGCCTCCTACTGCCGTGTACATCTTCTGTCTCAATCTTGTTCTGATTCTATCCAGAGTTTTATGCCTTGTAGTTTGTTTGGCTATATGCCTTATTTTGTATTTGCTATTAAACATGATTAGTATATTGCCTATTATTCTAGTCATGTTTTATCTAGCGTTTATTATGGATAATTCGCTTGGTAAATTGCTCTATTTCTCAACAATCCAAAAACCTTATTTCAGGCAATTTGCCCCAAGTGGCTTTGTTGCTTCTATGAAGCCACCTGTGTTTGAAGGTGTGAATTACAAACGGTGGCGTGCGAGAGCAGTGCTCTGGTTTCAGACCATGAGCTGCTATAATGCCATCTATGGCGCACCTGAGGGGGAACTTAATCCCGCTCAGGAAGAGGCGTTCCAAAAACTTGATACTACTTTCAAGGCTGCCTTGATCAGCATCCTTGGCGACAATATTGTCGATTCATATCTGTCATTTAGCAATGGCAAAGATATGTGGGATGCGCTCGAGAGAAAATTTGGAGTCTCTGATGCTGGCAGTGAACTGTATGTCATGGAACAATTCTATGACTATAAGATGATTGATGAACGCTCCATTGTGGAGCAGGCTCATGAGATACAGTCACTTGCCAGGGAGCTTGAGCACTTCACTTGTGTGTTACCGGACAAGTTTGTTGCCGGAGGCATCATTGCCAAACTTCCCCAGTCATGGAGGAATTTTGCTACTTCTCTGAAGCACAAGAGACAAGAGTTCTCCGTGACGGATCTCATTGGGACTCTTGATGTGGAAGAGAAGGCGAGAGCAAAAGACACACGTGCTCGAGGTACCGAGGGAGGTTCTAATGCCAACCTGGTACAGAAAAGGAACTTCCAGCCTCACAAGTTCAAGAACAAAGGAAAGTTTGATGACAAAGGAAAGTTCGATGGAAAGAACAAGGCCTCACAGTCCACTAGCTTCAAGAAGAAGACTGATAAGAGGAAAGGTGCTTGTCATGTGTGCGGTGATCCTAATCATTGGGCTCCTGCTTGTCCCAACCGCTTTGACAAACGCCAACATGGGAAGAGCAGCAAGACTGCTAATGTTGTCATGGGCGACGTTGAGATGAAAGATGTTGGGTCAGAGGGACTCAAACCGTGCTGATGGGGAACGACTCGCATGCTTCTGTTCATGGTGTTGGTACGGTCGATCTGAAGTTCACTTCGGGAAAGACTGTGCGCCTGAAGAACGTGCATCATGTTCCCTCAATAAATAAAAATCTTGTTAGCGGATCTCTTCTGTGTCGAGATGGCTACAAGATTGTATTCGAGTCCAATAAATTTGTAATTTCGAAGTATGGAACTTTTATTGGTAAAGGCTATGAATGCGGAGGCTTGTTCCGCTTATCTCTGTCAGACATTTGTAATAAAGTTGTTAATCATATTTACACAAATTTTGAATCAAATGTCTGGCACTCTCGTCTTTGTCATATTAATTTTGGTTGTATGACGCGGCTAGCCAAAATGAATTTAATCCCTGATTTCTCAACTGTTAAGGGATCTAAGTGCCAAGTCTGCGTGCAAGCTAAACAACCTCGCAAGTCACATACGACTGCAGAAGTGAGAAATTTAACACCACTAGAGCTCATACATTCTGATCTTTGTGAGATGAATGGTGTGTTGACAAAAGGTGGAAAAAAATATTTCATGACTTTGATCGATGACTCTACGAGATATTGTCATGTGTATCTTCTGAAATCAAAAGATGAGGCTTTGAGTTTCTTCAAAATCTATAAAGCTGAGGCAGAAAATCAACTTGATCGAAAGATTAAGAGGCTTAGGTCTGATCGTGGTGGAGAGTATTTTTCCAACGAGTTTGATTCCTTTTGTGCGGAACATGGTATAATTCATGAGAGGACGCCTCCCTACTCACCCCAGTCAAATGGAGTAGCCGAAAGAAAGAACCGTACTCTAACAGATTTGGTTAACGCCATGTTAGACACATCGGGTCTTTCTAAGGAATGGTGGGGGGAGGCATTATTGACCGCGTGTCATGTCCTAAACCGAGTTCCCACAAAGAACAAAGAAATTACTCCATTCGAAGAATGGGAGAAGAAAAGACTAAAACTCTCTTACTTACGTACTTGGGGTTGTTTGGCAAAGGTTAATGTACCAATCCCCAAGAAGCGCAAGCTTGGACCAAAAACCATTGATTGTGTTTTTCTGGGCTATGCTTTTCATAGCATTGGTTATAGATTCTTGATAGTAAAATCTGAAGTACCTGACATTCATGTCGGTACAATCATGGAGTCGACTGATGCGACTTTCTTTGAGGATATCTTTCCAATGAAGGATAAACCTTACTCATCAAATCCGGAGATACCTAGTTCATCTAATCAGGAATTTGCTATATTCTCTGAACCTACCATTCCGATTGAACACTCTGAAAGTCCTAAGGAGGATGATAATGAAATTCCTAAAAGGAGCAAGAGACAAAGGACTGCAAAGTCTTTTGGTGATGATTTCATTGTGTACCTTGTGGATGACACTCCCACTTCCATTTCAGAAGCTTATGCATCTCCTGATGCTGACTACTGGAAGGAAGATGTTCATAGTGAGATGAATTCCATCTTAGCTAATGAAACATGGGAGATCACTGATCATCCTTATGGGTGCAAACCTGTAGGATGTAAATGGGTGTTCAAGAAGAAACTAAGACCTGATGGTACTATTGAGAAGTACAAGGCAAGGCTTGTGGCCAAGGGTTATACCCAAAAGGAAGGTGAAGACTTCTTTGACACTTACTCACCTGTAGCAAGGTTGACCACCATTCGAGTACTACTTTCTCTGGCTGCCTCACACGGTCTTCTCGTTCATCAAATGGACGTTAAGACAGCTTTCCTAAATGGAGAGTTGGATGAGGAAATTTATATGGATCAACCAGATGGTTTTGTAGTAAATGGTCAAGAAAGAAAAGTGTGCAAGCTACTAAAGTCTTTATATGGTCTTAAACAAGCACCTAAGCAGTGGCACGAAAAATTTGATAAAACCTTAACCGCTGCAGGCTTTGTTGTAAACAAAGCTGACAAGTGCGTATACTATCGCCATGGTGGGGGTGAGGGAGTCATCCTTTGTTTGTATGTTGATGACATACTAATTTTCGGAACCAACCTTAATGCAATTAAGGAGGTCAAAGATTTCTTATCTCGTTCCTTTGAGATGAAGGATCTGGGAGTAGCTGATGTCATCCTGAACATCAAGCTATTGAGAGATGATGATGGTGGGATTACATTGCTTCAGTCCCACTATGTGGAAAAGATCTTGAGTCGTTTCGGGTATAGCGACGTCAATTTTTCTCCTACACCGTATGACCCTAGTGTGTTGCTTCGAAAGAATCGAGGAAATGCTAGAGACCAACAAAGATACTCTCAAATCATTGGCTCGCTTATGTATTTAGCTAGTGCCACGAGACCTGACATCGCCTTTGCTGTAAGCAAACTCAGTCGATTTGTCTCAAATCCAGGAGATGATCACTGGCATGCTCTTAAAAGAGTTATGCGATATCTAAAAGGTACTGCGAGCTATGGCATACACTATACCGGGTATCCGAGGGTACTAGAGGGTTATAGTGATTCAAATTGGATATCTGATGCTGATGAGATAAAGGCCACGAGTGGATATGTTTTCACACTTGGTGGTGGCGCTGTTTCTTGGAAGTATTGCAAGCAGACCATCTTAACGAGGTCAACTATGGAAGCAGAACTCACAGCACTAGACACGGCCACTGTTGAAGCAGAGTGGCTTCGTGAACTCTTGATGGACTTACCTGTGGTTGAAAAACCTATACCCGCAATTCCAATGAACTGTGATAATCAAACTGTGATTATTAAGGTGAACAGTTCTAAGGATAATATGAAGTCCTCAAGACATGTGAAGAGGAGACTGAAATATGTCAGGAAAATGAGAAACTCCGGAGTTATTGCATTGGATTATATCCAAACATCTAAAAACTTGGCAGATCCCTTCACAAAGGGTCTATCACGCAACGTGATAGAAAATGCATCAAAGGAGATGGGTATGAGACCCACAATTTGAGCTTTCCATAGTGGTAAACCATTCTATGTGATCGGAGATCCCGTGAATTAGAATTGGGAAACAAGCTGTTGGTTAGCTGAGAGGAAAGTATCCCTACTTTAATAAACACCACTCCATAAAGATGCAATACTTTCCTATTCTGCATGGCAGGTTGATTTATTATCTTAATGTGTTCTAAGTGGCTTATCCTAAGCAAAGATGTTGTCCTGCAGAACATCTTTTGAAGAACACACCTATATGAGTCTGACTGTTAAAATGTCGCAGTCTATGAGAGTGTGGTGCTCTCTAATAAACTCATGAAAGGTCATGGAGTATGACGTATAAGATCCACCCGCGGGGAAGTCCCACGGTAGCCCAGTATCGGTCAAGACTTCGTGTGAAGCTAGATTGCAGCAAACTTGCAGTTCAAGGCATAGTCCACTGTACAAGTTGCAACCTAGTGTAGCATAGAATTCTAGGTGGAAGTTCAACTTAACAGTCTCCACTATAGTACCGGTATATAAACAGTGTTTTGGAACCAAAGGCAGATTACATGTGCCTCTGGGATCTGGTGGGGGATTGTTGGAATTTTGGCCCAAAATGTCTAGCCCATTTTCTATTTAAATAATTCCTGAAAATCCTAGAGGCCCATGTGGCCCATTCATGCAAGACAAGAGGTGGGACAAATGTTTAGTCCCACATTGCTAGTTGAGTGGAAGTTGGACCAGCTTATAAGGTGAGCTCTTCTACCACTTGGTAAAAGGATGAGAAGGAGAGAGTTCCACACGCGCGCTCCTCCTCCTCGCTCGCCTCGCCACGCCACGCCTCGCCTCGCCTCGACGCGCGCGCGCGCCGCGGGTTGCGGGAATCTCGCCGAGCCGAGCTTTATTTTGCCACGCATGAATGGTATATGAACAGATATACGAAGGTGAAACGTTTGCTTTGAGTGGACGTTTAATACGAAGGTGAAACGTTTGCTTTGAATGATCATCTTCTGCACCGTCTGCCTTCTCCTCTGCGCCTATAAGAGAGAGAGGTCGCGCCTCCTCTCAGTTGTGCTGTTACACATCCCTGCACTCGAGTTCCAGAGCACTGCGCTACTTTCTTCTTCCCCATCCCGTCTTGCGGCGTGCACCGCAAGCCGGGACAGTAGGCCTCCGAGACCCCGCTGCTTCGTGTCCTGTACGGGAGAAGGGCGATAAGGTTTTTGGGGAGCGCGACTACTGGCTTCGTCACGGACTCCCTCACAGATAGCGACGTCTTCCCCGACGAGGACTTCTTCCCCGACATCAGCACCCTCTTCCTCGACGACATGGCCAATGACGGTTCCAACGCCGGCGGTTCTACTTCTGCTACTGCCGTGTACATCTTCTGTCTCAATCTTGTTCTGATTCTATCCAGAGTTTTATGCCTTGTAGTTTGTTTGGCTATATGCCTTATTTTGTATTCGCTATTAAACATGATTAGTATATTACCTATTATTCTAGTCATGTTTTATCTAGCGTTTATTATGGATAATTCGCTTGGTAAATTGCTCTATTTCTCAACATCTCACACACACACACGCACACACACACACACGCGCGCGCACACACACGCACACCCCCCCACACCCCCCCACACACACACGCGCACACACACGCACACACACACGCACACGCACACGCACACGCGCGCGCACACACACACACACACACACACACACACACACACACTATAGCTCACTCGGGGCGGCGCATGCTCGTGGACGGCAAGATTGGTGGTGGCGAGGTTTCGTCCTCGCGGTGCTTCTACGCAAAGGATCGTCCGGGGGTGACGGATAGGGTTCTCGGGAGAAATCCTTGTTGGCTTGATCTACACCGACGTGGTGCCGCCCGCGGGTGGCACCATTCCTTTCTGGAGGGCGTCGTGGCTACCCTATCATTTCCCTCTGTGTGTCGGGGTAAACCCTAGGACCAGCTATGGTCCGGGCAACAGCGTTTGCTTTCCTTCTTGAAGGTGCTGCTTGGTGCTTGACGAGCCGATGCCAGGAGTGTGGTGGTACTTCTCCGGCGGGCGCAACGGTTGCGGGTCATTTTCATTTAGTTGATCCGCCTCTATCTCCATTTTGTTTTTCTTTTGTAGTTCAGCCGTGTGTGTGCTGCTGCCCCAGCATCTTGTATCGAGTGGTGTCTCTCTTTAAGCGTTGTGCTGTCTGGCCCAGCAGTTGTCTTACCTATGTGCTTTATTTATAAAGTGGGGCGGTTCGAAGAAGAAGGGAACACTTCACCTTATAAGGTTGTGCAACTCTCCTCCAACTTTCTATGTAGGACTAAACTTGAGCTCTCACTCCACTTCCATGTGAGTTGCCACAAACATGGGCTCAAACACATATGGGCTGCCACAAATTTGAGCTTTTGAGATTTAGGGAAAATCTGAAATACACATGGGCCTAAATGAATTGACCCATTATTTCTAACACTAGATGCATCCATTTTAGCGACAAATAATATGGATCGGAGGAAGTAGTATTTTTTGTTGTGGGCCACGTCTAGCACTTGTGTGCGTCCCTATTGGCAGCTGAGCTGTGTTCAGCATCTCGTGCCACCATTCGGAAAATTCGCCACTTGGCCATGTCGACAATGCCGGATTGAACATGAAATTTTTGCCACTGCGATATTAGTTGCCATTGGTCCCCTACCACTACCGCTCGCATCTATCTCTTCACTTTTGCTCTTTGGCAGAACCACGCAGCAAAATGCAGATTGGTGTGATCTCCATGCATTGAGTTGGGATCTTGGAAGGCGGAGAAGAAGAAGAAACAGGAGAAAAGCAGTTCTGGGAACAGAAGAGAGTTCGTAAAAAACTTGGAAGATTCAAAATTTGAGTTCCACAGATTCCACAGCGATGTTAAACATTCAGAGAACACAGAAACTGTTCCACTGAGATGTTAAACATTCAGAGAACACAGAAACTGTTCCACTGAGATCGTACTCAACGAGCCACAGCTAGCGGCGCTAGCTGCGTCTACTGTGTGGGGGGCCTTTTGACTTGTCCAGAAGTAGGCACGCGCGCAGCCATCGCCCCATGTGTGTACTGTAGCCGTGAGGGCATGCATGTGAGCGGTACTCTGTTTTAGCTTAGTCACCCAGCTTCTGACCCAGCGTTCAGCTGCCTGCCATTGCCATTTGCTCGCAAGCTTCCCGTGGTTGTCTGTTATGGTCCAGCGGTTACAGACGTGTACCGCATTTGTCATTGGAAGAAAAGCCTTCCATCGAATTGGGATTCATTCATGATACTCCTATTTTTTAGATGCATCTCTTTGAGGGAGGGGCTTTTGGAATGTTCACAGTTCTTTGTTTGTGGTGTGTGCACCTACCTGCCTGCCTTTCTGTGTGTTTATAGGGGTGTGTTCACCTGTGGTGATTAATTTATGTGCACCTGCCTGCCTTTGTGTGTTCAATTTAGCGCATCACTAACACTAGGTGTGGGCATTCGGTTTTTTCGTTTTTTCGGGTTTTTCTATAATTTGGTTTCTATAAAATAGGCACCGAAATTATTTCGGTTTTCTAAGTAATCGATAGTTCGGTTAGTGGACAATTCGGTTCGTGTTCGGTTTTTAACCAAACTTCTGAAAATAACAACACTGTGCCATAAATTTATGTCAGATGCACACAAGCTAAACCAATCATCGGCGCACCGGAAGCAACCTCCAGGTCGGCGAGTACCTGAAGCAATACATGGCTAGCTGATGTCTTGAACGCAGGTGCAGAAAAAAAAATAAGCATGATGTCTATCTTGCTCGTTCAAAAAAATGATATCTATCTTCCAAGCCGTATACATTCAACAAATTGTATATATTGAGAGTTCAGCTAAAATACATGATTATATCCGAAACAGGAAAAATAATTGAAAGAGTTCCAACAAAATTCATAGACACAATTGACAGTTAAACCACGAACATGTACGTGCATATGGTTGGAGATATACGTACTTTTGCATGTATGTCTTTTTGTCGCATGAGCTAGTATCTACGTATAGTAATGGATATCTGAGACAGAATCACAAATATATTTAGCTATGTCACGTATATTTTTTGGTTTGTACGGTTATTTCGGTTAATAGAGAGTTAAAACCGAATTAATATTTATAATTCGGTTAATCATATTTACTAACCGAAATTAGTTTCGGCTAATTCGGATTCGGTGTATTCGGTTTCGGTTCCGGTTAATTCGGTTTCGGTGTTCGGTTTCGGTTTTTTATGCCCACCCCTAACTAACACACTGTAAATAGGCCGTGGAAAACCTGTTTTACGGGTAGCTAAACCGTAAACAGACTTCTGTTTTATGGTTTGTGTTTGCGGGCTCTATTCCTTGCCGGCGGTCTACCGGCCCCGTAAAACAAGTTTTGGGACAGCTTTTTCATTTGCAAAAGCATACAAACACAAAGAACGATTGAGACTAAAATAATAGTTCCGCGCGGTCCTCAAGCACCTTGGCGAGGAGGAGGAGGATGGTCATCTCGGCGGCGTCATCATGGAGCAGATCCTCGATGTCCGAATCGTCTGAAGACAACGAATCGGATATATCGAACTCCTCATTCGACTTCATCTCCGAATCGGACGGCGTTGTCGCGGAATCTGGTGGCGGTGCATGGAAGTGTGGGAGGATGGGCAGGCGGGGCGCCAGGCAGTCGGGGGTAGCTCAGCATCAGCGGAGGCGACCAAATCGGGCGGCGGTGGCGATCGAATCTGGTGGCGTCACGCGGAAGTGAGGGAGGATGTGCTGGTGGGGTACGGGGCAAAATCTGGTGGCGACGCGTGGAATGGGGAAATGATGTGCGGGCGGGGGAAGGAAACTTCCGCGCGCGCATGACTGCGGGTTTGCGTACAGTTTTGACTGCCAACCTGCGAATCTTGAGGTCAACGAGCGATTTTGGTCCCGGCCCTTAATCTTTTTTACGGGTCGCATCGTTTACGGTGTCTTATCGGCATCGTTTTTTCATCTGAAACCGTAAACTGACAGTTATTTTATGGGTTTGTCTATTTTACGGTGTCTATTAGTAGTGATGTTCTTACCTTTGGTGATTAATTTGCCGCCATCTCTTTCTCTCTTTCTCCCTGTGTGTGTGTATGCTTGGCTACATCAAGCGGGCGTAGACCATGCTTGGCTTCGGTCACACAGAAATAAAAGGAAAATCGATATACTCCTATGACTCTTCCCAAGAAGGAAGAAGAAAGTTTTAGCACCTCGGTCAACGGTTTGGCACGTTTAAAAAACAAAATAAGGAAACTGTATGTTAACCTCAGGCTCAGCTCAATGTATGTCAAACCTAGTTATGAGGTACTCAGTTCCTTGCTGCGACAAAAAAAATCTAACGAGTACAAAAGCTTTGTCCTATTCAATTATTTTTTTAGATCATATCACGCTTTATTAATTAAATAACACCAAAACAAAGTTTGGACTAGACTAACTCCGGGACAACATTCAAAGAAAAATTACAAACTGAGCACCTAGAGGCGCTGAGCTAAAAAATGTGCAACGACATTCAAACTACAATTGACATGCTTAAATGAGTAGGAGGTAAAACCCTTCGCCAAGGTCTTGATATCATGGACCACGATGCCGACAGGGGAATTGTCCTGAAGCGAGGAATTGATGCGCTGGATCATTGACGGACAATCCAATTCGAGGACAGATGTCTATTCAATTAGTTAAGCAAGAAAGAGTACAAGAAAGTAAAAGTGTAATATTACAAAGAGATTACTCTCATGGCAACAAATTACTCATGCGCCTCGCGCCCGTTAAAACCCAAAGAGTAGCTTCATGCTTAATATTGCCTAGGACGACTCAAGCATTGTGCTCATTCCAAACTTTCCAAGATGCAAGGAGGGCGATGGAGACCAAATCTTTGCGATTTTTCATGATGTGCCACCAAGAGAAATAAATTGGGTCGGCCAAGCCTCAAGACCAATGAAGTGGACCCGAGACACTCCTTGATTATGCACAAAGCCTTGTAGTGTATCTACAATAGACAAAGAGATGACCAACCGATTCCGACACTTGCTTACAAAGTGGGCAAACCGCAAACCCCATAATTTGACCAACCCCTCTTCTCAAGACGGTCGGCGGTCTAAATCCTATTTTGAATGGCCAGCCAAGCGAATAACTTGACTTTGGGAGGGCTACAAATCCTCCAAACCAAGGAGCTTATTTGTGAGGAGGCTGCTCCATAAAATTATCTCTGTGAGAGAACTTGGCCGAATAATGCCCTCTATCGGTACGGTGCCAAGTGATTTCATGTACAACATTTTCATGAAGGTTGACTTGCCGGAGTTCAATCCAAACTTCAATATATTGGCAAATGTGATCCATAGAAAATTGCAATCCCATGTTTATCTTGTAGATCCATCCTTCATTATTTAGATCTTGATTAACATTTCACTTCTTGTTGTGTCCTTCCATTCAAGCCATGACGACCTATTGCATGGGTTTTGAAAAGATATCCATGTTCGTACTATTATAAGGGTTTCCCAAGCCCACCCAATTTTTTTGCCAGGTCCTTCCATTCAAGCCATGACCACCTCAACTTAAGTGCTCCTATAAAGAACTCGTTACTAAGGACGCCCAAACCCCCAAGGTTTTTGGGCCTACACACTATGTCCCAATTCACCTTGCATTAGCTCCTGGAGACCTTTTTGATGGCCGCCCAAAGGCCTTTTTGATGGCCTCCCAAAGAAAGGCACGCTTGATCCTCTTTATGTTATACAAGGTATCGGGAGGGAAAAATAGCGGAGTCAAGTGGTAAATGTATTGGCAAGAAAGGACTGACTTTACAAGAGAAGTGCGCCCATCGAGCTAGGCAGTGCAAGTGAAATAAGAAAGTTAGATCAATGTAAGACCCTTGTCTTCTAGACTAAACAACCTGACATCAGTCTAGGAGTGTGACCCTCGTGATGGTTTAGATTTTGGTGGGTGATCAAAACAATTGTGTGTCCCTTGGCATCGGATATTCAGATTGATACTAATTTATATTGATCCAGATCAGTATGATGGATCATTGTTGTTCTTCCTTGGCTACACTAGGTTGAAGTGATCGAATTTCTCCCACAGATCGACTTCCTACCCATAAAATAATTCCCGACTCCTTTCAAGCCTACACAACTCGTTCATATACAAATGATCTCTACTCTTTCAACATACTTATGATCTCTCTGTTCATTGGCACTAGAGGGATTGGAGCTAAGAGTCTTGGTAGGGACCTAGGTTTATATGTTGGGCATAGTTAAAGTGAGGTGTTTGTCTGTATTTATTTGCTTTTGTGTATGCATGCTTCTTCATTCAAGCACATGTTGTAAATTCATCTGTTGTTTTGTTTACCTTTTACATTGGCATTTTATGTTGAACTGCTCACGTGCAACTGATATTGTTGGACGCGTATGAAACATGCATAATGTATTTAGTTCATTGTATTGATTACATCGTGGCGACTTGATATAAAGTCTCCTAGCCCTGGTGTCACTCTAACTTAGGGCGACTTGGGAATCTCCCCTAGCCTTGTCGTCGCCACCTCCACCTCCACTGTTCCTCCCCTTCAACACCGCCGGTTGACATCTACAGGCAAAATCCATGCGATAGGATACTCATACCAATAAGTTGTAACTTATTTTCTGGAAGTTCATCTGAAAAGAATTTTAAGTCTAAGCGTGCTTGGCCTAGATCAATTTGAGGATGGGTACCCGACCAGAAAATTGTTATCGGGTACACACAAGTGAGGAAAAAGTGCATAGAAAAATTAGTGTTGGTTCTGAGACCAGTCTGGAGATCATTCAAAGCTGTCAAGGATGACATCCGCCAGTCCGAAGAGACCAGGGTGTTAGATGAAGCTAGCGGCGGGACTTATCTACTCAATGTGGCCGCCGGCAACAAGTTATGTGTGTGTGTGTGTGTGTGTGTGTGTGTGTGTGTGGTGGCGCCGACATCGTCCTTGGCTTGCTAGGACAACTCGGTGATAATCGCTACGTGGCAGACTTCGTCGTAAGGGCGGTGTAACGGCATGCACTTACATTCATCGACCGCAAAGACGTAATCAACAAAAGTCTTGTTTTTCAGTCGACCTAGAATGAATCACATTTGTAAGCGAAAATGGTGTGGAATTACGACCGCCTGAGGGTGATGAACACAGCTGGTGGTTTGTATTTTAGAGGTAAACCAGCTCTAGACACAGTCTCTAAGTAGCGAGTTTGTACTAGTGTATATGCTAGACTAGGCCGGTACAATGCAAGATGTTTTAGAAGGGTGTTATAAAAATAAATTTATTTTTTCATTTTTGCGGGTAGAGCTTTTCTTAAGCACCAATAAAAATTTGTATATAAGAGGGTGCCAAGTTAGGCATCTCCATGATATACATAAGCATCAATACTTTTAAAAAAGGCTTATTTATTTAAGCACCTCCTCTTTTACGCACATACCCTTGTACATGGTGCACGCTCAACTTGGTGAGACAAAATATTTATGGATGCCAACAAAACTGGAGACGGATGTACATGTTTAATCTCTAATGCCAGATTCGCTGGATGTGCTTCTAGAGTTTGGCGCAAATAGACTTGGATCGTCTGCGCAGCTGATCCAAACTCTGGTCATCTCTACTGGGATGCCATTTTCTTTGCAACTAGGCTTTCACTATCTTGATACATGCATACCCGATGCCCTTGTGTCTCCTATGAAAGACGCTTAAGGGACCAAATTGCTCGAACACTTCCACCACCTAGCCGTAACCTAGCCGTAAGATAATTCCCGGTGTCTTTCAAGCCTAATAGCTCATCCATACACCACTCTACCAATCTACTCTATGAACACACATATATGTATGGTCTCTATTTGATAGCAGAAGGTTGGAACATCTAGTCTTGGGAGGGCTTATGTTTATATAATGGGCATGGTTCAAGTGAAGGGTGTTCCACTTCCCTTTTTTTTATTTGTGTCGCTAGAGGCTTTTCATTTTAGGCACATGTGGCTTGCCATGTTCGTATTTTATGTTAGAAATCATATTTTGTGTTGTGTCATAGGCTTATGGTTTTAGCATGTTTGCACAGAGTGCGCACATGGTTACTAGTCGCTTTGTACCCAAGTTTCTACCAAAAATATCTGATTGTCTAAGACAGGAATTTCGCCAGGAATCATTTCATTAAACATGTATTTAGTGTACACAATACTAATGTCATTAGAATCATAATGAAATGTATAAATCATGGTTGTGAATATATATTGCATAAACTACATATGAACTATAATTGTGGATCATACTCTTTTTTAGTTAAAATATACCACATATAATCCAAACGAAGGAAGCACCGTTTGTATTGGGCATTGCTATCTGGTGGAAATACCCATAGATCATGTAGTTGTCCAAACATGGGTGAGCAGGAAAGAGGAGAGGAAGAGGAGGAGGAGTAGCACCGCCGCCCGCCAGGGATGATAAAGAAGATAAGTGTTGCCTACACACTTGAGACCCGCTCTGCCTCCGCAACCGGACCGCCTGCTGCCGCTGCCCGCGACAACCTTGCCAGCCCTCCCTCCTCGAAGCCTCCTCCACCTGTCCTCCGCCTCGCCCACCCTCCCTCTAAGCTCATCTCGTTCTTCTCCAGCGATGATGCACCCCCGCACCCCCTCCTTGAGAGTAGGGCTCCCGGAAGCTCTCTCAAACCTCGATGAAGTTTTGTCTACAAGGACAACCTACTATGGTGTATTAGCCATAAAACTTAGGTGTAGATACCTAGTTGGATCATGCCTAATATCTCTATTGTCTAACTCACCTTGGTCATGCCACATATAGACAGAGCATACATGACCCCTCTTCCCCTTCCATGTATCCTCCGTGCAACATCCAAAAACTAATATGTATCTGAGCTCACATTCTTGTATTTATGCTGCAACCATATATTTGTGTCTATCTCACATCCTTTTGATATAATTTCACATGTCTCAACTGCTATATGTTCATCCAAATTATACAAAGTATAGGCCAACTTCTGACGAGTGGAGCGAGGCCCGTCCCCCGCGGTACGGTACGGATCGTCGAAGACCTAGGTTTCCACCGATATATAAACCCCTTGTAAGCCGCCGGTTGAGATGAGTTGGATTTGTGAAATCCCCGACATTTGTAAACACTCCCTGATATGGTGAAGTTTCGCTGGCTGGTGCCCGTGGTTTTTTCCTCTCTTTGTTGGAGAGGTTTTTCCACGTTAAATCTGTGTCCCCTTGCTATGATTTTATTTTAGTTCTTCGTTATCTTCTTGTCGCAATTATAACAAGTGATATCAGAGCCCCATGTTCCAATCTAGGGTTTGCGACATTTCGTCATTGAAGTTCGATCTGCCACAGCTGGACTATACCACAAGATTCTCCTTATGGCAGGTGAAGCTGCGAGCGATTATCGCCCAAACTTCTGATCTAGATGAAGCGCTGGATGGATTCGGCGAAAATGATGCTAAGACATGGTCCGCCAAAGAGAAGCGGAAGGACCGTAAGGCTTTGTCTTTGATTGAACTTCATCTGTCCAATAATATTTTTGCAGGAAGTACTGGAGGTGAAATCTGCTGCTGCCATGTGGGAAAAACTGGAAATGATCTGTGTGTCAAAGGATCTAACCAGTAAGATGAATGTCAAGATGAAGTTTTTCTCGCATAGGCTGCAAGAAGGTGGATCGGTAATGAATAACATATCTATTTTCAAAGAGATTATTTCAGACTTGCAGTCTATGGAGGTAAAATATGATGATAAGGATTTAGCTCTTCTACTCTTATGCTCGTCGCCTAGTTCCTATACACATTTTCGTGATACAATATTGTTGAGCCATGATAAACTAACCCTTGCTGAAGTACATGATGCCCTCAAACAAAGGGAAACGATGAAAACTATGGTAGGTGCATATGGGACATCATCCAAGGCTGATGCTCTACAAGTTCGTGGCAGGACCGAGCACAGAACAACAACTATGGCAACAGAGATAAGAGCAAGGATGGCAGAAGTCGTTCAAAGTCTAAGGAAAAGGACAAATTCTGCAGGTATTGTAAGAAATCTAATCACGTTATTGATGCTTGTTGGAAGTTGCAGAATAAGGAGAAAAGGAATGGAACTTACCAACAGAAAGATAGGTCTGAAGGTACTGATAAGGCTGTTGTTGTTTCTGATAGTTCTGATGGTGAATGCTTAGCCGTTTTTGCTGCTTGTGCTTCTTGTGATGATGAATGGATACTTGATACTGCATGTTCGTATCATATTTGCTATAACAAAGATTGGTTCGGTTCATATGAGTCTGTGTAGACTGGAGATTTTGTGCGTGTGAGGAATGACAACCCATGCCATATAGTTGGTGTTGGATCTGTTAAGATCGGGGCACATGATGGCATGACACGCACGTTGAGTGAGGTGAAGCACATACCAAGCATGGACAAAAATTTGATTTCCCTGAGTACCATTGATGGATACAAGTATGTCGGTGGGCATAGAGTTCTGAAGGTATCAAAAGGTTCTCTTATTCACATGATAGGTGATATGAATTCTGCTAAATTATATGTTCTTAGAGGTAGCACTTTGCCTGGTATTGCTGCTGTTACTTCTAATGATTATGATGATTGTGGTAAAACACATCGGTGGCATATGCGTCTTGGGCATATGAGCAAACAAGGCATGGCAGAGTTGGTCAAGAGAGAGCTGATTGATGGTTGCAACTTGAGTAAGTTTGAGTTCTGTGAGCACTGCATTTTTGGTAAGCATAAAAGAGTTAAATTCAATTATTTCGTTCATACCACCAAAGGCATATTAGATTATGTGCATGCTGATGTATGGGGTCCGCCCCGTAAGACTTCTATTGGTGGTGTTAATTACATGCTTACTATTATTGATGACTGCTCAAGAAAAGTGTGGCCTTATTTTCTGAAGCATAAATATGATGTTTTTGATGCTTTTAAGAAGTGGAAAGTTATGGTTGAAAACCAAACTGAGAAGAAGGTAAAGGTACTAAGTACTAACAATGGTATGGAATTCTGTTCTAATGAGTTTGAGGAGTTTTGTAGTAACGATGGCATGATCAGGCATCACACCATCCCCTATACTCCTCAGCAAAATGGCGTGGCTGAGCGCATGAACAGAACCATCATCTCGAGGGCTCGTTGTATGTTGTATAATGCATGTATGCATAGGCGTTTCAGGGCTGAAAGTAGCCAACACAACGTGCTACCTCATCAACAGGTCGCCTTCTATTCCACTTGAGAAGAAAACTCCCATTGAGGTATGGTCAGGTTCGCCTGCTGATTATTCATAGTTGAGAGTTTTTGGCTGCACTGCATATGTTCACGTTGATAATAGAAAGTTAGAGCCTAGGACTGTTAAGTGCATATTCCTTGGTTATGGTTCAGGAGTTAAGGCATATAAACTATGCAATCCTGAAACTAAAAAGATTTTGTTGAGTAGAAATGTTGTTTTCAATGAATCTGTTATGTATCATGATAGCTTGCCATCAGATCCCTCTCCTATTGCTATTGGAGAGAAGGGAGTTAGTGTGCAGGTGGATAACCTGCAGAAAACTGTTGATAATGATGCTATTGTTGAAGATACACATGAGGAAAATATTGATGATATTGTTATTCAGCACTCACATACTGTTTTGCAGCAGCCACATGAGTCCATTGCTGGTGATAGACCGAGGCGTAACTGTGGTCCTCGTCCTCGTTTAATTGAAGAGTGTAATATTGTTCATTATGCTTTGAGTTGTGCTGAACGGGTGGAGAACGATTCTGAACCTACTACATACAATAAAGCCATTGCATCTGTTGACCGCGAGAAGTGGATTTCTGCTATGCAAGAAGAGATGCAACCGCTTGAGAAAAATGTCACATGGTAAGTTGTGTGCTTGCCTAAACAAAAGAAGGCGGTCCATTGCAAGTGGATCTTCAAGAAAAAGGAAGGTTTGTCTCCCAAAGAGCCTTCAAGGTACAAGGCAAGGTTAGTAGCAAAAGGGTTCCGCCAGATTCCAGGTATTGATTACAATGATGTGTTCTCCCTAGTTGTAAAGCATAGTTCCATTCATACTTTCTTTAGTATTGTGGCTATGCGTGATCTTGAGCTTGAGCAGTTAGATGTCAAGACTGCTTTTCTGCATGGAGAGCTTGATGAGGAAATATACATGGACCAACCAGAAGGGTTCATAGTGTCTGGTAAAGAGGATTTTGTGTGCAAGTTAAAGAAGTATCTTTATGGCTTAAAGCAATCTCCAAGACAGTGGTATAAAAGGTTTGATTCATTTATGATTCCACATGGCTTTGAGAGGTCTAAATATGATAGTTGTGTTTATATTAAGTTTGTTGATGGATCACCTATATACTTGCTGGTATATGTTGATGATATGTTAATTGATGCCAAGAGCATGAAAGGAATCACTACTTTGAAGGCACACCTAAGTAGTGAGTTTAGGATGAAGGATCTTGGAGCTACTAAGAAGATATTAGGTATGGAGATTACCCGAGATAGAAAATCTGGTTTATTGTTTCTTAGTCAGCAAAGTTACATTAAGAAAGTTCTTCATCGTTTTAATATGGATGGTGCCAAGTCAGCTAGTACTCCTATTGCTCCTCATTTTAAATTGTCAGTTTCTCAATGTCCTACTACTGATGAAGAGTTTGAGTACATGTCAAAGGTGCCATATTCTAGTGTTGTTGGTTCTTTGATGTATACCATGGTTTGTTATCGTCCTGATTTATCATATGCTATGAGTTTGATAAGTAGATACATGGCTAATCCTGGTAAAAACATTGGAAGGCTGTTCAGTGGGTTTTCAGGTACCTTCTTGGCACTTCCAATGCTTGTTTGAAGTTTGGCAGGACCGGTGAGTGACTCGTTGGCTATGTGGATTCAGATTTTGCTGCTGATTTGGATAAGAGAAGATCCATCACAGGTTATGTGTTTAATGTTGGTGGTTGTGTTGTTAGCTGGAAGGCTACATTGCATGTTGTTGTTGCACAATCTACTACTGAAGTTGAATACATGGCTATTGCTGAAACTTGCAAAGAATCTGTTTGGCTAAAAGGTTTGTTTGTTGAGCTTTGTGAAGATGATTCTTGGATTATTTTGTTTTGTGACAGTCAAGTGCCATATATCTTACAAAAGATCAGATGTTCCATGAGATAACTAAGCACATTGATGTCAAATACCATTTTGTTAGAGACATTGTTGCTCAAGGTAAATTAAAGGTATGCAAGATCAGCACTCATGATAATCCTGCTGATATGATGACTAAACATGTTCCTGTTGCTAAGTTTGAGCTTTGCTCGAACTTAGTTGGTTTAACTGATTAGCCCAAGTGGCTATTGGCGCTGAAAATATTTGCTTTGTTTATTCAGGGAGATGGTTGTTGTTGATGCTACAACAAGGAATTTGTCTCAAGGTGGAGTTTGTTATATGTTAATCCAAATTCTACAGAGTATAGGCCAACTTCTGACGAGTGGAGCGAGGCCCGCCCCCCGTGGTAGGGTACGGATCATCGAAGACCTAGATTTACATCGATATGTAAACCCATTGTAAGGCCGCTGGTTGGGATGAGTTGCATCTGTGAAATCACCGTCGTTTGTAAACACTCCCCGATATAGTGAAGTTTTGTTGGCTGGCGTCCGTGGTTTTTTCCTCTCTTTGTTGGATATATTTTTCCACGTTAAATATGTGTCCCCTTGCTGTGATTTTCTTTTCGTTCTTCCTTATCTTCTTGTCGCAATTATAACATCAACCATTTATATCTCATCAAATGGACAATATAATCACTAGAGTAGACTCCTAGTGTACCCAATACCGTAGTTAATTTCCTTATGTTGGTAATGTTGTGCTAAATTGGTGGGAGGTGTTGGTGTTAGGACCTTGTGATGTGCATCTCATATGACCTTGGAATCATTAACAATACCTCCCATTTCCCCTCGACCAGACCACCACCTCTATACCTTCCCCACATACCACCCTAAGAGGAACTAGATGAATACTACTCTCTATTAATGGTGATGCCTACATGTATAACACACCCGAATATCAACCACTTTCTTTCACCATGTATTAGTTTCATCAACCGTATGTATGCACATCTCCAATGAGTAAAACATGTATCTAAATTAGGGTGTTGGAAAGGAAAGCTAATGTCCTATGGGGACGAACTCGTGTTGGTTAATTCAGTTTTTTAACTAGCCTACCAATGTCCATGTTGTATTTTCTTGAAATCCCTAAAGGAGTGAGAAAAAAAATGGACTTCCTATGATCTATATTTTTTTGTAAAGTGAGGAGAATAAGACAAAGTACCGATCTAGGGTTCTGTCTCCCTCACCCATGATGCCGTCGGTCTGCCCCGCTTTCGATGGCCTTAGGGCCTTAGAGGCATGGCGGGCCATGGTCCCTTGCCTGCGGGAGGTGTATGTTCTTTGTGTAGGCTATTTTTTAGTGTCTTCGTCGGGATGGTGAGACAACGACTACATCTTAAAGTCAGAATAATTTTCTTCCTGCTCTATCCTCGTTCTGGTGGTGCATCTAGCGCTGGTGGTGGGCGTGTGGAGTCTTCTGTCCGGTAGATCTCGTGGGATCCTGTCATTTTTCGCGTTCATTGTTGCAGTTTTAGGTATTTCTCTTGATCAACGGTTCTCATGATTCGCGCGTGTTGCTCATTTGGGTCCTTAGCATGATGACTTCTTGTCTTCCTACTACAACAAGCTCAAATGCAACAAGCCTTTCCCGGCCCCGGTGATTTAGGGGCGAGGACGACTGCGCTCTTTTGCCTCATGCTATTGTTTGTAGTTGTCGCTAGGTGCAAGGATCTAATTGTAATTTTTATTACCTTTGGAACCCTTTGTACTATTGTTGATGATTATTAATAAATTAGTGAAATTTTTGCAAGAAAAAAAGAAATGTTCTTGTAAGGGCTAGATTCAAATAATATATGGTTTATACCTTTCACGCAAAAAATTCTATAGCAACAATACATGTGAAATAAGTCTATAACAATATAAGTGCTGTGTACAGTTTCGGATCAATCAAAAATATTGACGAACTCATGGTGCATAATTCGATCACTTCGTCTCTGAGAGCGAGATGTAGCTTCCTAGCGGCTGCCAAGTTAAACAACCAATTCTCAAAGCCGTACTGATACAACTACACTGCATATGACCGAAGCAACGTTGATATATGATTGGATCGTTGACGACGACGGGCTAATCATTTCTGAGGAATCCGACGTACCTGATATTTGGAGAGAATAACGACTTGTATATTATATAGAGATTACAGGGTATATATGAGGACCAAAACCAGTTAGGGTTAGCCGAACCGATCTAAGAGTCCAAACCGAATACAACAAGAATAAATCGCTAATGCCCCGCAGTGGCAACGTCTGACTCGACGACATTGAGACTGGACCGAATATCGCAGAAGGGTGTAGTAGATAGCCCCTTTGTGAAGATGTCAGCAAACTGGGCACTGGTCGATACGTGAAGAATGCGAACCTCGCCGAGAGCCACCTTCTCGCGGACAAAATGAATATCTATCTCAATGTGCTTGGTTCGATGATGCTGAGCGGGGTTGCTGACCATGTAGACGATAGAGATATTGTCCCAGTAGACAATGATGGCACGCTCAAGTGGTCGATAAAGCTCGGCAAGAGGTTGACGAATCCAGACGGCTTCGGCGACAGAGTGTGCAACAGCTCTGTATTCGGCTTCAGCAAAGGACCTGGAGACCGTGACCTGTGTTTTAGATAACCAAAAAAACAAGATTATATTCCAAATAAACACAAAAACCCGGCCCGTACCAGGCTCGACATTTACACCAACCGACGGCGGCAGGCAGCGCCGGTGGTCCACAGCCGTGCGGACAATGGTTTCTCGAATGCAAAGGAAAGTGCCGTGGGTCCAGCCAGAGTCCTGTGTGTCAGGGTGCAGGTGGGAGTGGGCTGCCCGCAGAGCCCACTACTCAAGCCCACATAAAAGGCTATGCGGGACACCCGCGGGTAAACAAGAAAAAATAGTGGATTTCCACGGGAAGCCCACGATCGAGCGCGAACATTAAAAAAACTACTTCGATCCAAATTAATATTTTTACATTTGTCTAGATTCGAATATATCTAGACATATTTAGTGCTAGATACATCTGAATCTAGCCAAATATGAGGACATTAATATGGATAGGAAGGAGTAGGAATTTCTCAATCAAGCAAATATTATGTCTAGTAGAAAGAATGGCGAGTCACTCAAAAAGTGGAAAAAATAATTAATACATTGAAATGCTAAATGTTGATCGTATTATATACTAAAATATTTTTATAAACATTATACAAGCAATAATTATAATAACATATTTGCGGGTATATGTGGGTATACGCGGGATAGTGAACACCCACATAAGTTTCGTGAGCTCCCGTGGGACATCCACTTAAATTGTGTGGGACTGTGCGGGCGTATACGGGCTTCCCGCGGGCAGTCCCACCTGCACCCTTAGTCCTGTGCATGCCGGCAGCTGGCTGTTCTTTTCTGGATTACTATACTGATCAACAAGATCTCCTTTCTTTTGTCCTTTGTTGCAACTAGCAACCAATTTGTTCCTGCTACTGCAGCCACTAATATACCACATACAAGTATACACCACACACACACACATACATATACCACTAACATGATGACATTGCATAAGATGTGTATGGTATGCGTAGGCATGGCATGATGTTTCGCAAAACAAATGAACACTAGGTGGTTGTGTTAGGATACGTACACAATTAGAGATAAAGCAGGACTTTAGAGATCGTCTTGTATTTTAAATCATAGGCTTTATTTTAAATCATAGGCTTTCTGCTCTTTAAGTTTGTACTCATATAAAATCCCCACAAGGGTCAGATCACACAATCATAGGAATCAATATTTTCTATAGATAGTACTACTAATCTTCAAACGGTCTCCACTCGGATGTCGTACATAACCCACATGTAGGTAGGTGTATTTTTTGATAAATCTGACCAAACTGACGAAGTTCAACCAACTCTACCCCCGAGCGAAACTAATTTGGAATCTGACCCCTCACGTCGGCGCCACTTCACATGGCGCCGACCTAACACATGTCGGCGATGGCGCCGAGCTAGCGACTGGGGTGTACAGCGTGGCTGACGTGACCGCTATGTCAACACCATTTCAAATAGCGCTGACCGCTGACTGGGGAGCTGTAACTTTCCAGCATCCACTCCATCTAGCGGCTGATCTATCATCCGCCACCCCCTAAATGGTAGCACCAGCTTTACCTTTGAGTGTTCACCCTGGGCCCGCATGGCAGTTACTTTCTGCGGCAAGCTAGAAGAAACTTCACGTCCTACTTGAGTGCAGTAGTGCACAAACAAACATACACGAAGCCATCTCATGTCAAGATGAGATGATGCATGTCATTCCACGATGGATCAAGAAATGCCTCAATTTTGGGGGCACCGAAGGATGGATAGGGATGGGCTGTCAAGTGGACTCACATCCCATCACACATTTCGCCCTTTCCTTGTACTCTCTCTGATAGAGATTATAAGGCCTATGGACAATTTGATAGGATTAAGAAAATCAATAACTCATTCTCTTAATTACTATATGTATCAATAGTTACACATGCATGAGAAAAGATAAGAAAAAAAAATAACATGCATTAAAGGAGAGAGACTAATAAATAAGAGAGGACTTACAATTTCTAACATTTTAAAAAAGCTCTTAGACTTTATAATTCCTATCGGAGGGAGTACCAAACGAAGTGATTTTTTTAAATAAGTTTTCATTATCTGGCACCCTTCATGGAACATGTCATGCGAGCGAGTGAGTGCCCCCTCACACTCCCCTAGTAGTGCATGTGCATCACATGAACCTAAAATGAGATCACTAGACCACAGGCTACTAGCGGTAGAGCATTGTCACAGCATGTATCATATGGTCAATTAATTTATAATCAGTGTATTAATGTTCTCATTGGATGTATCTTATGGGAGACAAACATTTGAAGTTTAGATTTTGCTCTCCCTTTTTTCGCAATGTTGTCTTCACGGTTAAAAAATTATATACAATGCTGATGCAAAGGTCTAGGCCTCTTGGAGTAGCAGTCCGTAATTAGCGCAAGATAGTACAAGTTCTTTTTCGGACAAACAAACTACCCAAAACCACCAAACCCTTTCTTACATCTACCCAATTATCGCTGGGGTGCCAATGCATTTCTAGCTTTGCCTTCACTCTCATGGCATCATGTGCCAGCAATAATTTTTTCTTCCTACATTTAAGCCACCAATAATATGTCCACTGATCCAGTAATGGGGGAGCAGTACCAGACCACTAGCTCTTCTTCCATCTACTCTCTTGTTTCCCTTTTGGCCACCCTTTTTTGCAAATCTGCTATGCTGCATGCACAGGTTATGACTTTCTATATGATGCAGCCTTATTTTCTTAAGAAATAAAAGATTAAAATAATAATTGCTATGCTACATACATGAGTGACTTTCCGTATGCTGCAGCCTTCGTTTCTCTGGCTAGACATGGAGTAGGAGTAGGGGTGTGCATTGTGTGCAAAGCTAGCTACATCGATGGAGATGGGCAGGGTGGTGCTTGGGATGGAGAGGGGGAGATGCGTGTGGTCCATGCTGTGGCTCATTCATTCTCTTTGTTACAAGCAGCAAGGTTGATTTGTGCCACGTGTATGCACTATGCAGAGTGGTATCTCTTCTCTTATCCAAAAACCAATAGTTAAACCAAAAAGAGTAAAAAAAAAACACTTGAGCAAGAATGATGGTTTTAGAGCTCGGAATTTAAAAAAAAATGAAAAATAGTACTGGACGTTTAAAGAAACTATGGTCTTGGGTACATGTATATATATTGGCATTATAAAGAGAACTGTAAATTTTTGCCTCGAAATATTGAGAATTTTGGGCTACAATATCATGGATCTAAAAGAACTTGTTTTTTTTTTGTGTAGCTCACAAAATATATTTGGACAAAACTTGTGTATTTACGTACTAGATGTGTAGATGTACCCATATTGAATTTTTTTAGATTATTTCTAAATTTGAATATGTGGTTTTCCAAAAAAAATATAAAAGGGTTCATGGAGCTCGGGAGCTAATAGCATTTTTTTGTGATGTTTTCTTCTTTTATCATAGTTTGGTATATGGCAAATTTTCACATTCTTGTGAATACTGGGCATGTAAAAAAATCTACATTTCAAATGAACACTCCAAATGGACATACTTTCCTCATAGGTTTAGATTTTCCTCAATCATGAACATTTTTGTCCCTATGGAACGTGTGCATATGCATGATACACAAAACACACATGTTGGGAACTCTCTCTCTCTCTCTCTCTCTCTCTCTCTCTCTCTCTCTCTCTCTCTCTCTCTCTCTCTCTCTCTCTCTCTCTCTGGATGCACTCTAGCTATATTCCTATGCCATCATATCTTGCTCATTAGGGTTGGATAGGGGGAGTAAAGGAGAGCAATCTACCCATCACTGATTCTACGATGGGTTTAATCCATCCATCCATCCTTATGCATGGTCTCTACATATACGCACATAATGTACATAATATAAATTGCTCCTGCGGGATCGATGGGACACGTGATCTTGCACAGATAAGGAGCCTGCACGGCTACCGCTGCCGGACACATTTGTACTCATCATTGTGCCCCAAATTAAAGACAAAAACAAGTGAAGATTCATCTCAGGCTCCCGTCGTTGATGCGTTATTCAGCACACGGATAGTAGTAGCTAAACCAAAAAAAAAAAGAGATTTGATCATGCGTTCGGATCAATTAACCTGGTCCCACCATTTGGTGCAGTGAGGAATTAATCGTTCACAGCTCAGGGAGTTAAGACCTGAAGAAACCTTCCACAGAAAGGAAACAGTTCTGGGAACAGAAGAAGGGGATAGAAAGATTCAAAATTTTGAGTTCCACAGCAATGGTAACATTCAGAGAACACAGAAACTACCGTTCCACAGCAAGGACTTGCAACCTCTCCGACCACAGCGGCTAGCTGTGCGTACAGTGGGGGTTTAGACATGTCCAGAAGTAGGCACGCAGGCATCGTCCCCATGTGCCGCGGGCTGTAGCGTGAGGGGCGAGGGCACGCATGTGAGGTTTTAGCTTAAGCTAGCCAGCCAGCTTGTGACCTTAAATTTGGGGATAGGAGACCCGGACGGGCTATCTCCCACGCTCTCTGTCGGAGCAAGTCCCGTCGTCGCCGCCGCTGCTCTCACTCGCGCTTCTAGTCTTTGGCCGGTCTAGCTTTGACAGCCGCGTGATGAGCCTCCGCCACCAGCGGTCGGTCCGATGGAGATGCCCTTAGTATAGCAACCACACATGATCCAAGAGTTTGAAATTACGGAAAAATAGCAAAAAACATGTCCAAAAGGAAAATAAATGAATATAATGGTGAATCAACTAAGCGATGGGGACTCGAAATCGCTGCGCCCTCCGACTTTGTCCCACCAAGATCCATGCACTCCGAAGCCTCCAGTACCAAGAAACACAGGGACCATCAACGTGGCACTTTTATCCGGACCAACACACTGGACCTATGATTTTCCATCACACTCGAGATACAGTGGAAGGAGGATACATATGTCGCCCTCCGGGAAGGAATGGCGCCATTGAAGGCGACACTGCGATGGTGTCGGTCCGACCGACAAGGATTTCTCTCGATCCCTACCCACAAAGAAAACCCCAGGCGCAACGAAGCACGACCACCGATCTCACCGCCCACCAGTTTGGTCCATCACAATCCCGCAGTTATAGTAGCCGTCTCTTTGTAAGCCTTGGTACGTGTCCTAGGGAAGTATATATGCTAGCTTAGGCCAATACAATGCAAGATGTTTTAGAAGGGTGTTATAGAAATAAATTAAGTTTTTTGTGGGTTAAGATTTTCTTAAGCACCAATGAAAATTTGTATATAAGAGGGGTGTCTAGTTAGGCATCTCCATGATATACAGAAGCATCAATACTTTTAAAAAATGGCTTATTTAATTTAAGCACCTCCTCTTTCACTCACATACCTTTATACAGGGTGCACGCTCGACTTGGCGAGAACAAAATATTTACGGATGCCAACAAACTGGAGGCGGATGTATATGTTGAATCTCTAATGCCAGATTCGTTGGATGTGCTTCTAGAGTTTGGCCCAAACATACTTGGATCGTCTCCGCAACTGATCTGAATTCTCGTCGTTGCTACTATGATGCCATTTTCTTTGCAACCAGGCTTTCATTATCTTGATACATTCATACCCCATGCCCTTGGGTCTCCTATGGAAGACGCTCAAGGGACCAAATTGCTCGAACACTTCCACCACCTAGCCATAAGATAATTCCCGATGTCTTTCAATCCTAATAGCTCATTCATACACCACTCTATCGATCTATTCTATGAACACACACATATGTATGGTCTCTATTTGATAGCACAGGGTTGGAACATCTAGTCTTGGGAGAGCCTATGTTTATATATTGGGCATTGTTGAGGTGAAGGGTGTTCCACTTCCGTTTTTTTATTTGTGTCGCTGGAGGCTTTTCATTTCAGGAACATGTGACTTGCCATGATCGTATTTTATGTCAGAATCATATCTTTTGTTGTGTCATAGGTTTATGGTTTTAACATGTTTGCACACATCTCATATGTTGCATAGAGTGCGCACATGGTTACTAGTCGCTTTGTACCCAAGTTTCTGCCAAAAAATATCTTATTGTCTAAGACAAAGATTTCACTAGCAATCATTTCATTAAACATGTATTTAGTGTACACAATATTGATGTCATTAGAATCATAATCAAATGTATAAAATAATGGTTATGATTATATATCACATAAACTACATATCAACTATAATTGTGGATCATAATCTTTTTTATTAAAATACACCACATGTAATCCAAACAAAGGAAGCACCATTTGTATTGGGTGTTTCTTTCCTGTCGAAATTCCCATAGCTCATGTAGGTGTCCAAACAAGGGTGCCCTGGGAAGAGGAGGGAAAAAAGAGGAGAAGGAGTAGAACCTCCACCCGCCAGGGATGACGAAGAAGAAAAGCGTTGTCGTCACACTTGAGACCCACTCCTCCAGTGTAACCCGGCCAAATTGATCCGAACTATGGTCGTCTCTACTAGGATGCCATTTTTTTTGCAACCAGGCTATCATTACCTTGATACATGCCTACCTTATGCCCTTGGTCCTCCTATGGAAGACGCTTAATGGACCAAATTTCTCGAACACTTCCACCACCTAGCTGTAAGATAATTCCTGGTGTCTTTCAAGACTAATATCTCATCCATACACCACTCCATCGACCTACTTTATGAACACACATATATCTATGTATGGTCTCTATTTGATAGCACGAGGTTGGAACATTGAGTCTTGGGGGAGCCTATGTTTATATATTCGACATTGTTGAAGTGAAGGGTGTTCCACTTTGTTTGTTGACTTGTATCATTGCAGGCTTTTCATTTCAGGCACATGTGTCTTCCCATATTCGTATTTTATGTTAGATTCGTATCTCATGTTATGTCACAGGCTTATGGTTTTAACATGTTTGCACACATCTCATATGTTGCATAGTATGTGCACATGGTTATTAGTCACTTTGTACGCAAGTTTCACCAAAAATTATCTTATTGTCTAAGACAAAGATTTCACCAACAATCATTTCATTAAACATGTATTTAGTGTACGCAATGTTGATCTCATTAGAATCATAATCAAATCCAAATGTATAAAATCATGGTTGTGATTATATATCGCATAAACTAGATATGAATTATAATTGTGGATCATACTCTTTTTTATTAAAATACACCACATATAATCCAAACGAAGTAAGCACCATTTGTACTGGGCGTTGTTATCGGTCGAAATTCCCATAGCTCATGTAGGTGTACGAACAAGGGTGGCCGGGGAAGAGGAGGGGAAGAATAGGAGAAGGATGATAAATAAGAAAAGAGATGTCTTCACACTCGAGACCCCGTAACCATACCGCCTACCGCCGCTGCCCAAGGTCACCTTGCCGCCCCTCCCTCCTTGAAGCTCATCCTCCCCCGGCCCTCCCTCTAAGCTTCATCGCCATATCATTCTTCTCTAGAGGTTACGCACCCCTGCACCCCCTCCTTAAGCGTAGGACTCGCCGGCAGCACACTCAAACCTCGACGATGTCTTATCCACAAGGACAGCCTACTATGGTTGATTAGACACAAAACTTAGGTGTATATACCTAGTTGGACCGTGCCTAATATCCCTATTTTCTATCTCACCTCGGTAATACCACATGCATTCATAGCGTATACATGATCCCTCTTCTCCTTCCATGTATCTTATGCAACATCCAAAAAGTAAGATGTATTTGGGCTCACATGTTTGTATTTATGTTGGAATCATATCTTTATGTCCATCTCACATCCTTTTGATATAATTTCACATGTCTCAACCATGTTCATTTAATGTACAATATAATCACTAGAATAAACTCCTAGTGTACCCAAGACCACAACTAATTAATTTCCTTATGTTGATAATATTGTGCTAAATTGGTGGGAGGTGTAGGTGTTAGGACCTTGTGGTGTAAATCTCATATAACCTTGGAATCAGCAACAATACCTCCCATGTCCCCTCGACCAGACCACCATCTCTCTACCTTTGCCCGCATACCACCCTAGGAGGAAAATAGATGTAGACTAGTATCTGTTAATTGGTACTCCCTACATGTGTAACACACCTGAATATCAACCACTTGCTTTCACCATGTATTATGTTTCATCAACTGTAACATCCTAGCATTTAGTAACTAACGAAGGGTAGATTTAGGAATTTGAAATGTTGCATGCATTCATCAGTGAAAATGTGGGTAATTTTTTTGCCAAATAAAAACCTAAGGTGATCAAAGTTTCTTTCATACTTTGAGATTAGGTATAGTCTTGAAGGATGATTGTTATAGACTTTGATATGATCTTTGTGGAATTATGAGTTTTGAGAAATGAAATTTGAGTTTAAAAACTTGAGTGTTTGAATTATAATTCAAAAGGATTTTTGAATGATGTTTGAATCTTTGATTTAATTAAGAGTTAACCAATAATAACTCAAACTTTATATAAAGAGAGCAATTAAGAATATGAATATCCATTTCATAATTTTATTCAATAAATAAGTAACAAAAATGTAACTTATGAGAATCATCCACAATCTTTACAATAGCAAATAAATAAAGAATAATATTTCTTTATTGATAATAGTACAATCTTTATTACAAAAGAATAAAAAAATAAAGAGTACAAAATAATAAATTAAAGATTAAAATTGAATATGATAGTTATTACAAGTGACTAATCTATAAAGAAAAATAAAAACCTAAACTAAAGTCTTGATCTTCAAATCTGGTTCCTGCAAAATAAAAATAAACTTAAAATAAAAAGAAGGTTAGGATTAGAATTATTTTTACTCTCAGAAGTTGACAGTGAAGTGCACTGTTCATATTTTCATCATTGAGTATATAAGGGGCAAGTTTCACCAAAATGAAAGAATGTATCTTTCATAAGTTTAAGCCATAAGTCAAATCACAGCAAGGAGGGGCAAGTTTCACCAGCCAGGTAGAAGTAACCAGATGAAAGTAACTTTCAAAATTCAAAATATATCCACATCTGTGTAGCAGGCATACAAGAATCACACACACCAAACTGCATGGTGTGTGTTGTCAACACCACAGCAGCAGCACAACCAAACAAAACTATCAACACAGCCGTGGGAAAACCAATCCCCACACCATTCCATTGCTTTTACACACCAAGCACCGCAGCCAGCAGCTAAACCAAGGCAAAGCCAAGCTAGATCAAACCAACCAAAGCCCAGGATCACATCACCAAGATGGTGACATAAGGAGGGGGTAGATCAGGTGGATAGCAAGACCAAGATCAAGCCATCAGGATCAGGAGATGATGGGCTAGATCAAGGACAAGCCAGGAGCTAGAAATACAAGGGGAGCACCAGATCAAGCTACCACAAGATCAACCACTAGCAACCACAACATCAAGTGACAGTGGTGAGTAAATAGACCATCAAATGATCTATCTGTCTAAGATTAGACAAACATACATGATCTGAATCTTATTCAAACTCTCATAAAGCACCCAAGTGGGGTGAATCCATCATTGAGGTTTTAAACTCTAAAAGCAAACGGAAAAGTATAAGGATCCAACTAAATCTCAGAACAACATCATTGATTTAGCTATCAAGGTATATTTCAATTCAAGAATGAACATAGCTAAGATTTAAACTTCTAGGCACATCTCTAAGACAAGAGTAGCACCTTAGAATTTAATCTTATGGATCTATATAAGTTATCAAGCTTACAAGCATCTTTCCCCAACTTTAATTCAAGCAATAGTAGCTGGTATCACTATCAGAATCAATTCATGTGAATCAACCAGATAGAGGTCTAAATCCCTAAACCTCAGACCAACATCATTGGTCTTAGGGATTTAAGAAAGGAAAAATTATAATTATATTTAAAGCCAAACTCATCTTAATCTTAAACCAACCCAAACAATGAAATAGAATCTAATCTTGTGTGCTATACAAATATGGTATCACAAGAACAGTTCTACATTAATCAGGTTAAGCATTCAATCTTCACAGATTCAAGCAACCAACTATAAATCATTTTCCTGTCATCACAGGAATCATAATTAAGAAAATCCCTATGTATATCTTCACTGTTTGAAACCATTTGATCTCAAACTACATCTGAATTCTTAAGCCAACAAGTGTTAGTACAGTGATTTCATCGCACAACACTCACTGTCATTAACCAAGTAATGACAGTGGTGAAACAGTAAACCACAAGATTACCAAGTATTGTTTCTATAGAAACTTTATCATCTGACCACATCAAAATTAATTCATAGAATCATCTGATAAGCCACTAGCACCACCACAGTTCATCTTAAGCAGCAAGCCACAACTAACAATCATTTAGCATGCTTAGGGACCATCAACACATGATCCAATTCATCAGTATCTAATCCACAACATGGTATGAACCCTAAGCAGAACCAAGAACCCTAATCAGGACAGGACAGTAACCAGGAAGGTCACCACCAACATCTAGCATAGGATGGCCTAGTACAGAGAGCACGAGGGGAGAGGAATGACTTACCAAAGGTCCTCGCTGTAAATTAGAAGAGGAAGCAGAGGTGGCCAACGACCATGGCGGCACGGGGAGCACCCCCAGGGGGGGTGCTGCGACCCATACAGCGCCACGGCAAGTGGTATTGTCCCATAGGACCCATACATGTAGACGATAGAGATATTGTCCCAGTAGACAATGATGGCACGCTCAAGTGGTCGATAAAGCTCGGCAAGAGGTTGACGAATCCAGACGGCTTCGGCGACAGAGTGTGCAACAGCTCTGTATTCGGCTTCAGCAAAGGACCTGGAGACCACTTGAGCGTGCCATCAAGTGGGGTGAATCCATCATTGAGGTTTTAAACTCTAAAAGCAAACGGAAAAGTATAAGGATCCAACTAAATCTCAGAACAACATCATTGATTTAGCTATCAAGGTATATTTCAATTCAAGAATGAACATAGCTAAGATTTAAACTTCTAGGCACATCTCTAAGACAAGAGTAGCACCTTAGAATTTAATCTTATGGATCTATATAAGTTATCAAGCTTACAAGCATCTTTCCCCAACTTTAATTCAAGCAATAGTAGCTGGTATCACTATCAGAATCAATTCATGTGAATCAACCAGATAGAGGTCTAAATCCCTAAACCTCAGACCAACATCATTGGTCTTAGGGATTTAAGAAAGGAAAAATTATAATTATATTTAAAGCCAAACTCATCTTAATCTTAAACCAACCCAAACAATGAAATAGAATCTAATCTTGTGTGCTATACAAATATGGTATCACAAGAACAGTTCTACATTAATCAGGTTAAGCATTCAATCTTCACAGATTCAAGCAACCAACTATAAATCATTTTCCTGTCATCACAGGAATCATAATTAAGAAAATCCCTATGTATATCTTCACTGTTTGAAACCATTTGATCTCAAACTACATCTGAATTCTTAAGCCAACAAGTGTTAGTACAGTGATTTCATCGCACAACACTCACTGTCATTAACCAAGTAATGACAGTGGTGAAACAGTAAACCACAAGATTACCAAGTATTGTTTCTATAGAAACTTTATCATCTGACCACATCAAAATTAATTCATAGAATCATCTGATAAGCCACTAGCACCACCACAGTTCATCTTAAGCAGCAAGCCACAACTAACAATCATTTAGCATGCTTAGGGACCATCAACACATGATCCAATTCATCAGTATCTAATCCACAACATGGTATGAACCCTAAGCAGAACCAAGAACCCTAATCAGGACAGGACAGTAACCAGGAAGGTCACCACCAACATCTAGCATAGGATGGCCTAGTACAGAGAGCACGAGGGGAGAGGAATGACTTACCAAAGGTCCTCGCTGTAAATTAGAAGAGGAAGCAGAGGTGGCCAACGACCATGGCGGCACGGGGAGCACCCCCAGGGGGGGTGCTGCGACCCATACAGCGCCACGGCGGTGACCATAGCCACGCCTAGGGGCGAGGAGCATCACCACGGTGCACGACAGCAGCGGCGGCGCCAGGATCAACGCCAACCCCAAACCCTAGGGTTCGAGACGCCATCGATCTGGTCGCAGGAGAGCTCTAGGTCCAAATCCAGTTGGGCAGGAGGGAAGAGCGGAGTCGACAACCTCTTCCTGCACCACGACAGCAGCCAGGGCGGTCCACGACGGCGGGAATCGCCGGCGGTGATACCACTGACCACGGGGTCGGGGAAGGAGAAGGAGAGGGGTGAGCTCGAGTGAGAGACAGGGAGTGTTGGGCTGGGTGGGCCGAAAACCCTTCGGGGTTTTGTTTTGACCATGCCCTACTGGGCCACAAGGGCCCAATAAACCCAAAAGGCCAGCCCAAACCATTTGGAGCATGTTTTTAATAAATAGGAAAAGACCAAAATGCCCCTAAACTTAAATAAACTTTAGAAAATAAAATAAAAATCCAAAAAATTATAAATAATTTTTTTTTGGATTCACAATAATCCAAACTACCCAAATAAATAAATAAATATATGAAATTTAGACATATAAATTTTATTAAGAATTTTTTGTAATTTATATATTCTTTATGGAATTTTACAAAATTATTGAAAGATGATAAAAATAAATAAAAATCACTTTCATTATATATTAATATTGTAGTATTTTAGAAAAATACTAAACAAATATTTAATAACAATTTTTTATATTTAAGTGATAATTCTTAAAGGAATTATTAAATCAATAAAATTCAAATAAAAGGGAAATACAATAAAAGAATACAATATTCTACTATAAATATTAAAAATTAATATTTATAAATCCTTTATTATTAAAAAGAATTTTTATAATAATGGGGAGAATGCATATCAAGTTAAAAGATGCATTACATTACTTTGCATAATCATTTTGCTTCTTTAAATATTGTCCTTACCGGGCAATAATGATGTTTTTGTAGACATAGAAGCTCAAGGTCCAGTGCAAGCATCAGACTTCACTACCGTGACATCACAAGGCAAGTTCATCACTTGCTCATATCCTTTGAAGAGTCTTTATCAAAGTATTTGCAAATGGTGTGTTATCATATATACTCTAAAGAAATAAAATATTATTTTCACAAATAAAGAAATCTTAGATAGAGTGTGGATTTGCTGCCAAGGGGGATAGCTGCCCCCCAGCCAATATTGTACGATGTGTGTTGAGATCCGCACCTACGCCTGGCTGTCATTTTGTTGTTTACCGCATGTATCGTGCTAACAGATAATTAGAGGTTGCTTGGACTGCCGGGTTATGTCTGCATGCAGCGCTGGGCTGTGTCAAGCATAGTAGGTCATGCTGTATCGGCAGTCTTTTTGCATGGTTGGACAGACGAGTGTGGAGATTTTTGTCCTTTTGTCTATGGGAAACCTGGCAGTATAATGCATGTCATCAGTTGCATGTTGCGACGACTGTGATTCCAATCTAGTTGGATCCTTCCTAGCTAGTTTCTTCATGTGTCCATGACTAGCTTGTTCACGTGATCGAGAAGACACACTAGTGGCCGTTGTACAGCTAGCTAGCATATACAAACTGTCTTATACAAGCTAGCTTATACTCGTTAGCTTGTTCATGGCTGCTTATACAAACCACTTCCATCTACCAAACATCCATGCTAACAAGTACAACTAGCTAGTAAGAAAATATGATGATATTTATAGTGGTACACAACAATACAACACATATGTAATGGGGATACAATAGGTTGGCAGAGAGTTTTTTGTCCGGCTCTGGTGCACAACCATGCTAACACAAGCAAACAACACACACGTATATCTAGGAGACCATTTGTTTGCATGTAGCCTGTCAGCTTTATAAAATGTTTGATGTAGCCTATCAGCTTTATTAAAGTCTAGTTAATCAAACTGTCTAGCTTATTCTTGTTTTGCATGTATCTCAGCGCGCACGCTGCTGGGCGGCATCCACCAGGAGGGCAGCTATCCCCCTGGGCAGCAGACTATTTACCATCTTAGATATCATCCTAAGTGATGATATAATGGAGCAATAGAACTTAGGGTTCTAATTGCAATAATAATGATCAATTAGGGACTTAATAACCCCTGACATCAGTGATTCTAGCGCCGTATATTACGCGTTAGCCATGAGATTTGGAATGGGACAGAGAAGTCAGCTGTATCTTCTTCCTCTCGCATGAAGACGGATGTGCAGGTCGTGGCTGTTATCCTCGTAGCATGCATATTAATTGGTAATTCGTAGATGATATGCAGCATATGGGTGGGAACCCTCATCGTCCCACGATAGTTCTGGCATCTAACGGTTTGTACAAACCATTGCCGTAATTCATTATGTGGGTGTGGTGTACACCAAGGAGGCATGCGAGGTCGCGAAGGGGGCAGTGATTGGCTTGGACCAACTACTAGGCCCCACATCATGGAATTGTGGACGGGAAAGTATGCCCGGTTGTGCAACAAGGAGTTGATCTCTCATGGGTAAAGTAATGCACCTCTGCAGAGTGTAAGAATTGTAACTTGTTACTCCCTGTTCCGGGAAGGAGCTACGAACACGGCAGGAAAGGAACTCCATGAAAGTTCTGGTCAACCTATGAAGGCTGATGGTCATAGATTTTTTTATAATAAAATCAATCTTTGAAGAAAGATTTATAAAAACTGCATTGTGTCGAGGATTTATAATCCGAGGTGGTTGTTAGAGCAACAAACTTCCCACCTTGCATATATTGAACTTGTTGGGTAACGCTGTTACTCATCCTTTCCTTTGAATCCTTGCTTATACTCTGAGGATCCCGAAGACGTGCCAATGTATGCAGTCGAATGTCAAGAAGATGTGTTCTACGAGAAGCCTGACCTGTCAGGAGGTGTTGAAGGAGTGGATTACGAAATCCGCTATGGTGTTGATGATAACGAGTCCAACTAAGCATCCTAGTTAGTAGTAACCAACGGAGCCGAGCAACATGAACTTTATAGAATAAACCACTGAGCTCAACTCCTAGTCGGAGTTACTACTTTTAAATTTCGCCGAAACACTTTATATTTTGGTTTGTAAGTTGAAACCTTTTGAAGTCTGGAACTTCTGGTATTGTAATAATAATAATGTGTGAATATTTATAATATGGACCCGCAATGTTTCTGTTGTACCACTCTGAGGGATGTGATATTTACAGAACGGTGTTCTGTGGATGTCATGTCAACGACTATAGTGTACTACACATGCAGTGGTATGCTGGGTCACCGCATCAACCATATGTACGCACTCCGTTGAGTAAAACCTGTATCTAAATTATGACTTCTGTAATTTTCATGTAATGCACATATATTAGTGATATGGTGGATCTAGGTCATTGATTTGTTGGTGCCATGCTTAGCCTATGGATTAAAGTAAAAAATATTGGGATCCAGTCCTATCCCCCTTAACTTGTCTTGTTGAAGCCTCACAAGAGGAAGAAGCCACGACACAAGAAAATGTGGTTTGTTGTAGTATTTTCTACTGTGTAATAGATCTAAAGTTAATCTAAGAACTATAAAACTACTCATGGATCTTACGGTCAACTTATGCACATCAACCCAAACTATCATTGTCTCAACTGGTTTATTATTTCCGTTGTTGCCAGAGTTAAAAGACAAATGTGCATAACCCCATCTGAGAGCGGCTTATCTCTGGAATACATGAGACTATAACCACGTATCACCCTTGACACAAGGATCAGTACCATCCATGGAAGAATGTGATGCTTTCACTAGTGTAGGATGACATGGACACCAAAAGCATTTCTGAGTCCCTTGGCGTTAGTTTGATACGAGCTTAATATCATGTGGATCCCTAATCTGGATATTATTCTCATCTATCTCATGCAGAAGACAACAAAGAGATAAAAATGCATGTATGGAAGCGGGGTCTAGCCGTAAGGTAATTCCCGATGCCTTTCAAGTCTACAAAACACAATCATATTCATCACGCACAGTCTATACCATCTAATTGTATGTACATATATATTTATCAATACTATAAGAGTCAAAGTAATAGTTTTGGAAAGTACATGTGTTTATATATACCGGGCACAATTGGTGTGGGGTGTTTCACTGCATTTATCTACTCGCGTAGCTTCATGCTTCTTCAATTCAAGCACATGTGGTATTCTCTTGTCTCTAACTATTTTATTCGCACTTTACCTCGAACCATATATTTGTTGCAACATAGACTCGGATACTATTGTACGATTGCAAACACATCTGAAGTTCCCAACCATACATATTTCATCTAATTATTAGGCAAAATGATTAGTACTTGTAGTATCATACTATACTGAGGATTTTGTGGCTCTTATGTTTTCCTAAGTTGGTGGAAGGTGCCGGTGCGAGGGCCTTATGGTGTACAACTCGTACATCCCGTGACGGGATAACCTCGGCTTCCCTACAATTTGACCACGGTCTCCCTATCCTTATAAGATTACAAGATAGATAGACTAGTATCAATTAGATGATACTTTGAATGTACAATATGTCTAGGAACCCATTGCAACCACCAAGGTTTCCTATAACGCTGCTTGATCAAGTCTTCTCCCTAAAGCCCTTGACCTCGGTGAGTAGCCCATCTAGCAATGGCTGGATGTACCTCACTACAGGACGCGAGCGATACGTCGAGGGCTAAAATCCGTCGGCGTAGCCCAAAAAACCCTCGAAGTATGCTACGTCGACGGTTGCCCTCGACATAGGCTCCTCAGCAAAGATCTCCCTCGACAGAGCACACGGAGGCCATCGGCATATATAAATACCATCGGCGTACGCTACGCCGACGGCTACCCTCGGCGTAGCGGCCGTCGGCTGGTTGCAGAAATATTTTTAAAAAAAAATATTTTTTTTCAATTTTTTAATCTTTAAATTGTTTGACTCGTTAATCTCTCATTTTGAACATTTTAACACTAATTACATTTAATATTTGATCAAATTATAGTCTTGGTCAAACTTTTCGGTCGGTCACCCATCCTCACTACTCTAGATCCAGTACGCTTAACTTTCTCGTTTCTTCGGAATCTGTTTCCGCAAAGCAATTTATTCATTGTTGTCAATACTATGATATCAATTCTATTAACTCTTATATCATCATGTTACATGTTTGTATTTTTCAAATTATAAACAATTATTTAAGTAAACAATAATGAATAAGTAAAAATATTATTGGATTCAAATAAAAATATAATGATATTTTTTGTGTTTTTCTATTTAATATGGAATAATTAATATTTTAAATCCGTAAATCGGAATTCGACAAATAATATGTCTAAATTGATCAAAAAAATGAGAAGAATACAAATATGATATCAATATCAACTTATCACAAACTATGCCATGATTCTATCCATAATTTTATTTATCCATTTAAATGGAAAATGGCTTTTTGGCAACCTCGAATGAGATATGTCATTTTATGAAGGTTTTTTGAGACATAATCAATATACTAAGTTTGATATTTTTTCTTCTAACTATGTCACATAATATGACACCACACGAAATTTTCGCATTGTTTCGATCGGTTTTGAATTTATTATGCCCATTTTAAACTATCATCAAACTTTATCAAACGATGGGCATGAATATTTTTAGCTTGGGACTGAGCCTCGATAAACTTGAAGTGGATCTCTGGTGAAATAGCATATTGTGAACCTAAAAATTATTTTTATAAAAAATCATGAGCATCACATCATGTACCTATAGTTCATATCTGACCCACTTCCTACCGATTCGGCAGAAATTTGTCTTTTTCATCAGGGATAGACAGAAAGGTTTGAGATACCCCTGTTAGGAAACTGTCCATGTAAGGTGGTATAGTATTTTGGAAAAATGTGATGGTAGCATTTTGAATTAGCCATTTGGTGGTTGCTTCACAAAACCGCCCGTTTTTTGCACTCGGAAAATGGAAAATGGGTTTTTGATGCAAAGAAAAGGAAAACTTCCTCCTGCAACATTGTTCGTCATCCCATGATGCACATATATGCACAATATGGATACATTATCACAAACTATGCCTTGATTCTAGCCATAACATTGGTCATTTGACCCGAAAGCCACGAAACATTGAATTAGATAGGTCATTTTGTGAAGGATTTTTTTCAGACATAATCAATATACCAAATTCGATATTTTTCCTTCTAACAATGTCACATAATATGTGATATCGTGTTGTCAACTCCTCGTTGGGATACCCCAAGAGAAAGGTGTGATGAGCACAACAACAAGTTTTCCCTCAGTAAGAAACCGAGGTTATCGAACCAGTAGGAGGAAGGAAACGACTCAAAGGTGTTGCTAGCAACTTGGAGACCTGCACAACACAAACTCAAGACTTTGCCCCAACGAACAGCAAGGTTGTCAATCTCATTGGTTTGCTGTAACAAAGGATTAATTGTATGGTGTGGAAGGTAATGGTGGTTTGCAACAAGTAACAGTGGAAGATGTATCAATGGTAAAGATTAGACCGGGGTCCATACTTCACTAGAGGTTTTCTCCTTAGATAAACAAACATGGCATGCTGGGTAAACAAACTACAGCAGGGCAATTAACAGGACTGAGAAAGGCATAACAATGCAATACTAGACATTTATGATCCTATGAGATTTGATTGGGCAATACAACAAGATACATAGACCGCCATAAAACTACATCTATGACTAGAAGTCCGCCTTTGGGTTATCATCTGAACCCCCTCCACTATTAAGTTGCAAGCAATAGACAACTGCTTTAAGCAAAGTCTGTAAGGTAAACAATCCACTTGTTCCATGAACAAGAGACCGTTGTTTTCTCCCTAGTGGCAACAACACATCTACAACCTTAGAGATTTCTGTCACTTCCCTTAGATTAAATAGAGGCATGAACCCATTATCGAGCATAAATACCCCCTCTTGGAGTCACTAGCAACTACTTGGCCAAGATAGCTACTAACAACGAAGAGCATGCAAGATCACAAACAACACAGACATGATAGAATCAATAAGACAAAACCATTAATCAATCTGACATAGTAATCTCAATATCCATTGGATCCCCGCAAACACAACATGCATGATTACAAATAGATGAGATCTTGATCATGAACGGAGCTCACAAGATCTAGACATGAAAGCACAAAGGAGGAGATACAACCATCTAGCTACTACATGGACCCATAGTCCAAGGTGGAACTACTCATGCTTCATACCGGAGGCTGGCATGATGAAGAAGAAGGCCTCCAGGATGATCTCCCCTCCGGCAGGGTGCCGGGAAGAGCTTTAGATCCCCTGATCTAGGGACGATGGTGGCGGCGACTATAGACGGTTTCATGGAATATTGATCGGTTACTTAGGGTTTAAGCATCAGGGGATTCTTATAGGCGAAGAGGCCATGGAGGGGCCGCCAGGGTGCCTGCACCCCCCCAGGCGCGGGGTGGTCCCACCCGCGCGGCCAGGGGTGTGGCCCCCTGGTGTCTCTCCTTCGTCTCGTATTCCGGCTTCATGTTCCCCACGGTAAAATATTGACTTTGGCTTTTGTCCCGTCCAATTTCGAAAATATTGATTTTCTGCCTTTCTGGAACCAAAAACAGAAGAATAGAGGCAACTGGGACTGTGGCATCTTATTAATAGGTTAGTACCAGAAAACATAAAAAAACACCTCAAAGTGTAGACAAAGCAAAGCAAAGTAGATACTAAACAAGCATGGAACATCAAAAATTATAGATACGTTTCTGACGTATCAAGCATCCCCAAGCTTAACTCCTTCTTGTCCTTAAGTTGGTAAGTGATAAAAAAATAATTTTTTAGGTGACATGCACCATCAAAATCAAGATCAAACCATTTGCAAGCATCGAAAGCTAGGATCAAAGAACTCTAAACATGAGCATGAAAGATGGAGTTCTAACAGTAAGACAAGGTAACTATGCATGCAACATGAAAGGCTACAAACAAAGATCATGAATAACATGCATTAAAAAATGTTTGTTTGTTTCACATACAGAAAACATGGCATAGTGGCATTCATCTTGTCCCTCATGGAGTAGCAAATAGATGCATAGGACACCTTCAAAGTTCATAAGAGTGACTAGATACAAATAGCACAAGAACAAGTAATATCAACAATATGCATCAATCAATAAGTTTTGGGACAATGCACATAAAACTAAGAATGGCAACTATGCTCTCTTAATGGGTGCCTAAAGGTAGAAGATGGAGACTCAATATAATGGTGGAAGAAAGGCCCTTCACAAAGGGACGCAGGGATTTCAAGTCTCATAAAGAGCTTCTAAAAATTATGGTACTTGTTAGCTTTCAGCCCTCATTGGCCATATCATAAGCATCTTGAAGTGATTAAGGTTAAAGTGAACAAACTATGGAGTATATGCTTGACAAAGTATAATTTGGCAATCTCATGTACCTTGAATACAAGGGCCGCTCCATATGCTACTCAACTTTAGTCACCTGTAAGTTCTTATCATAGTAAGTACGTGTGTATCATAGAGAACTGCCAACGGGGTACCCCTTACACATGGTACAGGAGCTATCCCATAACCAAAATGACAAGGCAAGCAAACAATGAGCATCTCAGCAATCTTCTTATTTACCATGGGAATATGGTGTTTTTCTCTCTTTCCTCTTTTCAATATGTCTCTCTTTTTTTATAAGAAGAATGCTTCATAGATGTCACTATGGTGATGCAGCAAGTTTCTACCATGATTAGGCATGTCTTAGGCTAGCGGCCCAGACGTTTCTCTAACACACATACATAACTCCATGGACTTACAAGATCTCCTTTTATTTCACGCCGACGTCATTCATAGACAAAATAGCATGATATCAACTGTGTACAAAGTACAAGTACAATGTTGAAAGTGTTCCCCATGACAACACGGTTCTGATAATTCCAACATATAAGTGCAAGCATATACAACTTAGATAACACAATGGTTCAAGTTTATTAGGGGCAAGAAATATAAAGTGTGCCATCAAGTTTGTGAGAGCTTTAATCACTAAGTTTTCACATAACAAAATACTTTTTAATTGGAAGATAGATGAAAACAAGAATATACTTGGAATGGTGTAACACACCATGCATAGGAATTTATAGTGGAAACTTTGGAATAACTTGGTTTCTTGGGAGTTGGATGCATGACTAGAGCTTACTCATACAAGTGGAGGCTAGCAAAATACTGGGAGCGACCAACTAAGAGAGCAATAATGGCCATAATCATGCAAAGCGACAAAACATTACTAATCAAAGCATAAAGTGGTACTACAAGTCAAGGACTAAATGATCATAGAGGCTATGGTGACTTGTTCATAGTCATAACATGGTGTGAGCATGTGCCAAGTCAACCCAAACAAAGCATCAAAGGAGAATATCACAATACTATGCTTTTGTATGCTAAAACAAGGCATGTTTCTTTCAAGGCACACTAAGCAATCCCAATTGTTTGGAACAAGTCATGCTACAGGAATAATCACTAAGCATAAAGATAAAACAACACCTAGCATGACATGCTAAAGTCTAAGTCACAGTCAAAGCAAGCTCCTCTTGTACTACTCAAGCAAGAACTTTCTACTCCTTTCCAACACCAATCAGCTTATTTGAAATAACACAGTGAGAACGGGGTCCAAACTACTTTATTCAAGCAAAATAAGCAAAGCAAACAAAAACTAAGACGCTCCAAGAACAACACAACAGTGCATGAAACAATAAAAACGAAGTGTCTAGAAAGACCTGAGCTTTTATTGATGAAGAAGGGGATGCCTTGGGCATCCCCAAGCTTTGATGCTTGTACCTCTTGGATATTTCTTGGGGTTACACCGGGGTGGCATCCCCAAGCTTGAGCTTTTGTCCATTCTTCATCTTATTACATCATTCTCTCTCTACACCTGAAATATTTTTCCTTCATACAAAACTTCACACAATCTTGATTAACAACATTAGTGTATTCAAAAGATAATAGACCTTTAGGTTTATCTTTGGAACAGCAAAACTTTCACTAAAAACTCAAGCTACTATAGCAATTCCCTCAAAAATCTCAATTTCCCAAAAAAATAACCCAAAAAGGAATTAATAAGAAGCAAATACAAATAATGGCAGAAATCTGTCAAAACAGACCAGCAGGTAGAAACCGATTTTTGAGGAAGACCTTTTGTTGCTCAAATCAAAAAGTGTTGGACTAATGAAAGTTAGCTAACATACTAGGGGGTTTATTTGTAAAATATTAGCTCAATCCGACTTACAGATATTCCTCACGAATGTTTACGATGGAGCACAAAAATCTGTTTCGGGACAACAACTCCCCAAATCTTACTTTCCTCTCATTAGAGGTCATTCTTGGCACAAAAAAGCAAACAAAAAGGATAAGGAGAGGTCATTACTGAAGTGATAACTTCCAAGACTCAATAAAACTCTTGGTTTATCTCCCCACGAGTACTTTTCTTTAGGCACAAGAAGCAAGAATCAAGTGTTTTCAAATGAAGAAGCATTGACATCAAACCTTGCTTTCAAAGGAGGATCAAAAAGCAACTTCTATCTCCTCATAGGGAAGTGTTCAATACCTTTCTTGAATGGAAATTGATATTTAATGGTGTCTTCTTTCATATCAATGATGGCACCAACAGATATAAGAAAAGGTCTTCCCAAAGTAATAGGACAAGAAGCATTGTATCCAACATCCAAAACATAGAAATAAATAGAGACATAAGCATTGTTAACCATAATAAGAACATCATTAACACTCCCCATGAGTTTCTTTTTAGCATTATCATTAAGTGGGACATCCAAATAACAATCTTTCAAAGGTGGAAAATCAAGCATTTCATAATCTTTCTAGGCATAATAGAGACACTAGAACCAAGGTCACATGAAGCTTTGAGATCAAAGTCATTCACTTGCATATTAATAATGGGTTCCCAACTATCTTCTACTTTCCTAGGGATATAAGCTTTGTGTTTCAACTTCTCTTCCTTAATTTTGACAAGAGCATCTGTAATGTGTTTGGTGAAAGCTACATGCATATCACTAGCATCAGGACTTCTAGCAAGTTTTTGCAGGAACATAATCACTTCAGAAATATTGCAACCATCAAGATCAAAATCAAACTTAGCATCACTATTAGTGGACTCAATAGGCTTAGGCATTGTTGGTGGAGGAATAGGGACTTCTTGTGGTTTAGTGGTGATGGTGCACACACTATTGTTTCTATTAGTTTCAACTTCCCTTTCCCACTTAGCATGAAGTTGGGCTAACAGTCTAACATTTTCATCAATGGTAACTTGTATGGCATGAGTAGCAGCAAAGGTATTTTCCATGGTTCCAGGTTTAGCAGTCATTTTATTTATCAAGGAGGACTGTGCTTCAGACAAAGAGGATATATTTTTCTCAGCACTCAAATTTTTTGACTAGAAACTAGGAATTTCTCTATTTAGATTCTCAAGCTGATGGCTAATATTTTTCAAGATAACAGATATTCTTCCATAGTTTTAGTGAATATCTTGTTTTTCTCATATTGCATCTGCATAAAGTTTTTATTTGATCTTTCAACTTATAGAATCCTATCTTCACTAGGCATTCCAGATCTACCATGATAAGTATTTCCATTATTAGGAGGATAAGGCCTATAGTTGTTACCATAAGTATTGTTGCCAAAATTGTTGTTTCTAATGAAGTTCACATTAACTTACTCTTCTTGAGCAACCAAAGAGGCTAAGGGAACACTATTAGGATCTAAGGGAGCTTTCCCATTAACAAGCATAGCCATAATAACATCTATCTTATCACTCAAAGAGGAGGTTTCTTCAACAGAATTTACCTTCTTACCATGTGGAGCTCTCTCAGTGTGCCATTCAGAGTAATTAACCATCATATTATCAAGGAGTTTTGTTGCAGCACCCAAGGTGATGGTCATAAAGGTACCGCCAACAGCTGAATCCAAGAGGTTTCTTGAAGCGAAGTTCAAACCTGCACAAAAAGTCTGGATAATCATCCAAGCAGTAATTCCATGAGTGGGACAATTCTTAACCAAAGATTTCATTCTTTCCCAAGCTTGAGCAACATGTTCATTTTCAAGTTGTATAAATTTCATAATATCACTTCTCATAGATATAATCTTAGCAGGAGGGTAGTACTTTCCAATAAAAGCATCCTTGCACTTAATCCAAGAATCAATACTATTTCTAGGCAAGGATAGCAACCATTCTTTAGCTTTTCATCTCAAGGAGAAAGGAAACAACTTGAGCTAAATAATATCTCCATCTACATCCTTATACTTTTGCATATCACAAAGTTCAACAAAGCTATTGAGATGGGCAGCAACATCATCAGAACTAGCACCAGAAAATTGCTCTCTCATCATAAGATTCAACAAAGCAGGCTTAATTTCATAAAATTTAGCATCAGGAGCAGGTGGAGCAATAGGAGTGCTAAGGAAATCATTGTTATTTGTGCTAGTGAAGTCACACAACTTGGTGTTCTCAGCAGAGTTCATTTTGGCAAAAGTGGAACAAGCCAAAAACAGCAGCAGCAGCAGCAAGAGAAGAAACTAATTTTTTGTGTTTTTGATAAGAAAAGGCAAACCAAACTAAACTAAAATTTTTGGACTTTTTGATAAAAAGAGGCAAACAAAAACAAGCAAAAGAAACTAAGCAAACTAAAAACAAAGTAAAGAGAAAGGTTGAGGAGGACTCCCCTTGTGAAGACGTCCTTAGCCTCGCTGGCAACAGCGCCAGAAAGTCTCGATGCGTGTTGACGCCCCGTTGGGAAACCCCAGGAGCAAGGTATGATGCAGCACAACAGCAAGTTTTCCCTTAGTAAGAAACCGAGGTTATCGAACCAGTAGGAGGAAGGAAACGTCTCAAAGGTATTGCAAGCAACGTGGAAACCTGCACAACACAAACTCAAGACTTTTCCCCAACTAACAGTGAGGTTGTCAATCTCACCGTTTGATGTAACAAAGGATTAACTATATGGTGTGGAAGGTGATGATGGTTTGCAGCAAGTAAACAGTAAGAGTGGAAGATATATCAATGGTAAAGATTGGACTGGTGTCCATAGTTCACTAGAGGTTAACTCCTTAGATAAACAAACATGGCATGCTGGGTAAACAAATTACAGCAGGGCAATTGACAGGACTGAGCAAGGCATAACAATGCAATACTAGACAAAAAGATCCTATGAGATTCGATTGGGCAATACAACAATATACATAGATTGCCATCCAACTGCATCTATGAATAGAAGTCCACCTTCAGGTTATCATCCAAACCCCCTCCAGTATTAAGTTGCAAGCAATAGATAATTGCTTTAAGAAAAGTGTGTAAGGTAAACAATCCACTTGTTCCATGAACAATAGACCGTTGTTTTCTCCCTAGTGGCAACATCACATCTACAACCTTAGAGATTTCTGTCACTTCCCTTAGATTAAATAGAGGCATGAACCCACTATCGAGCATAAATACTCCCTCTTGGAGTCACTAGCAACTACTTGGCCAAGATAGCTACTAACAACGAAGAGCATGCAAGATCACAAACAACACAGACATGATAGAATCAATAAGACAAAACCGTTTATCAATCTGACATAGTAATCTCAATATCCATCGGATCCCCGCAAATACAACATGCATGATTACAAATAGATGAGATCTTGATCATGAATGGAGCTCACAAGATCTAGACATGAAAGCACAAAGGAGGAGATACAACCATCTAGCTACTACATGGACCCGTAGTCCAAGGTGGAACTACTCACGCTTCATACCGAAGGCTGGCATGATGAAGAAGAAGGCCTCCGAGATGATTTCCCCTCTGGCAGGGTGCTAGGAAGAGCTTCAGATCCCCCCGATCTAGGGACGATGGTGGCGGTGGCTACAGACAGTTTCGTGGAATATTGATCAGGTATTTAGGGTTTAGGCATCGGGGGCTTCTTATAGGCGAAGAGGCAAGGCAGGGGGGCCACCAGGGCGGGTGCACCCTCCCCCCCCCCCTCCCAGGCACGGGGTGGGCACACCCGCGCGGCCAGGGGTGTGGTCCCTTGGTGAGTCCTATCCATCTTGTATTCCGGTTATGTGTTCTCCACAGCAAAATATTGACTTTGGCTTTTGTTCTGTCCAATTTCGAGAATATTGATTTTCTGCCTTTCTGGAACAAAAAACAGAAGAAAACATGCAACTAGCATTGTGGCATCTTGTTAATAGGTTAGTACCACAAAACATATAAAAACACCTCAAAGTATAGACAAAGCAAAGCAAAGTAGATACTAAACAAGCATGGAATATCAAAAATTATAGATATGTTTCCGACGTATCACACCTCAAAGTGTAGACAACGCAAAGCAAAGTAGATAGTAAACAAGCATGGAATATCAAAAATTATAGGTACGTTTTCTACGTATCAATATGACACCATGCGAAGGTTTCGCATTATTTGGATCGTTTTTGAATTTCTTATGTCTGTTTTAAACTATCGTCAAACTTTATCGAATGACGGACATGAAGATTCTTAGCTCGGGGCTGAGCCTCGATAAAATTGAAGTGGATCTCTGATGAAATAGCATATTGTGAACCTAAAAATGATTTTTGTAAAAAATCATGAGCATCATATCATGTACCTATAGTTCATATCTGACCCACTTTCTCTCGATTCGGCGGGAATTTGTCTTTTTTACCAGAGATAGACGGAAATATTTGAGATCCCCCTGTTAGGAAATTGTCCATGTAAGGTGGTATAGTATTTTAGAAAAATATGGTGGTATTGTTTTGAATTAGCCATTTGGTGGTTGGTTCACAAAACCTCCCGTTTTGTACTCAGAAAATGGAAAATGGCTTTTTGGTGCGACAAAAAGAAAAACTTCCTCCTGCAATATTGTTCGTCATCCCATGATGCACATGTATGCACAATATGGACACATTATCACAAACTATGCCTTTATTCTAGTCATAACATTGGTCATTTGACCCGAAAGCCAGGAAACCTCGAATGAGATAGGTCATTTTGTGAAGGTTTTTTGAGACATAATCAATATACTAAGTTTGATATTTTTCCTTCTAACTATGTCACATAATATGACACCATGCGAAGGTTTCGCATTGTTTGGATCGTTTTTGAATTTCTTATGCACGTTTTGAACTATCGTCAAACTTTATCGAACGACGGGCATGGAGATTCTTAGCTCGGGGCTGAGCCTCGATAAACTTGAAGTGGATCTCTGATGAAATATCATATTGTGAACCTAAAAATGATTTTTGTAAAAAAATCATGAGCATCAGATCATGTACCTATAGTTCATATCTGACCCACTTTCTACCGATTCGGCGAGAATTTGTCTTTTTCACCAGGGATAGACGAAAAGATTTGAGTTCCCCCTGTTAGGACATTGTCCATGTAAGGGGGTATAGTATTTTGTAAAATATGGTGGTAGTATTTTGAATTATCCATTTGGTGGCTGCTTCATAAAGCCGCCCGTTTTTTGCAGTCGGAAAATGGAAAATGGCTTTTTGGTGCGACAAAAAAGAAAACTTCCTCCTGCAACATTATTCGTCATCGCATGATGCACATGTATGCATAATATGAACATATTATCACAAACTATGCCTTAATTCTAGCCATAACTTTGGTCATTTGACCCGAAAGTCAGAAAACCTCGAATGAGATAGGTCATTTTGTAAAGGTTTTTTTGAGGCATAATCAATATACTAAGTTTGATATTTTTCCTTCTAAATATGTCACATAATATGACACCACGCGAAGGCTTTGCATTGTTTAGATCATTTTTGAATTTCTTATGCCCGTTTTAAACTATCATCAAACTTTGTCGAACGACGGGCATGAAGATTTTTAGCTCGGTGCTGAGCCTCGATAAACTTGAAGTGGATCTCTGATGAAATAGCATATTGTGAACCTAAAAATGATTTTTGTAAAAAATCATGAGCAACAGATCATGTACCTATAGTTCATATCTGACCCACTTTCTACCGATTCGGCAGGAATTTGTCTTTTTTTACCAGGGATAGACGAAAAGGTTTAAGATCCCCCTGTTAGTACATTGTCCATGTAAGGTGGTATAGTATTTTGGAAAAATATGGTGGTAGCATTTTGAATTGGCCATTTGGTGGTTGCTTCACAAAACCCCCAGTTTTTTGCACTCGAAAAATGGAAAATGGCTTTTTGGTGCGACGAAAAGGAAAACTTTCTCCTGTAACATTATTCGTCATCCCATGATGCACATGTATGCACAACATGGACACATTATCACAAACTATGCATTAATTCTACCATAACATTGGTCATTTGATCCGAAAGCCAGGAAACCTCGAATGAGATAGGTCATTTTGTGAAGGTTTTTTTAAGACATAATCAATATACCAAGTTTGATATTTTTCCTTTTAAATATGTTACATAATATGAAACCACGCGAAGGTTTCGCATTGTTTGGATCATTTTTAAATTTCTTATGCTCGTTTTAAACTATATATAAGGTTTTATGTTTCACTTAATTTTTATTTACAAATGTGTAATATTTGAGTGTAAATAGATAGATCTTTTTTTTTGCAAATTTTGATATATTATTTATATTTTTCCGAATTAGAATGATTTAGTTATCATTTTTCAAAGTTTAATAAGGTAAAAAAATAGCTACGCTGAGGGCAGTTGTCGGCGTAGCGTAGGCTTTGTCAAAGACAATTCTACGCCAACGGCTGCTTGGAGGGGTGATCATGGTCTACGCCAACGGCCCTGACGATTGGCCATCGGCGTATTCATCCATTCCTGTAGTGCCTGCCATATGCATGCCTCACCTCCACCAATAGTTGGCTCTGGCATAGTTGTCGTGTATGCATTATTATTGTCCACGATGTCGCCATTGTTGGAGAGGAGTATCAATACATTTTTTTCTGGAAAACACATACCTGGTCCTAAACCCTAAATGCGGTCCAGCATATCCGTCTACGAACCATAGTGATCGACGAAGGTCGGAACTAGCATAGAGTCTCCTACATATCCATCTACAAACCATATATATATTCAAATCGTGGTTGTCAAATGACGCCAACCATTTCCTACAAATCCTCTTCAGAAACAAAAAAGAAATACTGATATATATCTTTATTAAGGGATGCGTAGTGGAACAAGCATATTTGGAAGAATGAGACCATGCACGACACCAACGTGTAATTCCGTTACTCAGCATACATCATACCTCGAGAACAGAGGCGGAGACAAGAAAAAAAGAAACATAATTCCTATGTGTGTGTGCATGATGCAGAGCCAGCCGCCGTCCATGGACCGATCACGCACTAGGTGTGAACGATGCACCCTGCATGCAGCAGCGACTTGAAGGCAGGGCAATGCATGCAGTGGCAGAGTGGCTGGCTGGCTTGCCGTAGCTATTCTAATCACACACATGTGCAGAGTTGCAGGCAATGTACGTATGTAGATACGTGTAGAGAGGAGCAGGTGCTACTATGACGCGCGCATAGGAGGCCAGAGCGGGGCGCTCTGTGTATATCGGCGTGCCATGCTTGCGTACTAGGGAGTTAATGGCCTTGAATTGATGTATTTCTTGGGTGCCTGCCGCATCGTACCTGTATATTTCTGCAATGCTGCTTGCTTGTCACGAGTCCGTATGGTACAGGATGATCAGGGAGCATGCATATGCATGCATGCATCGCGCGGCAGAGTTTGAAATTTTATTTGGAGGCACGCGGTGGTAGAGCGAGCTCAAGAAAGACTCGCGCCCCTCGTGCTCTACGCTCTAGCTAGATCATAATTCCATGCTAGATTAAGCACATACAGATGCCAATTTAAACTGAAAATAGTTAAACTGAAAAGGAGTACATACTTCTTAACGTTGATGCAAAATCACCCGGTGCCTTTTTTTTAAGACTCCATTTTCATTGAAACCGAAATGCCAATGTTTTTACATCCAAATGACCGCTTAAGACTCAAGCTAAAGCCACAACCGAACCAGTATGTGCGCTGCTACCGCCGGCAGGAGAGCTACCAAGAAGAGAGAAAACCCATCTAGGGTTCCATACCCCTCGCCAGCGATGTCGTCGGTCCGCTCCGCCTCCGGTGGCCTTAGGGCCTTCGAGGTGTGGCGTACCATGACCTCTCGCCGGCGGGAGGTTTTCCGTTCTTGTATTGTCTATTTTAGTGTCTTCTCTGTGATGTTGAGGCGACGGCTATATCCTGGAGTCAGAATAAGATCCTCCCCGTTCTATCCTCGCTCCGCTGGTACATCTAGCGCTAGCAGAGGGCGCGTGGGGTCGTTTGTCCGGCGGATCTCCTGGAATTCTGTCTGTTTTTGTGTTCGTCGGTTTGTTTTCAGGTCAGTCTCTTCCAATCTACAGATGTCATCATTGGCAATGGTTGCGGTTCTACTGTGCTGGTCCTTTGTGGCCTTAGCACGACGACTTCCCGTTTTTCTACTACAACAAGCTCTACTACGACAAGTTTTGCCGGGCTTCGGTGATGGAGGGGCGAGGACGGCGGCGCGCCTTCGGCCCGCGCTAGTGTTTGTAGTCGTCGCTAGGTGGTCCAACGACTTATTTGTAATTTTTATTACTTTGGGTCTCTTTGTACTACCGTTGATGATTAATATTAGATTGGTGGAATTTCGCAAAAGAAACAGACTCAAGCTAAAGCCGAAGACAAAACTACTTCAAGAAATCAACTGCTGCTAGGCCGGCTATCAAACCAGAGCATAAGCTAAAAATACTACAAGCATCAACAAGACATCATCCAACATGATTACCACTCAACAGCCTAGCATACCCATCAGAAACCTAGTTGACTCTCCCTACAGCGAAACGTCGATACATGGCTTCTGGAGTCCGAGGGCTGATCCTCATATACATCCTCCTTTCCTTCAAACATTTGTTAGAGTTGGGGCTTCCAAAGTTTTTGGCTCCATCCTCTGCAAGCATTGTTCCATAAAGCTTGTATGCTTTGTTGGGCATAGGAGAAGCCATCTTTTGAGCCTCTTTGTTACGCGATGCCAAAGCACCTACATTCCAAATCAAGAGCATCGTCGAAAAAAAATGTCATTTCTCTGTTTCCATACAGTCCATATGAGCCCAGAACCCACCATGTTAACTATACCATTTTTATTATTACTGACCCATAGCCAGGCAACATTCTCATAATTGGCACCCATTTGTCTATTCAGAATAGTAGACAACTTAGTCCACATAAGTTTGACAATATCACAAGAGAAAAATAGATGTTCCACACTTTCATTCTCAGCATAGAAGATGGAAGTTACATCTTGTACTGCATGCCTTTTAATTAAGTTATCTCTAGTGAGTAACTTATTGGGTGAAACCAACCAAAGGAAGACCTATACCCTAGGGGGTACACACAAACTCCATACAGTAGGGGTATATACTAGGGTAACCCCCTAATGTTAAGCACTCCATACAGGGATTGTGAGGTATAAATCCCAGAGCTATGGAATTCCCACACCATAGAATCCTCTACATTATCAAAGTTAATAGAAGCGGCAATTTTTTTCAACTTGTGTCCATTGTTCCATCATAGCAGTGCTAAAATTACGCATAAAGGTGAGTTTTAGCTCACTCCCATCCCAGACTCCCTCACAGTTGCTATGATCACCCTTAAGACCTCCATTGAATGCTTATGGCGGGTGGACATCAAGGATTTCAATGGCAAAGCCGTCATACTCGTGGTCTAGCCAACATTTGCCATTGTCCATGGCCTCAAGATTGGCTACTTCCTCATGTTCAATGGATATGAAGTGGTCATCTTCGACTACTCTTACTATGAGGTGGTCAAGCGAAATGCCCTAGGCACACAGATGACATGGCGAGGATCTTCGACGTTGATGAGGAGTGAATGGTTGGTCTTATATTGCTTAATTGATGTCCTTGTTGCATTGCCATCATAGAAGAACCTCATGCTTCTGCTGAACTAGTTGTGACACATGTGTTCTTGCTACCGTAAGTATGTTATCGTTGCTTATATTGATCTTAGTTGTCATTTCTGATGTGCCTAGTAACCTCACTACACTAGAGAAGAGGTTACCCTAGCAGCTGATCCCCATATACATCCTCCTTTTCTTCAAACATTTGTTAGAGCTAGGGCTTCCAAAAATTTCGGCTCCATCCTCTACAAGCATTGTTCCATAAAGCTTGTATGATTTGTTGGGCATAGGAGAAGCCATATTTTGAGCATCTTTGTTACGCAATGCCAAAGTACCTGCATTCCAAATCAAGAGCATCGTCAAAAAACATGTCATTTCTTTGTTTCCATACAGTCCATATGAGCCCAACACCCACCGTGTTAACTACAACATTTTTATTATTACTGACCCATAGCCTGGCAACATTCTCATAATTGGCACCCACTTGTCTATTCATAATAGTAGACAACTTAGTCCACATAAGTTTGACAATATCACAAGAGAAAAATAGATTTTCCACACTTTCAATCTCAGCATAGAAGACGCAAGTTACATCTTGTACTGCATGCCTTTTAATTAAGTTATCTCTAGTGAGTAACTTATTGTGTGAAACCAACCAAAGGAAGACCTATACCCTAGAGGGTACACACAAACTCCATACAGCAGGGGTATATACTGGGGTAACCCCCTAAAGTTAAGCACTCCATACAGGGATTGTGAGTTATAAATCCTAGAGCCATGGAATTCCCACACCATAGAATCCTCTACATTATCAAATGTAATAGAAGCAGCAATTTGTTTCAACTTGTGTCCATTATTCCATCATAGCAGTGCTAAAATTACGCCTAAAGGTGAGTTTTAGCTCACTCCCATCCCAGACTCCCTCACGATCACCCTTAAGACCTCCATTGAATGCTTATGGCGGGTGGACATCAAGGATTTCAATGGCAAAGCCGTCATACTCATGGGCTAGCCAACATTTGCCATTGCTCGTGACCTCAAGATTGGCTATTTCCTCATGTTCAAGAAACTTAGTGTTAACGGATACGAACTGGTCATCTTCGACTACTCTTACCGTGAGGTGGACAAGCGATGCCCTAGGCAACCCGATGACATGGCGAGGATCTTCGACTTTGATGAGGAGTAAATGGTTGGTCTTATATTGCTTAATTAGCGTCCTTGTTGCATTGCCATCGTGGAAGAACTTCATATTTATGCTAAACTAGTTGTGACATGTGCTACCGTAAGTATGTTATCGTTCCTTAGAGCATCTCCACTCGTTGGCCGAACCCAGGCCGAAATTCGGACCTTTTTTCGGCCGGACGGCGCAAGTTTTCGGCCTGGGTACGTCCAGTTTCCCACTCGGCTACCCAGGCCGAGTACCCAGGCGAACACAAAACGGATATATATTTGAATCTTTATTGTTCCCGCCGGCGAGTGCTCGGCCACAAGGTGTTCGACAGATGCGCCCACAAGTTCGACGACATATTTTTATTACATAACAGGGGAAACAACTCTCAGTCATCGATGGGGATGGGTTCCTGCGGCGTGGCCGACGCGGCGTTGTCGTCCATCTCGCCGGTGAAGGCCCCCGGGTTGGAGGAAGTCGAAGTAGAGCTCGACGTGGGAGCGTTCGGCGCAGGCACGTTCGGCGCAGAGGAAGGAGAAAACGTGGTCATGCCCTCCAGGATGGCCTGTCGTTGCGCCATGTACCAGGCCTTGACCGGCGAGCTCATCTTCGACGTGTCCTCGCCGCCCATGAGGAACTTGAGGTCCGTGTGGTGCTTTTTGGCGGCGTAGTTGGCCTTCTTCTCGGCAAGGCTGGCTTTCTTCTCGGCGAGGTTGGCCTTGATGAGGGCCACCTTTTCCCCTTGTGTCTCGATCAGTTTCTTCCAGCGCTCCTCGCTCTTCTCAGCCCTCTTCTCGGCCTGCGCCCTCGTGTCGGCGAGGCATTTCTCGATCGAAGCCTGGAGATGCTCGGTGGGAGGTCCGGCGGCCTTGAGCATCTTCGCCTTCTTCTGGCCGAGCTCAGGTCTTCCTTAGCTGGCAGCAGCTGCCGGGGCCTCGGGGTTATAGACGCCGTCCTTGCTCTTGGAGAGACTCAAGCGAGTGTCCCGCCACTTCTCGCAATGCTCGATTTTCTCGAAGACATGATGGAACTTGAACTCCATCTTCATGTCCTCTCGAAACAGAGCAAGTGCACGGCGCAGCTGCAAAATGAAAGTGTGTCAAGTTTGTAAAAATGGAAGAGAGTGTACGACAAAGCTAGTGTTCGCGAGTACCTTGTTGTCCATGTTCTCCCCCACTGGCTTGTGTGCGGTCGACTTCTTCCATGCAGCCGTGCCACTTGCTGCACGCAGTCTGGATGATCGCCCCAATGGTTCGTTATTGCCTTCTCCCCTCGTTCCATGTGGATCTTGCGATACTTTGGGTCGCACATGCTTCGCTCGTCGAATGCTGCCTTCACACGTCGCCAATAATTGTCGGAATTTTGGTTCGCACCGGTTATCGGATCCATGCTCACCGTCTTCCAAGCTTCAGCGAGGCAGGTGTCCTCGGCCACGGTCCATTTGAGCCGAGCGTCCGCCGTCTTCTTCCCCTTCTTGTCTTTCGCCTCGGTCTCGGCGTCCTCTGGCTGCGTCTGCTCGACCTGTGTCTCCTCGGCGTCGATGTCGGCGAGGTCCTGGGACTCGATGCCGCGCTCAGCGTCGGCCCGGGTCTTCTCTTCCATGAAGAAGGATGGTCCTCCATGTACGCCTCGGCCGTCATGCCGGCCGGAAGGGCGCCCGGCATTCCGCGGAACAGGTTGCGCGCGTCGACCTCGCCGTAGGGCGCCGAGCTTCCGCCGAAAGGCAGCGGTCCGCGACGCAGAGCAGGGCTTGCGTACGCCGGAGAGGCGGAGTAGGGGAGGTTGATGTCGATGCCGAAGGCCGAAGGAGGGCGCGGCGCCGGGCAGGGGAAGAGCACATTGGGGTTGAAGCCGCCGTCGAACTCCGGCGACGAGGAGTACCTCTGCCGAGTAGCCGACTGGCCCTCCTGGAAGTTGGCCAGAGATAATGGCGAGAATCCGGTGGGTGAGCCGACGCTCGCCTGGCTTCCCCAGTGTGGTGGGTACAGCGCGACCATCAACACCGAACGCGTCGCCGCCGCCTGCTTCGCCTTCACAATCGCCTGTTCTTCCGCCGCCGCCTTCACCATCGCCTTCTCCTCCTCCGCTTGCTATTGCCGGAGCTTCGCCCTCTCCTTCCTGTCCTTCCGCTCGGCCGACGAGATCTGCCTGGCGTGCTCCCTCTTCTCCCACTCGGTCGAGGACATGCCCTCCGGCTTGGTCGGCGGCGCTCTCGGCTTCCTCGCCTTCTTCTCCGCCGGACCCTCGCCGAGGATCGATCTGGGTTGGACGAAACTCTTGGGCGGCATGTAGGGCGGGGTGATCGACGGAGCGTCGGGGGTGGGGGGAATGGGGAAGAAAGGCGGGAGGGGAAAGAAAAGGGCGGGAGCTCGGCGAATTGGCGGGAGTGGTGTCTTCTCTCGCCGACAGAGCTGGCCCACACCCGTTTTCGCTGAGTCCGGCGTCCCAGGGCGTACCCGGGATCCTAGGTACGGCCTGGGTAGGCCGGACCAAAACACGCCGAAATCCAGACGAAAACAGGTCCCTGGGTACACGACTGAGCCGATTTTCAGCGTCCGAAACGTGTCCTGTATAGGCGAGTGGAGATGCTCTAATATTGTTCTTTGTCTGCCTTTTTGATATGCCTAGTGACCTCACCACACTAGAGAAGAAGAGGTTACCCTAGCAAGTGTGGCAAGAGACAAACCAAACAGCCGCTCCCGCTACCTAAGGCCATGTACAATGCTAGAGAAGGCATGCCTTCTCTTAGCTCTCCACATCATTTAGAGAAGACACAATATATAACTTGTACAATGCATTATCTCTTATTGCTATCTCTAGCAATTAATAGAATTAACTATTTTTAGTAAAAAATTGGTTGACTAAGAGAAGGCATATGATACAATGGAGAAAAATAGTCTTCTCTTATTGCTAAGAGATCATCCCTTAGCTAAGGGAAGACAACCCTCTCTCTCTTGTTTCTCTCTCCTCCAACTAAGCAAAAATCCAACATGACGAGCATAAGGAAAGGCTGACATCACCGCATTGTACGTGTCCTAACAAGCGCCAACAAATTGCCTTCACAGGCTACCAAACTAACAGGAACGCATAAAGGACCAAGACGTGCCCCCCTAGAGCTACAAAAAATTGCGCAGGGAAACCATTCTCTTGTACAAGACGTTTTGGCGAAGTAATAAAGGCCCCCAAAGTATTTTTGAAGTATTGAGAAAATACTTTAGTTTCTCAAATAACTAGAGTATTAAATACTTTGAGGTGTTTGGATCCAATAAATAATAGTATGGTTTTAAAACTGAAGTATTCTCTAAAATTATGGTTTTTTTAAAGTATTTGAGAAATAGGCCAGACCCTCTTTTTTCTAAAACTGAGAAAAGAGAAAAACTGAAGAATTGGTTTGCTAGTCACTAAAATACTATGATATTGACATACTTTAATTCTAAAAACTTTATTGCCAAACTAGGCCTAAGATTACAGGACGTCTTATAAACTGAGAAGAGAGCAAGTAGTATTAGCAGTAAAGGACACAAGCATATCATTCCAAGACGACCTAGCTGCCGTGCGCGCCTGGTAGATCGATCGATTCCATTCGATCTGAATCTGATTGATCGGCCACACGACATTCATGCACCTACGTCTACGTACCTAGTAGGTCAATCAGTCAATCATGCCTAATCTCTGTGGTAATAGTCCGCCTCATGCACCACGACGGACGGCGCGCACAGTGCTGCACGGCCGGTTCGTCGCCGGTAGGAGTCCGGTCTGCAGGTGGTCACCACCCACGCCGTCACGACCGCGGCATGATCCCTCCCTCCCGTCCCGTCCAGTCCTGTCCTATCCCCCCGTACGCTCTACTACAGTAAAAAGGCTCCCGGGCCCACCTGCAGCCTGCCGCCGCCGCCGCCACCGCCGGCCCCCGAGTTGCCCTCTCCGCACCGCGATCCCCGCCGGCGCCACCTTTTCGCGCGCGAACCAGGCTTAACCATCTCCTAACCATCCTCCCAGTAGTACAAAATCTCTAGAAAACCCGTCGGCAGCTAATGCTAATGTGGGTCCAGGATCCCGATAATCACAGTGCACCCACACGTCATGGACACGGTAAAAGCGGTGTCCGCAACGTTCCAATCCGTTGGAAAAGAAATGGAGAATTGGAGATCCATCCACGAGGGACCCCCCACGTACACGTCCCCCATCCGCTGACGCCGTGGGCCCCGCCCCGCCAGCCTTAACCCCTCTCCGGCTTCTCTCTCTTGGCACCACCACCACCTCCGCTCCCTCCTCCTCTGGCTCTGCTTCCCCCTGCAGCGCGCCGCAGCGGCTGCCCCCCGAAAGCAACCACAGTCACGTCGCTATCGCCTGTCGCCACCACCCCATCCCACGACTAATACATTGCCGCGAGCACCCCTCCCCTCCCCTCCCCCTCCCCCATCTACCACTACCTCTGCCTGCCTGCCCGTCGGAAGATGAGAAGAGGAGGTGGTGGAGCGGCTGCGTCGTAGCTTCCTCCGTTGCCCGTTCTTGCTCCCCCAGCGAGCGCGGAGGGGAAAGAGAGGGAAGGCGGCCGCTTTGGGACACTCCCGAATGGCGCCGTCATGGCGGTGGCCGGCAGCGGCGCTGATGCTGGTGGTCCTCGGGGCAGCGGCCTCGGCGGCGGAAGGTGGAGACGACGGGCAGGCGCTGATGGCCGTCAAGGCCGGCTTCGGCAACGCCGCCAACGCGCTCGCCGACTGGGACGGCGGCCAAGACCACTGCGCCTGGCGGGGCGTCGTCTGCGACAACGCATCCTTCGCCGTCCAGGCCCTGTGCGTTCTCCTTCCTTCTCCTCCTCATTTCCTGCGTTGCGTTGGTTCTCTTGCGCCGACATTGCGGCGCGACGACAAGACTTTCCCTTTGCTTTTCTGTTTCCCCCCATCCCCTTGTCCGTCCATGTCTATCTCCAAAGGCATACCGATCGGATCCACCAGTACTACTGTACAGACTCACTTCTTGCTTGCTCCTTGCTGTGAAAAACATGTTTTGCTCTTCAAAACATGTTGCTTGCCCAATAAATGTGCCTTCTTGGGATGATTCTCTGGTTTTTTCTGTTACCCTGCTTGTTCTGCGACATGGATTATTACTGATGAGTGATTAAAAAAACAGGAACCTGTCAAATCTCAACCTGGGAGGAGAGATCTCGCCGGCGATAGGGGAGCTCAACAGCCTACAGTTCGTGTAAGTAGTAGTACGACTGTACTAGCACTATTCCCTTCCCTCCATTCCCTCAGCATCCGCAGCTTGAGATTTTGTGCATTTGACTAGACCTCAATCTTTCTCCTCTCCCGTCTTTAAAATATCACTCTGATTTGACCCCTCATGCTATGTATGATGTGACACGTTCTTTACTATTTTATTTACTCCTAAGCCTACCACCAAACCCTCACCTGGATTTTGCTTGCCTGCCGATTAGTTTAATTTATCTCCGCGCTAATCATTTGCTCTGTTCTCTGCAGGGATCTCAAGGGGAACAAGCTCACAGGCCAAATCCCCGACGAGATTGGGGATTGCGTCTCCTTAAAATATTTGTACTACTTCACCTAATCTCGGTCTTTCTTTTATTATTGTTCCACTCCTCCAACCTTTTTGCTGTAGATAGATGCTTCTTTTTATACTATTATTATAATGGACCTATGCCTCTTCTTGTGTCCTGCAGGGATTTGTCCTTTAACTTGCTCTATGGAGATATCCCCTTCTCCATCTCCAAGCTCAAGCAACTTGAGGATTTGTAAGCACTGGGCTTATTGTTTGTTTCTCTTGCCCTACCTTTTACCAGAGCTATGTACTTTTTTTCTGTGATATGATCACTTTTCCACCCATCTTTGGATATTTTTGGGGTTATTATACTAAATGGCTATACAAAAACATGTTACTATGAAACTAGTTTGAGTTTTGGTTCTCTACTCTTGTCATTTATGGATTGCTGCCAACTTTTTATGGTTTCCCTAGTGCTTGAGTTAATGATGTTTCTTTTCTCTCGCTATTCTCGCCGCAGGATTTTGAAGAACAACCAGCTCACGGGACCCATCCCTTCCACATTGTCCCAAATTCCAAATCTCAAAACCTTGTGAGTCTCCTAGTAACTTTCTTTCTCCGTGACTCTACTTATTTCGGGATTCTTGCACGAACTTGGCACTCTGCTTTCACCTGTCCTTGTGTGTTGCTGTATGGGTGCTACAGGGAAATGTTTCTTTTGCTGGCATTTTCTGTGCTACCTCATGTACGTAGTTCTTTTTGCAATGAAATGTGCAATTGTTTTTCTTGGAATAGGGATCTGGCGCAGAACCTGCTCACCGGCGACATCCCGAGGCTCATCTACTGGAATGAGGTTCTGCAATACCTGTAAGAAGTTACCCTACACCATGCAATTTTTTCCTACTAATTCACTTGCTAGCAAAAGTAGATACTAACAATTTTTTACCTCTTGATCTTCAGAGGCTTGAGGGGTAATTCACTGACTGGAACCTTGTCACCTGACATGTGCCAGCTGACTGGCCTGTGGTACTTGTAAGTTCTATGCTTGCTTGGAGATGCTGCTTCATATCATACAAACTGATCTTATTGACACTGATTTTTGGCTTCCGAATATGCAGTGATGTAAGGGGCAACAATCTCACAGGAACAATTCCAGAGAACATAGGGAACTGCACTAGCTTTGAGATTCTGTATGTTGCTTGCTAATAATTTATTGATACGAGATTGGTGCTCATTTCTTAAGTTTTATCAATCTGAACTTCGTTTATTGAATACAGGGACATTTCATATAACCAAATCTCTGGAGAAATACCTTACAACATAGGTTTCCTTCAAGTAGCCACACTGTAAGCCTTCCTGATCTCGCACAGATCTTTATACTTTAGCTTATTTGTAGCCTTGCATTTATTTTCTCTTCATATTCTGACATGTGCTTAATGTTTTCATTGTTATTTCGTAGGTCACTTCAAGGGAATAGACTGACTGGGAAAATTCCAGAAGTGATTGGCCTCATGCAAGCTCTTGCTGTTCTGTGAGTAAACCACAACACTTCACTTCCAATAAGTGTTAGCCCATGCAATATCACATAATGACTTTTTGTGTCCATTCTTGTTTCTTAGTGACCTGAGCGAAAATGAACTAGTAGGGCCCATTCCTCCGATACTGGGCAACCTATCCTACACTGGCAAACTGTTAGTACCATCAGTAAGACCTGTTCGTTCACTGAAACAACATTCTTTTCTTCTGTTAACATATTCTGGCACCTTTTATATGTAGGTATTTACATGGCAATAAACTTACTGGAGAGGTGCCACCAGAACTTGGGAACATGACCAAACTTAGTTATCTGTAAGTGATTATTCTCTCATGTAAGGTGGATAATATTGTACTTCAGTTGGTTTGAAACACTATATTGAAGCTCTGATTGTTCCATACAGGCAACTGAATGACAATGAATTAATGGGTACAATTCCAGCTGAGCTAGGGAAACTGGAAGAGCTATTTGAGTTGTAAGGATGGCTTTTCTTTACTGATTAATGTTTCTTTTGATCTATGTAACTCTTGACAAATTGTAATATTTTTCTAGAAATCTTGCCAACAACAATCTTGAGGGTCCTATTCCTACGAACATCAGTTCATGCACTGCTCTAAACAAATTGTAAGTTAGCAAGCATCTATCTTTGTACTTAACAGGACAGTTTTACACCTCATGCTAAATCATGTTTGTATAATCTTCAGCAATGTTTACGGCAATAAATTGAACGGTTCTATCCCTGCTGGTTTCCAGAATTTGGAGAGTTTGACTTACTTGTGAGTACCTGCACTTTTAGTGTTTTGCTTGCATTTTTTTACTTACTCCATATAGCGTCTTACTCTTGTTTTGAATATTATAAACTGCAGGAATTTATCCTTGAACAATTTTAAAGGCCAGATCCCTTCTGAACTTGGTCATATCATCAACTTGGACACACTGTAAGGAGACCCTTGCATCTACATTTAGTTACCTACTCCCATGATTATCTGATATATTTTCCACACCACATTCACTTTATTTGGATGGAACCTTATTCCTTTATTTTGGTTTAGGGATCTTTCCTACAATGGATTCTCTGGACCAGTTCCTGCTACTATTGGTGATCTTGAGCATCTTCTTGAATTGTATGTTCAGTACCAGCCTCTTGAAATTCATATTCCATCGCATATGATGCTTATATTTCCTAATGTTCTGAATTGTGAACGTAGGAATTTGAGCAAAAACCACCTTAGTGGTCCTGTGCCTGCTGAGTTCGGAAACTTGAGAAGCGTCCAAGTAATGTAAGTGAACACCCTTGTCATTTGTGTATTTACGTTCTGTTGGTGATAATCTGAATGATGATTCATCTGACCTAATTTTAAAATTGATAGTGATATATCCAACAACGCCATGTCTGGTTATCTCCCCGAAGAACTAGGCCAACTTCAGAACCTTGACAGTTTGTAAGTTCTCTTTCATCATACTATTATCATTAACTTTGAATTCCATAATCACATGAGTATTTACCTTGCTGTGATTTTACCATATGTAGGATCCTTAACAACAATAGTTTGGTTGGGGAGATCCCTGCTCAGTTGGCTAACTGTTTCAGCTTAAATATCTTGTAAGTTCCACGTCAAGCTCTGCCATGTAGCATTTGCGATTAGTTAGCCAGCATTAGTTTATAGATATCATTTTTTTCAGGAACTTGTCATACAACAACCTTTCTGGACATGTCCCATCGGCCCAGAACTTTTCAAAATTTCCGATGGAAAGGTATTGAGTCCCTGTTACTGCCTTTTATGCCCTTCTGCTACTACTTTAGAAATGCTGATAGTAACCAATACCTAAATGCAGCTTCTTGGGCAATCCGTTGCTGCACGTTCGCTGCAAAGACTCCAGCTGCGGCAACTCTCATGGACCAAGAGGTAACAAGTCAAGTCATAAGCTAATAGTTAGCTTTTCACTCCATTTGCTATTAAACTCATGTTTACATTTCATCTTCCAGTGAGTATTTCTCGGACGGCGATTGTTTGCATTATCTTAGGCTTCATCATATTACTCTGCATTATGCTACTGGCAATATATAAAACAAATCGACCACAGCCACTTGTCGAAGCTTCTGAGAAACCAGTGCAAGGTTTGTGTACATCTTAGCTGTTGAATGATAGTCCATGCCAGGGCAATATCTTTACAAAATCTCATCCATCTCAACATTTCCGTATCATCTTCAGGGCCTCCAAAGATAGTTCTCCTCCAAATGGACATGGCTATCCATACCTATGAAGATATTATGAGGCTGACAGAGAATTTGAGCGAGAAATACATCATTGGCTATGGCGCTTCAAGTACTGTGTATAAATGTGTACTCAAGAGTGGCAAGGCCGTTGCTGTCAAGCGACTCTACAGTCAGTATAACCACGGTGCCCGTGAGTTTGAGACAGAGCTAGAGACAGTTGGTAGCATCCGGCACAGGAATCTTGTGAGCCTTCATGGCTTCTCGCTCTCTCCTCATGGAAACCTACTCTTCTATGATTACATGGAAAATGGTTCCCTGTGGGATCTTCTCCACGGTTAGACATTCGATTCACCCTGTTACATTTGATGCATTTATAAGTCTCACCGGTATTATCTTTCTCATCATGATCTGTCATCTATTTTTCAGGCCCGTCAAAGAAAGTGAAACTTGATTGGGAGACACGACTGAGGATCGCAGTCGGCGCTGCACAAGGACTGGCCTATCTTCACCATGACTGCAACCCCCGCATAGTACACAGGGATGTCAAGTCCTCCAACATCCTCCTCGACGAGCACTTTGAAGCGCATCTCTCGGATTTCGGCATCGCCAAAACTGTCCCAGCTGCCAAGTCCCATGCGTCCACTTACGTGCTAGGAACCATCGGCTACATCGATCCAGAGTACGCCAGGACATCCAGGCTGAATGAGAAATCTGATGTGTACAGCTTCGGCATCGTGCTTCTGGAGCTGCTCACGGGGATGAAGGCTGTCGACAACGATTCCAACTTGCATCAGTTGGTAAGTCACCCACACACACTGGACTCCTCGGATCCGATTATTGTGCCAGACTTATTATTGCATAGTGCGAGTCAGTCATAAGAACGGGATACAGTTATCTTTTCTAATAGGGTTTTGCATGATCTGCTGCAATGGTGGTTTTTATGAATGAGCATCTGTCGTGTGTGTGCAGATACTCTCAAGAGCTGATGACAACACCGTGATGGAGGCGGTGGACTCGGAGGTGTCGGTGACATGCACGGACATGGGGCTGGTCCGGAAGGCCTTCCAGCTCGCCCTGCTGTGCACCAAGAGGCACCCCATCGACCGGCCGACCATGCACGAGGTCGCGCGGGTGCTGCTCTCGCTGATGCCGCCCCCCGCCGTGAAGCCCTCCTCCTACGCCGCGGCCTCGAAGACGGTCGACTACACCCGCTACCTGGCAACGACGACGCCCGACATGGACCACGACGGGGCCGACCTGGGCGACAACAGCTCCTCCGACGAGCAGTGGTTCGTGCGGTTCGGCGAGGTCATCTCCAAGCACACCATGTGATGACCCACCCCCTCAAAATTTTCTCCTCCCCAAGGCAGAGAGAGAGAGAGAGAGCTGGAAGTAAGAAAGCATAGTAGCACAGTGCAGGAAGATAGTTGTAGGATCTCTCAGGTAGATGGGTGGATGGCGCCATTGTTCTTCACCTCCTTTTTTTGTTCTTCTTGGTGTTAATGGTAGAAGTGGAACATCATCAAGATCTAGGATTCACTGCGTGGAGTGAGAGTTCTTTGGTAAAATTCACAAGGTGTGGATCAGGATCTGGTTCAGAGATGATGATCATAGAGGTCTCGTGAGCGCCTTCAAAGCCCTACAAAATTTATGTGCTGTGACTGTGATGACGATGAGTAGGGAACCAGAGGGGGATACATAAAGAGGTGTTCTTGGATGCTGGAGGGCGCATTGAATTGGACCATGCGGCGCATCACGCCCTGCTGCTGCGTCCACAGGACAGGATGGGATTGTGCAATGTAAATGCTGCCCCTGTTGGGTTTTTCGACGGTATTTATGAGTTTGAGGTCCGCTGCCTCCCTATCTACTGTGGCTGTACGACGGTGGTTGCTTTCTCTGAATCCATGGTCTCTGTGTGTAGCTGGTGATGTGTATTTATGCCTGTTTCCTGTCCTGCTTGTCTGTCAGATCTCATATGGTGGTATGCAGTAGGTGGCAGCTCTTGCAGCAGGGCCATCATGCATATCTCCTTCACATGTTACGGCGAACTTTCGCATTCGATCGGTGGTAGGGGAAAATCTCGTGTAACGAATTTCAGTACTCCGTATTTTGCTTTCTTACAAGCTGAAGATGCCCCTCGAGTCGCCTACCTTCCAAGGTGACCGAGGGAGAGTATTTTTTTTGCCAAATCTGGCATTTTGGCGAAACTAATTCCACGTCTGACATGGTGCCGATCCTAGTGGTCAGATTCCAAATTAGTTTCGAGGAGGGGTCAGATTTGGTTGAAGTTACCAGATTTGGGCAGATTTAAAAAATACCGAGGGAGAAACCCCCCTAGCCCTCTCTCTCTCTCTCCTCTCGTCGCCGGTGAAGGGGATGGCGCGCCTTGGTGCCTTGTGACTGTGGTGCTGTTTGGAGAGGAAGTGCTTGACTGCATATTGGAGCAATGGCGTGATCTCCTCCTACGGCTGCTTCTCCCCGGCAAAGCGGGACGGTGGTCTTGGCAAGTGGCTCTAGACATGGCGGTGACGGCGTCCCCTCTGTCGTGGTGGCTGGCCATGTGACAGCACCTGTGGTGCGGCAGACATGGGATCCCGAGCCCAGGTTCATCGGAGGAGGCACGTGGCAGCCAAAGTTATCTTCGTCGTCGACGGTTCTGGGTTGAGGGAGAACCATGGCCCATCGGGGTCTGTGGAACGGATGATGGTGGCCACACCGACCTCGTGATTGATGCCCATCCAGCCGGCTACGGGTTCGAAGAGCGTGACTGTCGGTGAAAACTGCGCCGATTTCGGTTGTGGCTAACGATGGCGGCGGCTTTCCACCGTTACCTTTTCCAAAGGCTTCATTGTTGCATCACTCGTATTTTCGCTTCGGTTGTTCCGGTGAAAACCCTTCATCTAGGTCTCCCAGATCGGAAGATGGCGGCGCACGACATCGTTCTCCATATCTGGGCATCGTTTTGGAGCAGGTGTTGGTTGGAGGGGGTCATGAGGTCGATTGGTGTGGTTTCTTTCGCGTCAAAGATGACTAGTCTTGGCCGCATGGAGCAGCGGGTTTTCGATGGTGAACGCGTTATGATTTATGCACACATGTGATGGCATTGTGGTGGAGTCTACGACAAGTCTGACAAGGTCAATGTGTTGATCCATGTCCTGAAGATGGGTTTGCGGAAACGATGGGGGGAGGGGGGGGGGGGACTTCTGGAGCATGCACGCTGAGGGTCCGTTGGACCGGTTGTGTTACTATCTCGTCGACGAGCGCCTTTTTAAGGCCTTCAGCTTTTAAATGATACGTGCGGGGCGTGAGGTCGAGGCATGTGGGCCTGCTTATAACCACCCCCTTAATCAATCTAGTAGGTGTAGCGACGAGAGGACAAGAGGATGGTGTCTTCGGGTTTATCTTTATATTCGCCTTGTAAGACTATTGGACATAATATAATAAAAAAAAGGCTATGTGCTAAAGATGCTGTTTGCTGCAACCTACATTTAAAAAAAAAACTGGCTGAAGAGGCTGGTTGCTGCAAAATGGGAGTAAAATCTAAATGCTCGTGCAGAAAATTGAACAGGTTCCCAGCAGATAGCGTGGGACTGTGCGCTGCTGTTGCTATGTCAAACGACTCTTACCTTGTGCTACATAGCCAGGAGCCAGCCAGCCAGCCACGGATCGCTCCCTCCCTGGACCGATCATAAGCTAGTCAAATGGCAGTTTTCTGGACTGCAATCTGCGGTCACACGTCCTCTCGTCGCACTGCTGACGGCGACCTGCCATGCCTACCGCAGCAGCTGCTCTAGTGTGGAGGTTCAGCCCGAAAAAGGACTATGATCCCACAGCAACCAACAGTGGTCGAAACGCCTCGTGCCGCTCCCTCCCATGCAGCTCACGACCTGCTGCGCACCGGCGGCGTCTTCTCCCAAACAGACGCACTGTGGCTCCATGGAAGGACGCGTGCCGCCCGTGGGCGGCTCTCGGCCGGCCGTGCCGTGCCATCCGATCGGTCAGAGCCCCTGATGGATCGTCCTCCACCTGCATGCGGCCGCCATCCGGACGGGGCCACGGGAACAGAGGCCGCCATCCGGACGGAGGCAAGCTCCTGGTGCCGACCGGCGAGCGCTTTATTCCTTGGCCTCGTGACGCCGTGACGGGACAGAGCAATGTGCGATGCGCTTGCGGCCTGATGTGAGGTTACATCGTTCTTCTCGTCTAGTCTCGTCTCGTCTCACCCCTGCCTGATCTTGCTCCCCCCACCACGGGGCCCTGGCCGGCCGGCGTGCTCCGACCGAGCTTGACCGCTCCCTGCCCTGAGCAGTGAGCAAAGCACTGTGCCGCGCCGGCACTGCTCGATTGGGCGGGCCGTGGAACAGATGCCAGGAACCAGCAGAGATTCCTGCTGCTGCTGCTGCTTCTGCCGGCTAAGCAGCAACAAGATTCCCCCGATTTAGAGGCAAAAGAAAAACTGAAGGCAACACACAACCTGCCTTCGTCTTTTCTTGTGCAAGATATGCGATACGGCCCAGAATCAGGAGGGAAAACATTTTCCAGACCATACATACTACTCCCTCCTGTCCAAAAATAATTGATTTGTGTTTGTCTAGATTTGAATGCATCTACGCGCATTTTAGGACATTCGGATATAGTAGATGAAAAAGTCAATTATTTCTGGACGGAAAAAGTAGATGAAAAAGGAAGGGACGGGAGACATAGATAGGAAGCGAACGACTTGGCCTGATGATCGCGTTGTTGTTTTACAACCTCAGAACCATGGCAGATTCACCGCCCACCAGAGAGGCCAGGCGTCACGCGAGCCTCGCCGCTCTCCCCACACCAACACCAACCAACCAGCAACAGAGGGCAGAGCTACGGCTGGGATTTTACTCTAGCTGTACAAAAAGGGATCAGCTAAGGAGTTATGTTAAGCTAGCCGGCAACGACGACCACGCAACAGGCCGAGACAGGGGAAAATCGTCTGGTCTCTGGGATCAACCAAACTATCTTCTGATGCAGGGTCGATCGCCGGGTGCCCTCATGTCAAATACTTAATAATGTATGGCTTCATCTTGCTAGATGAAGGTGAAGGAGATGCCTGAGCCCACCCCCTGTGAGTCCTACTGTCCAAAACAGACGCCTAAGCCTACAAGTTGGAGAAGGACCGCTGTCAACATACCATAATTATAATATTCCATGTTTTCGAGCACAAAGAAATCATATTGCTTAGAATAACGCGATGCATCATCATCATCATCATGAGATGCAGTGCTGAGGAAGTATATACACAGGTAACTCAGCGAAAAAAGTATTTACCTTTGTGCAGGTACAGAACTGAAATCTGAATCAGTCCTTGTCAAACAGAGTAGTATAACTAAGTCGGTCTGCAAAAAGGTAAAGAACATGGAACGTTGTCATGCAGTTCGCTGAAAACAAAATGGAAGCGACGTCTTACAAGGTAGTAGCTAGAAATATATCGCTTACCAGAGCTAGCAACGAATGGCGCCAATCATGTTCTCTTTGCAACCCTTGCAGTAAAAGGTGATATTTCAGCACTTTGAATTAAGATGGAAGGGGCGATTCAGACACAAAAAGAAGTGGGAAAAAATGACTAACCTTGGTGGTGATGTAATTTGGACGTTCAACGGCCTGAAGGTCCATGGCGCGGCGGGCTTCAGCAGTTAGGGAAAGCTGCCAAAATAATTTCCATAGATATTAGATTGAAGTGATTTGCAAGGCAAATCAATTTTTTCTATCAGCACAAACCTTATTAAAAAGTTCAGATAATGGAGCCTGCTTGCTCTTCCGGCTTGTTGACAAGTTGAATTCCTAGGATTATTAACCAGAAATTATTGATTTTTGGTGAAAAGATGACTAGAGAAAAAACAACAGAGAAAAGAATATCGTGACAAAGCTACCTTAAACACTGTAGGATTTCTTTTGGCATTTTGAAGTACGCCACTATCTGCTTTGCTTGCTAATATCTGTTTAAACAACAATCATTAGCTGCGTCTGTTGTCTGAACAAACTATAAAATGCTGCAGAATCCTATATTTATTATGTAGTTTGTCCTCTTAAGACCTCTGTTCCAAATGTATCTGTCAGATCGAAAAGCAACTAATGCCACCAACATGGGATTACCATCAAAATATCAGTTCAATAGTCAATAGAACAGATACCTTTTTATCCATATAAGCATAGAAGAACTGTTCAGGACAGATACGTTTTTATCCATATAAACATGGAAGAACTGTTCTGGAAAGATACCTTTTTATCCAATCGCTGAGCTTTAAATTTGAACGTGGCATCTCTGGAATCTTCTGGCTTTTTATCGATGCTGTTAGCAGACAACAAAGAAATGGCGACTATTAGCGTCATTCCAATGTTTCAGTGTTTTCCTAAAATTACATCAGGTAACCTTATCTTCATCTAGATCAAGACAACTCGTGCCTTAACAAACACTAGTACTTCCTCCGTTTCAAAATATAAGATGTTTTAGCTTTGTGAAGAAAATGTACCTAGACTTCTTTTAGCACCTAGGTTCACACATGTTTAAAGTGAATCTACACACTAAAAGAAGTCTAGATACATTTTCTTCACAAACCTAAAACATCTTATATTTTTGAAATGGAGGGAGTACAACGAAAGTAATTATCACAAGACCTCATCGTAAGCAATATTTGAGTTCCCAATAGAATATCACATAGGTAACTGGTAAGCTAACTGGAACCAAAGCAAAAAATAAGAAGCAAGCTTACTTTTGAATATTAATTGCACGGTTAGGTGCACACGCCGGCATATTTGGTGGAACATTGGCATGTTGTACATTTGCATTCTGATGAGCCCGAAAAGGTTGCACGACCTGCTTGAAGAGAAGTGTTGAATGTTGACTGGCAACGACGTATATACCAATATAAAAGAAAGAGATAAATATGCCATGGTGTAAATTTAGCATCCCGCCACATAAATGTGGAAGTGCATGTTCTAGTACATTATGCTGGTTCAACTGCCAAGGGGAAATAAGATTAAACTGAAAAGCCCTGCAATAAATTATTGGTTTACCTAATTTATATACCCTACAAATCCTTACAATTTATCTGTTTCTTGGGGTAAGAAAACATGACCAAAACCACTCTAGAAGTTTTAGACTACCAGTTTACCACTAAAAATATATTCAATGTCATGACTTTGTTCATCAATATAAAAAATAAAATGTGTCTAACTGCTTTGAATTAATTGCGAAATTTTCTCATGAAAAATGAGGATCCCCTAAAAAAATCAATAGTTTGAGAACCCACCCTTCTAGTTGATGACGCTTGTGTCGTAGAAGCAGGCTGTAAATCCCGTTTATTTAACTGCTTTGAATTAGTTGGCCTGAAATATCCAGTTAAAGCCTTAAAGTCGTGAAAATTATCATAGCAGAAGTATCTTATGTTCAAATATCAAAATAGAATAGCAAGTAAAATGACTTTACACTGCTCTTAGAACCCTTGACCTCTCTGCTCTTAACTTAGTTGCAAACTCAGGTTCTCTCGGTACTGTAATCTTCAATTTAGGTACACCAGTGGCACGATCAGAGCTACTTTTCATAACATTCTGCAGCATCCATGATAAAGCGACATCAATCAAAATTTAACGACGGAATCATTGATACCATACAGAAATAAGTGCAATTATATTTTTTTTAGCATGACAGCAATATCTTTACTGGACAGTATAAGGGAAAGTGCCACAACCATTAGGCTATGACTAGTTGCACATCATGTATTACTCCCTCCGACCTAAAGTAAGTGACTTGAATTTGTCAAGATTCACATGTATCTAGACACGTTTTAGTATGTAGATACATGCGAATCTAGACAAACTCAAGTCACTTATTTCAGGATGGAGGGAGTATTATATTTTCATAAGAACAACTAAGTTTTCCACTGTAGTGAAAAACACACCATGAAACATATTACACCTACTCCCTCCATTCCATATTAACTATCGCGTATTTGTCTAGACAAACCTGCGACAGTTAATATGGAACAGAGGTACTCCCTCCGACTACTAATGTAAGACCTTTTATAGAGTGGACTTCCACTCCAAAGTGAGTGAACCTATACACTAAAACATGTCTACATACATTTGTTTTAGAAAAATGCTAGAATATCTTACATTAGTGAACGGAGTGAGTAGTAAAAATTATCTAGGGTTTACAGGATAAATGAACAGAACAAGCATGAAGCATCTTTTATACATCAAAATAATTGGATTATTGCATGCTTTGAGGGTGCCTTTACCTTTTCATGGGCCTTGTGAATTAACTCATGTTGACTTGTAGGAACAACCTGCACCAGTATTAAAAATATAGCTTCAGTAAAAAACGACATTGTTATGCAGCAAAAGTAATGCAAATTACCATATGCTGTTATCAAGAACATCTAGAGATAAAAAGCAACAGTTTAACTATGAAGACCAGAGGCACAATATCTACACATAAGCCCCTCGTTATGTACTCCATCCGTTCCGAAATGTAAGCCTTTTTAGTAGTTCAATCTGAACTGCTAGAAAGGCTTATATTTAGGAACAGAGGTAGTACTAGATAACTGTATTTCCTGCTACAGAGTTTAACAGCAATAATACTGGAGATGCCATTTACCAATAGCATATGTATCAAGGGATTTTCAGTTCAAGTCATGGATTATTTTAGAATTTTCAGTTCAAGAATTGTTTTTGAAATTTCCTCGGATTGTTGGTATTGCCAGTAAGAAATCAAACAATAGTTTATCCTGAATTCAGTTCAAGTGTTATGGATTCAGCAGGGAACTTAAATGTCAGTTTCTGTCAAGCACAAATACTATGCGATGTGCAGCTGTAATAGAGAAACAATACTGTACTGGTAACCAGGAACGAATAATCTCACAAGCTACCAAGAGTCTTTTCCATGTGCCAATAATGAAGCTCCCAGGTAGAGTCAAAATGGAAACCCCTTGCAAAGGGTAAACACTGGAAGAAGGTTTTTGTCAAACTTAAGCTACAGGTCAAGAAAAATGACACTGACACTTGGTTGAACAAAACATTGGATTTTTTTTGGTGCCTGTTACTTTACTCGCGGCCGAAATCGAATAAACATTCCAAATTAGTTCAGACAAAATATGATCATGCAGTCTCAAAAGTACGAAGGAAGACTCTCCTCAAAATATAAAATGGACTCAAAAACTAAACCCAAAAATTCCCCAGAAAACATAGCAAATTCATGTTCCCCAAATAAAAGCAGTAATGTACCTTGTTGAGATGACCTTTTTCTAATTTCTGCCTTTTACCAGCTTGGTTAGTGCAATCATTTGAGCTCGTGGTACTTCTATCGCTTCTCAATCCAAGTCCAACCGACTTTTTACTTCTGAAAACAAAGGGAATTAAGTTCTCAAGGTGTTCACAACAAAGCAAACATCGTATATCTACTTTATATTTCTTAAAAATTAGTTTAGAATAAAGGTTAAGAAAAGTTGAGGTGAGGTGAGATGGTCAAGAAAAAATGGCGACAAAGAAAACAGTAAGTTTGGAGCCTAGGTAATGCCACTTGTTACTGCAGCACTGCTTGAACACACATGCTGGCATAACTATAATGCCCAGTGTACTGTAATGACTAGTGTTATTCAACAATGGATGGTTTATTTAATCAAGAATACAGGTGAATAGAAAACATGAGAAGCACAGACATATAGAAATTGCAAGTGTAGCACGATAATTTTGAAGCTATAAAAACACAGCAGATTGCTAATAAAGGATAAAGATAAACAATACAAATAACTTCTTTTGTCAGCCCCCAAAAAATCAGAATATCAATTAGCACAAGGCATTGCATTACATACGGCATGGTATTCTTCACTTCAAGTTGCCTGGTTTGCCTGGCTAATTGACTGGCTGTAGGCTTCATCAGTGTGGACCCCTTGGATAAATTTCCCTTCATAGTACTTCGAGCAGCAGGTTTTCTTTCAGTTTTTGATATTCCGTAGCATGGTATCCGTCCTATTTTGCATAAAGTACAGCAACAAAATTACTTCTCATTAGAAAATGTGAAAAGACACAGCCATATCAGGCTAAATTACAGAATGATAAACAACATATGGATCAGCTTAATGGACATGCAGTGCTCACTATTAACAGTAATGCATGTAACAATGAGCGAAAAGACTAGAAGGCGAACACTCCGTCCTCATAAACATAATGTACGGAGGTGACAACTGAATGATCGAGAAAATCAGTAGTTACAAGCATTTAGCTGACTAGTACCTTCATTTGGCACATGTGACTTGTGTATACTTTGGTCAGCTGCATCAGAACATCCTTGCGACGATTTAGAGCAATGCACAACATCCATACCTGCAACTGCAATGCTTCTTAGGTTCGGCAACCCAAGATCTTCAGCCAGCATCATTGCAATTAAAGCTATTGAAACAGAAGAGAAAATGTTAGTGATATTAGCTAGGCAATTAAACGCAGTACCAAATTAAAAATAAAAATACTTAGAGGCTTGAAAAGGCAAATAAACTACTCCCTCTTATCCATAATAATACTAAATCAGCGACACTTATTATGGATCGGAGGGAGTAATAGTAAAGCACATAACATTTACACGAAGATCAAATAATGTCACCTAGTAACTGCACATGACCCAATTTTTCTCATTTAGAGAAGTCTCCCTACCAAGAACTATCGATAGTTTTATCCTTCTGCTCGTTTTTTCGGTATTAAAACTATAGAAATAACCAAAAAAATCTGCTGCAAATTAACACATGGCTTAGAGCTTTTAACACAATCAACAGTTCATGAAAGTTATGGCCATCATATAGCAAACCAGGAAGATGTTTTAGCTCCGATGCCATTCTTTATGCAACACATAAATCTATGCAATCCACATAGACCAAAAATATGCGTGCCATCATATACAGGGCTTATCTACTGTCCATGGTTAAAGTTTCCGGGTGTTTACACCATAGCACATATACACCCGGTGCAACTTACTAAAGTCAAGTGCAGTTACAAGTTGCAAATTCCTATAATTCCATGTAAGTTGCGCCTGGTGTATATGTGCTATGGATATATATATATAAAGCATACATAACTCAAAATTCCATTCGACATGGAACTGCAGACAAACCAATGAGCTTCAGGCAACCAACTTCTCAAGCATATGAACTTTTCATCTGAGGTTATAAAACAGGAGCATATGAGATTATTAGTGATATGACCACATCCACATGCACACTACGCTTACCATTTACAATATTTCACTTTGTCAGGCTTTCGATGAGGAGGAATCCATAGCACATTTCTTCTTTTTTCAGGACAATAAGAGGTTAATATCGTTGTGGCTGGTCTGTTTGGCCATGACGAACGTACATGTCTACACTAATTGCACAGCTAGAAACATGGAAACAACTGCTCGCAGCCAATATGCATCTGAAGTTAATAACAATACTTACCCAGAATTGACAAAATCCCTAGGTTCCTAGAGTTTCAGAATGCCATAAAGCATGCTGGCCTGAAAATGTGGTCTTATTCGCACCATAATTGGCCCCGTACACCCCCCAGTGCTCTGAAACTGACAGTAAATGCCTGCGCATTCTGTCCCTAGAACCACCGCCAGTAGTTTCTGGAAATGGCGATGCAAGGTAGACTGGGGAATACGCTACTGCTCCAGAATTAGAGTAATTAATTAAAATCCGACGAAATGGTCCACTTTCCTAATCCACCAAATTCCCCCCACCCACCGTCTGGCATAATACGCGCACGAGAAAATCGTGAAGGATCAATAAGCACATTGCAGGCGCTGACCGATCGATCGAGGCACGCTCGACCGGAGCCCCCTTTCTCGGATTAATCGTTCCCCCTCCCTCACTCACAAGTCACAAGGGGAAAACAGAATACAAAAGTAGCACAACATCGAAGCGAGGTAGTGATGAATGGGTGGAGAGGGGAGGGGGCGTACGAGAGGGAGGGTAGCTTGGGGCAGTGGCGAACCACATCTCCGCGGCGGCGGCCTCCACCGGCGTCTCCTCCCGGGCGAGGTCGAACCACCTGGGCGCGTCGTACTCGTAGTCGAGGTCGACCTCGAACCACCTGACCTCCATCACCATCATCCCCTGCTCGGCCTCCTCGTACCCTGGGTCGTCGCCGCCCTCGCCGTCGACGGAGGCGGAGGAGGCGTCGCGCATCTCCTCGTCGTCGCTTTCCATGGCGCGCGGCGCGGTCGGGCGGCGCGGAGCGGGGGCCTGGCGCGCGAGGATGGGTTTCTGCGGCCGCAGGGTGGATCAGGCGGCCTAGCCGTTGGGCGGCGGGGTGTATAAAGCTGGCCGGAGAAGAGGGGGAGGGGGACGCCGAGGAAATTTGAAATGCGGGGTCCGACGGGTGAGGAGAGCCTGACCTCGGCCTCTGCCGGATTTGACCCCCGCCCGTCATTCTCACTCACACCCCTGTAGTTTCTTTATTTCACGTTGCCAAAAGTAACAATGCTGGCAACACCGCATCGTGCTCCACCACCTGGGGTCCTGCAGAGTAGAAGGAAGCATTTATCATTTTCCATAGGGTTCTGTCCGCAAAGATGCGTGCAGTCTTTGGAGCTTTTGGGGCGCGGGGCCCACGTGACCGCAGCCCGCGACCGGCACCGGAGCCTTGGCCGGACCGGAACCGCACGGAGTCGTCGCCTCGTTGCACCGCGAAGAAGAAAACAAAAGCCAACACAGCAGCTGGAGCTCGGGACGCGACAACTGGAGAAGCTAGCGTGTAAACGTTGCAGCGTGCACGAAGTCGGGGGGCAGAAGCGTACTTTCCGGTGGCGCGTCCGTCCTCCAGCCCTCCAGTTCAGGCCTCGCCTGGGGAACCGCGCGCGGAAGGAGGAGGGCATCCGATGCGAAGCAGCAGTAGAGCAGCGCTTGTCGGCTTCCGCTTCCATTCCGCTCGACTCTCCTCGTATCGTGTCCCGGTGTCGGCAACTGCTCACCGAGATACGCGTCTCGTGTCTTTACCCATACTCCATCGATTCACAAAATATTGTACTTCTACCTTTTCTTTTCTTTTTTTTAGAATCTTCTACGGAGTAGCTATTTTTTAGAAAGTCAAACTTACATGTATTTATATAAAATAGGCATAAATATTTTATGAAAAAAAATCACTAGATTCATGATAAAATATAATTTCATCGCATATTATTTGATTATATTTTTTTAATAAACTCGATCAAAGTCTAAAATAGTTTGACTAAAGTTGGAAGTACACTATTTTGCGAAAGAAGAGTACCCAACAGCTACCGTATTTCGGACACTGAAAGATCTGTTTGGGTCATAGGGAGGACCCAAGCGGACGGGTTGTCCTCCATACGTGGGTGTACCCCACGGGGCGCCTCATTTCTCTCGCCATTTTGGCATGTTTGGTCATTTTTCTCTCACGCCATTTCAGTGCTCGTGGAAGTGATTATGAACCCTCTTTCATCTTTACGAGGATGACTCAGCGATGTTTATTACACCGTACAAAGTATACATATAAAACTTGGGAAACATTCTTGAGAGCTTTGGGATGCTTACCGGGCATTGCACAAATTTCTAAAAGAACAATATTGTTCGAACTAGATGTGGGAAAAATCAACCTTGATCATGTTCTTGAGGGTATTCCGGTGGCAAGGGCTTCTTTCACATTAAGATATCTTGGCCTCCCCTATCAATATGTTGCCTTAAAAAAGTGGACTTTCAACACCTTGAAGATAAATGTGCCTCCAAGCTCCCAACTAGGAATGGTAACTACATCACCACGCCAGTCGTGCTTCCCTCATCAGATCGGTCATTGTGTCTCAAGCTATCTACTACTTGACTCCCCTTGGCATCCCTCCGGGCACTATCAAGTTCATTAACAAATTGGAACCAGATTGTCTTTGGTCCTGCAAGAATAATATCACCGGCGGCAAGTGCAAGGTTAATTGGGAGATGATTTGTCATCCCAAAAAGCTTGGATCTCTTGGGATGCTTACATAGATAAATTTGCAATGGCTCTATGCCTTACGTGGTCGTAGTTAGAATGGAAAGACCCTAGTAAGAAAATGGTTGGGATCCGGCAACCTTTTGCGCAAATGAGGATACGCAGATTTTCTATGCCGCCACCACTATCTCTCTTGGAAACATAAAAAAGACTCCGTTCTCGCATGCGTCGTGGTTGGGGGGAGGAAGCATAAGGAGATCACGCCACTAATTTTTGCCTACTCCAAAAGGAAAAATTGGAAGGTCCAACAAGCTTTGCATGACAAGGCATAGATAGAGAAAGGGAAGTTGGATCAAAGAGGTGTGCTTCGGTGCCCCCTCCCCTCTCAAACTTAAGTTTGCATCTGACGTTTTTCTTTTGACCCATCGAAATCCATATCTAGGCCATGCATACCTCCATATAGGTGTAGTCTCGGCCGAGATGGGTATACTCCACACGTTTTGATAATTTCTTACTATTTCTATCACCTTCCGATTTCCGCCTCCCACAAGCACATGAGTATACATGTACTATGAGTATACGTCTAAGCAGAACATACGGGCTTCGGGTGGGTGCGTATGGTCTTTGAAACGAATTGGTATCGTGTGATCCTGAACGTCCATGAGTCTCTGTGGTCGGAGATTGAAGAGGAGGGGGACACCTAACTCAATTTGTGGAGCTTTAGGTCCTCTTCAACACTATTGACCTTTGGAATATGGAGGATACTACTAGTTGGAAACTCACTTGGAGAACAGGGAATACTCGATGGCTTTCGACTATGAGGTCCAATTCTTGAGATCCATCTCTCCCAACATGAATAAATTTGTTTGGAAGGCTTGGGCCCTCCCAAAAATGGATCCTTGGCTTGGGTTGCAACACAAAATAAGCTTTGGGCGGTGGACCGGTTAGAGAAGAGAGGGTGGCAAAATTGTCGTCGCTCGGCGGCTGGTTCTGCCGGGAGCTCCCCTGGCCTAGGTCGCCGAACCTCCCGGGCTAGAAGGACGGGCCTACATCCTCATCGTCGTCGTCGAGGACGTAGAGCAGGGCGCCCTGGTAGGCGAGCTCATGCCTAGGCCGAGGATGCGCTGCCGCTCCGCCTTCTCCCAGTCCATCCTGGACCACTCCAGGATGTCCGTCGAGGAGGGCTCCACCGGCGACGGCGGCTGCGGCGTCGTGTCGCGGAGCGACTTCTCCAGCGCCATCTTTCAGGTGGCGTCTTCGGCCGGCGCCGAGTCTTCTATCTTGGGGTGGCGGAGATGCAGGTGGCCGGTTGGCGACGCCGTTGTCCGCGGCTCGCCGATGACGATGCAGCGCGAGCGCGTTCGTGGCGGTGAGCGCACCGGCGAGACCGCTTCATGCTTGACTGCCATCGGCGTGCGAATCCGCGCCGAGCGGAAGGAGTGGGACGCCGAAGCGGAGGAGGACGAGCTCATGCTCGCCATCCTCCTCGGCGTCTAGTTCGCCGGAGGCCGTCGACCCGTCCTGGCCGCCGGTGTCAGGTTGCGCGGGAAGCCGAGCCGCGGCGTGTTCCCGAGGTTGATGTGCTCGATCACCGCCGTGAGGGTCCGGCCTGACGCGCTCCACCAACGCCGGCGACCCGCCGCGTTGTTGCGCTTCGGCGGTGACTCGTTCGGCGGCCCCTCGTGGTGGGCGAGCTCCTGTTCGCGCCGCTCCGCGAAGGAATGCTCCCAGTACAGGAGGTTGTCGGTGCTCTCGGCTTCGGCGGGGTTGTCCATGCCGCCGATGTACTCTTGCACATCGTACGACAGCTCGTTCAGCGTCGGCGCCGGCGGGATTGGGATGCCGCCGGCGCTCAGCTTCCAACCCGGAGGCATCCGCGTGGCCGGCGGCGCCATGTAGTCGGCGTCGTACAGCATGCGCGCCTCCCAGGCCTGGAGGGTGCGCCGGTCAAAGGCGTTCGCCGCGGCGTCATCGCCGGGGTAGCGTTCGACCATGGCTGGGAAGGGGGAACGATGAGAGAGGGTTCGCCGGAGTTTGGGCTTGTGGGTGGGGGAGCTGTGAGAGAGTATGAAGATCTCCGGCGATGGGTACGGCTTATAAAAGCCGAGGTGGGCGACGAGGGCGAGAAAAGGGGAAACGGCGAAAAGTTAGTGCCCGCCGGTCCGTCGCGGGAGCCGAGGCGGCGACGGTGGCGCCGTAAATCGACGACGCGTGGCCGACGCGACGGGCAGTTATTGTCCGGCGGTCGTCGCGTGGTTCCGAGGATAACGACGACTCGGCTTCCGTCACTGACTCGGCGGGTCCACGCGCCGCTTCGATTTTTTCGCCGAATTTGCTGAGTCCGGTGTTCTCAGGGCATACCCGGAAACCTGGGTTCGGCCTGGGTAGTCCGGACCAAAATTGGCCCAAATCCGGCCGAAAGCAGATCCTTGAATACGCGACTGGGCCAATTTTCGGAGTCCGGACCAAAATTCGACGTTCGGATCGGCCTCTTAGATAGACGAGTGGAGATGCTCTAAAGCCATTGCGTCCGTCACTCTTCTAACATGTTGGAAAGTTTGGAACGAACGCAATGCTAGAGTCTTTCAAAACAAGCACTACGGGAAATTATGCTAGGACGGCAGGATTTTATAATGTTGAACTTCCTACTTTCATGTAATAACTCTTCTTCATGAATGGATTGGGACAAAGCTTTTGCCCTATTTTTAGAAGAAGAAAAAATTGCATCGGTATAGGAAGCGTACGAGCTCAGGGTGCAAGCGGGAGCGGGACGTCCGCGGCCCCGCAAAATCGAGCCCACTTAATTAGATATGCGGGCACCCGCGTACCATCGACGAAAATAAGCTGGATATGCGGGTCGGTCCGCGTATTACCCACAGTTCCACATAACTTCTCTCTGCCAAGGCACAGGACAAACTACGAAGACTAGGCACCACCGGGCTACTCCGCCATGGCTGCCGCTCTCCCCATCTCCCTCTGTCCCTGCTCCTCTTCCTCCAATTTCCCTCCTCAACTACAACGGCAACACCCCCAACCTGCTCCTCGATGACCCGATTCTGGAGCAGCAGCGGCTGTACTGCGGCGTGGGGAAACCGGCGGATCCAGGGTTGGATGTGCATCTGATGCGAGTTCCAATGGCGAAGAGGCTAGATCCGGTGGCGGCGTTGCTATGGAGGTGGTCTCGAGTGACGACGCGAGCTCCTCGACGCTGCTCTTCCTCCTTGATGCGGCGACGATGCTGGTGCTCCTTTCTCATTCCTACATCTATTCTTGCTAAGAAAATGCATCTTTAAGCGGCTGATTGCAACATTCGTTCAAATAATTTTCATTTTAGACCATTCAACACAGTTGAAATTAGTTAAATTACAAAGCGTGTCCTCATAATTTAGCTTTGATATTGGGTATTGCCGGTGTTGTTAGATACGAGTACTCTGTACATGAATAGTCTGTAATATTAAGGTTGACCTTAATTTAGTGGCATCTTAAGACTTGTGATTTGCAGCACATAGATGGTAGTCAGCAATGTGTAATCTTATTTGAAAACAACACATGGGGCCTTGACATAGATGGTAGTTAACTAAGTTATCTATGCATTTAGCAGGTTGATGGGAGATGCAAAGCCGTATATATGGGAGATGCAAAGCTTTGCAAGTTAACTAATCTTACTATGGGATAAATAAATAGCTCCAGGTTTGGGCATATGTTTAGCTTCTGGCGTCTGAACATCTAAACATTTGAGAGTTCAGGAAACTAGCATTACATTGTAACACTGATTCTTTCATCAATTGTTGCACTTCTATGTTTTTTACATGTGAGATTCTTTCGAGTGCATCTTCATAGTATTCTATACAAAATCCATGATCGGTACCATGCATGCCACACAATCAGTCTATGGTATAAACTGATAATGATGTATCAATGCTGAATTTCAATTAAATATCAGCTGAACATGTGACAATGCTGACATGGAGATTGTTGTGCTAACCTATCAAATCGTGTTCTTCAGGTACTCGAGGAGAAGGCATGTGGCGGTGCGCCGTCGATAAGGAGGGACTCGAGCCGGCGGTGCGCCGTCAATAAGGCATGTGGCGGTGCGCGAGCCGGCAGCGAGCGTGTTGAGCAGCGGTGCAATGGAGCAGAGCATAAGCAGCGGTGTAGCCGGCCACCAAAAGACGGCGGGGCTCGACTTCGATGTCGGGAAAGGAGGCGACTCGCGCACATGCATCGGAGAAGCACCGGTCAATGCAAGGTTCGGTGGTTGCAACGGCGAGCTGCTGCATGAGCTGATTTGACGGCGAGCTAGGGCAGCTAGAGCGGAGGTTGGCGGGATGGAAACGCGCGTGGCTGTTCTCAAGCAATTGAAAACGCGTATGCCAGGGAGGAGCTCCTTTGGAGAGCAGAGGGAGGGTTGGAGCTCGCTCGGACGCCGACGCGAGGGTTGGTGAACCGAGTGCTATAGTTTTGTCTAAGCTGGAGCTTCGGTTGTATGTAGGACTGTAGCTTGATCTCAAAAGAAAAGTTGTTGTACCTTAACTTGATGGCTTATCATGTAGCCTGTATTCTACCAGCCGTCAAACGCGAGATTTCATTAAATGAACTCTTGCTTGCTCAGTTTGTTTCTTCCCACAAGAGCCATCTCAGTTTGTTTCTTCACGAAGGTTATGCGGGAAAAGTGGGTGCCGCGAGCTGCCGCTTAGTTTACGTGGGCCGCCCGCATAAGCACACTTAATCTATGTGGACAGAAGTGGCGTTTTGCGGGACACCCGCAGGCAGTCCCGCTTGCAGCCTGAGTACGAGCACATGAGTAGTCTCGTATATCATGGACTTGTCCAACCTTTCTTTTTCATGGAACTTATTAGAGAGCTTTATTGCACGCGACCAACCTGTCTGCCTGGCACTGTTACCTCCGGCCGGCAGCAGCTAGTATACGTAGACGTACGCTGGACGCGGTATTTATTGGGCGCACCGATCGATCGTGCTGGGGATCAATGGGTCGTACGCTCTGTTTCATGGAGGCCGGCCGGTGTACGAGTGATCGCGCTGACAACGGCGATCGAACGGCGACGTAACTACGCTGCGGCGCGCCAGTCGTGCCTGGCGCCGTGTGCTCCCGTCAATCAATGGGCAGGATACGCCGTACGCGCACGCCGACGGGAAGCGTCTGCAGTCGGCGCATGTGCCGACGATCCAAGTCGACCGAAGCTCTCATAACCACTGGTCCGCCGTCATGAGCTAGCGTAGTAAGGACATCTTCACGCACAACAGCGCGATCTAAAATGGACAAGACAGTCAAAAAAAAAAGAAGGTCCATGTGTGTGCGTCTGTATCTAGACAGCTTGTATTCGCGTCTGTCCGAATAAATCTGTCCATGCATCATATCTAGGTCACGGATAGATCAGTCCGTGCGTCTGTGCGGACCTATTCGAACACGTGACGACCGCTTGGGTAATCCCGGTGAAAATGCCCTAACTGGCTACGTCATTTTGGTTCGGCGACGCTTGACTCGTTAGTTGCCTGTCGAGAAATTCTCGGCCAGTTTGAGGCCGAAAGGACGCAGATGTTCCGTTGGAGGTTTTGGTCACACTTAGACCCACGTGACATGGCGTGATTGTAATGCAACGAGATGATGCGTGTCTGTTTCTTCAACACCCCTTCGGTGCACCGACCCTCGCAAGGAACCGTGGCATTGCCACTGCACGGGTCCATGATTTGTGATGGATTGGTTCGCAATGAGGCGATGGAGGCAATCTTATCGTGGATATAAAGAGAGGCTGATCTTGGCGTGCACCATCTGTCGTTAGGTTTCGGGATGGCCAACGGCTTGCGACTGTAAACCGACATGCTGGGACCAGTGGCGTATCCAGAATTTGGATGCAGGGTGGTCCACCTTCAAAAAAAGTTTTTTTAACACAACTAAAGCAAGGCGGGTCGGTCCGCAGTCCCCTGCTCCCTCATCCCTTTCCTAACCATCTTGCGCCACCACCCATTGTGTCGCCGCCTCCCATCTTGCAGCGATGCTCTCCCTCTACTGACATCCAGCGCCCACCAAGGCGAAGGACATGGAAATGAGTGGGTACCGTCGGGTCCCCGGTACCTGGCGGGTGTCAGGTATGGTGAAGATCTAAAACCCGACGACTGGTTCGGGGACGGGTCATGGGGGAGGGTCGGGTACGGGTATGGGGTAGGGGCAAACCCGGCCCCGAACCTGGCGGGTGCCATCCAGAGGAACGCAGGAGGGAGGAACAGTAGGGAGGAGGTGCGTTGGTTGCCTGGTGTCGGCGAGGTGGGGCGACGACGAGGCACCGAGCTCGGGAGATGGGCGGTGGTCTCCATAGGACCATTTCGAACGAAGGAAGGAACAAAGCGAACGACTGAACGAAGGAGGCCATCTTGGGCGATAGGCGGTGATGTCTAATATCGAATGGAGGAAGTCATGAAGCGGACGACTGGACGAAGGAGGCAGCTCATGTTTTTCGTGGGATCGACTCGCTGCTCGCGTTCTCTAGAATGGCCTTTTTTCTACTCTCTCCATTTCAAAAAGGATGTCTTAGATTTGTCAAAAATTGGATGAATCTATTCCCTTCGTTTCAAAATATAAGATGTTTTAGGTTATCGAAGAAAATGTATCTAGACTTCTTTTAGTGTGCAGATTCACTCCAAATCTGAGTGAAGCTATATACTAAAAGAAGTCTAGATATATTTGCTTCATAAAGCTAAAACATCTTATATTTTAAAACGGATATGTACTAAAATATATCAAATTTAATTTTAATTTAGTCAAATTTTGCGACGTTCTTTTTAGGACAGAGAAAGTATTTTTTTCTGCTAGGTATATGGAGCGGATCAAAATTCCAGGGTGGTCCAAGCACCACCCTGGCCACCCTATGGATCCGCCTATGACTGGGACGATGCGCGCGTGGAGTTATTATGTCGAACAATTTGTGTACATCTAGATCGTGTGACGCACCATGATCATCATCTTCAACGTTTATGACTTTTTTTTGTCTCGAGCATCTTTTATGTTTTCTTGATATCTTGATCCTTGTGGAGTGAAAAAGACACTATATTGGATGTGTTATGAATTTCGATTTAGAATTGATTTAGAATTTCGTACGTAGTAACATGTTTTTTTTTGGCATATGAAATTTCTTGAAAGGCCAGGAAGCTGCATTTAAAAAAAGCGGATAACAATTACAAGAAAGCCCCTAACAATTTCTGCCCTACTAAACCAGAAATTTGAAGATGAGGCCTCCAAACTTACAAAAAGAACCCTAGTACAAAAACAAGAAAAATAATCAGGTACTTGGGGTCCTCCGCCACACGCCGGCGTCCTCAAGGCACTGGCACTAGAGCTACCACCAGGGACGAAACCACTTGCGGTGTCGCTGGCATTGACTCCCGCGTCGAGGTTAGAGAAGCTCCGCCAGTGAAGGAGGAAGAAGATGCAACTGAAGCACATGAGCAAGCAGTGGCCACTTCGGCGAAAGATAACGGCGACGACATCTCGCGGTCATTTGGAAACTCCGGGAAACACGACTTCAAGAACTTGACGCTGAGGAGCGGAATCCTAGATCGCACTTTCTCTTCCGCCACCCAGGCGACGAGATCATGCATGAGAGAAAGCTTCTCGGTGCCACCGACAACACCAACCTACAGAACCAGAGGACGAGGATGCGCTCAGCTTCCTCCCTCGCCTCCCGACCTGCCAGGAAAAGAAGAGAAGCACAACATACATCGTCACTCTGCCGTTCTCCCCCGCCTCCACGGCCGGCTAAGAAAAGCTTCACAGCAACACGCCCCCGCATCTAATGAAGGATCCTAAAGGGCCTTTTTTTGGAGGAGTCACCGGCGATAGATCTACCCTTCGCTTTCAACTCCAACCATCGGAGCGCCGCGGGGAGCAAGATCACCACTAGGCAACACCAGATCCCGACCCGGGGTCTCGCTACCCACTCCTACCATGATGCCAGATGGTGGCAAATAGCCGCACAATTCTACTACTACAAGACCTACAACTAACCCTAACTCCAACATCTCCCTTTGTCCATTTCTGACCGGCTAATCCAGTGGATAGGACACCGGGGAGGCCTGGTCTCTAGTGGAAAACTCTCAAGGGGCCTGTCAAGAGAGAAGACAAAGAGAAGAAAGACACTAACCCGTTTTTTGGTCGGTGTCCTTTATACTAACATGTTAGATTTGAGTACTATCTACATGTGAAGACTCCTTTTTTCAGAATTTTTTGGGAAACTTTTATGTGTATAGCATATTTTTGTTATAACGACCCATCAGTTAGCCGAGCCGAATCGAACTAGCCTTTGCGGTCTATGGTTGTGCAGAATATGGGCTGGGCTAAACTCTACCAGCGCGAAATTTCTTGCAGCATACTAGCGGTTCGCTCCCTCCCAATGTTTTCTGAAACAGCCCACCGCTTTGTAATCAGTCCTCACGGGCAATAGCAGCGGAGCGAACAGAGGCCTTTTTCCTTGTCCGTGGCATGTCGCTTCACTCCGCAACTCGATCTTGGGGTGTGTTCGGTTCTAGAACGAGAGGGAACGGAACGGAGTGAGTCCGTTCCGAGAGCATGGGACGGTTCCGACCCTGTGTTCGGTTCGGAAAAGAACGAGGAACGGAATGATCCCATATTGTGTTCGGTTGGAAGAATTGGGACCGGAACGGAATAGCTATAATGATGCTTAAAATTCTAATAATTTAAGCTTAAATTTAACAATTGTAATTAACGGTAGCAAATATTTATTTTTGTCTTAAAATCTTTGCTAAAAGTACCAAATCATAGAAATCTTTTTTTTCAAAATCTTTGCAAAATATACTCAAATTAGAAGACAGCGTGTTTTTGCAAAATTTTGTCACTAATCATCTCAGCTGATCATCATCACAGCCAAAAATCCCCGTTGATTCAGTAACTAATCATCTTAGCTGGATTAGTTCGCGAATTAGCGAGCCGTTCCGCGCGGTCCGGCCGATTCGGTCGGACGACCTCGTTCCGCATATTAGAGGAATATTCCATTCCGAGGAACTACCTGGTTCCGTTCCTTTCTTCCAACCGAACGGACGCTAGACGCGGAACGGACCGGTTCCGTTCCACCGAATTCCAGAACCGAACACACCCTTGGTTTCTCCCGTCCCTTTTCCTGACGTCAAGGAACCTTAATCCTGTGCCTTTTATTGATAATACTCCATCCGTTTACAATTAGATCGTACTCTAGGTTTAATCAAAGTCAGAAAAATTAAGTTTGATCAAATATTTAGCAAAAAATAAAAATATCTACGATATAAAACTTATAGTATTAGAATCTTCGTAAGTTATATTTTCATAATATATGCATTTGAATGAATGTTTATATATTTTTCTATATTCTTGATCAAAGTTGACAAAGTTTGACTTAAAAAAATCCTAGAACGCGAAGTAATAAAAAACGGAGGGAGTACTCTTATCCATAACGCCACATACCCGAGGAAGAAAGCGGCCAAAAGCAGACGGAGAGAATCAGAGAAGATGTTGGCCATTCTTGTTCTTGTTGTTGGTCACTCGCTCCAACTAGTACTTGTTGTTAGGGTTTTTCCGGCATGTTTTTCACCCTAACTAAAAACATGCCTTATCTGCAATGTTGGACTTTGGTTTCCTTCTTGCTAATTAAAAAGACAGAGTTTCTACCGGTTGCTTAAAAAAAAGAAATACTCTAGTAGTAGAAGAAGAACCGACGGCTATCCTAGTTGCCACCCCCTGAACACATATGACAAAATTTAGTACTCGGACCTAGCTTTTAGGTCTTTAATAATAGAGTGTATCTTAGCTCGTTATCTTAGATAGTATATCTTAAGAGACAACTAGTACAGTGTATTATATTTTAAGAGTTGTATCTATATTTAATGATTTTGAGTACATCACATTCTCTCTTCATCAAGTATAGTGCCACATATTCTAAAAAAAATAGTGCCACATAAGCAATTTACCTATAATACCGTATTAAGAAACACCCATTGAAAAAAGCCTTAAGCTAGTTATAGTTGGAGTAACTTAGCTAGTAACATGCATGTACATGCAATGCTAAGTAAGCAAATTATGACATGGCATGATAATTAATGAAAAAAAGAGGGAGATAGTAACTTAGCTAGTTACCATAATATCACACATACCAAGACCATATGAGTCTACAACCTCATTAATTAGGATTTACATGACACCGTATGTTACTAATCTAAGTTACTTAACACTATGATCAACCTTAGCGCTTAATTTGCTTCACACATATCATTGGTCCACGTGTCTAGTCTACGGATTCTGTCAAGTAGGATAATTTGGCTAGAAGTATGGGAAGGTGGAGCCTAGAGGACGCACTCCTCCGTAGCCACAGCCACAAGCGTGCACATCCAGGTGGGATGGGAGCATCCGCCAGATAACAGGGACAAGAGGCGAAGCCACAGCCCAGCCCACAGGTCGACGTCGCGTGACCGGTCGTACCGCTCGCGCCCCATCCCGGTCCCGGCACGCGCTCGTACCTCCCAACCACGTCCGGACGACGGAGGAGTCCTCTTTCCCGGGGCTGGGGCGCTACGCTAGCCATCGAGCGAGCTACTGTATGTATGGAGTACCAAGATCTCTCTCTCTCTGTGTGTGGTCGGCGACAGCAGCGCGCGTCGGACCGGCAAAGGGACAAGCGCGTTGTACCGCTGCCCACTCTCTCCCCGTTTCGGGCCCGGAAACGAGTTGGGCCGTGCGTCACCGAGCGCATTGGTCGCGGAGGGCCAGGCCAAGGGAAGGGACGTTAGCAGGCGTCGCGAGATTCATTCAACTGGCCGGCCCTCCCTTGCGGCAGTAGAGCTGTGTTTAAACATCCCTGCAAAAACAAAGGTTAGTGTACACTGATTGCCGCTGCCATAATCCGGTGGCGGGACCCACCTCTCTCTCTCTCTCTCTCTCTCTCTCTCCGACAGGATGCGGTTGCCAGCCAAATATAGTCACTCACCGGATCCCCCACACGGTCGTCGTGGCTCGTGCATGGGGGACACGGCCTGCGGATGCAGACGAGACAAGAACGCAATCCTGCTGTCACGTGAGCCAGGTTCCACCAAGGAAAATATATGACGAGCAAATACTGTATGTACTTAGATAACAAGACGAGAAATATTCCCTAGTTTGCGTGAACGAGTGGATCGATAGTCCAGGCCATGCATGGGTAGTATCTCTCTCCTACCGCTAGCTCCAGCCAGCATGGGCGTCCAGGTTCAACGCATCCGTCCAACACGCTCTCCTCGACGTCACTCGCCCTGCTTCTTCTTTTGTCGATCGACGCTTATTCGTGCTCGCTCAGATTGACCTCGATCTCTGTCTCGAACCTTCACCCCTACATTACCTTTTTTGGCGCAGCCACCACGTAAAAAGTAGCAGGCATTGGACGGCGCCGACATCCATCTCATCCATTCCATCCCACCCTTTCTTCGGTCTTCACCGAAAGATGACATCCATCCTACCAGTAGTATTCTTTTCACGGCAGTACAACAGAATCGGCGTCTACACTCTCTATCACGTGACATTCACGAAGAGCAACCAAAGTGGAAAAGAGGACACGGGAGATTCTCAAAAAAAAAAAAAAACGGGAGATTCCAATGCAAAACAAGACCCCCAATTTTTCCTCTTTTTTATTTGGGGTCTTGTGGCCGGAAGCTCACGTACGCCGTCCCGTCCCTCTTAAAACGACGAGCTGTTTACGGCTCTCGGACCTCGGAAACGTCCAGTCCAAGGGGGGTGGGGCATATTCCGTCGTTTTCCGCGACGTCGCATTTGGGATTTCGTCCGTAGCAGAGAGGCAGCCCCTGGCCGTACGTACTAGAGTACTCACGCATTCACGCTAGTACGGTGGAGTGGGTGCCAACAAGAGATGCACCCGGGCACTGCGCCGCGTTGACCTTCACGACGGCCACTACTGCAAGGGGCGACGCACCCAACCGTAGCGTGAATGGAACGGAACGGAACGGCAGATGGATCATTCGTCGGCTCGCCCTCCAGATCCGTGCTAGTCAGGCAGCCACGCGCGCCAGGTCCTTTGTTGTTATTGGCTCCCCACCGCAAGAGTAGAGCTATTCTCTTGTAAACTCTTTTTTTTTTCACGCAAATCAATGTCGTTTTTTTTGCAGTAACTTTGTACTGCTATACTACTCCCTCCGTTTGAGATTAAGTCCCACACGGATAACTAGGTTGTCAATTTGAACAACAAAATATAAATACAATTTGAACAACAAAATATAAATAGTATAGCATAAAAATTATACCATTAAAAACTTTAAAGGTTATATTTTCTAATGATATAACTTTTATGACATATAAGTTATATTTTATTGATCAAATTAACAACCTAGATATGTGCGTAGGACCTATAATCCCAAACAGAGGGAGTACTAGTTAGTATGTTTAACAGAGTATGTGACTTATTTTCCCTTAAAAAAAGAGTATGTGACTTATTTTGGTTCCTCAAAGCTTTTGCGATGACATTCTCACGTTCCGAGCTTAATCGCACGTGTTTTTCTTTCATTAGCAACAAGCTGATGATTAACATCTAGTTTGAGGTTGGTAAACGATCTTTTGCGGTGGTGCACTCTCACCAAACCCTTTTTATAAGACATTTTAGCCAGCCGTCTAAATCTGCCAAAAGATTATTATTTTTTGCGCAGGAAAGACCCTGAAAGGCCTAGAAGCCGCATTAAAATAAAGGTGGATAGAAAGTTACAAAAAGGGCCCTAACATCACTTGTCCAAGAAATCATGAATTTGATGATATGGCCACAAATCTTGCACGAGGGAAACCTAGAACCAAAATTTAAAAAGCAATCATGTCCTCGTCCCTCTCCACCACATATCTGAGCACCGGCCTCGCCACCGGGGACGACACCGTATCGAGGATAGAAGCTAGAATGAACTCTCATATCGAGATCAAAGACGATCCTCCGAGTCGGCACTGAGGCCTAGAGGAATAAGATGCATTGGCACCTCCCGCACCCGAGCTCGGAGTGGCCACTTTGGCCAAGGATAGCCGCGGCTAAAAACTGCCGCCGCTTGGGCTCTTCGACGAGAAACACAACTTCTGGTGTGGTCAACATCGCACGCCCGCGGATGCGCAACCAAGCAACATATCGATGAAGCTTGAGGTCCTTCTCTTCCTTCTGTACATCACAAGGACCACAAGAATGTATAAAAGAGCCTCTGGCCTTCACCTCCAGGACCGGCAAGCAGAACCACCATCTGAAACATTGCCCATGATGTGGCACGACGGCGCCCCCCCTCCTCACCTCCACAGCCGAACATGAGGATTCCCGCAGCGCAACACCAAGGTTGTACAACAACGGACAAACCTTTATTAGCCACAAAATCAAATGTAGCTGCAGCAAATCCAATCCCACCTCCCGGTTCACCTTTGTGGTAACTACAAATAATTAGATCTAAAGCCACTTCAGTTAGATCCGAGGCACCAACAACCTTATTCTAAGTCTAGGCCGTAAATCCCCTTCCTCCCATCTTCGGCTCCGACCTCTGAAACGCAGTGGAAAGGATAAACACAACGACCAGGCACCGGATGCAGCTCGCATGCTCCGGCGACCACCTCCCCTCCGGCATGACGCCAAACTCCACAAGGGGAAAACAACAACGACCTAAACTACTACAACTACTATATGTAGGGGACACTCCAACGCCTCTCTTCCACCATCGTCGGTCGGCCATGTTGTCGGGGAGGGCTTGGATTGGCTCGGTTTCTCACGGGGGACTCTCAAGTGGTTGAGTTAGAGAGGGGGAGACAGTACCGACCATCCTTTACTGGCTCATCGGGTGGCAAATTTTTTAAAAGTTGCTTGAGCTAACGAGATAGTCGTAGTCCATCACAATATCAAACACAACCTAAGTGGAAACAGCAGAACCTTATAAGATATAAAAAACAAACACAAATAACTAAGGCACCGACTAAAATGAAATTAACTTAACCAACTTCTAAAGCTTCTCCTAATTCTAGTCGTCCATCCTGATATTCTTTCACACCTTTCACCAAAAATGATCATTGCAAACCAAACGGGCGGTCTGATTAGTGCTACATGCCGGTGAGCGTGGAGAAAACAAAGGTGACGGCCCGGTCAGTGGATTTACGCCCGAGGCAACCGTCTCGGGAAGCTTTATGGTGTTGGCCTTGTGTGCTAGGGTTGTCTCCCAACACCGCAAGGGTGACGAAATAGGTGCCATGAGGGTGGCTGGCTTCGCCGCCATGCATTTTTTCCCTTTATCTCTATTTTCTGGTCGTTGATTCGTGAGTTCTCTTCTTATGCACCATCCCAATACGTCTTATAAAATTTCTTTGATTTAAGAGCAACACCGCCGTCTCGGCCTCGCGCTCATCTGGCCAACCGCATTCGGCGCCACTGCCGCCTCGCCTTCCCTGCCGTTTCTTCATTTCCTGCTCACGCCGCTACACCCCTCCCGCCTTCGCCGCCCATTTCAGCTATAAAAGTCGATGCCCTCGCCGGCTCACAACACACACTCTCAAGCCTCCCCATTCCCTGGCCACGAACTCCACCTCCGGCGAGAAGAAGCTCTCGGTGAAAGCCATGGCGGAGAGGTGCCCAGGCGACTCCGTGGTGGCGAACGACTTCGGTCGGCATACCCTCCAGCCGTGGGAGGCCCGGGTGCTGCAGACGCCGGCTACATGGCGTCGCCCGACTTCCGGTGCCCGCCCAACTAGAAGCTCAGCACCGCCGGCGTGCCGGTGCCACCGGTTCCTGAAGACGACGAGATAGTGGAGGAGATCCAGGCCGCCATCGCGGCGATGGAGGATCCGGAGCTCGTCAAAGACTCCGGTAACCTTGTTTACTAGGAGAAGTTCTCCGCCGAGCGCTGGAACCGACAGCTCGCCGCCCACGAAGCCCGCTCGGCACACTGCCGAAGCGCAACAACGCGGCGCGCACCATCGCTGGTGGAGTGCGCTGGGATGGATGCTCGCCGTCGTCCTGGAGAATATCGCCATCGGCAACCGCCCGAGGCTGGGCTTCCCTCGCTCGCCGCCATCCGCGGCGAGGGCGAGGCGTGACCCTCCGACGAATTGGCCGCCCAGGAGGATGGGCAGCCTCAGCTCCTCGTCCTCCACTGCCTCGGCCTCGCGCTCGTCCGGTCAACCGCATTCGGTGCCACCAGGAGGAGCCAAGCGCGAGGCCGCCCGCAGAGCTTGCCGTAGCTCGCCTACCCGGGGCGCCGCTCATCGTCCTAGACGACGACGGCGACAACGCCTGCTCCTTGTCCTAGCCGTGGCGGTACGGCGATGCTGGCCAGGGCAGCTCGCGCCCCCGCAGCCGCCGAGCGATAACGACGACGGCAAGGCGGACCCTGACTACACGGTGTTCTATGGTAAATCGGCATGTGAGCGGCGTCCGTCGGCATCAGCATCGGCTATTTCTAAGTTTTTTTAGCCTAATGAAGCAAAATTCGGGTGTTCGTCCAAATTTAATGTAATATGTATGAACTCGCCTAATATTAATGAAATTGCCTATATTTCCGAATTTTCCAAGTTTGATTGAAATTTGGCTAAACATAGAAATTCGGCCTGGAAACGCGAGTAAGAAACTGGCCGTTCCTAGGCTCAAAAGTTACATCCGTCCAACGCTATTTAGCTGCGGTATTTCATTTCAAAATACGCTGTAGACCTCCCTCCTCGTTACGAAGGAATAGACGAATAGTTCAATTCAAACCTTGTTGGTATAGTCGTAGGGATCTGGTGCAGTTGGTGGTTGAACCGGAGAACCAACGCATATCACTCCTCGTTCAAAAAGTCTAAAAAAGTGTAAATTTTGCAACAAATGGGTTGGAAACGGCGGTGGGACGGAGGAGTCTTCCGTACAAAATGGCGATGCCTCCCGTAACTTTTTCCGGTTTGCCCCCTGCGTCGCATCTGAGGCTCCGCCGAGGCGCGAGCTGTCGTTGGCCTGGCCTGGCCTTGCCTTGGCTAGCCCGAACCCCAGCGGAATTACCGCCGCCGCCGTCTCGTCTGAACCGGCAAGACGCCAAACCCGGCGTGCCCGCCCCCGCCCCCCGCTCGCTCCTCCTCGGCCACCCACCCCCACCCAGCTCAGCTGGCCCCCTCACCACCCCAATTCGCTCCGACTCTTCCCTCCCAAACCCCAGAATCCCTCCCGCGCCAACCCAACCCAATCCCACACCCAGCGCGGCCTCACCACACGCGCGCGCGCCCGGGGCGCCTATGCACGGCAGGCGGCGCGCGCCCACCAGGACGACGACCAAGACGCGGCGCCACAACCGGCGCCGCGCGCGCCTTCCATGAGGAAGGGCGACCGCGAGAGGAAACCGTCGTCCCCGAGATCAGGGCGAGACAAGGAGGGCGGGGGACGGCCGCGGAGGGCGGACGGGGGGATGCGCATCGTGGTGCCGCTGCAGGGGGTGGTGCAGGGCCGGGGCGGCCTCGTGCTCGGCTCCCTCATCCCCTGCGCGCTCTTCTACTTCCTCCAGCTCTACATCAAGCGCAACCGCCCGCCGCCGTCGCCCGCGCCGGGATCCCCCACGGCCGCCACCCCCTCCGGCGCAGCGGCCGGGCCCGTCTCCACGATCCAACGCACCCTCTCCCGCGGCATCCTCTCCCCGCGCGGGCTCCCGGCCCTCTCCGCCCGCGGCGCCCTCGCGCGCGCCGGGGACGAGGACTCCCTCTACTACGCCGGCCTCCGCCGCTGCGCCGACGACCCTTACCACCCGGCCACCAACCCCTCCGGCGTCATCCAGCTCGGCCTCGCCGAGAACCACGTAAGTACCTAGCCAACTACCTTCCTCCATCCCCGTGTCGTTCCCCAGACCAATATCGATAGATTGACGTGCTAGTGTGATGATTGTTGCAGTTATCGCTGGATTTGGTCAGGCGGTGGATGGAGGAGAACGCGGGGCCAGCGCTGACGCCGGGCGGAGACGCCGAGGACAGGGAACTCACAATCAGGGGGCTCGCCACATACCAGCCCTACGACGGGATACTTGCCTTGAAGATGGTAAGCCAGCGGTATCAACCCCCTGATTCTGATTCCTTCCAACCCATCCATTGAAAAAAAACATCCAATTCTGTCGACTATGGCAATGCCAAAATAAAGTGCGGCCGGAATCCCCCTTTATTCTGGACTCCACCGACTGGTATCATCCTCGTTATGTTCTGGGCAAGTTCTCTCCAATGTGCAGTGCTTCATTCCAACTACATGGAGCTGTATGATAAATTGTTTGCGCTGCTGCTTTAATAAATGTATTTTGTATGCTTATTAGTACCCTTTCTGTCGAGTATGCTATCTTTGGCATTTGCTAGACGTGGTCCTAGGCAGTTGGCCACATTTTTGGATCAGCTCAACGGAAGAACAGTGTCCAGTTAAATTATTGAACCTTACAAGAATTGTAGCAATTCCACTGGACTTTTGTGTGGTTGAGCCTGGAGTGAGGTACCATTGTTGGCATGCTGCTGTGGAATTTGTTTCCTTTTTTTTCTTTTGATTTTTTGTGGCCATATGCATGTTATCTGTATGTAACAGACACATGCCAAAGAGTCACCATCTCACACGTCTGCTTATTCTTGGTTGTCAGTTTTTGTTGTGTTGGCTGCACTCGTGGCACCTGGATCAACCTGTTCCTAAATCAGCAATGGTTTTAAGAAATTTAGTTCCATAATAATCTTGTGCCTTTTAGCATCTGCCAGCTCTGTCAATTTGAAGTTCCACGATCTGTGTCTTTAGCTGCTGTCAACTGTGTGATTTTATTAATGGCATACTGCTACATACATCTGACCTTGCAGGTTGCTGCTAAGACAGTGCTTACTGGATGTTTAATTTCACGCGTTGAAAGCAATTATACTTCAGAATTAGAGCTACTTTTTTTTTGCTTATTTTTCTATAGGTGATTGACATTTTAGTGGACAAGCTCTAATGCATTATCAAACTTACATTAAACTGTACACCTGACCTCACTTCTGGTGGTTCTGTTTCAATATTAATGCCGAAATGATAGCATACTAAAAAAAGGTGATATCATGCTGGCATTTTGAAAATCAATTTATCGATGAGGTTCTTAGAGCACATGTCATGCAGAAATTGTGCTAAGAATTCACTGTTTCTTTTCCACACTGTTGTTGCTTGTCCTATACTCCTGGAGTATAAGCTACTCCCTCCGTTTCAAAATATAAGATGTTTTAGACTTATGAAGAGAATGTATCTAGACTTGTTTTAGTGTGTAGGTTCACTCTAAACTTGAGTGAATCTATATACTAAAAGAAGTCTAGATACATTTTATTCACAAAACTAAAACATCTTATATTTTGAAACAGAGGGAGTAGAAATTGGGTCATGAAGTTGGTATAAGAAGTGCTAAGTCTTTATTTTGTAAGTATAGTTTGGCATGCGCGCCTAGTTTGAGTCTTAAACCAGACAAATATATAGTTTCCATGACTTGCCTTTTTATTTTTATTTTCTTATTACGGGCAATGTCCTAATATAAACTGTTTGATTTCATTTTCAGGCTCTTGCTGGGTTTATGAGGCAAATCATGAAAGATTCAGTATCTTTTGATCCATCTCAAATGGTGATAACATCTGGTGCAACTCCTGCAATGGAAATACTGAGCTTCTGTATTGCTGATCCAGGAAATGCATTTCTTGTTCCGTCACCATACTACCCTGGGTATGTTTATATTCCTTGCTCTCAGGTGTGTTTGTAATCATGGCTTGATCTTCAGAGTTAAGTCCTAACTTTGTGACTTTATTTCCACAGGTGGGACAGGGACATAAAATGGCGAACTGGTATTGAGTTGATACCCGTTCCTTGCCGTAGCACCGACAACTTCAACATCAGTATCACTGCTCTAGAAATAGCCTACAATCAGGCAAAGAAGCGAGGAGTAAGGGTTCGTGGGGTTCTCATATCTAACCCTTCCAACCCTACAGGAAGCTTTGTGCCCAAGCAAACACTGCGTGATCTTCTAGAGTTTGCTACAGAAAAGAACATACACTTAATTTCTGATGAAGTATTTGCTGGTTCAACATTTGAAAGTGGTGAATTTGTCAGTGTAGCAGAAGTTGTGGATGAGCTAGAAGACTTTGATAGAGGCAGGGTTCACATAATCTATGGACTCTCAAAAGACTTATCTCTTGCAGGGTTTCGAGTTGGAGTTATATACTCGTACAATGAAACCATTGTGGCGGCAGCCGCTAAGATTGCTAGATTCTCATCTGTGTCAACTCCGACACAGCGACTGCTTGTTGCCATGCTTTCGGACCAGAAGTTTATTTCAAGTTACCTGAAAACAAACCAAGAGAGGTTGCGGAAGGCATACCATTTGCTCGTTGATGCTTTGAAACAAGTGGGCATCGAGTGCTTCAAGAGCAGTGGAGGATTCTACTGCTGGGCAGACATGAGCAAGTTCATCCGGTCTTACAGTGAGAAGGGAGAACGCAAGCTTTGGGACAGGCTATTGGAGGAGGCAAAGGTCAATGTTACCCCAGGTTCATCTTGCCATTGCATTGAGCCTGGATGGTTTAGGTGTTGTTTCACAACATTGAGCGAGCAGGATATTCCTGTGGTGGTGGAAAGGCTTAGGAGGGTCACAGATGGACACAAATCAAACCGTTGACACGTGTAAAGAACTGCTTTTGGGCTTGTAGGGTATCAAGAAATAACTGCTTCACATGTGCCTCACGGAAAATGCAGGAGCACACAGAAAAATTGCCATGATCTGTTTCTATCAAAGGAATTTGGTCTTGTGCAATTACCGCGGGACAACTGACAGTTGGTGGAAGCAGTCACAGTCTTTGAATGGTGGAATGAAGAATGGAGATCTGTAAAAATGTTCATATATGTTCGTCTTCTTTGTTCTTGATGAATGTGGCAGCTCTTTGGAACCTTATTTTTTGGTCGATTCTCGTCTGCCCCCCTTAGGCGCTTCAGGCAGTAAACGGCCGTCTGATGATAGGCTGAGTCAAATCTTGTGTTCATTCACCCATTCACTCATGTTCATCTCTTCTCTTCTCTTTTCTTTTTCTTTTTCGTGATTTTGTCCTTTATTAGTAACATAAGTTAGTGTTGAGGAATCGAGGTTCACTTGTAAAGTATACAGCTTGTGACAAGGTTTTTGAGGCACCGGATTCTGTTGTCATCAAAAGTATTTATTTTTGGTCCCTTTTTTTGCTATTTAGACAAGTCAATAAACATCCAAGGCAAGAAAAGATGGAAGAATGTTTGGTTAACTTATTGCCAGTCTTTGACATTCCTTTAATTAGGTACTACCATGCTTTTTTGGGGGGTTGTGGAACCTGTATCATGTATGTAGCCTCAAATTTCCAGTTTGGTTTCTGCTCACATGTTGATTACAGATTTTGGCATTCACCAGCAAAGCTCAGTGTCAGCGAGACTTATTTTAATTTACAGCGTGGTTATGAAATTTAGACATTGTTTCTGCCTTGATTGAAACTTATGTATACGGGCCGTACAGTTTAATTCTCATTCTGATTTTGCCTCTGTGCAGATAACAGTTTATCCGGTATTTTTTTTTCTAGCCAACTTGTATGATCTCCCACGATGGGAAAGGCTAATCTGGTTTGTTCAGGACTTTTGATTAAGTGACATCCGTATAAGAAAGGGCTGAACCTTTCTAAGGTCTGTTCCAAATATTTCAAAAATCATGTCTCAAAAAAAAAACATTTGGGTACCGTTAAAAAAAGACCGACCTTCGTAAAAATCTGCTCGCGAGCCTGGAGTTGCTCCGCGTTTGACATTTGGATGCGCCGCGAGGATGAAATAATTAATAACATAATTACAACTGTATACTACAACTGTACTATTAAATACACAAAAGTACAACTGTAGTTAGAGCCTAAGTACATAAAAGTACAACCGTCGAAATACATGAAAGTATAACCGTACTTAGAGTTGAAGTACAGAAAAGTACAAGTGTATTCAGTATATAAAAGTATAACTATACTTAGAGCCGAAATACATAAAAGTACAATTTTACTAGAAGTCAAAGTACAAAAAAGACAGACGTACATAGAGTCAAGTACACAAAAGTATTACTCTGCTAGGAGCCGAAGTACAAAAAAGTACAACCGTCTAATACACGAAAGTACAATTGTGTAATAACTTGATTACAAAGTATACTAAGAAAAGCCACAGCGTGTGGCTTGCGAAATCTGACAGTGGCAGAATATGGCATGGATGCTAAATTGCTGAACCCTAAATTTTCTACAACATAGTGGTTGTCAAATACCATGGGACCCGCTGCAAGATAGAAGTAGCCAATATATTCCATTCTCTCTCCCCTTTACTACCTCCTATCCTCACATCATCCTTCACGTACACATGTTGCTTGCAAAGAATCTTAATTTTATTCAGCATCCCAATTTAGCATCGAAGCAAGAGGTTGCTTCGGTTCCATATTTTGTAGCTTTGGGAACTATCCTCGCAACGTATAGAACTAGTTTCAAAAGCCAAAAGGACAATTTAGAACTACATTTAGCTACGCATTGTGGGTGTCATAAGAACCTGAAGTACAAAAGTACAGAAACGAAAGATCTCAAGTATGAATACAACGGTTTTAAAAATACAAAGTTGTTTGAAACCTATCAGCATAGGATCTAGTTTTAAAGATCTCGGCACGAGAAGCTCAAAAGTGAAAACGATTTGTATTCTGGACAAACGGTTTTTAAGATATTTTGTTTTGAATCATCGACTTCTAAAATAAAAGGAAAAATATGTACTCTTAGAGCAAGTATAATAAGGTCCAGTCAGCAAGCTATAGGGCTTAAACTAGTATATTTTTGCTTAGTTGGATGAGAGAGAAGAGGAGAGAGAAGAGGAGTGGGCTCTTAGTTAAGAGCCAGCTGCAACACGTGCTCCTAGGCACTATGTGAGAGTGTAAAGTGGGACATATATTAATAAAGTAGTATATTTTTATCTCTAGCTATTGTACATGTTGGCTATTAGATTGACCCTAGATGACATGGACATGGCTTATAGCCAGCGGTTGGCTCTACTATTGCCCTTGCTCTTACCCTCCATATCTCCTTCTCTCTCCTCTTAATCTTACATTATTTCTCGTTGCGGCACTTGGCAAGTATGCAGAGCGCTATTGAAAACACCGCATGAAGGAAAAAACGCTACTTGCCTACTTGGAGCGAGGACGACGGGCGGGACAGAAATCTGAAAAGGCCGCTTATTTTTTAGGATTTCCGAATACATTCGGTTTCGACACGAATTTGGCAGCCAAAGCAATGTAAATCCACGACCCATAAAATTAGGCGGCCCAGCCCAAACCCGACCCACTGAGCCCAAATTCGCAGACCGCCTTTCCTCTCCACTTCCATCCAGACTCTTCCACGCTTCTCGCCGCCGACTCCTCTGGCCTCCGTGTCTTCCGCTCAGCCGCGCCGCCGTCGCCGTCCCTTCTTTGCCCCGCCCCGCCGCCATGGTAAGAAATCTCCAGATCCCCACCTTCATCTTCCCTCTCATCCGCCTCGCGCTGACCGAAGAAGATTTCCGTTTCCCTCTCCCCGCAGTCGGTGACGCTGCACACGAACCTGGGGGACATCAAGTGCGAGGTGTTCTGCGACCAGGTGCCCCGGACGGCGGAGAACTTCCTGGCGCTGTGCGCGAGCGGGTACTACGACGGCACCATCTTCCACCGCAACATCAAGGGGTTCATGGTCCAGGGCGGCGACCCCACGGGCACCGGCAAGGGCGGCGCCTCCATCTGGGGCGGCAAGTTCGCGGACGAGTTCCGCGAGTCGCTCAAGCACGGCGCCAGGGGGATCATGTCCATGGCCAACTCCGGGCCCAACACCAACGGCAGCCAGTTCTTCATCACCTACGCCAAGCAGCCCCACCTCAACGGCCACTACACCGTCTTCGCCAAGGTCATCCACGGATTCGAGGTGCTCGACCTCATGGAGAAGACGCCCAACGGGCCCGGCGACCGCCCCCTAGCCGAGATCAGGCTCAACCGCGTCACCGTCCACGCAAACCCACTCGCCGGATAGGGTCCTTATTAGCTGGTGATTGCTCTCATGCCTCTTGTAGGAGGTTGGCTAATCTAGGAACTGGAATTTTACCTGTCTGGTTCTGTATTGTCATCGCCTAATTACCTGAATTTTACCTGCAAGAACATGATAGTGCGTGCGCTGCTTTGGTCACTGATGATAATGCTTTTGCTGGCCTGTGACCATCTATCTGAAGAATTCTGGAGCAAGTGCTTTGCTGATCTGCAGACTCAGCATTCGGTCTTGCCTGTTGCGACGGAGTATAATTGTGATGACAATGGGTGAATACAAGGGATCTAATGTCACCAATTCCAGAATTTACTTGATTGAACTGTGGGTTGTGTGGCCTTGCCATTGACATGATTCAGTTGCTGAGACCTCTCATGCCTCACTTTCTTGTTCTTGTTCCTGTCTTCCTGATCTTGTAGGAGGTTGGCTAATATAGGAACTGGATTTTTTAACTATCTGGTTATGTATTATTGTCTTTTATCTAATTTTTTCCTGACAGAGGATAATGCTTTGGTCACTGATAATGCTTTGCTGGCCTGTGATTGTTTATCTACCTGAAGAATTCTGTATCACGGGCTTTGCTGATTTGCAGACTCTGCATTCGGTCTTGCCTGTTCCGACTTGTAAATGTTATGAGAATAGGTGAATATACAAGGATCTTTTGTCACTAATTCTAGAATTTACATGATTGAACTGTGAATTATGTTGTGTGGCCTTCAGCTGTGGAGTGTGGTTTTGCCATTGACATGGTTCAGCTGTTGAGAGCTCTCATGCCTCTGATGCTTTCTTCTTCTTCTTGTTCATGTCATCCTGGTCTTGTAGGAGGGAGTTAGCTAATATTGGAACCGGAGTTTTAACTATCTGCTTATGTATTATCGACCTTTATCTAAATTTTTCCTGATAGAGTATCATGTGCCGGTACACTGGTGGGATAACTGTTGTTCCAAGTGTTTGGTTAAATGCTTCGTTGGCCTGTGATTGTTCATTTGCCTTATCTTTTGGATTAAAGAAACCACAAGGCTCCCAATGTCATTACGCAATTGCAGTCTGCCCATTCAGGGTACATTGTTCATCTACCTGTGCAATGCTGTTGCAAGAACGCGTCATACTGCAGTATTTGTACAACGCTTTGCAATCTGCAGACTCGTCATTTGTCTTCGACTCGTACAACGTTACAATCGATCTTATAGGATGCAATGTCGCGTGCTATAAATTCATCAAGAAGACTGGACGAGCTGTCCATGTTGTGATTGTCCATATAGCCAGATCGGACAATGCACCTGTAAACAAGGGCGTGTTCTAGTGTTTCTATGTGGAAATTTTTCTTCAGGAAGAGCCGATCTCAGTTGTAAATCGTACTAGTTACCATGCTGGGGCTTATGGAAAAACATTGTCATGTATGAACTTCTTTTTGTGCAAGGCTCGTGATACAACATTGACAAGAGACCAGGAACTCTCTGAACAGAAGGCTAGCAGTACTAGTACTAGGGCCCCCTTCTTTTCAGCTTCTTGGTCAATTTCTCCCAGAAGCTATCCTCGACCAGCTTCTCCCGAAATCTCATCTTCAAAATTCGTTCAAACTTCTTAACTAGTAGTTTCAATGTCAATTTAAAAATATAAACGATTTTAGCAGATGAGATTCTAAGAGAAGCTGGTCGAGGGTAGCTTCTGGGAGAAGCTGGCCAAGAAGCTGAAAAGAAGGGGGCCCTAGTCATTTTACCACCACCAACTTAATCTAGCAGTCAGACTATACAGTGATGATCCAACGATGAATATCTGGGTTGCTAGAATTACATTTCCCCTGTCCAGCACTACAGCCGCAGTTTTGGGTTCAGAAAGGGAGGATAAACTACAGCATCGCAAAACAAATTCTACCTACATCCACCAGTGACAACCCACATTACAAGAGAAGAACCCCTACAGGAGAAGCGACCTTTGCCTGATCTCCCCACTTTACAGCTTGAATTGTGCGCTCGTTGCCGTTCTAGCTACCGGATGGTGATATACCGATTTGTGCCATGCTTGGCCCAGTGGTCCTTGAGGTCCACCGATGTCGAGAGATCATGGCCTTCAGACGCTAGTCGGCTGAGCAGCTTTGTGAATGCGCTGCCGCTCATCTTCCTTCCCCCCATGCGAGCATGGCGCTTGTTGGGCATCACCGGGAGCGGGTACATGGACATGCTCATGGTGCAGCAGGACGACTGCCACCCGCCGTTGCCCCACTTGTAGCACTGCCGTAGATTTCCCGTGCACGAGCAGGAAGGTGCGGGCATGGATGACTCGTCGAATGCGACCTGGTTCAGACCGAGGTCCTGGTCCTTCCACTCGTTCTTCATCACAGAAGCACGAGCTGGATCCTCCCCCTCCCTGCTGGCAGACACTCCGACGTCTCTCCAATCACCAGTGGCTTTCTTGGTTTTCCGGAGCACACCTGATGGCTTCTTCAATGGAGATGCTTGGGAACTATTAGTCTTGGTCTTCTTTGTCTTTCCAGCACTCCCCGGGGCTGCTGAGATAGGGTATGCTTCTGATATGTGCATTTCCCTCGCGTGATCATATGGAGAATCTGCCAGTTGCAGTGGCGATGATTGGTCATTGCAATGCTGGTCATGGTGTTGGAAGTTCTTTGTTCCACTGAGAGATCCTGGGTTGAATCCGTTCCCGTTATTCATATTAAATCCATTTGCACGGGCTAGTTCAAGTGCAGCAAGGGCATTGTCTCGTTCGACGATTGCAGTATTTCGTTCAGTCATTGCAGAGTCCCGCTGGGCAAATGCCATGTCTCTCTCAGCCAGGGCAGCTTTCTTCTCAGCCAGAGCATGGTCCCTTTGCATAATGGCATTGTCCCTCTCACTCATTAGTGCTAGGAGGTTCATACTGTGGTGATCCTTCAGTTGCCTTGGGGGCATCATCCACTGAAACATAGAGGACGTACAATATGGTCAAAATTCTTCCAGAGAGCAAATCTTTGTGAGACTTATCTTTAGAAAGAAATGTACAACATCACATTTGTGATATAAGTATGCAGTACATGTAAAGTTCAACGCCACACATTTCCAAGACAAGTTTAGGTCTTTCTCTTCACTCTTGGGCATGGTTGTTTCAATTCTACTATTTGCTCGGCTGCTATGCAGGAGAACAGAACATAATGCAACATTTTGTTAATAGCTTATCACCAATGAACAGGTTAAATTTCTGCTATTATTCTAATTGATCATTCCTCAATTTGGAGAAACTATAGGGATCCTTGTACATTACCTGATTACCAAGGACATAAGAGTTACAAGAAATGACCCGCATACTTTGCTACATGTGAATACCCTTATAGTACAAAGTTAAAAAAAAATTGTGGCACGGTAACCTACACTATTTCGTTAATGAAGTTGCTAGAAAAATCCTATACCAGTCTCATCTTTAACTGTTTTTGTAATTTGAACTTCAGCTTTCTCATAAAGGTGAGCAGTATTGCCTTCGGTTTAAAATAAAACATCTGTACGCTTCAGGCACTCATGTACAGCATGTAATCCGATTATGCCCTCAATGAAGGTTTGTAACAGGACAATGATTCACTGGCAGAAGATAAGTCAAATAAATGCTGTGTGTCATAATTACTCACACAGTGTATCTTTCATGTGTCAAAGAAACAAATGTAAATCTAAAATTCCTCCCAAGAAATATTCATGACGAATTACACAAACCTGGGTATGAAGTCCTTTATATTGGTCTACCCTTTGCCTCCCATTTTCTCTATGTCCAAGGTTGTCCATTGTTATGTCTGCTTGCAGCCAGGAGAAGTAGAGAAGCTATGAGATCACCTGCAAAATAAGAAGAAAGCAAGCCAACACTAGATCAAATAATGATAACAGAGGGAAAGTATGTGGATAATAGTAACCTAGCTAGATTGTCTTGTTGCTACGTCAAAGCTCCAGAGAGATACCGGGGAGATTAAGGAGTGGAAGGGGAGGGTTCCATTTATCGGATAGAGTTTCATTCGAAGCCAAGACACGTACCGGTTCAGAACTGACATAGATATAAAAATAAAATGCCACAGTAAAAATTCGGGAACCAAGTAGCTACGCAATGGGTACGAGAAGAGACAAGTAAAGCAGCTAGCATCCATCAAAAGCACCGAGCAACAGCAGAATCTGGCATACTAACTACCGATCTCTAGTTGCTTACAACTGTATGGTCAAACACATCGAATGCATGCTCCTTCAGACAGTAGCAAAACATGCAATAGATCTCTAATAAGCTAGGCAACCATTTCGAATGAAGCGTTATTGGCATGACTCTGAATCTAATGTCAATTCACCGAACGAGAGCCTCGCAAACAGATTGGTGAGCCCCGCAGAATCCTACCACACAATGCTTCAATGGGAACTAGCAGTACACTCTCTCCGGATGTTACTGATCACCAGAAATTCTAGAGACCCAAATAACCCGTGGATGCGGCACCCTGCTACCTGCTCCCACCAGAAAGCAATGCGTGCGCACGAATGAGCGGTCCGCACCGCCAGGTAGTCAAGCATCGTATCGAGCAGAATCACACCTGCCAGCAGCCGTAATCCCGCCCTTGGTTCCACTTCACACTTGTCAATACCACACATGTGCGCGCGTGCAGCATTTGGGACGTGGATACGAAGGCAGACGCCGAAGCAGCAGAGGAAACGACCCCCGATCGGAACCGCTGAACCCTAGATCAGTCACGCAGCTCACCGGAAGAGCTTGCGCCGGTTCGCGGGTCGGATGAACGGGTGGATCCCCCTAGTCCGCCACGGCTGCCCAATGCAGGCCCTTCTCCACGGTCTCTCACTCGCGGGCAGAAAGTTTGGAGAAGCGAGCGAATCCCCCCATGTACTAATCAGAGAGGATGGGGGTCTGGGTCACTGATGAGAGAGAGAGGGAGAGAGAGGTTACCACGCAGTATCAGCGGCGGCAGCAGCAGCAGCAGCTCCCACTCCGTTCAGAGGGTTCTATGCGGGGCCCGCCGGCCAGCGGGGTGGGACGGGGAGGAGCAGCCACCGCCACCGGCGAGCGGGCGAGCACGGACGGAGGGTCAGAGCTAGACGCCACCACCACCGCTCTCTCTCTCCCAATCCCAATCCCAATCCCAATCCCAATCTCTGTCTTACTTCTATCCCTCTCTGTTTCTCCCTAATTTCGGTCTGGTGGTGGGGGTTCGGGAGCGACAGCGGCGGCGTGGATGGGCGTCGCGTCGACGCCTGCGGGGAGCGGAGGTCGTGGGGTCCCACGGCTCAGAGGGAGAGGAGGGGCGGGTACAACGATGGATGGATGGAGGGAGGAGGAAGGGAACGCTCGCTGTCAGCGTCAGACCGGCACACAATTGTGTTGCGGCTACTGTTGACCCTCAACTTGAGTTGACCCTCTGCAGCCAGGGCCCACCCGCAGGGGTTCTCTCGACGCAACCCTCTTTTTTGGATTCGAAAATCCTTCATACGAGCTGATTTTTTTTTTTTTGGCTCAACAAGTAGGCGAAATCACGACCATCTGCATACTGAATTTGAGTCTCGAAAACAAAATGCTAACACGGAATCTTATCACACTTAGGAGCCAAAAAGAGTTATACGAGACTTTGGCACCCTCCACCCAAGCAAACCTAGCCACCGGGCCGGGCTTTTATAGGCCGGCTCGCGGCACGCGAAATAAGCCTGGTCCGTGCCGTGCCTGGGCCACAGTTTCGGGCACATGGGCCGATCCGGCAAGCTATCAGCCATAAAACTCAGTAATATAGGCAAAAATAGCTCATCAGAGGTTGACTCAAGACCACCTCCCTTTTCAACCCGCGCTTGACCAACTGACAACAGAATCTTTTGTGTTAGAGTACTAGTCCGGCTGTTTTTAAGGCTATTTTTTAACGGGCTTTCAGAAAACTGCTAACAGGCCGCATGCCTAACGTGCCATGCCGTTTGGCGCACGTGCCGTGACCGGGCCTGGGAAGCAGGCCCCAGTGCCGGCATGGCCCGACACGCGAGCTACACGTGCCGTGTCGGCCCAGGTCTGTTTGGCGCGTGTCGGGCCTGGGCTGGGCCGGGCCGGCCCGTTGGTCAGATTTGCACCCAAGAAGAAAGGAAATAACTTTAAAAAGTAGTATTGTACCGGTGTTCTTGAATTTGATCCTTACCAAATAACGCAGCTAGTTTTGTGAGCTTAGATAAGTATTCAAAGGGAAACTCTTCATATTTTTTTTATAAAACTTAATATCTTTAACCTTTTCTATAGTTTTAGAATCAACAGTAAAGTTATAAGCATCATCTTTAATATAAATTGCAAGTTCATAATAACCTCTAGCAATAGAAAACATTTCTTCATGAGGTGCATTTATGCAAGCATAAAACTAATTAATATTAGTATCAAGATAAAAACTCATAAAAGCTATAGTGGAAGCAATATCTTCACTAGAAGGTGATGAACTGAAACTAAGAGATGTAGCAATTTATTTTTCTTGATGCCCTTTCTCTTTCAGTCACCTTGGATAGAAATAAAGATAAATCCGGTGTCCCCTCTTTATCCAAACCGTCATCCAATGGTTCATATTTAGCAGGTGTCCTAGATAATAAAGATCTAAAAATAATAACAAATGATACTATGGAAATAGTAGAACCAACAACAGTAGATGGAAATTGTGGCCTACTAGCAAATTCTTACCTCCTCTAGTAATGGAAAGTAAAGAGACTATTTAGCAGGTTCTTAATCGCAATCGGGAAGTTGATCCGCGATGCTGGCAGTCTAATCAGTCTGCTAGGGAAGAAACACAAATGCCGACAAAGCAACATCGAGAAGGACGGACTAACAATCGGCAAAATGAAAACTATGGGCATGGTTTTAGAGGGCAGGGAAAACAGCCGGAGGAAAACCTTTGCTGGCAGTTCGATTGCCCTCTCTAGCCTCTCCGGGTAGAAATGTGCCTTTAGAGTAATTTAGTTTACATAAATTTTATTCAAAGTTTGTAATGTATATCCAAAATCTGAATGAAATTGCAGTTACTGTTTGAATTTATTTATTTATTTTCAAAAAAGTTTGAGAAACGTGACTAGAACACGCATGTCTCAAACACAGCACCACGCGACGGCGTCTCCCAGTACAGTACAGAACTACAGATCGGATGATTTTGTCGGACGCCATTTTGAGGAACACGGATCTTGTACTGTCCACGCACCCCTCATCGGTGATCTGAATCCATTTCCGTTTCTAGGTATGTGGTGGCGATTGTTGTTGCGAGGTATGTGGTGGATGATCACAGCTTCGTCACCGACATGTCTGCAAGGTCACTCATTCTGGCCGCACTTGGCGTCGACGACAGCTGCGTCATCGACACGTATGGTGTCCTTCTGCCGCCGCCGCTCAAGATGTTGGAATTCCCATTGTCCAAGAGCAAAGAGCCATATGTATCGCCTCTACTACCACAATGCACTCAAAACATGGTCACATGGGGCACCATCTCTGAATCAGCTTCATCCAAAATACATCGGTACGTGTTCTGATCTTGTCTATGCAACGACTCAATCAATTCCCTTGTTGCCATGGAATCCGGGAGAGAGAACAGAGGTATCGAGAGATTTTTGGCCCTAGCAGAGGTATTGCTTGGATTGCATGTATTGAACACTTGAATGCAGCTTTGTTAGGCCGTTACGGCTATCATCAGAAGCCGGGGTATTCAAATACTCGGACATATTTCCATTGGCTTATTCAATTTTTCTGTTCAAGTGGGAATGCAATAGGCCCGTGTTTCTTTCAGGAAAATTGCATGGAACAGGCCAGGTACTTGTTCGACAAGGATTTTCTGTTGGGATCTTTCGGTATTTTTGGAAAGAACTATCAACCACAATATCATGAAGCGTCCCAGCCATTTCATTACAGTGGACCTGTGTTTGAAGGTGCTACCAATCTTGGTGCTGAATATTTTCCATGGGAAATTGCATGGCTCTTAGTGTTATCACCTTATGCTCATTCTCGGTTTGAACTGTTGCTGCCACCTTTAAGTACACACGGTTATGTACCTTCACAGGAGAAAAATGCATGGTTCCTTTCTTGGCTTAAACTGTTGCTGTTTCACAATGATTGTTCACCATTCAAAGCTCCGTTTGGCTACTGCACTAATAAACCTTGTTTCATGACCAAGTTTATGGAGCTCACTCCTGGAGATGAATTACAGCTAGCGGTATTGTTCAGATAGAAGGGTCCTAACTGATGCTATTTACAAAATATGGATTCATCATCAAGTTCCACGAGGTAATACCCAGTATTCTAAAATAATGGATTCACTGTCATAGTCTGGATTGGGGTCTTCTACTATGGGAAATATTCTCTTTTGTCACGGTTTTCAAAAATTCCAGTGGACAGTTGATTTGTTTCTCGGTTCTCAATTCTCTCTATCAAGTCTGCAGACTCGACAATATTTTGTCATTCTTTTAGTGCATCTGCTCTATCCTGCCATTTGTGAAGAAAAATGGTTCAGGTTCCTGGCGGTGGGGTCGTCTGGTACTGGATCAGCCTGTGTATGCGTATGCAGTGGGATTGTTACTATCATGGTCTGGCAACACTTGAAACTTGGCATTCTTCCTTCAGTGCAATACATTGACCACACTTACTGCTTCGACAACAGCTGTGCTGGCCTGGCCACGATCTCTTTTGTGACCAAGTGCATATTGGCCACGACCTTGTTCGTGCCATCTGCTACCTCAATCACGTCAAGGTCTGCTTCGACTACGGCACCCACCGTGACCTTGGCGAAGTCAAAAACCATCAAGTACCATGGGATCCAGGCGGTTCAACATGGCATCGGCTTGGGTTCAAGCCGAATTTTAAGGAGGAGGGAATGTTAGCGACCAACCCTCCCGTCACATGGGCTGGGCCATGTGCTGCTGGGCTTGGACCGCACAGAAGGGATCTGGTATAAATACTCAGGGAAGGCTACATACAACGCGGCTTGGAACTGGACGGCTTCGGCCTCCTTTGCTTCGGTTTCCTTCTTCTCCGTCTCGTGATCCCCTTCTCCTTGCTCTGAAGTTCATGGAACTAGCTGAATTCTGTGCTTGTAATTGAATCCCTTGATCTTTTTGAGTGAATCTAGTAGAGTGGTGCTAACAAAATGTGCCTCTATATTTGGTCCAAGGTGTAGTGGATGCCCGTCAGCTCCTACAGCGCCACCGGTTGCAACGGCGGCGCTGGCCCATCGGCAACAAAGCTGAGCCCGACAAGGGCGGGGAGAATGAGCTCAACGAGTCCGACTATCGCTAATTCGAGTACTACTACCACGGCGGTAGTGGCTGCCGTTAGAGTAATTTAGTTTAGAAAAAAATTATTCAAAGTTTGTAATATATCTCCAAAATCTGAATGAAATTGCACTTACTGTATGTATTTTTTTTCCAAGAAAAGTTGAAGAAACGCGACTTGGGAACAGGCATCTCTCAACCACAGCACCGCACGTCCATGCCACGTCCATTTCCGTTTCTATCCAACACGTCCATGCCACAGCTTGTCCTTTCTCTACACACCACACGTCCACACACAACTGATTCATACAGCGTACTGTGCTGGACTCTTAATTGGAACGCTTGAATAGTTAGTCATCACAAACTGCAAGGGTCGGCTGCTTTCGAGCATACTATTTTCTACACTATTTTCAAGCGTCCGATGCTTTTGTTTCCGCCGACGCTGAAAAAATAGCCACGAACCGCATGAAACGTCTGCAATGTACGTGCCCTAACGTGAATTTTTGTGCCCTAGATTAAATGGCTAGCGCCTCCCTTAAGTGTCTGCAATGTACGTGCCCTAACGTGAATTTTTGTGGTCCCGGGCTGCTCTTAGCTGGTGCCTTCACGAGTAGGGGCGCCAGAACGCATACGCTCGTCGAGACGATCGACATGGCCTTCGTCTCGCCTACTGCGCTCGTGATCCTCCTCCTTCCCTTCGTCGCCTCTCTCCTTTACCTCTTTCGTAGGCGGAGCCCCGGCAGCGATGGAACGCGGAGGCAGCTGCCACTGCCGCCGTCGCCGCGCGGCCTCCCGGTCCTGGGCCACCTCCATCTCCTGGGCTCCCTGCCGCACCGCGCGCTCCGGTCCCTGGCCGCGTCGCACGGCCCGGTCCTGCTGCTCCGGCTCGGCCGCGTGCCCGCCGTGATCGTGTCCTCGGCGGCCGCCGCGGAGGAGGTGATGAGGACCCGCGACCTGGCCTTCGCGAGCCGGCCGCGGAGCGCCATGGCCGAGCGGCTCCTCTACGGCCGCGACGTGGCCTTCGCGCCCTATGGCGAGTACTGGCGCCAGGCGCGCCGCGTGTGCGTGGTCCACCTCCTCAGCCCGCTCCGCATCCGCTCCTTCCGCCGCATCCGGGAACAGGAGGCCGCCGCGCTCGTCGACCGCGTACGCGCCGCGGCAGCGGGGGGCCACGTCGTCGACCTGTGCGACCTTCTCGTCCTCTACGCCAACACGGTGGTCTCGCGCGCCGCGTTTGGCGACGAAAGCGCGCGCGGCTTGTACTATGGCGACGCTCACCAGGGACGCCAGCTGAACCTGAGGAAGGTCCTGGCGGATTTCGCGGAGCTGCTCGGCACGGCGCCTGTGGCGGAGCTCCTGCCGTGGCTGGGGTGGTTGGACACCGTGAGGGGCACGGAGGGGAAGATCAGACGGACGTTCGAGGCGCTCGACGGTGTGCTGGAGAAGGTGATCGGCGACCACCGCCGCCGGCGTCAAACTGGAGTCGATGGTGTCAACGTCGACGACGGTCACAGGGATTTCGTGGACGTGTTGTTGGACGTGAACGAGACCGATGAAGACGCTGGCATTCGGCTCGACGCCATAGAAATCAAGGCCATTATCCTGGTATGTTTTCTTCTTCAATATTTGCTCGTTACTTGCCATTAAGCAGTTGACTGACATGCTTCTTGTGTTCCGTGGACGTGGCACGCGAGCAGGACATGTTCGTGGCGGGGACGGACACCGCGAGCACGACGTTGCAGTGGACCACCGCGGAGCTCGTCACGCACCCCAACAGCATGCGGAGGCTCCAGGACGAGATCCGGGCGGTCGGCGGCGGCGTCGCCGGGCACGTCGTCACCGAGGACCACCTGGACAACCTGCCATATCTCAAGGCCGTGGTCAGGGAGACGCTACGGCTGCACCCTCCGATCCCGCTCCTCGTGCCCCGGGAGCCGCCTGACGACGCCGAGATACTCGCCCACCATGTCCCGGCGCGCACAAGGGTCGTCATCAACGCATGGGCCATCGGCCGGGACCCGGCGACGTGGGACCGCGCGGAGGAGTTCATGCCGGAGAGGTTTCTCGATAGCGCCGTGGACTACAGGGGGCAGGACTTCGAGCTGATACCGTTCGGCGCCGGGCGGAGGGGCTGCCCCGGCGTTGGGTTCGCCGTGCCGACCGTGGAGTTGGCGCTCGCGAGCTTGATGTACCATTTCGACTTGGCGGCCGCCGACGGGGCGTCGCTGGACATGCGCGAGGTGAACGGGATCTCAGTGCGGCTCAAGTCCGGCCTGCCGCTCGTCGCCAAACCGTGGTTTCCTTGAAAAAACTTGCCGTTGGGGATTGTTTTCCGTTCTTTTCTGTGCTCCGTTCCTCGTAGGGTTGTCACCGGTAGTACTAGCTGATCATAGCTTCGTTATTTAGATAGGAGTACTAAAGATGCGTCTTGGTTATGCGATTATGCCACTACACCTTTTTTTTTCTTATTGTCATTTGGTTAAACATTGAACTTATTATGCTTCACGTCAAAACTCAACTTATACATTTTGAGCGAGCTTTGGCTAATATGTGTTGTTACTAAGAGGAAATTCAAAGGCACACTTTTTCATAGTTTTGTGGACATTAGAAATTAAACCCGGTCTTCTCCAAATCTGGGCCCACCACTGGCTAAATGAGTGGGATAAGCTCATGATGCAAACATTCTTGTAGACCATCTCTAGACACGATGGATAGGTGTTCCCGAAGATGATACTGTTGACCTTGGTATACTGTGCACTGAGTTATGATTATTGTTTAGTATGGTTTTTCACATTCAATATATAGGCAAGTTCTACCAGCCATACTTTTTTTTAGATAAAAGACAGTCAAGGCTGTCCGATTTTAAATTAATAAAGCCACGAGAGTTCACAATGGGGCGCGACGGCCCAGGTTCACCGCTCACACAGAGCCATACAGACCAACATAAGGAGAATTTACATACGACAAAGGCCCAAACACAAACAGAATAGCAACGCTTGCCATCGAACAGATCAGGGCAACATGCTAAGCTAGATAGAGGGTCAGGAACTCAGGAGGTAGAAGCCATGGCGGCGTCGTGGTGTAGATTCCTCAATCCCTCCATCAGCACTTCCAGCCTTGGGCCATCAGCTTTCCGGAAGAGCGGTCTCCACAGCTGCAGGAAGATTATAATTTTAAAAACACAGTCAGCCGGTTGGTTAGTGAATTTGTGTTAATGGTAAATTTATTCCGGATGTTTCATAAGGCCCAACGTTGGGCCGCAAACAGGATCCAGACAGCTCTGCTAGCTTTTGTGGACAACGAGGTAGCGAAAAAATCATCAAAAGAGGACGAATTCGAGGCAACATTCAACAAAAGCACACGCAAACCACTCCAGCAAAATTTAGCAAGGACACAGTTGAAAAAGAGGTGAGGGACCGATTAGTTTTCCCCGCAGAGGCAACAGTTTCCATCTGAACGGTCGTGTCGCTCCTGCAACAGCTCATTGACAGGCAGCCGACCGCGGGTAAGCTGCCATAGAAAGATTTTAATCTCTAGCGGGATCTTCGCTTGCCACATAATAGCAGAAACAGGATCTTGGGTCCCAGATATCAGCCTTCTATACATATATGAGACGGAGAAAGTTCCAGACGGTTCAAGGGCCCAAGAGATGGTCTCCTCGCTGGTCGAGAGCTGGACCTCATTGAGCTCCTGGAGGAGGCGATCCCATAAGCAAACATCCACATTGCCAAAAGTACGACGCGAAGCGAGGGTCCAGGGGCCAGAGGCTCTCGCCTGTGCCACTGTCAGATTTGGATCATAGGAGATAGCAAAGAGGCATTGGTATCTGATAGCCAGGGGGTCATTGCCTAGCCAATGATCCATCCAAAAGCACACCCTTAGCCCGTCTCCAAGGTAGAATCTGGCACCCAGCCGGAATAGGTGCTTGATTCGATTAATATTCTTCCAAAATTGCAAGCCGCCCTGGCCAGCAGAGTTAAGGAAGTTCGAGGCATTGTGGTATTTAGCCCGCAGTAGCCTGTGCCACAACGTATGGCTTTCATCAGGATTCAGCAGCCTCCAGATCCATTTGAGCATCAGGGTGACGTTAAGGAACGAGAATTTAGGACCCCCAGACCTCCCAGATCTTTAGGCCTTCACATATTATACCAGTTGATCCAGTGAAACTTTCTCTTCTCCCCCACCCCTTCCCAGAAGAAGCGGGCAATGTGTTTATCGAACTTATCATGGGGAGGCTGGACAGGATGAATTGATCAGTGTTAACCTAGCCGCGGAGGACATAAAGCGCCCCTGCCATGGCTCCACTCTATGGCATACCACCGCGACAAGGGGTTCCCAGTCAGCCATACAAAGAGGTCTATCTCCCATAGGGAAACCCAAGTAGGTGAAGGGGAACGTCCCAAGCTTGCAGTTAAGGAGTCTGGCTACTATAGTGCGTTCCTCCTGGTCCACACCCAAAACAAAGGCCTCACTCTTGAGGAAGTAAATTTTAAGGCCTGAAGCAATTTCAAAACAGACGAGTAAAAGCTTTAGGTTTGTGAGGAAAGAATCATTGAGGTCAATGATAAGAATAGTGTCTTCAGCGTACTAGAGATGGGTTACACCTCCAGGGATAAGGTGGGGAACCACCCCTTGGATATGGCCAGCCGCTGATGCCGCGTCCAGAATAGTGGCTAGGGCATCAACCATGAAATCAAACAGAAGAGGAGAGATTGGGTCACCCTGACGCACTCCCCTCTTATTTTGAAAGTATGGGCCTACCACCCCATTGATGTTGATCGCAATTTGCCCACCCGAGACCAGCTGCATCAGTTTTTGGGTGATGCCCGCATCAAAGCCCTTGCGGAGGAGAACTTCTGCGGTGACCCAGCATAGCACTGCATGACTATAGTCGTTGACATAACACCAATGAAATACCGTTTATTAGTATTACATCCCTCAGAGTGGTACAACAGAAACACAGCAGGTCCAAGACATGACTATAGGTTACAACTCAACTCTTTACACAAGATCCAGAGAACATTCTAGGTTAAAGAGAGAGAAAGAATATTCTTACAAAGAATTATTATAAATAATCAACTCAATTCTAATATACTAATAGACTAGTATCTAAACTATTGAGGCTTGCATTGCTGCTATTGCAATACCCTATAGAAGTAGGTTCTATGGCTAGAGATTTTATTCTTTTCTAATCAGCAACTTCGTCTTCCCTTGAGTTGATGTATGTGTTGACTTTCTTGACTTCATTGAAGAGCTTTAGCTTTTGATGATGATTCCTAGAGCATGACTTGATGTAGATATCGTCTGTACTGGCTTTAGAACCTAGCAAGGGTTAAGAAGATACTTTGAGTACGAGCGTACTCAGCAAGTTCACTAGAAAAGGAGTGCTTGATGCACTATATCTACAGCCACAGACCATAGGTCGTAGGCCATGCAAGTTTTCGTAAACATTTCTTCAAAGGTTGCTTTTATTCTGAAAAGCTATGTCCATCAGCCTTCACGGGTTTACTAGAACTTTCATGGAGTTCCTTTCCCGCCGCGTTCGCAGCTCCTTCCTGGAACAGGGAGTAACAAGTTACAGTTCTTACACTCTGCAGAGGTGCGTCACTTTACCCTTGAGAGATCAAATCCTTGTTGCACAACCGGGCGATCTTTCCCGTCCACACTTCCTATGGTGTGGGGCCTAGTAGATGATCCAAGCCAATCACTGCCCCCTTCGCGACCTCGCATGCCTCCTTGGTGTACACCATTCCCACATATTGAATTACGGCAATGGTTTGTACAGACCGTTAGATGCCAGAACTATCATGGGACGTTGAGGGTTCCCACCCATATGCTGCATATCCTCTACGAATTACCAATTAATATGCATGCTACAAGGATAATAGCCACGACCTGCACATCCGGCTTCATGCGAGAGGAAGAAGATACGATGACTTCTCCGTCCCATTCCGAATCTCACGGCTAACGCGTGATATACGGCGCAAGAATCACTGGCGACATTGGTTGTTAAGTCCTAGATAATATGTTCCTTTACCACCGGAACTTTCATAGTAGGTTATTACCTCATGGTAAATAACCTATAATCACATTATTATGAAAATAGTGTTTTTGGACCTTTTTAAAATGCCGGTGATGACAACACTGGATTTGTAAAATACTTTACAGAAAATAACCAAAGGACATGAGCAAGTGTGAACTTGCCTTTTGTGATTGCAAGATTATGCACTCACGGTCTTCGAGACGACATAAGATCCAATATTTGAAATCTGCATCATTGGTCCGGTAAGGACTAATGTTTAAAGAAGCAATATGCTGTTGTGCATAAGTAATGCTAAGCATTTTGTAAAACTCCCAAATTGAATCCCCGATACTTTGAGTGAAGTGAATTCAAGTGATTCTTTTCAGAGTTGGTTTATCTTCAAATTTTACTTTATAAGTAATGACCTTCATAAGGAACCTAAGTGTTAACAATCCAAAATATGTAAGTAAAGTATAATATGATGTGATTATGGTGAATTGTCATGTGGTGACTATGATAAAAGTCCTTGGGACTGAGTGGTTAAGAGTTGAAGAACTTATTATAAGATTGTTATTTGAAGTGGCAAAAAGAATAACATTTGAAGAAAAGATTTCCTTTATAATGTTTAAGCAATCTTCATTGTTAATAAAATGTGATCAACGCCTTCTGGTATTTGATTGATTAGTTTGGACTTGAGATGCATTATGTCTTAATTGAAATAGACCAAAGTTAACTATAAAAACATAAGTAGTGTATTAGACATGATGTTTGTAAGCTTTGAGACTAAAGTTAACTTAAAAAGGGTAAGTAAACTTAAGATGTAATATGTTTTAATTATTCCCAAGTTTTAGATTTATGATAGGTATAACTAAGGTGTGGAATTATTCACTTTCTATTTAAGTGAATGATTAGATTAAATTTGTTTTGCTATTATGAAAAGAATATGTATTTATTTAATGGAATCATAATTAGATGGTCTTAGTAATTTGTTATAATTTAAAGTTATGTTAATAGTGGTTAAGATATAATGATTATTCACCATATTATATAAATGGGTGATACCCAATGTTTATTTAAAAGGATTCTTAATAAGATTTTTAAAAGAATATTTTAAAGTTAAGAATTATACTTAAATTTGATTATGAATTTAAGTTATGGGTTTGGAATTTATTACAAAGACACTAATTGCTCAAGGTTTTATAAGAATTGTGATTATTTCTTACTTAATAATTATTTTTAAAGAATTCACAAAATAGGTATTAGATAAGGATTTATTATTTAAAATATTAAAGACTTTTCTAATAATATATTTAATATTTTTCTAGTGTAATATATTTATTCAAGACCTTAAAAATTATTTTTATTAAATTTTTAAGTAATATTTTTATGTTTATAAAATTTCATAAAGGATTAAATGTCTTTAAATATTTATTCAAATTTTATTTATAAAAGAGTTAAGTTAGTATGTTTATAAAATAGTATATTTATTTTTATACAAAAAAATGATTTTTATTCATTTTTAGGATTTTTACTTATTTTATGACATTTTACTTAGGATGTAATGTTCTTAATATTTATTTATATTTTATCTATCTTGAACAAGTAATATTATATTTTTACTAGGTAGATATTATTTTTGTGGTTATTTTGATATATCATATGTATTTTTAGGATTTTTTCTATATTTTTCTAGAGCTAAAAATATTTATAGGGTATTTTGGTAATTCATTTTTTATATTGTTTCTCATCCTATTAATCTGGGCTGTTTGGTTGGGCACATCTGGTTGGTCCATCTCGGCCTGGCCTGCTAAGCCGGCCCAGCCTAGCTTAGGCCCGGTTCGGGGCATACCCCACCCTGACCCAACTCCTCTACACACGACACACGCAGGCACAATCCCTCATCCCGTTCCTCTGCTTCTCACACGCACGCACTGTCCCGCCGCCGCCGATGCCATCCCTTCCATTGCCGACCATATCAAGCGCCGTCGGTAGCTGCCGTTTGTTAGCGCTGGATTGCCCAATTCCTTCATTGGTTCCTCGCCGCCTCGGTGCTGCCTTGCTCTGCGCGGCTCCCCCTGCCGATGGCTAACCCTAACCATGCGGCTTGGTTCTGCCGGCACGGCACCGGCGCCCCAGCGAATGCTTGTCGCGCGTGACCTTCTTTGCCACGAGCTCCTGCCTCCCTCTCCTCATATCCCTCACCCCCATCGCTAGAGGAATAACTGCTTGGGCTGCAACCGTGACGCTTCTCGATGCGACGCCGAGCTGCCTCACTGCAGTGGTGATGTGGTGGTGGTGTTTATTGTGAGAATACACTGTGTCGCCCTCCACCTCGACGCCGGCGGGACGGTGCAGCTTATAACCCCGCAACCCCGGCATCGACGACGACCACCGTGACTTCGACACACCTCCGCTCCAGGTGCTCGGCACCCTCGGTGAGTTCTGATTCTATGTGACCAGCCTTAGTGCTGATGGCTCTACTTCCCGGTGCTGTTATGAGTGCTTTGTTGATGCTCAATTGCTATCCAAAATCCTTGAATTTGGATGAGCAAGAGCTACCGTGGTACTAATTTAAGTTAGTGGTTTTGGGTGGTGAAGGATGATAATGGGAATATCCTAATTGTGAGCTTGAGGTTATTGATTCAGGAAATGTGCTTGAATATTGGTGGCTATAGCTTTGATTAATATACTGGATGGATTTCATCTTAACCGAAGCTTTGCTTCAGTGATGTATTTGGACAATTTATTAAAGTAATAATTTGGAAACATAAATATAAACTGTGTACAATATGATACTGTCAACATGATAATGGAAGATTCAAATGATTCCTGGTTATTTAAACTAGGAAAATGATTTATAAACATCATTTTGTTGCTGGTAGGAATCTTGATGATTTCTATATTGGCATTTCATCTTATTGTAAACAATGGCTTCTGTTAAATGTCCTTGTTGTTATGGTGCCTTGTTCTTTTAGAGTGTGCACAGCAGCAGGGCCATCTATACATGAACTGTTGTGGTTGATCATTGATTCATGTACTTATAGGATCGGATTCATCTATTGTGAGTATTGAGTACAAAGTGGAAATGTTATCTCTAAGACAGATCCAATGCTGAGTAACACTGTGATAAAGACATATATTGTGTTTGTCATCTATTCTTAACCAATGATGCAGAGCTGAGGTTTAGAAGCATGTGCTAGTTTAAGATAACCTTATAATGATTCCTAGGCTACCTGACTAGGAAGATGATTTTTATATCAATCCTATTTGATTGTATATGATCTTAAAATCTATTTCTTTGAGGATGTGATGATTTATTAACTTTAGTGGCTTCCTCTGCTGTGAGATCAATACCGTGGAACCCAATTGAAGGGTGCACAGTAACATTTTCATACTGAGTAGGATCTGTTGCTATGTTAATTAATCTACATGTTCAAGGATCACTAGCCCTTGATGATTGTTGTGTGCAACATGTTCCAGCCTATGATGCAAAGGCTGAGGCACTAATTTGGATAGATAATAGCAATTACTTTTATTTGGATGATTCCCCTATGATGAGTTTTGCATAGCAGCTCTATGCAAGTCTGAGGGGAAATATTACCTCTCATCCTCCTAGACCAGATCTAGTTGAAGGGTAGTTGTAATGATTTATCTTGGATGCTTTTTCCCTTATCTATCCCTGGTCCTGATGGTGCAAACAATTAAGAACAGATGCTACATAACCTGGTGATACTTTTATTTACCTTGTTGCCTGATGTAGATGAGTTGATAGTAGATCTTGAGAAAGTAATATTGGAGCTTGGCTTGCCCTTGATTAGCTATTATTACAGTTGTAGCTTGCTCCTCTATTAGATCCTAGCCTACTACAGCAGCTAAACTCTGGCCTCCTTCTCCTCATGGAGTCATTGACAGTGTTGAACCTTTCCCTTGTTGTTGGCTTGATCTGAATCTCCTCCTTGTCCTAGCTCTTGGATGGCTCCAGGGAGCAACTAGAGTTAGGGATGTGATGATATGGTGGATCTAATCTGTGGGGTTATTTGGATGAAAGGAAGGAGAATTCTTGGTGGTTTGCCAAGAGCTGGGTTCTTGACTACATGTGGTGGAAATGAATGTGGTGTCACTGGGGAGATGAGAATGGTGTGCTAGTTACGACTGGTTCACTCTTATCCATCTTTGAGGCTTCCTTGTGCTGACAGCACACACACATGCAGTTGTGTGTATGCTGCTTGCCTACTAGCTTGCTCTGTTGTAGATCAACACAAGTAATTGCAGTGGTTGTACTTCTTCCTTTCTACCTCCTCTGGTGAAACTTGCCCCTCTTACTTCCAATGATGTAGGACTGAGGCTACACATCTGATAAGAACATATGCTCTATTTGGTGAAACTTGCCCCTTATTCTTTTCTAGCTCAATGATGACTATCAACAGTGCATTTCATTGTTCAGACTGAGAGCAAAGCTAACCAACATCACCTTCTTTTATTTCTGTTTTGTTTCTTTTCTTGTTTGTTTTGCAGGAGTAAAGAATGTGAAGAGAAGAAAAGAAAATACAAGAGTATACAGGAAATACTTTAGATTTTCTTTTTATCAAATATTGTAATTTTCTTTTCTGTTGAATATTGTAAAAAATTGTATCATTGTATTTTATTCAATAAAGTTTACTTGTTTTCTTTTTCTTATTACATTCATTTGTAAATACAATGTAATATATATTTCTTGTAAATAAAATTATTTGAGTTACTCCATTTATGTAATTATTTTTTTATATATAATAATTTGTTTCCTGTAATGTACTTTCAATCTTATTTTGTAAAAGAACAACAATACTATATGTATATATATACGTATTACTATTATACTAATTTCATTTTATTGAATTGGTCCCATTTACTCAATTGTAATTAGGATTATATATCCATATTATATTATAGACTAGTTCTTTTCTTTTCTTTATTTTTGTACTTGTGATTCAACTATATCACAATCATAGATAACCTCTTAAGGATGTGATTATAATTGTAACACTATTTCTAATTATAATTTTATTCTATTGCAATATAAATATATGTTTTGAATATTCAAGTTTGATTTGGTTTTCCCTTAAACACAGAAATACTGTAGAGGTCATGTCGAAATCCATCGCACCTACCCTGATGTCTCCATCAGAGCAAGAGAGACCTCGATCCCTCTATAGCTACTTTTGCGCGAAAATCATCCGGATTTTCTATGCATGAATGCAATGCACACACCTGGGTTCAGCTTATTTCTAAGCTCTAATGCTGGGATGTTACAACTTCCCGCAACAAAGGGCAACTAACTCGATCATATGCTTTCTCAAAATCAAGTTTTAAGATAACTGCCCTGGTTTTCTAAGATGATAGCTCGTGGATGATCTCGTGATGGGCCAGAGCTCCATCGTGGATGAGATGACCCTTGATAAAGATAGTTTGGGACATGGAGATTGGCCGATGCGCTATTGAGGTCAATCGAGAGGTGAGCGCCTTAGAGACTAGCTTAAAAATCACATTAATCAACGCAATGGGGCGAAAAAAGCTTAATATCATCGGCGCAAGGAACTTTTGGAATCAAGGATAGAATGCCAAAATTAAGACAGGAAATATCCACCCTACCCAACATAAAATCGTTTAGGATCTTGAGAACCAAAGGGCGGATCACATGCCAAAAAAAATTTAAAGAAGACAACTGGAAAACCATCAGGGCCGGGGGGGTATCAGATTTGGTCACTTTGAGCACCGCGTCCAATTCCTCCGAAAGGAAGGTGAGCACCAGGGCTTCATTCTCTTCCCTGGATACTTGGCTATGATTTTCCCAGAGGTTCTGAGAGAGGGATAGGCGGAAGGGTTCCTCTGAACCCATGAGATGCTTATAGAACGCGTACACATGGTCCTGAATGGCAGAGAAGTCTGTGATCACACCATCCAGGGAGGGCAGCTGATGGCGCCTGAGAGCGCTAACTCGGGAAACCCCAAGAGCAAGGTGTGAAGCAGCACAACAACAAGTCTTCCCTTAGTAAGAAACCAAGGTTATCGAACCAGTAGGAGGAAGGAAACGTCTCAAAGGTGTTGCAAGCAACATGGAAACCTGCAAAACACAAACTCAAGACTTTGCCCCAACAAACAGTGAGGTTGTCAATCTCACCGGTTGCTGTAACAAAGGATTAACTGTATGGTGTGGAAGATGATGATGGTTTGCAGCAAGTAAACAGTAACAGTGGAAGATGTATCAATGGTAAAGATTGGACCGGGGTCCATAGTTCACTAGAGGTGTTATCCTTAGATAAACAAACATGGCATGTTGGGTAAACAAATTACAGCAGGGCAATTAACAGGACTGAGCAAGGCATAACAATGCAATACTATACAAAAATATCCTATGGGATTTGATTGGGCAATACAACAATATACATAGACCGCCATCCAACTGCATTTATGACTAGAAGTCCACCTTTGGGTTATCATCCGAACCCCCTCCAGTATTAAGTTGCAAGCAACAAACAACTGCTTTAAGCAAAGTCTGTAAGGTAAACAATCCACCTGTTCCATGAACAAGAGACCGTTGTTTTCTCCCTAGTGGCAACATCACATCTACAACCGTAGAGATTTCTGTCACTTCTCTTGATTGAGTAGAGGAATGAACCCACTATTGAGCATAAATACCCCCTCTTGGAGTCACTAGCAACTACTTGCCTAAGATAGCTACTAACAACGGATAGCATGCAAGATCACAAACAACACAGACATGATAGAATCAAATAGACAAAACCATTAATCAATCTGACATAGTAATCTCAATATCCATCGGATCCCCGCAAACACAACATGCATGATTACAAATAGATTAGATCTTTATCATGAACGAAGCTCACAAGATATAGACATGAAAGCACAAAGGAGGAGATACAACCATCTAGCTACTACATGGACCCGTAGTCCAAGGTGGAACTACTCACGCTTCATACCGGAGGCTCGCATGATGAAGAACACCTCCGGGATGATCTCCCCTCCAGAAGGGTGCCGGGAAGAGCTTCAGATACCCCTCGATCTAGGGACAATGGTGGCGGCAGCTACAGACGGTTTCGTGGAGTTTTAATCAAGTGCCTAGGGTTTCTGCATCGAGGGCTTCTTATAGGCGAAGAAGCGAGGCAGGGGGCCACTAGGGCGGCAGCACCCCCAGGAGCGGGGTGGGCCCACCCGCGCGGCCAAGGGGAGTGGACCCCTGGTGGGTCCCCTCCGTCTCGTACTCCGGCTTCATGTTCCCCACGGTAAAATATTGACTTTGGTTTTTGTCCCGTCCAATTCCAAGAATATTGATTTTCTGCCTTTCTGGAACCAAAAACAGAAGAAAACATGCAATTGACACTGTGGCAACTTGTTAATAGGTTAGTACCAGAAAACATATAAAAACACCTCAAAGTGTGAACAAAGCAAAGCAAAGTAGATAGTAAACAAGCATGGAGCATCAAAAATCATAAATACGTTTCCGACGTATCAGCAGCGCATTAATGACACATTTTAGACGCCTTCCATTGGCAATGGCATGAACGTACTTAGTGTTCACATCACCCAGAAGCGTCCACTTGATTCTTCCCCTTTGGCGCCAAAATTCTTCTTCATGTTGAAATATGTGGACAAGGCGTTCCTCCAGGTGGTATCGCTGGGCCCAACCCTCGTCATCTAACGTGTTGTTATACACATGTCGAAATATCAGATATAATATAAATGATTTCTCCTCTAGCAACCTTCTGACGGTGCCCTCTTAGAATTTTACTCGCGATGACAAAGAACAGTTCAATTTCAAGCATTTCAGCCTTCGGGGCACATTTGAGAAGGCATTTAGGGCATGAGAGAATAGGTTTATGGTCCTAGATAAGAAGATAGTCCACACTTATATATATCACCCAAGCTAGGCTTTTTCTTTCGTGATGCATTTGTCACAACTGGATATCGAGGTTTGGTCTTGATGTGTGTGCCAGCGGAGGAGGATATTGTGGTAGACGACACAAAAACAAGCCATTCATCTGGCACAAAAAATGATAAGGTTGCCTGGGAAAGCAAAACATATTCGTGGACAATGGCAATAAATACAAACAGAGGCACAAGCAAGGATCTGGTAATGAAAATCATGATGTTATTTCCGAGCAATGTAGTGCCACTTGGTATTCAGCTAGACAATGTTGGTTAGTGTGTTTTTGTCGCGAGTGTTCATCACCACGATGTTGTTTTCTTTTTTTGTGCATCTGTGATGTTCGTTGGGCATCTTCCAGTTGTAGAGGGTTAATGTAATTGGTATCTTCGTGATAATAATATATTCTTTTATAAAAAAACTTTGTGTTATATGTGTATGCTAACTAATAAGGTTTGAATACCATGCTCATAATCAGTTGACCTTTGTGGGTGATTTCGATGATCTTGTGATCTCAACCCCGCTCGAAATTGAGAACTTGTAGCTCAAAATTTTAACCTATTATTGAAAAGGAAAGGAAACCCTAGTCTCTCCATCATTTGGGACATGTGGACATCTTTATTGCCAAATTATATCCTTACATACAAAGTACAAATGTAGAGACAACAAGATTAATTACTACACCATGTGACATAAATTATATTACTAGACCGCCAACCATGCTGAAAAAAGGTACTAGCTACCATCTCCAAATGGATGCATTCAGATATAATAAAATAATCATGTGCCTTTACACTCCACAGTAAGAACTGTGCAATGTGTAGCCATGTGTATGACCTCCAAGAAATTAGAAGCTTTATTTATATTGAAAGGTAAGAACTATCCAATGTGTAGCCATGTGCATAGCCTCCAAGAAATTAGAAGATTTATTATTATTGAAAGGTAACATTATTACGTTAGCTCCATATGTTCAACATAAACACACATTATAAGTAAAATTTGGGTCTTGTTTAGTTATTAATTTTCCCCATTTTAATAGTTCTGAAACGTATGTGTTTGAAAATCTTTCAAATGAGTATTTCACGGGAAGCCGATAAGGAATTCCGTTAACAACCGGTTCTTTAGAACAACTCGATGAATTTAGTAGATCCTTTTATGAGGCCCTTGATGACCATAGATCGAACCTATATTATTTTTACAGTGCGATGACTAGCTATTCATGGACTAGCTGTACCAACTATTTTTTAATTCAAGGCTAAAGTAGGAGGGGAAAGATTGAATGATAAACACGGTTGCCGTATGAGGTGAGGCGAAAGGGATTTCGAAGAACAAGGGATGAGGATAATCTCACCCGCTCCTAGGTCGCCCCCACATGGCGGCTAGGGGCGCCCCCTCTTCCCCCGACCCCGTCTCCCCAACCACGCCTCTCCGCCGCCGCCGGTAGCGGAAGCTGACAAGCGAAGCCTGCTCGGTGTCGGCGGTGGTGGATTCCCTAGGGACTCGCTCGGGAGGAGGTCGGCATGGGACATCCTCGATCTGGCAACGTCTGCAGCAACAGGCCGACTGTGACACCCCCGGGATTAGGGCTAGATAAATCCCAGACCTCTGTCTGCTATAAGCGTAACCAAAATTTCGAAAGCATATAGAGAGAATTGATAACACAACAGTTATCCTATGACACAAAAAATATTACAGCGAGCTCATAACTGAGCAAAGAACCAAAATATTACAAGCAGAGGTCACTGACCACAAACATCAAACAACGGAAGACAAATTGTGCTATTAAGTATAGCAAACTTAACAAATGTCCTAAGAGGCCTGAAGCATAACGATGACGTTCAATCCATAGATCTTAGACTGCCGACCGGGAACCCCAAGCTACTTGTCGATGTCTGTGTTGTAAAGAACTCTTCTTCTACGGTAACACTTACTCTGCTGCAAAAGTATCAACAAAGAAAGGGTGAGTACATGGTGTACTCTGCAAGACTTATGGTTGGTGGAGTTATTTTGCATAAAGCCATCTTTGTTTGTAAGACAATAGGGAGAAGAATCTCGACTAATTAGAATATTTTAAAAGGGGATAAGAGAGCGGTATCTCTAGCTTTGATCATCTTTTGATATCCACCGAATCTTTATCAGCCGAACCTACCAACTAGGATCACCCCCTCGTACCCATGAGAAAGCATCCTTAAGCACACATTACTCAACTTGCCAAGTTTTACGATTAGGTTCAAGTTCTCTATGATCTTAGAATCTGTTCCCAAGTCGTCCATAACCACATACGCGACTTTTAGAAAAGATTAGTACCCTGGGTGTACAACTTTACCCACACGTACCAACCGATTCTTAATGCCAATGTTATTAGCCCTCTTCCTGGGAAGGCCGACAAAAAATGGTTGACCATGACCTTTACCTTGCTTTCGCCGAGACCATGAGTCACGCACTAAGGAGATGTTGCCGTAACGGGTCGAGTCCCAAAGCCAGTCCCTATAGATGTGTGTGGGGTTCAAGATAATGGAGTCTGTGCCTCTCTTGTTCCCGGCCACGCTTACTTACCTGCTATGAATGCACCCCCTTCACCTCCTTCGAGAAGAACCAGAATGTGTATGTCGAATGGAAAACCTGAACTATGTGACTCATGGAATCTACTAGGCAATTTAGTTGGTCGAGGGGGTTTCCAGGCCCCCGTGTGGTTATACGCTCGTCTTGGTTCAAGAGGCAATAACCTAGGTCCTAGTAGTGGCAAATATGGGACTGCAAAAACCACTACCCACCATGGCCTCCCATAAAAGCCTTAGCATGTTTAACTTTCATCTCTGATCATACCACGTCATACTGTACAACTAGGTTCATTCGTAGCTCTGATTCATCAACCAGATGGACCAGTGTAACAACTAAGCATGGCTAAACACAACAGATATAAACGGCTCTAGCAACGCTTCACAAGCCAAACCCTAGTTATGCTAGGAGCAGTGGATCAGGGAATATAGGCTACAAAGCAAACATGCATCAGATAGGATTACTCTATATATTGATAAAAGACTTTAGAATCGTATGCACATGGCAAGAATTTAAATACTTTGAAAGCATAGGATTTATATGTATGTGTGGGGCTTCGCTTGTCTTTGCTAGTTGATACCCAACTATATATCTAGGTATATCGTCTGGACTTGTTCATCGGGGATCCATTGCGTCTCTTCGATGGTGTTGATCTCAATCATCCGTCTTGGAATCGATCTCGTTTCTCGCGTTCATCTCCGTACTACCAAGAAGAAGCGGAAATACCGGAAAAGGAATACAACAATCAACACAAGGCATCGATGCAATACTCCAGCAATAATGATGACATGACAAGTTAAAAGTTATTGAAATGAAACCCTAAAACATGCTCGGTCATTTTAAACAGGGTCTGAGGGGTGTAAACCCTAATTATGGAGGAACCTCGGAGTCACCTATCGGGTTCATTTTCTTCTTCTAATTAAACTTGCAATTTGAGTTGTTGAACAATGCATTATTATAGCTCTATTGTGTAGATCTTATTTTTCTGAACATTTTGATATATTATACACATTTTTCTGAATTACAAATTAAAAGTTATTGAATTTACTAATTTATAATAATTTCTAAAATTATTAAACCATTTAATAGGATTATTGCGTCACGCTGACGTCAGCACAAGGTATCTAATACTTTTCTCACCCGAGCTTGAGCTAGCCAGTGAGACTGACTGCTGGGCCCGGTGCCACGTCGACGCATCTTGGCGCCATGATACGTCGGAAACGTTTCTATAATTTTTGATGCTCCATGCTTGGTTAGTATCTACTTTGCTTTGCTTTGTATACACTTTGAGGTGTTTTTATATCTTTTCTGGAACTAATCTATTAACAAGTTGGCACAGTGCCAGTTGCCTGTTTTCTTCTATTTTTGGTTCTAGAAAGGCAGAAAATCAATATTTTCGGAATTGGACGGGACAAAAGCCAAACTCAATTTTTTACCGTGGGCGACACGAAGTCCAGAGGGGAGACAGAGAGGCGAACCAGGTCCGCCACACCCCCTTGGTAGGGTGTGGGCCCCCTGGCCGCCTCCCAGCCTCGCCTCTTCGCCTATAAGAAGCCCCTGATGCAGAAACCCTAGGCACCCGATATAAACTCCATGAAACCTTCTGTAGCCACCGCCACCATCGTCCCTAGATCGGGGGGATCTGAAGCTCTTCCCGGCACCCTGCCGGAGGGGAGATCATCCCGGAGGCCTGCTTCTCCGGTATTATGTGTGAGTAGTTCTACTTTGGACTATGGGTCCATGTAGTAGCTAGATGGTTGTATCTCCTCCTTGTGCTTTCATGTATAGATCTTGTGAGCTCCGTTCATGATCAAGATCTAATATATTTGTAATCATGCATGTTGTGTTTGCGGGGATCCGATGGATATTGAGATTACTATGTCAGATTGATTAATGGTTTTGTCTATTTAATACTATCATGTCTGTGTTGTTTGTGATCTTGCATGCTCTCCGTTGTTAGTAGCTATCTTGGCCACGTAGTTGATAGTGACTCCAAGAGGGGGTATTTATGCTCGATAGTGGGTTCATGCCTCTAGTTTCCAAGGGAAGTGACAGAAATCTCTTCGGTTGTAGATGTGTTATTGCCACTAGGGAGAAAACAACGGTCTCTTATTCATATACCAAGTGGATTGTTTACCTTACACACTTTGCTTAAAGCAGTTGTCTGTTGCTTGCAACTTAATACTGGAGGGGGTTCGGATGATAAACTGAAGGTGGACTTCTAGTCATAGATGAAGTTGGATGGCGGTCTATGTATATTTTTGTATTGCCCAATCGAATCTCATAGGATCTTTTTGTCTGGTATTGCATTGTTATGCTTTGCTCAGTTCCTGTCAAGTGCCCTGTTGTAATTTGTTTATCCTTCATGCCATGTTGTTTATCTAAGGAGAGCACCTCTAGTGAACTATGTACCACAGTCCAATCTTTAACATTGATACATATTCCACTATTACTTGTTTACTTGCTGCAAATGCTTACCTTCCACACCATATGTTTAATCCTTTGTTACAGAAAACCGATGAGCTTGACAACCTCACTGATTTGTTGGGGCAAAGTCTTGAGTTTGTGTTGTGTAGATTTCCATGTTACTTGCAACACCTTTGAGACGTTTCCTTCCTCCTACTGGTTCGATAACCTCGGTTTCTTACTGTGTTCATCACACCTTGCTCTTGAGGTTTCCAACAAAGCGTCCCACGATAGTGCTGGGCGTCATCAAGCCTTTTCTGGCGCCGTTGCCGGGGAGGCTAAGGACGTCTTCACAAGGGGAGTCCTCCACTTCCTTTCTCTTCACTTTGTTTTTAGTTTGCTTAGTTTCTTTTGCTTGGTTTTTTTGCCTCTTTTCAAAAATTCAAAAAAATAGTTTGGTTTGCTTTCTTTATTCAAAAACACGAAAAAATTAATTCCTACCCTAGTTGCTACCATGTCTGGTTTTGGACCAATCTTTATTTCACCTATGGAAGAGATCTCTACTTTTAAGCAAAAAAGTGAAGAGAGTTTTAAAGAAGCTTGGTCTAGAATTTCCGCTTTACAGAGGGAAACTGAGCCTAATATGAGTCTTAGCTTGGTTATTGATAGTTTCTACCATGCTATTGCTCTTCGTTATAGATATGCTTTGGATGCTGTGGCTGAGAAAGATATTTTGCTATGTACTGAGAATGAAGCTTTTGATGCCATAAAGAAATTGATTAAAATTTATGGTACACCTGGCAAGTCTGATTCCTCTTTCACAAATATTTTTGCTAGGTTGAACACTCTTGAGACCAGTATTGCTGCTATGAATAGTTTCTATCACACGCTTAGGGATTATCATGATTATATTCCCATAAATTCTGAGCCTTTAAAGTGGTTTCCCACAATCAAAGTGTCTATAAATACTACACTTTTTGATGCTCGCTGTGACATCATGTCTGAATTTTGCCTCATGCCTAAAGATATCTATGAATATTTGAGTCTTTGGGGGCTTTCTGAAGGAGGAGAGGAAATCTCTCTTACTAATAAATCTCAGGGAAAATGGTGTCTACTGATTATCTTGTTATTGAATGTGTAGGCAAAGGACATATCACACTTGGAAGATCCTTACTGAAACACCTTGGAGCAATAATAGATGTGGGAAAAGGCATTATGCATTTTGATCCTCCAGTAAGCTATCATATATTCCCTAAAGATAAGAAGAAAGGTAAGAAAGGAAAGAACAAGAGGGTTAATGCCTCATTTGAAAATACTTGATTCTTCTTGCTTCTTGTGCCTAACTTAAAGGCGTTAAAGAAAAATATTTGTTGGGAGATAACCCAAGAGTTTCCTTGAGTATTGGAAGTTATTACTTCAGTAATAGCCTCTTCTTATCCTTTTTGTTTGCTTCCTGTGCCAAGAATGACCTCTAATGAGAGGGAAGTAAGATTTGGGGAGTTGTTGTCCTGAAACAGATTTCTGTCCTCCACCATAAAAATTCGGGAGGAGTCTCTATAAGTCGGATTGAGCTGAAAATGTACGAATAAATCCCCCAGTATGTTAGATAACTTTCGTTAGTTCAACACTTTTTGATTTGAGCAACAGAAGATTTTCAAAAAAATCGGTTTCTACCTGCTGGTCTGTTTTGACAGATTTCTGCCATTATTTGCATTTGCTTCTTATTGATTCCTTTTTGAGTTCTCTTTAGGTGAATTGAGCTTTTTGAAGGAGTTGCTACAGTAGCTTGTGTTTTTAGTGAAAAGTTTTGCTGTTCCAAAGCTTTACCTAAAGGTCTATTATCTTTTGAATACACTAATGTTGCTAATGAAGATTGTGTGAAATTCTGTATGAAGGAAACAAATTAGGTGTAGAGAGAGAATGATGTAATGAGATGAAGAATGGACAAAAGCTTAAGCTTGGGGATGCCACCCCGGTGTCACCCCAAGAAATATCCAAGAGGTACAAGCGTCAAAGCTTGGGGATGCCCAAAGCATCCCCTTCTTCATCAATAAAAAGCTCAGGTCTGTCTAGACACTTTGTTTTTATTGTTTCATGCACAAGTTGTCTTGTTCTTGGAGCGTATTAGTTTTCGTTTGGTTTGCTTAGTTTGTTTAGTTTGATTGAATAAAGTAGTTTGGACCCCCATTCTCGCTGTGTTGTTTCAAATAAGTTGCTTGGTGTTGGAAAGGAGTAGGAAGTTCCTGCTTGAAAGTGAAAGAGGGGCTTGCATTGACTGTGATCTAGACTTTAGCATGACATGCTAGGTATTGTTTTGACCTTATGCTTAGTGATTATTGCTGTAGCATGTCTTGTTCCAAACAATTTGGATTGGTTAGTGTGCCTTGAAAAAATTATGCGTTGTTTTAGCATGCAAAAGCATAGTATTGTGGTATTCTCCTTTGATGCTTTGTTTGGGTTGACTTGGCACATGCTCACACCATGTTATGACTATGAACAAGTCACCGTAGCCTCTATGATAATTTTTTCTTGACTTGTAGTACCACTCTATGCTTTGATTAGTAATGTTTTGTTGCTCTGCATGATTATGGCCGTTATTGCTCTCTTAGTTGGTTGCTTCCAGTCTTTTGCTAGCATCCACTTGTATGAGTAAGTTCTACTCATTCTTCCAATTCCCAAGAAATCAAGTTATTCCAAAGTGTCCACTATAAACTCCTATGCATGGTGTGTTACACCATTCCAAGTATATTCTTGTTTTCAGCTATCTTCCAGTTAAAAAGTCTCTTTGTGGAAAGAACCCCTTCTGGAAAGGTTGGATTGGTTTTTTACATCTGCCTCCTAGACTCAAAGCTTTCCTTCAACTATGGTTACTACTCTTACCAAACCTACCTCTGACCATCTTCCTTGTGTCATCTCCATTGGCACAATGATTCCAAAAGCTCAGGTTTTCAGATTTGAGAACTATTGGATGCATCATAAGGATTTTAAAGCAATTGTTCAAAATGCCTGGAACATCCCTGTTGGCTTCCATGATTCTGCCAAAAAAATTAATGCTAAATTCAAAAATGTTAGAAGGGGACTGAAGCTCTGGGCAAAAAATCTGCCTTGCTTGAAATCTCAAATTTGCAATGTCAATGCCACCATTGATCTCTTAGATGTCCTGGAGGAAATGAGAACTCTTACCATTCTGGAATGGAATCTTAGAGATCTCCTGAAAAATCTTATTATCTCACTTGTACAAGATCAAAATGCTTATTGGAAGCAAAGAGGGAAAATTAAATGGGTCAAGTTGGGTGATGAGAACAAAATTCTTTCATTCAAGAGCTACCATAAGTTTCAGGCATAACTACATATCCAGGATCAAAGATGATTCTAATGAAGAGATTCATGATCATTGTGGTAAAGCTGATCTACTTTGGAAGGCCTTCAAAAATAGAATGGGCTCATCTGATAAGCCTGAAATGCACTTCAATCTTAGTGATTTGGCAGGTGAATGCTTAAGATAAGAGGAAAAGGATGTTTTGGAAGAACCCTTCTCTGATGATGAGATTGAAGGTGTAAAAGAACTTCCTAATGACAAATCCCCTGGCCCAGATGGCTTCAACAATGAATTCATTAAACAATGCTGGCCTATCATTAAGGAGGATGTTAAACAACTCCTTGTGGATTTCTATGAGGGCCAGACTTCTTTGGAAAGCATTAATGCCTCTTTCATCACCCTCATTCCAAAAAATGAAGCCCCTTTGACACCTGCTGACTTTAGGCCTATTTCTCTGCTAAACAGTGTCTTCAAGATTATTACCAAAATTCTGGCCAACAGACTTCAAAAAGTTATCCTCAAACTTGTCCACAAAAACCAGTATGGTTTCCTCAAACAAAGGTCTATTCAGGACTGTTTAGGTTGGGCATTTGAATTCCTTGATCAATGCCACAAGTCCAAAGAAGAAATACTAATTATTAAGCTTGATTTTTAAAAGGCATCTGATAGAATCGAGCATTCAACAATTATTAATATTCTCAAAGCCAAAGGTTTTGGTGAAAAATGGATTACTTGGATTCAGTTGATCTTTGGTTCTACTTCTTCCTCTGTTTTGTTAAATGGAGTGCCTGGGAAAAAGTTTTACTGCAGAAGAGGTGTAAGGCAAGGGGATCCTTTATCCCCTCTCCTGTTTGTCTTGGCTGCTGATCTTCTTGAAAGCATCCTCAATAAAGCCATGAGCCTTGGACTTCTCTCCCTCCCCCTTGAGGGTGTGTTTTATCCTGATTTCCCTGTTGTGCAGTATGCAGATGACACTCTTTTAATCCTTAAAGCTGACTCAGAGCAATTATTGTACCTTAAGGCTCTACTTCATACTTTTGCTCTCTCCACTGGACTCAAAGTCAATTATTCTAAATCTAGTATGATGCCAATCAACATGGATTCTGAGAGGCTTGGGCACTTTGCCAGTACACTTTCATGCCTCCCTGGCTCATTACCTTTCACCTACCTTGGATTGCCTTTAAGCATCAATAAGCCTACAGTGGAACATTTTCTGCCTATTGTTCAGAGAGTTGAGAGAAGATTGTGTGGGATTGCTGATTTTCTAAATTATGGGGGAAAATTGCAATTGGTTAAATCTGTCTTATCTTCCCTTCCCATATATTATATGAGTTGTTTTGATCTTCCTGTCACTATTAAAGATCAGTTGATTAAGTATATGAGACAATGCTTGTGGAGGAAGAAAACCACTGATGTTCAAGCAAGAGGTCAAGCCCTTGTAGCATGGAATAAAGTTTGTAGACCAAAGAACCATGGAGGTTTGGGGGTACTGGACCTTAATGTTCAAAACTCAGCACTTCTTTTGAAAAATTTGGATAAATTCTACAACCACAAGGACATCCCATGGGTTCATCTTGTCTGGAACACTTATTATTGCAATGGTAAACTGCCCGGAAGATGTCTGGAGGGATCTTTTTGGTGGAAGGCACATCTGAAATTGGTTGATATATTCAAAGGAATTGCAAAGTGCTCGGTGGGAGATGGAAAATCCACCCTTCTCTGGACTGATATGTGGAATGATGGATGTCTACAGCATAAGCTTCCTCATATTCTTTCTTATGCAAAAAATCCTCACATCTCTGTTTATGAGTTCTTACAGACGGACAACATGCAAGATCACTTTTTTCTCCCTCTGTCACAACAAGCTTACCATGAATATCAAAGCCTTGAGCAAATTCTCAGTGATGGAATGCAGGGAGAAGCAGATAACTGGAGCTATATCTGGGGAAGTGCTATTTTCTCAGTTCAAAAGGCTTATTATTCTTTATCTGGTTATCAGTCTGTACAACCACACTTTTCCTGGTTGTGGAAGTCCTCTTTCCAGCAAAAACATAAGTTCTTCTTCTGGCTTTTGCTCCTTGATAGGCTAAATACCAGGAATCTTCTGAAAAGGAAAAGATTTGCTCTGGACTCGTATGACTGTGTGTTTCATGGTTGCACAAGTGAGGAAACTATTCTACACTTATTTTGGGGCTGTCCTTTTGCAAAGGCATGCTGGGCTGAAATTTTCCCTGTCCAAGATTTTGATCACAATCTTTTTGAAGCTTTGGCCAGTATTAAAAAAGGCCTAAAAGTCCCTTTTGCAATGGAAATTATCGTCCTAGGAGCTTGGGGCATATGGATGTGCAGAAACAATGAAATCTTCAACAACAATCATGCTTCCCTTGAGGAATGGAGGGCTATTATTTCTCAGGAATTAAGATGGGTCCTGTGTAGAATTAAGAAAAAGAATTACCAGGGCCTCAAAGATTGGATTAGCAATAATTTAGATAGGAGATAGCTGCTCATAGTGTTATCCCTCTTTTGAGGTGGCTTGAGACTTGTAATAATTACTTGTAACTCTCTGTGATTTATAAAAATTGCAGTGGGGTTCTTTACCCTACTGTTTCACCCTCAAAAAAAGTCTCTTTGTTATGTGAAAACTTAGTGATTAAAGCCCTCACAAACTTGATCGCACATTTTATATTATTTGCCCCTAATAAACTTGAACCATTGTGTCGTCTATGTTGTATATGCTTGCACTTATACATTGGAATTAGTAGAACCGTGTTGTCACGGGGAACATTTTCAACATTTCACTTGTACCTTGTACTCAGTTGATATCATGCTCTTTTGTCTATGGATGTCACCGGTGTGAAATAAAGAGGGAACTTGTAAGTCCACGGAGTATATATTTTGTGTTAGAGAAATGCCTGGGCCGCTAGCCTAAGCCATGCCTAATCATGGTGGAAACTTGCAGCATCACCATAATAACCTATCTATGAAGGATCCTCAATAAAAATCTATGCACATAGTAAATAAAAAGATCGCAGAGATGCTCATTGTCTGCTTGCCTTGTCATTTTGGTTATGGGATAGCTCATGTACCATGTGCAAGGGGTACCCCGTTGGCGGTTCTCTATGATATGCATGTACTTACAATGACAAGAACTTACAGGTGACTGAAGTTGAGTAGCATGAGGTGTGGCCCTCATATTCAAGGGACTTGAGATTGCCAACTTATAATTTGTCAAGCATATACTCCATAGTTTGTTCACTTTAACCTTAATCACTTCAAGATGATTATGATAGGGGCAATGAGGGCTGAAAGCTAACAAGTACCATAATTTTTGGAAGCTCTTTTTGAAACTTGAAATCCATGCTTCCCTTTGTGAAGTGCCTTTCTGCCACCATTATTTGAGTCTCCACCTTCTACCTTTAGGCACCATTAAGAGAGCATAGTTTCCATTCTGTGTGCAGTGTCCCAAAACTTATTGATTGATGCATATTGTGTTATTACTTGTTCTCGTCTACTTGTTTCTAGCCACCCTTGTGAACTTTGAAGGTGTCCTATGCATCTATTTGCTAATCTATGAGGGACAAGCTGAATGCCACTATGCCATGTTTTCTGTATGTGAAACAAACAAACGTTTTTCAATGCATGTTATTCATGATCTTTGTTTGTAGCCTTTCATGTTGCATGCATAGTTACTATGTCCTATTGTTAGAACTCCATCTTCCATGCACATGTTTAGAGTTCTTTGATCCCAGCTTTCAATGCTTGCAAATGGTTTGATCTTGGTTTTGACGGTGCATGTCACCTCAAAAATTATTCTTTTATCACTTACCTACTCGAGGACGAGCATGAGTTAAGCTTCGGGATGCTTGATACGTCGGAAACGTATCTATACTTTTTGATGCTCCATGATTGTTTAGTATCTACTTTGCTTTGCTTTGTCTACACTTTGAGGTGTTTTTATATCTTTTATGGAACTAACCTATTAACAAGTTGCCACAGTGCCAGTTGCCTATTTTCTTCTGTTTTTGGTTCCAGAAAGGCAGAAAATCAATATTCTCGAAATTGGACGGGACAAAATCCAAAGTCAATATTTTACCGTGGGCGACACGAAGTCCAGAGGGGAGACGAAGAGGCGAACCAGGGCCACCACACCCCCCTAGGCACGGGTAGGCCCTACCCTGCGCCTGGGTAGGGTGTGGGCCCCCTGGCCGCCTCCCAGCGTCGCCTCTTCTCCTATAAGAATCCCCCGATGCAGAAACCCTAGGCACCCGATCAAAACTCCACGAAACCTTCTATAGCCCCCGCCACCATCGTCCCTAGATCGGGGGGATCTAAAGTTCTTCCCACCACCTGCCGGAGGGGAGATCATCCCGGAGGACTTCTTCTCCGGTATGATGCGTGAGTAGTTCCACCTTGGACTATGGGTCCATGTAGTAGCTAGATGGTTGTATATCCTCATTGTGCTTTCATGTATAGATCTTGTGCGCTCCGTTCATGATCAAGATCTAATCTATTTGTAATCATGCATGTTGTGTTTGGGGGGATCCGATGGATATTGAGATTACTATGTCAGATTGATTAATGGTTTTGTCTATTTGATACTATCATGTCTGTGTTGTTTGTGATCTTGCATGCTCTCCGTTGTTAGTAGCTATCTTGGCCAAGTAGTTGCTAGTGACTCCAAGAGGGGGTATTTATGCTCGATAGTGGGTTCATGCCTCTAGTTTCCAAGGGAAGTGATAGAAATCTCTTCGATTGTAGATGTGATGTTGCTACTAGGGAGAAAACAACAGTCTCTTGTTCATAGAACAAGTGGATTTTTTACCTTACACACTTTGCTTAAAGCATTTGTCTGTTGCTTGCAACTTAATATTGGAGGGGGTTCGGATGATAACCTGAAGGTGGACTTCTAGTCATAGATGCAGTTGGATGGCGGTCTACGTATATTGTTGTATTGACCAATCGAATCTCATAGGATCTTTTTGTCTGGTATTGAATTGTTATGCGTTGCTCACTTCCTGTCAATTGCCCTGCTGTAATTTGTTACCCTTCATGCCATGTTGTTTATCTAAGGAGAGCACCTCTAGTGAACTATGGACCCCGGTCCAATCTTTACCATTGATACATCTTCCACTATTACTTGTGTACTTGCTGCAAACCCTTACCTTCCACACCATACGTTTTGTTGGAGATATGCCCTAGAGGCAATAATAAATGTAGTTATTATTATATCTTTGTGTTTATGATAAATGTTTACATTCATGCTATAATAGTATTAACAAGGAAACATTGATACTTGTGTGATTTGTAAACTTAAATTGAAGTCCCTAGTATAGCCTCTATACTTCACTAGCTTGTTGGTTGATAGATGATTGTGGTTTCCCTATCATGAACATTGAGATGTTATCAACAACAAGATCATATCGTTAGGAGAATGATATGGTGGACATACTCCTATAGATAAGCGTAGCATAAAGATCAAGTCATTTCAATAGTTCAATTGCTATATGCTTTCTGATACATAGTAACCTAATTCCTTCGACCATGAGATCATGCATATCACCTTTACCGGATGGATGCTTTGATGACATCAAACACCACACCGTAACTGGGTGGCTATAAAGGTGGAATTGAGTGTTCGGAAAGTATTGGTTGAAACACATGGATCAAGAGTGGGATTTGTCCATCCATATGACGGATAGATATACTCTGGGCCCTCTCGGTGGAATGTCATCCAATTAGCTTGCAAGCATGTGACTGGTTCACAAGGGATCACATATCACGGGAACGAGAAAAGAGTACTTATCGGTAACGAGGTTGAACTAGGTATGCAGAGATACCGACGATCATAACCTCGGATAAGTAAACTATCGTGAGACAAAGGGAAATTGGTATCGTATGTAAGTGGTTCATTCGATCGCAAAGTAATCGTAGAAATATGTGGGAGCCATATGAATTTCCAGATTCCTCTATTGGTTATTGTTCGGAGAAGTGTCTCGATCATGTCCGCATAATTCACGAACCGTAGGGAGACACACTTAAGGATTCGACGTTGTTTGAGTAGTTATGGTATTATGAGAAAGAGACCGAATGTTGTTCGGAGTCTCGGATGGGATCCGGAATATCACGAGGTGATCCGGAATGGTCCGGAGAATAAGATTCATATAAGGAAAGTCCCGTTTCGGAGTTGCGGAATGATTCCGGTGTTTTCATCGGGAATGTTCTAGAAGGTTCCGGAATGTCCGGCACTCCGGGGGGGAGGGTACATGAATGTGTTATATCAAAGTTGGTATGATTTCATCATGTACTAAGTGTCATCGCTGTCCGAAATAAAGGGTTAATTCAAATCCTAGTTTGAAAAGTCAAACGGCTAGTTTGAAAAGTCAAACTGCCAGTTTTCGGAAAGAGGAGAAGGAGGATTGGTGGAGGCCGACTTGGGGGAGGAGTCCCCTTGGCCGGCGCGCCACCCAAGGCCGACTTGGGGAGGGACTCCTCCCCTTGGCCGCCGGCCCTCCCACCTATAAAAGGAGGGGCAGGGCCCCCTCCTCTAGACACACAAGTTCCTATCTTCTACCTCCGGTTTAGAGCCGTTTCGGTTTAGAGCTTCTAATTGCTTTAGCCTTCGGTTTAGAGCCTTCTAATTGGTTTAGATCCTTCTAATTGGTGTGTCTAATTACTAGACCACTAATAGCCTCTCTCATACTCCACCATACTCGCACCGGCTTAAGGCGAAGCCCTGCGGGATCTCCCCTCTACTTCCGGTACCACGCCGTTGTGCTGCCGGAATCGCGAGGAGAGTGCTACAACCTCCGCTGCCTGCTGGAACATGGGAGAGGAAGGTCTTCGTCGAGTACAGAACGTGTGACCGACTGCGGGAGCGCTGCCGGAACGCAGCGCCGGAAGGATCGTCTACACGATCTTGAGATCGGAAAGAGTACGACTACATCACCCACGAGAATCCGCTCTCGTTAAACACTTTGGAATCTTCGAGGGTAAGTTATTCCATCGACTCGTTGCTACAATCTAGTAGATAGATCTTGGCTTGTTGGTTTGTATGCGATAGAAAATTTTTGTTTTCCATGCTACAAAACCCTACAGTGGTATCAGAGCCGTGTCTATATGTAGATCTGTTGCACGAGTAGAACACAATGGTCATTGTGGGCGTTGATGCTTTTATTGTCGATTGCTTCTTGTGTACTTTGCATCTTGCGGTATGTTGGGATGAAGCGGCCCGGGCTAACCTTACATGACATCGTTCATGAGACTTGCTCCACGCTTGACATGCAACTTGTATTGCATAAGTGGCTTTGCGGGTGCCTGTTTCTCCTAGCATAGTTAAGATCCAATTTACAACGGGTGATTAACAATACTAGTATCAATGTTGTGGTTCATGTTCGTAAGTTAGAACGACACTTATAGAAAGCCCCAAACCACGTAAAATATGCAAAGAAAGTAGAGGCGTCTAACTTTGTTTTGCAGGGGTGTGCAGTGATGTGATATGGCCATGATTGTGATTATATTTGATGTATGCAATGTTCCTTCTTGTAAGTTGGCAACCGGCAGGAGCCATATGGTTGTCTTTATTTTATGTTAAGACCCGCGTGTCTATTCAAAGTAGTTGTAATAGTTGAAGCCGGTGGACGACAACCATGGAGAGGCGTCATTGACCTTGATGCAATGCCGGTGATGATGGAGATCATGTTCGTGGTTGAAGATAGAGATCGGAAGCACGAAGAAGAAAGGCCATATCATATCACATATATATATTGAATTGCATGTGATGTTAATCCTTTATGCATCTTGTATTGCTTAGTAGACGACGGTAGCATTATAAGATGATCCCTCATGCACATGAATTTCAAGTCATAAAGTGTTCACCCTTAGTTAGCACCGTTGCTAAAGCTTGTTGTTTCGAAGCACCACATGATGATCGGGTGTGTTAGATTCCGCAAGTGTATACAACGTGGGCAAGCCAGATTTGCTCATGCAGAGACTAAGGTTTGATCTTGACGAGCCTAGCATGTACAGACATGGTCTCGGAACACGGATCACCGAAAGGTAAAGCATGAATCATATAGTAGATATGATGAATATGACGATTGTTCGCCATTGAAACTATATCAACTCTCGTGATGATCGGTGTTGATGTGGTGGATTTGGTTCGTGTGATCACTAAAACAATGTGAGGGATATTGTTTTGAGTGGGAGTTCACCTAGATTAACTTTATTAATTAATTTGAACTCAATTTGTCATAAACTTAGTCTAAACTATTGCAAATATGTTGTAGATCAATGGCAGCCCCTACCATCAATTTTAATGCGTTCCTAGAGAAAGAAAAGTTGAAAAACAATGGAAGCAACTTCGCGGATTGGTTCCGCAATTTGAGGATTGTCCTCACAGCTGGTAATTTGACCTATGTGCTGGATGCACCGCTGGGTGACCCACCTGCAGATGATGCTCCCGATGAAGTAAAGAATGTTTACCTCGCTCGGAAGAATCAGTACTCCATAGTTCAGTGTGCTATCTTGTATGGTTTGGAATCGGAGCTTCAGAAAAGGTTTGAGGATTCAGACCCATATGATATTGTCGAGGATCTCAAATTGATTTTTGAGACTCATGCAGCAATTGAAAGCTATGAGGCTTCTGAAAAGTTCTTTAACTGCAAGATGGAAGAGGGCAGCTCCGTCAGTGAGCATGTGCTTAAGATGTCTGGGCATGCAAACAAACTTCAAAGCTTGGGTATAGTGATTCCTAATGCTTTGGGGATTTACCGTGTCCTCCAATCACTACCACCAAGTTACAAGAACTTTGTGATGAACTACAACATGCAGAACATGAATAAGACGTTGCCAGAACTCTTTGCCATGTTGAAATCTGCAGAAGTGGAGATCAAGAAAGAGCACCAACTGTTGTTGGTCAATAAGACCACCAAATTCAAGAAAGGCAAGTCTAAGCAAAAGGGACACTTCAAGAAGGGTGGTAAGAAAGTTACCACGCCGGCGAAGAAGACCAAGGCTGGACCTAAGCCTGATACTGAGTGCTTTTACTACAAGGGAGAAGGTCACTGGAAGCGGAATTGCCCAAAGTACTTGGCGGATTTGAAGAACGGCAACATCAAGAAGAAAGGTATATCTGATATACATGTTATTGATGTGTATCTCACTAGTACTCGTAGTAGTGCCTGGGTATTTGATACTGGTTCGGTTGCGCATATTTGTAACTCGAAACAGGTGCTGCAGAATAAACGGAAGCTAGCGAAGAACGAGGTGACGATGCGAGTGGGAAATGGATCAAAGGTTGATGTGATCGCGGTCGGCATGCTACCCCTTCATCTACCATCGGGATTAGTTTTATACTTAAATAATTGTTATTTGGTGCCTGCGTTGAGCATGAACATTATATCGGGATCTTGTTTATTGCGAGACAGTTACTTGTTTAAGTCCGAGAATAATGGTTGTTCGATTTATATGAGTAATATGTTTTATGCACATGCACCTTTGATAGATGGTCTATTCTTATTGAATCTCGATAGTGGAAATACACATATCAACAACATTGAGGCTAAACGTTTGAAATCAAGCGATAATTCGACCTATATGTGGCACTGTCGTCTTGGTCACATTGGAGTGAAACGTATGAAGAAACTCCATTCCGATGGACTTCTTGAATCACTTGAAAGATGCGAAGCATGTCTGATGGGTAAAATGACTAAGACTCCATTTTCTGGTATGATGGAGCGAGCTACGGACTTATTGGAAATCATACATACCGATGTGTGTGGTCCAATGAGTGTAGCATCGCGCGGTGGTTATCGTTATGTTCTTACCTTCACGGATGACTTGAGTAGATATGGGTATATCTATTGCATGAAACATAAGTCCGAAATTTTGAGAAGTTTAAGGAGTTTCAAAGTGAGGTAGAGAATCAACGTAACAAGAAGATTAAATTTCTACGTTCTGATCGTGGAGGTGAATATCTAAGTTACGAGTTTGGCGAGCATTTGAAGAAATGCGGAATACTTTCACAATTGACACCGCCGGGAACACCACAGCGTAATGGTGTGTCCGAACGTCGTAATCGAACTCTCTTAGATATGGTTCGTTCTATGATGTCACTTACAGATTTACCGCTATCATTTGGGGTTATGCATTAGAAACAGCCGCATTCACTTTAAATAGGGCACCATCGAAATCCGTTGAAACGACACCGTATGAATTATGGTTTGGGAAGAAACCTAAATTGTCGTTCCTTAAAGTTTGGGGATGCGAAGCCTATGTAAAGAAGTTACAGCCGGACAAGCTTGAACCCAAAGCGGAAAAATGCGTCTTCATAGGATACCCGAAGGAAACTATTGGGTATACCTTCTATCATAGATCCGAAGGCAAGATCTTCGTTGCCAAGAATGGATCCTTTCTAGAGAAGGAATTTCTCTCGAAAGAAGTGACTGGAAGGAAAGTAGAACTCGACGAGGTTGTCGAACCTTCTCTCGAAATTGCGAGTAGCGCAGCACCGGAAGAAGTTCCTGTGGTGCCTGCACCAATAAGAGAGGAAGCTAATGATGGTGATCATGAAACTTCGGTTGAAGTTGCTACAGAGCCTCGGAGGTCAACGAGAACTCGTACCACTCCAGATTGGTATGATTCCGTTATGAATGTCATGTTGGTGGACAACACCGATGACCCTGAGACATATGAGGAAGCGATGATGAGCCCAGATTCCAATAAATGGCAAGAAGCCATGAAATCCGAGATTGGATCCATGTACGAAAACCAAGTATGGACTTTTGTGGACTTACCGGATGGCCGGAAGGCTGTCGAGAACAAATGGATTTTCAAGAAGAAAACAGATGCTGATGGTAATGTTACTGTCTATAAAGCTCGACTTGTCGCAAAAGGGTTTCGACAAATTCAAGGAGTTGACTACGATGAGACTTTCTCACCAGTAGCAAAGCTAAAGTCTGTGAGGATTATGTTAGCAATCGCTGCATATTATGATTATGAGATATGGCAGATGGATGTCAAAACAGCATTCCTCAATGGAGACATTGATGAAGAGTTGTATATGATGCAACCCAAAGGTTTTGTCGATCCTAAAGATGCTAACAAGGTATGCAAACTTCAACGATCCATCTATGGATTGAAGCAAGCATCCCGAAGTTGGAATCAACGTTTTGATAAGGTAATCAAAAGTTTTGGTTTTATACAAACTTATGGAGAAGCTTGTATTTACAAGAAAGTGAGTGGGAGCTCTGTAGCATTCTTAATACTATATGTGGATGACATATTGTTGATTGGGAATGATGTAGACCTTCTTAATAGTGTCAAGGAATATTTGAATAATAGTTTTTCAATGAAGGATCTTGGCGAAGCAGCTTACATATTAGGCATAAAGATTTACAGAGATAGATCGAAATGCCAAATATCATTGTCACAGAGTACATATTTGGACAAAGTTCTAAAGAGGTTTGGAATGGAAGAAAGCAAGAAAGGGTTCTTGCCCATGTTGCCCAATACGACCTTGAGTAAAACTCAAAGTCCGACATCGGCAGAAGATAGAGAAAGGATGAGTAAGACTCCCTATGCCTCAGCCATAGGATCTCTAATGTATGCCATGCTATGTACTAGACCCGACATTGCATATGCTGTTAGTTTAACTAGCAGATATCAAAGTGATCCAGGAGTGGATCATTGGACAGCGGTCAAAAACATCCTTAAGTACTTGAGAAGAACTAAGGATATGGTTCTTTCTTATGGAGGTGATGAACAACTCGTTGTTAATGGTTACACCGATGCTAGTTGGAACACCGATCCGGATGATTCTAAATCACAATCCGGATACGTATTTATTTTGAATGGTGCAGCAGTTAGCTGGAAGAGTGCAAAGCAAAGCGTTGTGGCGAGATCTTCAACTGAATCGGAATACATGGCTGCTTCGGAGGCTTCACAAGAAGCGATATGGATGAAAGAGTTCATTACAGAGCTGGGTGTGGTTCCTAGTGCGCTGGACCCAATGTCTATCTACTGTGATAACATGGGTGCCATAGCCAATGCGCAAGAACCAAGGTCACACAAGAAGCTGAAGCACATCAAGCTATGTTTTCACGCTATTCGAGAACATATCCAAGATGGGGATATAAAGATTTGCAAAGTACACACAGATCTGAATGTGGCGGATCCGTTGACTAAACCTCTCCCGAGGGCAAAACATGACCAACACCAAACTGCAATGGGTGTTCGGTATATTACCATGTAATCTAGATTAGATGACTCTAGTGCAAGTGGGAGACTATTGGAGATATGCCCTAGAGGCAATAATAAATGTAGTTATTATTATATCTTTGTGTTTATGATAAATGTTTACATTCATGCTATAATAGTATTAACAAGGAAACATTGATACTTGTGTGATTTATAAACTTAAATTGAAGTCCCTAGTATAGCCTCTATACTTCACTAGCTTGTTGGTTGATAGATGATTGTGGTTTCCCTATCATGAACATTGAGATGTTATCAACAACAAGATCATATCGTTAGGAGAATGATATGGTGGACATACTCCTATAGATAAGCGTAGCATAAAGATCAAGTCATTTCAATAGTTCAATTGCTATATGCTTTCTGATACATAGTAACCTAATTCCTTCGACCATGAGATCATGCATATCACCTTTACCGGATGGATGCTTTGATGACATCAAACACCACACCATAACTGGGTGGCTATAAAGGTGGCATTGAGTGTTCGGAAAGTATTGGTTGAAACACATGGATCAAGAGTGGGATTTGTCCATCCATATGACGGATAGATATACTCTGGGCCCTCTCGGTGGAATGTCATCCAATTAGCTTGCAAGCATGTGACTGGTTCACAAGGGATCACATATCACGGGAACGAGAAAAGAGTACTTATCGGTAACGAGGTTGAACTAGGTATGCAGAGATACCGACGATCATAACCTCGGATAAGTAAACTATCGTGAGACAAAGGGAAATTGGTATCGTATGTAAGTGGTTCATTCGATCGCAAAGTAATCGTAGAAATATGTGGGAGCCATATGAATTTCCAGATTCCTCTATTGGTTATTGTTCGGAGAAGTGTCTCGATCATGTCCGCATAATTCACGAACCGTAGGGAGACACACTTAAGGATTCGACGTTGTTTGAGTAGTTATGGTATTATGAGAAAGAGACCGAATGTTGTTCGGAGTCTCGGATGGGATCCGGAATATCACGAGGTGATCCGGAATGGTCCGGAGAATAAGATTCATATAAGGAAAGTCCCGTTTCGGAGTTGCGGAATGATTCCGGTGTTTTCATCGGGAATGTTCTAGAAGGTTCCGGAATGTCCAGCACTCCGGGGGGGGGAGGGTACATGAATGTGTTATATCAAAGTTGGTATGATTGCATCATGTACTAAGTGTCATCGCTGTCCGAAATAAAAGGTTAATTCAAATCCTAGTTTGAAAAGTCAAACGGCTAGTTTGAAAAGTCAAACTGCCAGTTTTCGGAAAGAGGAGAAGGAGGATTGGTGGAGGCCGACTTGGGGCAGGAGTCCCCTTGGCCGGCGCGCCACCCAAGGCCGACTTGGGGAGGGACTCCTCCCCTTGGCCGCCGGCCCTCCCACCTATAAAAGGAGGGGCAGGGCCCCCTCCTCTAGACACACAAGTTCCTATCTTCTACCTCCGGTTTAGAGCCGTTTCGGTTTAGAGCTTCTAATTGCTTTAGCCTTCGGTTTAGAGCCTTCTAATTGGTTTAGAGCCTTCTAATTGGTGTGTCTAATTACTAGACCACTAATAGCCTCTCTCATACTCCACCATACTCGCACCGGCTTAAGGCGAAGCCCTGCGGGATCTCCCCTCTACTTCCGGTACCACGCCGTTGTGCTGCCGGAATCGCGAGGAGAGTGCTACAACCTCCGCTGCCTGCTGGAACAAGGGAGAGGAAGGTCTTCGTCGAGTACCGAACGTGTGACCGACTGCGGGAGCGCTGCCGGAACGCAGCGCCGGAAGGATCGTCTACACGATCTTGAGATCGGAAAGAGTACGACTACATCACCCACGAGAATCCGCTCTCGTTAAACACTTTGGAATCTTCGAGGGTAAGTTATTCCATCGACTCGTTGCTACAATCTAGTAGATAGATCTTGGCTTGTTGGTTTGTATGCGATAGAAAATTTTTGTTTTCCATGCTACGAAACCCTACACGTTTAATCCTTTGTTACATCAAACCGGTGAGCTTGACAACCTCACTGATTCGTTGGGGCAAAGTCTTGAGTTTGTGTTGTGCAGGTTTCCACGTTGCTTGCAACACCTTTGAGACGTTTCCTTCCTCCTACTGGGTCGATAACTTTGGTTTCTTACTGAGGGAAAACTTGCTGTTGTGCTCATCACACCTTGATCTCTGGATTTCCAACGAAGCGTCCCACGATAGTGTTGGGCGTCATCACGCCACGCGGGGCTCGTCAGCAAACACTGCAGACGGCGGCGGCTGGTGTTGCTAGGGCGTGAGCAGGGATACATGAGTACGTGCGTTCGAACCAGGGCGATAGGACGGTCCTAACTATGGTGGCGCCACCCGGAAATGGTTGTCGAAGCGACGACCTCGACGGTGACTGGCGGCGCACGACGACGGTCACCGACGCAGATAAGAACCAAGGAGGGAGAGGGGAAACGAGGGTGGTCCAGGGGACCGCGAGCTCACCCTGGGTGCGAAGACGGTGATGACGAGGCCTGAGGTGGACGGGGTCGACGGTAATAGCGAGGGCGATGGTCGTTGGTGGCGGGAAAGATGGCGTCGATGGCGATGATTCAGAGCGCTAGGGCTCGATTCCTTCGATGGGTCGAAGCAGGGGACCGAGGCGGAGCTTCCAGACGTCACGAAGTGGAGTGGGGAAGCTTGGAACGGCAGCGCGGTAATCAACTACAGTGTCTAGGGTTCAGGTCCGCGAAGAGAACGAGAGAGGGAGGTCTCTAGGGAGAGGGAGGGAGGATAAGGACGGGAGAGAGAGTCGCGGTGCTTCTTATCCATCTCCTGGAGCTCGGCGGTGACGGGAATCGTGGTGGGAAGGATCAACAGCGACACACATGAGCTTGGTGTTGGGAGGAAGACGACAAGGAGAGAGGCAAAGCGATACTAGGCCGGGGATTGGCCGTGCTGGGCTGCTGGTTGTGCGGGCGAGCGACAGGAAGGAAAAAGATAGGGATGGGCCGGCCTGGGTAGGGTTCTGGCTCTAGTTTTTCTCTCTGAAATGTTTTTCCTTTTTCTGTTTTTCCTTTTTTCTTTTGAATTTAAATTTCAAATCTGTTTTGATACATTTCAAAATACTAGAACTTTGCAAATATTCAAATACTGCAGGGACCCTTGTAAACAATTTGGGTTCCATAATTTTTGTAGTCTTCAAAACTCAAAAACCATTTTGAATATGTTTCAAATAGGAAGGGGAAGTAGGGTTTAGGGTTTTTAGTTTCTTTTCTTCAATGAGATTTTCCTTTAGCAATGATGATGATGCTCATGAATGCACAAACATTTCCTAATTTCTGTTTGGTAAAACTAGGGTTGTTACACCGGCGCTTCCCGGCGTGACCCCTCGCGATGGTGGCACAGAGCTTCGGAGGCGGCGTGGTGGCGGCGGCGCATGGTGCGGGCTCCGTGGGCGGGTTCGGCCCCGTGGCGTGGGGGCAGTGTGGTACTACCGGAAGTGGCCAACAAGGTGATGCCCAGCTGGCCGTCTTCCTCGTTCAGCTTCGGCTGGCCCAAATCTAGGACCACTTGGGCCTGATCTGGGTTTATGGCGGACCTAGCGTGGTGCTGCCACTTTCTGGAGGTGGTGAGGTGGTCTGGGGTGTGTAGGAGGGCAGCGTTTGCGGCTGCACTGCAGTAGCGTGATGGTGGGGTCTTTACGGGCCTCCTCAGGGCCCGACCGGGCCAGGTGACCTGGTATGCCCCTGCTGCCGTGTCCGGACGGGAACCGCCATCGGCGGTGGAGATCGCTCTCCTCCGTGCGGTTGTGCTGCTATCGCCATTCTGTGTCAACCAGACCTACCCCTTCTGCCTCGCAAGTCACGCATTGAACCTGGTTCAAGGGGTGCGAGTAACTGGATGTTGGGGCGGCGGCCCTGGAAGGTGGTCTACAAGGGTGTTCCTTCGGCGGAGGCGGCTTGGGGAGGCGGCTTGGGGAGGCGACTTGTGTTGGTGATTCTCAGACCAGCGGAGGTACGACATGCTTGGGTGAGTTCGGGGGTGACATAGATGTTGCTTGACGGATAGGATTTGCCGAGGTGGCGGATCCCCTGGTGGATGATGGAGTTGGATCTGGTGTTAGGGTTGGGGTGTATGAGGGCACCCTGGTTGTAGTGCGGCGGTGATACTTTACGAGCTTATCCGGGCTCGGACGGGCTAGAAGGCCTGGTTTGTCTTGCTGCTACATCCGGTCTGCTATCGCCTTCTGGCGGTGGAGGTAGTTTCCCCCCGCGTGCCGATGTCATGGCTTCGCTCTCTCGGTCCTACCGGCCTTGCTCCGCGTCTCACGATGTGATGATGAAATAACATTTCTTAATCCCTAGTGTTTTGTGTGTTAGATAACAATATCAAGGATTATTTAATGTGTGTTGAAGTGTTGCAGCTCTCTCTAAGAAAAAGGGAAAGTATCTGCCTTTGGGGGCGGATAATCTGCCCCCACCAGGGGCGGATAATCCGCCCCTCCCTCTTCCCAAGCAGGCGCTAGCCCCAGAAGGGGGGCGGAGTTTTGGCCGGATTTTCTGGCTTCGCCGGATAATCCATCCCTCTAGGGGGCCAGATAGTCTGCCCCCTTTGCTCACCGCCAAGGCGCAAGCCCCAGAGAGGGGGCGGAGTGTCGGCCGGACTTTCCGGCTTGGCCGAATAATCCGCCCCGAGAGGGGGCCGGATTATCCGCACCCCCCCAAGATCTTAACCAAGTCACGCAGGCGCCAGCCCTAGAGAGGGGGCGGAGTTTCTCCCGGAAAATCCGCCCTTGGGGCGGAGTTTTCCTAGGGGCGGATAATCCGCCCCCAAAGTTTCTCAACGGCCAGATCTAGGGAGGGGGTATTTAAGCCAGCCTTCCCCCTCCTGCCAGACCTCTTGATTCATTCGAAAAAGACAAGATCTGGTCTGCAACCTTCATCCAAGAGAGCTCCACCTAGATCCACCCAAAGGCCCCGTCCCTTGGGGAATCGAAGGAGGAGAACTCGATCTTCATCATCAACAATCAAGCGCTTCATCTCCTCTCCATTCATTTGGAGAATCACCGATCTAGTATTTCTTGCAAATACCTAGATCCTTGTTTTGTTTATATTGATAAACCTTGTCCTTGTGACAGCTTGTTTTCATCTCGGGAGCCCCCAATTCAGTTGTGGGTGTGTGCCCTGGTAGCATTGTAAAACGTACCAGTTCCCGCCTCGAAGGGATCCAATAGTGGAGAAGGTGGATCAGGCCTCTCGTGGCGAGATCCATCGGAGAATAGGGTGAGGCCTATTGTGGCATGGTGGTCTTAGAACCGCCCACCCCTCCAACGCATATGTACTTCCCTTAACAAGGAAGGAACTGCGGTAAAACAAATCCCTGTGTCTCCGCGTGCTCCACTATGGTTCCTTCGCTCCTCTCTTTACGTGCTTAGTAGCTAGGGTTGCATATAGGGAAATTCTCGTAGTTACATATCTAGAGAATTTACTTTGTGTCAAGCCTAAAATTGAAAAAGTATTAAAAATTGGTTAGCACCTATTCACTCCCCCCCTCTAGGTGCCCATATGATCCATTTCAATTGGTATCAGAGCACCGGCTCTTATTTCGGGCTTAACCACCTAAGAGAAGTATGGGTTCCAAGGTAGATGGGAGTGATGCTCCGGATGTAGTCACCATGAATGATCTCAAGACGTTGGAAACAACCTTGGTGAGTTCAATGGAGGCTAAGATCGAAGAGATGCGTTAAATGATAATGCATCTCTCCACATCCACAGCATCACCTCCATCTAACTCTGAGGGTACCACTCTGCAATCCAAGGAAACGGGTAAAACCGATTCCAAAGAGAATGAAGTGGTTGGTGATGACACTAGCAAGAGCTCCTCCTCGAAAAAGGATAGTGGTAAGGATGGATACAATGAGGTTTCTCATGTGTATTCTCCTGATCCACCTATCCCTCACCCACATATACATAATAGGGGTGATCCACCCAACTTTCTGCATCTACTTTTTCTTAATGGCAATTTTTGATGAAGTCTCATGTGTGCAGTTCCTCCATTGAGTTGTGGAAAATCATAGAAAATGGTCTTCATGTTGGAAACCCCAACAATCTCACAAGAAGAGAAGTTGTTGATATCCAACTCAACGCTACAGCTCTACACATGATACAGCTTGGTGTGGGTGACAAAGACATGCCACACATTCAGCATCTTAGCACTGCTAAGGAAGCTTGGGATGCCCTCACCGAGCTCTTCATCGGAAATGAAAGTATGAGAAGGAATAGATATGATGCTTTGAGCAACAAAGCTGAAGGATTCTATATGTTGGATGGAGAAGACCATGAGGACATGTATGGGAGGCTCAAGGCAATAGCCACAACTTTCAGAAACCACGGTGCAGCTCATGTTGATGATGCATGGATCAAGCGCAAGTATGTCAGTGCTCTTATGCCATTTGAGCCCACAGATTTGAAAAGTCTCCAAGGTAGGCATAACTATCACCTCATGACATCCAATGAGGTAATGCAAGAAATGGCCGCTTTTAAAGTGCCTGCCAAGAATGCCGAAGATGCTCGTGCTCGAGCTATGGGGATGCAAAAGGGGGTCAACATGGCCTTGAAGACTAGTGTGATTGATCATGATGAATATGCCATAGAAGGTCTGGACTGTCCCGAGGATATAAAAAGGATCCACGGACAATACTTGGCTCTTTAAGCTAGAAACTTTTGGAAAGATCCAGCCAAGGCTAAAGCTGAACTAGAACGCAAGAGTGGAGCCTATGGAAGAAAAGAAAATGGTCCCAAGCTGAGAACATGTTTCAACTGTGGTGACCGGCTGCACTTTGTAGCTGAGTGTCCATATCAAAGTAGGGAAGATAATGGAGGAAGACTTATTTTCAAGGACAAGTCAAAGGCTCCACGCAAGAAACAGTTTGTAAAGAAGAATACTCCCTTCAAGAAGCAACCAAAGATTGTTCGAGTGGCTCAAGAAGAATATTCTTCGGGAAGTGAAGATGAGGACGAGGACGATAGCTCTCAAGAGGTGGCTGCTATAGCCACCACATCTACATCTACATCCCTCTTCGACTCTCCGAACAAAAACATCATCAACAAAAATCCTACTTGTCTCATGGCAAGAAGCTCCGAGGTAACGACTTCTAACTCTTCTTTTCCTAAGGCTATGATTGACATGGATGATCCTACTAGTATTAAGGTTAAAGAAGAGATTATTGCTTTGGCTTACTTCTACACTAACTTGCAAGGTGAGCACAAAGTTCGTTTTGAAGCTCTCATGGATCAGCTAGCCCAAAACGAAGCTCTCCTCGAAGAAAAGGGCAGAATTGAAAGGGAGGATGCAATGGAAATTGCATCCTTAAAAAATCCCCTTGAGGAAGAAGAAGCTCGGGTCTCTCTTGAAGACAGGCTTGAGTCCATTGAAGAGTCACATGAAGAAATTATGGCTAAACTTGTTAAGGAACGTGACAATGCAGTCACCAAAGCAAAGAAGTTAAAGAAGGAAAAGATTGACTTTGGGGCTGCTCATGATAGACTCTCCAAGGAATTGGAGAAACTTGACAATGCTCACATCGCATTGAAAAACGATTTCTCCGTCCTCAATGAGTCACATGATCAGCTTCAAAGTCGATTGGCCAAATATGATGTTCCTAGATCATCCAACACAACATATAGTCACAAAGAAAATTTTAGTGTGGAAAAAGAAGTGGTCAAGGACATCACTCCCAAGGATAAGGGTGTGCTTGATGAAGTTCTTGGTAAGCAAAGGTCCAATCATGGTAAGGAGGGACTTGGGTATGTCACCAAGTCCAAGAAAAAGAAAAACAAGAAGAGCAAGACCAAGAATGTGCAATCAAAGACAAGCACCACTGAAAAGAATGTCACAAAAGACAAGACTAACAATATTGGTTTTGCAGGGTCTCACAATCCAAATTATGAACTCTTTTGTGATGATTATGGCGATGTTTATGCCTATTATGTTGGTCCCTTTGATGAATATATTGCTTGGTCTATTTGGGTTCCAAAGACCCTTGTTACTAACCTGAAAGTACCCATTGAAAAATGTGTACCTAAAACCAAGAAGTAATTCTCTTGCAGGGCTATGTTTCTGGTGAGTCGAAATGGGTGCTGGATAGTGGATGCACTAGTCATATGACCGGAAGCAAAAAGATCATCACGGAGTTGCGTCCAAATCATGATAATATTACAGTCTCCTACGGTGATAAGTCTAAATCTCAGGTACTGGGTCTTGGCAAGATCATCACGGAGTTGCGTCCAAATCATGATAATAACCCACGTTATCTCTCTCGTGGACGTCATGCTTGTTGAGACCCTAGGTTACAACCTTCTTTCTGTTCGTGCTCTTGGCAAGATGGGTTTTGCTGTTTTTATCGATGATGATTTGGTGGTACTCTTGTGGAGCAAGTCTCTAAAGGTCGCTTTTGTTGGGTACGTCGAAAATGACCTGTATGTGGTGGACTTTTCGGGGAAAACCACTTCGGTTCCGATGTGTCTATTCAGAAAGGCCGACGTGGGATGGTTGTGGCATCGCCGTTTAGCCCATGTCAACATGAGAACTTTGCAAAGTCTCCACAAGGGTGGCCACATCCTTGGACTAAAAGACAATGTCTCCTTTGCCAAAGATCGTGTTTGCAGGGCTTGTGTTGAAGGCAAAATTCATGACTCTCCCCACAAGAGGAAGACTATTGTGTCTTCAAAGAGGATCTTGGAATTACTTCATGTGGATTTATTTGGTCCTCCTTCGCATGCAAGTCTTGGTGGGAAGAAATATTGTTTGGTCATTGTCGATGATTACTCAAGATATACATGGGTCTATTTCTTCAAGCTAAAGAGCGAGACTCAACAAACAGTCATTGACTTTGCCAATGAAGTTCAACGTCAACACAATGTTCCTATCCTGGCAATAAGAAGTGACAATGGCTCCGAATTCAAAAACTACACTTTGAATGAGTTTCTTAGAGAAGAGGGGATTAGACATCAATATTTCGCTGCGTACACCCCTCAACAAAATGGTGTAGCCAAGAGGAAGAACCGGACTTTGTTGGATATGGCTAGATCAATGTTGGCTGAATTCAAGTCTCCTTACAATTTTTGGGCTGAAGCCATATCCACTGCTTGTCACTCATTGAACCGGCTCTACCTCCAAAAGATTTTGGACAAGACTCCTTATGAAATACTTACCGGTAACAAGCCCAACATCTCATACTTCAGGGTATTCGGGTGTAACTGTTTCTTTCTTATTAAAGGTGTCCGCTTGTCTACATTTGAGTCCAAGGCTTTAGAAGGTATTTTTGTTCGTTACGGTGCCGAATCCCACACTTATAGAGTCTACAACAAGCTCACTGTGATTGTTGTAGAATCTTGTAGTGTGGAATTCGATGAAAATAACGGCTCCTTTGTAGGGAAAGTTGATGTTTGTGATACAGATGTTGAAATACCCCAAGATGCCTTAAGAAGAATGGGCGTGGGATTTTTCCACCCCATTGAGGAACCCCTTGTGGCGGATCGGGAAGGACAATGCTCCACTCAAGTGGAGCCCTCATGCTCACAAGATCAACAAGCTCCTACTGTTGGAGAAAACTCTGCACCGACATCGCAACCTGCTGAAGATCATCAGTATCCTGGACGAGATGGTAGTCCCAGGCCGGACTATCTGCCCCCTCCAAGGGTCGGACAATCTGCCCCTGGCACTCCAACTTGTTCCAGGGGATCCGAAGAAGAAGACTATAGACAAGAAGTTCCCAGGCCGGATTCTCCGGCCCCCGAGGGCGGATTATCCGGCCCTGGTTCTCCCAGTTCTGTCAGGCATCCTCAGGAAGAAGGCACTGGTGCGTCATCTCCCAGGCCGGATAGTACGGCCCCTCCAAGGGGCGGATTATCCGGCCCTGAAGAACAAATTCTGCAGCAACCTCCTGTTGTTAACTCCGATCAAGATCAAGGGCAAGGCAGTGGTCAAGACAAGGATTCAAATACTGAATCAACTCCTTCTAGAAACAATAAGGACATTGAGGCTCGTCGCAAGGCTCGTGCTGATCGGAACCTTGAACTAAGGGGTCACACTCTTGACAAGGTTGTTGGTGATCTACGAAGAAGGGTGTCTACTAGAAGAGAACTTGCAAGCTTCTGTGATCATCAAGCTCACATTTCCATGGTTGAACCAAAGAAGGTCTTTGATGCTCTTGAAGATCCCGATTGGGTTGTTGCAATGCATGAAGAATTAAATAACTTTGAACGCAACAAAGTTTGGAAGCTCGTAGAGAAACCCAAGGACTGCCGCAATGTTATCGGCACCATGTGGATCTTCAAGAACAAAGAAGATGAAAATGGCATTGTTGTGAGGAATAAAGCAAGACTCGTGGCTCAAGGATTCTCTCAAGTGGAAGGAATTGATTTTGGCGAGACTTATGCTCCTGTGGCTTGTCCGAGTCCATCCTTATCCTTCTTGCATATGCAGCCCATCATAATTTTAAATTACAGCAAATGGATGTTAAGAGTGTGTTTCTTAATGGTCCTCTACATGAGTTAGTATACGTCAAGCAGCCCCCGGGTTTTGAGGATCCCAAATTTCCGAACCATGTCTACAAACTTGATAAGGTGCTCTATGGCCTTAAACAAGCCCCACTTGCGTGGTATGAGCACCTTAAAGAGCTTTTGTTAGACCGTGGATTCGAAGTTGGGCAAATCGATCCCACTCTTTTTACTAAGAAGGTTAATGGGAAGCTTTTTGTATGCCAACTTTATGTAGATGACATTATTTTTGGCTCTACTAACTAAGCTTTTAACGATGAATTTTCAAAGCTTATGACTGACAGGTTTGCGATGTCAATGATGGGTGAGTTGAGGTTCTTTCTTGGATTCGAGATCAAACAACTTAGAGAGGGAACCTTTATTAATCAATCTAAGTACGTCCAAGACATGCTCAAAAGGTTCAAGATGACATATCTCAATGGCGTTGCTACTCCAATGCAAACAAAGTGTCATCTTGAACTCAATCCCAAGGGTAAAGACGTGGACCAAAAGGTATATCGATCCATGATCGGCGCTCTCCTTTACCTTTGCGCATCTAGGACCGATATCGTGTTAAGTGTAGGAGTGTGTGCAAGGTACCAAGCCGCTCCTAAAGAAAGCCACTTAGTGGCGGTCAAACGAATCTTCAGATATTTGGTTCATTCCCCGAATTTTGGGTTATGGTATCCCAAGGGTTCAAGTTTCTCTCTATGTGGTTACACTGATTCAGATTGGGCTGGTGACAAAGATGATAGAAAATCAACTTCTGGTGCATGTCAATTCTTGGGCAGGTCTCTAGTGTGTTGGTCTTCAAAGAAACAGAATTATATTTCACTCTCAACTGCCGAAGCTGAATATGTTGCTGCTGCAAGTGCTTGTACACAATTACTATGGATGAGGCAAACTTTAAAGGAATATGGTGTCAATTGTGACAAAGTGTCTCTATTATGTGATAATGAAAGTGCTATCAAAATTTCTTACAATCCCGTGCAGCATACAAGAACAAAACATATTGAGATTCACAACCACTTCATTCGGGATCATGTTGCTCATGGGGATATTGCCCTATCCTTTGTGAGCACGAAGAACCAACTTGCTGATATTTTCACGAAGCCCCTTGATGAATCAAGATTTTGTTATTTGAGGAATGAGCTAAATATCATAGATTCAAGGAGCTTGGCTTGACTACCCTTGCACACTCACTTGCTCTTATTCATGTATTTGGTTTAGATGCGGGCATAGACATAGGGGGGGTGTGGTCCTAATTGATTGGGCTAACCCTCCCCCCATAATGCCGAAAGCAAGTAAAATCATTTCCCTTGATATCATTTTGTGATATGTGGGTCATCGATGAGCATTGGTTTTGAACTCAAGATACATCTTCGCGGTGTCATGCCATGCGCTCCAACATGGTGGCTTCGGCCACCGCCCTCTTCCTTGAGAAGAGTTGGTTTCTAATGGTTCTCTTTGGATTTTCTTGCATATCTCTTGTTCTTATGGAAAACACACTCAACTTTGGCTTTTGTTTGACTACGACGAGGATGAGGAGGAGTGATCTTCTGGGGCGTTAGCATCGCTCTTCTTCCTTTTTGGCTTTTCGATGCCAAAGGGGGATAAGTAGTTCTATTAGGTCTCGTGGATTTGCAAGGGTCGGACGCAAGCATTTGTCTTTCCGTTGTTTTTATTTTCTTGCTTGTGCTCTTTTTAGCGTGAACTTATTTGCTATTTGTGCTTGGATTATGTACTCCACTATGTTTGGTACTATGTTTGGTATTCATGGAATTCTGGATTTATCTATTGTGTATCTCATGGAATTCTGGATTTATCTATGGAGCATATTTGATGGCATATGGAATCATGGGATTATCTAATGTATGCATCAATTTTTTTGGGATGTGCTTGGAGGCTATCAAGCTAATTATTTTACTTGGCTATAATCACATCCCGGTGGTATGACCTTGTTTCCCCACCCACCTTGTTTCAATTATCTTTGCTATGAAAGTTGTGTTCTCTCTAGTGTGTGTATTTGTATTCAAATGCAAATTTTAAATATGCACACATCTAGGGGGAGCGTCTTTCATTTTTAAGGTGGCGTTAGCCGGTTTCATCGCAAATCCTAATATTGTCATCTAACACCAAAAAGGGGGAGATTGAAAGAACATTTCTTAATCCCTAGTGTTTATTGTGTTAGATAACAATATCAAGGATTATTTAATGTGTATTGAAGTGTTGCAGCTCTCTCTAAGAAAAAGGGAAAGTATCTGCCTTTGGGGGGCGGATAATCCGCCCCTCCCTCTTCCCAAGCAGGCACTAGCCCTAGAAGGGGGGCAGAGTTTTGGCCGGATTTTCCGGCTTCGCCGGATAATCCGCCCCTCTGGGGGGCCGGATAGTCCGCCCCTTTTGCTCACCGCCAAGGCGCAAGCCCCAGAGAGGGGGCGGAGTGTTGGCCGGACTTTCCGGCTTGGCCGGATAATCCGCCCCAGGAGGGGGCCGGATTATCCGCCCCCCCCCCCAAGATCTTCACCAAGTCGCGCAGGCGCCAGCCCCAGAGAGGAGGCAGAGTTTCTCCCAGGGGCGGATAATCCGCCCCCAAAGTTGCTCAATGGCTAGATCTGGGGAGGGGGTATTTAAGCCAGCCTTCCCCCTCCTTCCAGACCTCTTGATTCATTCGAAAAAAGACAAGATCTGATCTGCAACCTTCATCCAAGAGAGCTCCACCTAGATCCACCCAAAGGCCCCGTCCCTTGGGGAATCGAAGGAGGAGAACTCGATCTTCATCATCAGCAATCAAGCGCTTCATCTCCTCTCCATTCATTTAGAGAATCACCGATCTAGTATTTCTTGCAAATACCTAGATCCTTGTTTTGTTTATATTGATAAACCTTGTTCTTGTGACAGCTTGTTGTCATCTCGGGAGCCCCCAATTCAGTTGTGGGTGTGTGCCCCGGTAGCGTTGTAAAAGGCACCGGTTCCCGCCTCGAAGGGATCCAATAGTGGAGAAGTTGGATCAGGCCTCTCGTGGCGAGATCCATCGGAGAATAGGGTGAGGCCTATTGTGGCGTGGTGGTCTTAGAACCGCTCACCCCTCCAACGCAGATGTACTTCCCTTAACAAGGAAGGAACTGCGGTAAAACAAATCCTTGTGTCTCCGCGTGCTCCACTACGGTTCCTTCGCTCCTCTCTTTACGTGCTTAGTAGCTAGGGTTGCATATAGGAAAATTCTCGTAGTTACATATCTAGAGAATTTACTTTGTGTCAAGCCTAAAATTGAAAAAGTATTAAAATTTGGTTAGCACCTATTCACTCCCCCCTCTAGGTGCCCATACGGTCCATTTCAGATGACGGTGGCGACTTCAAGACCGTGGTGGCGCATGCATGTGGGCGATGATCTTGGTGGAGCAGTACAAAGTGTCTGGGAGTGTGACTAGGTAGAGAGGTCGGGAGAAATCCTTGTCACACGAGGTGACGCCTGTTGGTATCGTCGTCCTTCCTGAAGGGCGTCGAGGGTATTTCTCTTCCAGGGGGAAATCCTAAGACATGTCCGGGCATCAGTGACGTGCGGGGGAAATCCTAAGACATGTCCGGGCAGCAGTGACGCGTCACTCCCCTTTTTGGAGGTGTTGTGACACTCTGTATTGCTAGATGTGTGATAGTATTTCTAGAGGGCGCTTTCTTCTTGTTTTTTTTTGTTTGGGCTTAGCTGTGCTGTCTGTCCTGGTTTCATATGCAGAAATGAAAGTCTAGCGTGCATGGTAGATCCCGTGCATGGCTAGACCACAAGATGACATTGTGATTCGGACATGAAGAACCTCGTTCCATTATATTCTCTTGTATATTTTTTTAACTTGGTTATTTTATGTCACATCAGTCATATCTACTATGTGCATGCAAACTTTCTCTCTCCTTTCATCCGTTATGGCTTTCTTAAAAGATCCAAAACTTGTTTATGCCGTATATTTTAAATCATATTTTTATTTTATGTTTTTATTACATATTTCTGATCCAAATGACAAGGACTTCAAAACAAGACCAATTTTGAATATGTTTTGCCAAGTTTTAAAAAATATTTTTTGAAACATAATGGATCGCTATGAAATTTGGTGAAACTACATGTACACAGGCAAAATAAAGTCACGCAATAAACTACAGTAAATTTTAAATATATTCATCATAACTAGTTATATATTATGTGACACATTGTTTTAGTAGTTTTCATGGTTTTAAAGTTATATCAAGTTCCAGTAAGTTCCAAACCTAAAAACTTAATCAAAAATATATTCAATATAACAAGATTTTTATAATTTATGAGTCAAAAAAGATTGATATAATTTTCTCATAAAAAAACAAAACTCTTTGTTATAATTTTTCCATAAATGTAACAAAATATATTCAATATTCAATATAACAAGATTTTTTATTAAATGATGAATCGAGATAAACTATTTTGAAACGTTGTAGTATATTGTCAAGCAATAACTTACAATAGCACACAATGTAACATTATGATACAACATGATACACAATGCTAATTTTCTATGCATGTAAAATAAAACATGTGACCACAGAATACAACAAGTTTAAGAATATCTTGTTTCATAAAGTTTCATCAAGTGTCATATTTTGAAATTTAAGATTTTTCAAAATATATACAATATTGGACTTGCTTTGAAGGTCTCATCGTTAGGAACTCAAAAGTTCAAACATAATACAAATTAGAGTTTTAATTCAAAAGATATGAAGGTTTAAAGTTTAGAAATGGATTAATATGCATGCATATGTAGAGTTGAATGTATAATACAGATTCTATATGTAATAGTACAGAATACAGATTCTGCATGTAATAGTACATACTCCCTCTGTTTTAAAATATAAGATATTTTAGGTTTGTGAAGAAAATGAATCTAGACTTCTTTTAGTGTGTAGATTCATACTAAAACAAGTTTAGATTCATTTTCTTCACAAACATAAAACGTCTTATATTTTAAAACGGAGGGAGTACGAGACAAGACTAGACGAGAGAGATAAATGGGCCCACGCACGGTATATCGCGTGCATGGTAGAAACGTTGTTCTGGTTTCGTATGATTATACTCCTCTCCAGTCGCCGGGGGATTCGCACATTTGCCACACTTTTCTTTGCACTTTGCATATTTTCCATTCTCTGTGTCACTGACATGTGGTGGTCATGTGGCAAATATGCAAATTTCAGATAAAAAGTGTGGCAAATGTGAAAAAATTCCCCAGTCGCCGTGCCTACACAAATTCGCACCAGAGAGCAGACTATTTCCTCCTGCTCTTTGGTTCAGAGTTCAGACTTGACAGCAGCGCTGCTTCCCCTTCCTTGTCAAGATTCAGACTTATTCCTCCTGCACATCACATGGCCAGGATCGATCTCCCTCTGAACTGAATATAACTCCGAAGTAGTTAACAAGACCCAGAACCAGCAGATGAACACAACACTTCCTACGACATGGATCACAGCAGAGTTTTCAGTAGTACCAAGATCCCGGTACACAGATTTACAGTCACATTCTTTCTTCCAAACGAAACCACGGCGAGAGCGTCATTATTGCCAGGAACAAACACGGGCGGCACACGTACTTACAAGGCGGAGCGAAGAACAGAGCGCTCGATCGGCCATCCTAGTACTACTACTAGCAGCGAGATTTGTACAGGGGCGGGCACGTCGCCGTCGGTTCGCGCGCGCTGTCGGCGGCATCAGCTCAGGCGCTGGCCTTGTTGGCCTTCCTGGCCGCGCCGGCACGGATCGACTTGGGCTGCTTCGGCTTGGGCTTCGCCTGCGGCGCCGCCTTCTTCGCCCTCTTGGCGCGCGCCGGGGCTGCCGCCTTCTTCGACGCGGCCTTCTTGGTCACCGTCCCGCGCGTCTTCTTCTTGGACGCCTTCTTCTTCTCCTCGGCAGGGGCGAGCCTGAAGGAGGCCTTGACCCTGACGAGCCTGCCCTTGGCGGCCAAGTTCCGGAGCTGCACGGCCAGCACCTTGCGGTAGTTGCCCGGGAGCGCGGCCCCGTGCCGCTCCCCGACGCGCTTCGCGATCGCGTACGTGCTCGCCTCCGCCTTGCCGTCCGCCAGGATCGCCTCCTTGATCATCTGCCCGAGAAAAGAAACAACAAATCAGATCATTTCAGAGCTCGATGCAAGGTCAGATTCCTTGAATGAATCGCGCCAGATCAGAGCGTCCCGCTTGCTTACCTCGAAGTAGGGCGGGTGGTGCGGCCCCTCCGACCGGGGCTTCCTGCTCCTGGGCTTCTTCGCCTTCGCCGTCCCCTGATCCGCCTCCACCTCCGGCTTCTTCGCCTCACCGTCCGCCTTCTCCTCACCCGGACCAGCCTCCTTCGCCTCTTCCACCTTCCCCTCCATCACCGCTGCCTCCTTGGCCTCTTCCACCTTCTCCCCCATCACCGCTGCCTCCTCTCCGGCTCCCACCGCCGGCATGTCAACAGCCTCCTTCGTCTCGGTCGCCATCAAACGAAACAGAGCACCTCTGCTTGCAAGCGGAACTGAAAGCTCGCAGTGATCTCGTGGTGATGAGCCGGTTTGAGGCCCGCCATTTATACCGGCGGGTGGAGCGCTCCGATTGGCCGACAGCACCCGCGCGAGGATAGCGATCCGGGGACGCGAGATCGCGGACGTACACGCACCATCACGGCGGCCGCGTGTGCTTTCTCTGGTTGCTTCTCGTCTTCTTTCTTGTCGCCCAGCGAGAGAACACTTGTGTTTTCCGGCGGTTCGATCGGGAGCGCGCGCCTGCGCATGTGCATGTGCTTTCGCCCGTGTGCGCGCACGTGGAGGATCGAGTTGGCACGACCTGCCTCGCCTTGCTCGCATTTGGAATTGGAAGTATAGCAGTATATCTTCTTGGGCCCGTCAGCTCAAATTTGTATTATTCATGGAATTTATTAAATAATTCGTATTATTCAGGACCATGTTTTATCTTTCATGATGAGATCGAGTAAAGATGTCCGGGAAGTAATCTCTGGGACAAGGAATGTTAATATTCGATCCTCCACTTTTTTTTTCTTCTCTAGAATATATATGTAAAGTTTTCGTAGAAAAAGAGATGCCAGGACGTTTTCGTAGAAAAAGAGAACGGGTACAACACCACACTTAACCAAAACAATCCCTCTTAGTCTAATGCTGCATTAAGGGAATAATGTCATGATAAATTTTATTGCTTGCGCATACAATGTAAATTTTACTACTTCCTTTGTCTTAAAATAAATGTTTTAGATTTATCAAAATTTAGATAAATCTAGACACTATTCAGTATATAGGTTTATCTAAATTTTGACAAATCCAAGATATCTATTTTGATACTGAGGAAATAAATGACGGAATATGTTGTACAGTATAAAATATTGGATCAGCCGCTGCAAGACACCGTTCCACCCATTTGAGAAATATCGAGATTTTGCCCAAGTCGGCTCGGGAGATTCGTGCCACCATGCCAAACCAGCCATAGGTCTGGTCGGCCACCATCACAAGTAGTAACCGCAACTCCAATGGCCCCGCGTTCGATTATGTTCGATCGGATACGGGGCAAAGCCTGCAAACGGACCATGCTCCATGGGTCCGTCTGTTTTGTCATATTTTTAACTTAAATTTAGGTTGGTTATGCGATGGAGCAGACAATCTATGTTCGGGTCGCTTGTCGTACCATGGTCAATAGAAAATTTCCATACACTTCAACGATAGAGTTTTACAACTAAAACAAAATACAAGTGCAAATAACTCTAAGCTAGCTAAACTTAATCGTTCCAAGGCCGCCCGCATCGGCATAGCTAGCTTGGATGTTGCATCATCGTAGGCATAGCTGGCAAGGGCGGAGCTTCCTTGGCCCTCGTCGTCGGAACTTTCTTGTCCCTCCACTCCCGCGTCGTCGTCCCTTCGCCTGCCACGCCATTGTGGTCCCCTTCTTTTGATCTTGTGATTGTAAAGAAGCTAGCTTTTAGAAAATTATGAGGAAAAGCTATGGTGGAGAGAATCTCATAGAATCATGTTCCTTCCATTCTTTTTGACTTCTAGATATTTGGCTTTGGCTTGTTTGATAGGTCGAGTGGCGCGCTAACTTCTCTAAATTTCATATGTGATCTAAATAAGGGGATAATACCCTGTGTATGCTTGTTTGTAGTACTCTCTTTGATCCATATTAATTGAGTCAATTTTTTCAAAATACGGATGTATCTAATACTAAATCATGTCTAGATAAAAGTGAATCTAGATAAATCTAAGTCAACTTATTGAATCGAAGGGAGTATAATGAGCTAAAAATGAATAAAGAAACTATACTAGCATAAACTGTTTTGGCGTATTTTGCTTTTTTCACTACTCCAATTATTCTATGCGGTGGCATTGCAGAAGCAACAATAGTGGCAACTGCGGATACCGTTTTGGCCTAAACGGGAGAAGCTCAGGAATCTCATCAGAAGCAGGTCTAGGGCCGATTCTGATTTTACATGTTATATGCGTATTCACGGTTGAAAAAAGCTAGGCAGAATCGGACCTATTCTTTTGGGCTTGTGCGATTCTGGGCCTAGAATCCGTTCTATAAGCCGAAAAGAAGTCGGCACGTGACCTCCTTGGCCTGGTGTTACCTCTCGACAACCAATTTGTGCCTACTGAGCCGAGCGAGGCTCGTGCGAGCTCACCCGGCCACCTCCCGGTCCCTCACTTCTTCCGCTTGGGAGGTGGATGTGGCTTCCTTGGCAAACGCCGCATCTTCCGTCTCCTGTGCCATCGCACCCAGGTTCGCCCGCAACCCATCGGTTGCCATCTGTACAGAACAAGAGCAATCTTCTGGTGGTGCGCCTATTCTTCCTCTAGCGCGGCAAGAAGGGTACCATGTTGGCGGCGTGCCTCTTCTGCCATCCGGCGCCTCCTAATCTGCCCAGGCTTGCCGCTTGACTGCCATGAAACAACATCTACGACTCTTCCATATCGGCCAACATCTCGACGACGCTGTGTTCAATGTGCGCACCGGAGGCCTCTAGATTCCACTGGCACGCGGTCTATGTAACGCCCCCGAATCGGGTCTATGCAGATCTCCGCATTTCCCGCCAAAATCCGCATAGAAGTGAAGGGTTTCGCGGCATAGTAAATCAAAATTTTCTACGGATGCGAACAGAGGGAAAGCCAAGATCTAATCTAGGAGATGCAAACAATGAGAGAGATTGGATTAGATCTTCATACCCTTGAAGATTCGCACAGCAGAACGTTCGTCGGAACGTGGGTGATTTAGTCGTACTCGCTTCTCCTCCTCGCGATCCGATCCGATCTAGCACCACAAGTGGCGGTGCCTCCGTGAGATGCACACGTACAGCACCTCGACGTATCCTCCTTCCTCGGTCCAGCGAGTATGGTGGAGAGATGGGTTGGATCTACAACGCGACGGCACGGTGTATATGGTGGAGAGTTTCTGCAGCAGGGCTTCGCCTACGCGCAGTCGGGAGGGGGAGAGAGAGAGAGAGAGAGAGAGAGAGAGAGAGAGAGAGAGAGAGAGAGAGAGAGAGAGAGAGAGAGAGAGAGAGAGAGAGAGAGAGAGAGAGGGCAGCAGGACGGCTAGCTCTTGGAGGGGAAGGTGTGGGGGGTGGTGCGCCCCCAGCCCTCTTTATATAGAGGGGTGGGGCGGCAACCCTAGCCCCTCCCTCAAGCAAAACCGGCGGCCCCAAAGGAGGAGGAGTGGGGGGCAAGGAAACCCCCCCTTCTAGAAGCTCTATCTAGGGTTTAAACCCTCTTTGGCCGGCTGGGCCCTATGGGGCCTTGTGCCCCTGGCCCAATGCGGCCAGGGCACTCCCTCATAGGCCCATGCCCCCTCCCGGAAGGTGGGGCCACGTTGGTCCCCTTCCGGAAGGTTCTAGAAGCTTTCGGTGCAATACCGATTAACCCGGAACAATTCCGAACTCCAAAAACTGCACTGCCTTATATGAATCTTATTCTCCGGACCACTCCGGAACCTCTCGTGATGTCCCGGATCCCATCCAAGACTCCGAACAAAAACTCATAAACCAATTATCCAATCTATCCTAGCATCAAGATACGTTAAGTGTGTGACCCTGCGGGTTCGAGAATATGCATACATGATCTTCTATCAATAATCAACAGTGGGGTCTGGAAACCCATATTGACTCCCACACATTCATCGATGATCATATCGGATGAACCACGATGCCAGGATTCAATCAATCCCATATATATATTCCCTTCGTCTCGCGATATTTTACTTGCCCGAGATTTGATCGTCGGTACCGTCATACCTAGTTCAATCTCGTTCAGAGCAAGTACTTTACTCATTCCGTAATCCGATATCACTTTGTGATTAACTCTTTAACCACATGCTTGCAAGCGGTGTTGATATCGATTACCGAGTGGGCCCGAAGTATATATCTCCGACTTGGGAGGGACAAATCCCATCTCGATACATACAACCCAACAGATACTTTTCGATCACCTGAGAGACACCTTTATGATCACCCTCTCATAGGATGAAGTTTGATGACCTCAAAGCTTTCTTCCGATACCAGGGAGTTGTATTATCTCATGGTCTAAGGAATACAACATTTGACATAAGAAAAGCTTTGCAAAGACGAACACGATTACACGATCTAATTGCTTCGCTTAGTTTGGGTTTGTCCACCATATCATTCTCCCAATGATATGATCTCATTATTAATCGACAACTCATGTCCATGGCTAGGAAACCTTAACCATCATTAATCAATGAGCTAGTCCATAGAGGCATACTAGGGACACGGTGTTGTTCACAAACCACACAAGTATTAAAGTTTCCGCTTAATACAATTCTAGCATGGAATATAAACATTATCATGAACAAGAATTATAATAATAACATCTTTATTATTGCCTCTAGGGCATAATTCCAACAGTCTCCCACTTGCACTAGAGTCAATAATCTAGTTTACATCTGGCAACAATCTCACACCCATGGCACTGAGGTGCTGATCATGTTTTACACGTGGAAGACGTTTAGTCAATGGATCTGCGACATTCAGATCTGTATGTACTTTGCTAATCTTCAGATCTCCATCTGCTATATAATCTCGGATTATATGAAACTTGCGGTTGATATGCTTGGTCTTTGGATGATATCTTGGTTCCTTAGCGAGTGCTATGGCGCCAGTGTTGTCACACAATATCTCCAGTGGGTCCAATGCACTTGGAACCACACCAAGCTCGGTGATGAAGTTCCTGATCCAAACTCCTTCACTTGACGCTTCTGCAGCAGCCATGTATTCCGCTTCTACTGTAGATCCCGCGATCACGCTTTGCTTGCAGCTTCTCCAGCTCACAGCTCCTCCATTCAAAATATACACGTATCCTGTCTGAGATTTAGAATCATCCTTATCGGTGTCAAAACTAGCATCGACGTAACCTTTTACGACGAGTTGTTCATCACCCCCATAGACTAAGAACATTTCTTTAGTCCTATTTAGGTACTTTAGGATGTTCTTCACGGCTGTCCAGTGTTCCACTCCTGGATCACTTTGATACCTTCTCGTCAAACTAAGAGCATTGGACACATCCGGTCTAGTACACAACATGGCATACATGATGGAACCTATGACCGAGGCATAAGGCACTTTGCTCATAGCTTCCCTATCATTTACCGTAGCTGGACACTGAGCCTTGCTCAATATCTTACCTGACAACATAGGCACTGAACCTTTCTTTGCCTTATCCATTCTGAACCTTTTTAGAACTTTGTCTAGGTATGTACACTGGCTTAAAGCTATCAGGCGTCTTTGTCTATCTCTATAGATTTTGATGCCTAATATATAAGCAGCTTCATTGAAAAACACTTGTTCAAATAACTCTTCACATCGTTAAGCATGTTGATGTCATTTCCGATAATCAATATGTCATCCACATATAGTACCAGAAATATCACCGATCTCCCACTCACTTTCTTATAGATGCAAGATTCGTAGCAATTTGGAACAAATCCAAAGATCTTGATCACTTGATCAAAACGAAGGTTCCAACTCCGAGATGCTTGCTTCAGTCCATAAATGGAACGCTAAAGCTTGCACACTTTATCAGCATCCTTAGGATCGACAAAACCTTCGGGTTGCATCATATACAACTCTTCATCAATGTTGCCATTGAGGAAAGCAGTCTTGACATCCATCTGCCATATTTCATAATCATGAAATGCAGCAATTGCTAATAAAATCCGAATGGACTTAAACATCGCTACGGGAGATAAAGTCTCATCGTAGTCAACACCTTGAACTTGTCGAAAACCTTTCGCGACAAGCCGTGCTTCATAGACGGTAACATTACCATCCGCGTCCGTTTTCTTCTTGAAGATCCATTTGCACTCAACGGCCTTTCGGTCGCTAGGAGGGTCCACCAAAGTCCATACTTGGTTTTCGCTCATGGATCCCAATTCGGATTTCATGGCTTCTAGCCATTTCTCAGAGTCTGGGCTCATCATCGTTTCCTCATAGTTCGTAGGTTCACTGTCTTCTACTAGCAAGATAGTCAAGACAGGGTTGCCGTACCACTCAGGTGGGGCACGCGACCTTGTCGACCTGCGACGTTCAGAAGCAGCATCGTCCGAAGCTTCATGATCCTTGTCATTAGCTTCCTCTATTGTTGGTGCAGGCGGCACTGGAACAATTTCAGGTGTTGCGCTACTCTCCAATTCAATAGAAGGTTAAATAACCTCGTCTAGCTCTACTTTCCTCCCACTCACTTCTTTCGAGAGAAACTCCTTCTCAAGAAAGGAACCGTTCTTTGCGACAAACACTTTGCCTTCGGTTCTGTGATAGAAGGTATACCCAATAGTTTCCTTAGGGTATCCTATGAAGACGCATTTCTCCGCTTTGGGTTCGAGCTTGTCCGGCATCAACTTCTTGACATAAGCTTCGCATCCCCAAACTTTAAGAAACGACAACTTAGGTTTAGCACCAAACCACAGTTCATACGGTGTTGTCTCAACGGATTTAGATGGAGCCCTATTTAAAGTGAATGCAGCGGTTTCTAATGCATAACCCCAAAATGATAATGGCAAATCAGTAAGAGACATCATTGATCGGACCATATCTAATAGGGTTCGATTCTGACGTTCAGACACACCATTGCGCTGTGGTGTTCCGGGTGGCGTGAGTTGCGAAACAATTCCGCTTGCTTTAAGATGCGTGAGAAAATCATAACTCAAATATTCGCCCCCACGATCGGATCGTAGAAACTTAATCTTTCTGTTAGGATGGTTCTCCACTTCATTCTGAAATTCCTTGAACTTTTCAAATGTTTCAGATTTATGTTTCATTAAATAGATATACCCATATCTACTTAAGTCATCGGTAAAAGTGAGAAAATAGCGATATCCACCGCGCGTCGAAACACTCATCGGTCCGCATACATCGGTATGTATGATTTCCAACAAGTCCGTTGCTCGCTCCATCATACCGGAGAACGGGGTTTTGATCATCTTGCCCATGAGGCATGGTTCGCATGTGTCAAATGATTCAAAATCAAGAGACTCCAAAAGTCCATCAGAATGGAGTTTCTTCATGCGCTTTACACCAATATGACCTAGACGACAGTGCCACAAATAAGTAGTATTATCACTATCTACTTTGCATCTCTTAGCCTTAATGTTATGGATGTGTGTTTCATCCCTTTCGAGATTTAGAAGAAATAAACCATTCACAATAGGTGCATGACCATAAAAGATGTTACTCATATAAATAGAACAACCATTATTCTCCGATTTAAATGAATAACCGTCTTGCAATAAACAAGATCCAGAAATAATGTTCATGCTCAACGCAGGCACATAATAACATTTATTGAGGTTTAAAACTAATCCCGAAGGTAAAACTAAGGAGAGCGTGTCGACGACCATCACATCAACTCTTGATCCGTTGCCAATGCGTATCGTCACCTCATCCCTCGCAAGTCGCCGTCTATTCCGTAGCTCCTTTTTCGAGTTACAAATATTAGCAACTGAACCGGTATCAAATACCCAGGCACTACAACGAGGGCTAGTAAGGAAAACATCAATAACATGTATATCAAATATACCTTTGATGCTGCCAGCCTTCTTGTCCGCTAAGTACTTCGGACAGTTGCGCTTCCAGTGACCCTTGTCCTTGCAATAGAAGCACTCAGTGTCCAGCTTAGGACCAGACTTGAGCTTCTTCTCAGCAGGGGCAACGCGCTTGCCGACGCCTTTCTTGAAGGGCTTATTTGCACCCTTACCTTTCTTGAAGGTGGGGGGCTTGTTGACAATCAACACATGATTATTCTTTTTGATGTCCACCTCCGCTACTTTCATCTTAGCGAAGAGCTCAGTGATCATATCAGTGGAACCAATCTGATTGTGAGTAACTACAAAACTTTTGTAGCTAGGAGGGAGTGATTGCATAACTCTATCAATCTTGAGCTCTTCTAGAATCTTGTAGTCCAGTTGCTCAAGGCGTTGAGTGTAGCCCGACATCTTAATGGCGTGCTCACTAACGGAACTCCCTTCCTCCATCTTGTAGTTAAAGAATTTCTTAGAGATCTCATATCTCTCAGAACGGGCCTGAGTCTGAAACATAGTTTTTAGCTCCTCAAGAATCTCAAAGGGCCCGGCGAACTCCTCAAAACGATTTTGAAGATCCGATTCCATAGCAAACAACATGGCGATCTTAATCAAATCATAATCATCCTGGCGCGACTGATAAACAGCTTTCTCATCAGCCGGCGCATCTATAGCAGGGGAGTCACCTAGCGCTTTATCAAGGACATAGTCCTTTTGTCCGCTAGCGAGAATGATTCTCAGAATGCAGAACCATTTGGTGAAGTTAGACCCATTGTTTCTAAGCTTTTCTATCTCAGCAAAAACGTTGAAGTTGAAGTTGGACTTAGCCATGTGATCTACAGTATTTGCAAGTACAATTTTAGACTATGTTCATGATAAATAGTTCAACTTAATCAAATTACTAGATGAACTCCCACTAAATTCAACATCCCTCAAGTTGTTTAGTGAACATGATCCAAATTCACCACACCTAATCCGATCATCACGAGAAGAGATGTGGCTTCAATGGTGGACAACGAAGTGTCGATCATATCATTCATATGACTCATGCTTAACCTTTCAGTTCATGTGTTCCGAGGCCATGTCTGTATATTCTAGGCTCGTCAAGTAAAACCCAAGTATTTCCGCGTGTGCAAAACTGGCTTGCACCCGTTGTATGTGAGCGTAGAGTCTATAGCACCCGATCATCACGTGATGCTTGGACACGACGAACTTTCGCAACGGTGCATACATGGGGAGAACACAGTTTTATCTTGATCTTTAAGTGAGGAATCATCTTATAATGCTACCGTCGTGATCTAAGCATAATAAGATACATAAAAGGATAAACATCACATGCATATAACTTTATGTGACATGGTATAGCCAATCTTCGCGCAATGATCTCCATCTTGTGCGTGCCGGCATGATCTCCATCACTCCACCATGATTGCCTCCACCATGAATAGCAACTACAACTATTGCTAACTACTTAGCGATAAAGTGAAACTATTACATGGCGTATAAGAAGTTGACACACAGGTCATACATAATTATAAAGACAACCATATGGATCCTGCCGGTTGTTTACTCATCGACATGCAAGTCGTGAAACATTACAAAACATGATCATTGCATACATTATACACATCACATCTTGGGACATACCATATCGCAGAAAACACTCCCTGCAAAAACAAGTTAGACGCTTCTACTTTGTTGTTGCATGTTTTACGTGGCTTATGGGAGTAGATGCTAAGAACGATTCTTACCTACGGAAAGCCACAACGGTGATATTATGGTTGCCAAACTCCGGTGTTAATCTCATGACAACTATAGTGAGAGAAACTGGCATCCACCAGCCGCATGTGTGGAACAAGCCACACGTCAAGTGCGGAGCCGGTCTCGCGAACGACGTTGCGTAAGGTTGGTCTGGACCGCTTCAATCTCACTATCCCGCGTCATAAGAAGAACACAAACAAGAGGCTTGCAACAGAAAACATCAACGCCTGCAACAACCATGTTGCGTTCTACTCGTGAAACACATCTACGCATAGATCTAGCTCTGATACCACTGAAGGGTTTCGCGGCATAGTAAATCAAAATTTTCTACGGATGCGAACAGAGGGAAAGCCAAGATCTAATTAGGAGATGCAAACAACGAGAGAGATTGGATTAGATCTTCATACCCTTGAAGATTCGCACAGCGGAACGTTCGTCGGAACGTGGGTGATGTAGTCGTACTCGCTTCTCCTCCTCGCGATCCGATCCGATCTAGCACCACAAGTGGCGGTGCCTCCGTGAGATGCACACGTGCAGCACCTTGATGTCTCCTCCTTCCTCGGTCCAGCGAGTATGGTGGAGAGATGGGTTGGATCTACAACGCGACGGCGCGGTGTATACGGTGGAGAGTTTCTGCAGCAGGGCTTCGCCTACACGCAGTCGGGAGGGAGAGAGAGAGGAGGGCAGCAGGACGGCTAGCTCTTGGAGGGGAAGGTGTAGGGGGTGGTGAGCCCCCAGCCCTCTTTATATAGCGGGGTGGGGAGGCAACCCTAGCCCCTCCCTCAAGCCAAACCGGCGGCCCAAAAGGAGGAGGAGTGGGGAGCAAGGAAAACCCCCCTTCTAGAAGCTCTATCTAGGGTTTAAACCCTCTTTGGCCGGCTGGGCCCTATGGGGCCTTGTGCCCCTGGCCCAATGCGGCCAGGGCACTCCCTCATAGGCCCATGCCCCCTCCCGGAAGTTTGGGCCACGTTGGTCCCCTTACGGAAGGTTCTAGAAGCTTCCGGTGCAATACCGATTAACCCGGAACAATTCCGAACTCCAAAAACTGCACTGCCTTATATGAATCTTATTCTCCGGACCACTCCGGAACCTCTCGTGATGTCCCGGATCCCATCCGAGACTCCGAACAAAAACTCATAAAGCAATTATCCAATATATCCTAGCGTCGAGACACGTTAAGTGTGTGACCCTGCGGGTTCGAGAATATGCAGACATGATCTTCTATCAATAATCAACAGCGGGGTCTGGAAACCCATATTGACTCCCACACATTCATCGATGATCATATCGGATGAACCACGATGCTAGGATTCAATCAATCCCATATATATATTCCCTTCGTCTCGCGATATTTTACTTGCCCGACATTTGATCGTCGGTACCGTCATACCTAGTTCAATCCCGTTCACAGCAAGTACTTTACTCGTTCTGTAATCCGATATCACTTTGTGATTAACTCTTTAACCACATGCTTGCAAGCGGTGTTGATATCGATTACCGAGTGGGCCCGAAGTATATCTCTCTGACTTGGGAGGGACAAATCCCATCTCGATACATACAACCCAACAGATACTTTCCGATCACCTGAGAGACACCTTTATGATCACCCTCTCATAGGATGACGTTTGATGACCTCAAAGCTTTCTTCCGATACCAGGGAGTTATATTATCTCATGGTCTAAGGAATACAACATTTGACATAAGAAAAGCTTCGCAAAGACGAACACGATGACACGATCTAATTGCTTCGCTTAGTTTGGGTATGTCCACCATATCATTCTCCCAATGATATAGTCTCATTATTAATCGACAACTCATGTCCATGGCTAGGAAACCTTAACCATCATTAATCAATGAGCTAGTCCATAGTGGCATACTAGGGACACGGTGTTGTTCACAAGCCACACAAGTATTAAAGTTTCGCTTAATACAATTCTAGCATGGAATATAAACATTATCATGAACAAGAATTATCATATTAACATCTTTATTATTGCCTCTAGGGCATAATTCCAACAAGAAGCGATTCAAAGACGCCCACCAGACACTTTCGTGTGGGTGGGATAGGAATACAAGTAGTTACATCACAGTAGTTTACAACAGAGTCCACAAGAACTTATATATACAACAACGACTCAACGAGTCAAGAATACAAAAGGTGCAATCCGAAGATACAACTCAAGAAGAAAACAAGATAGTATCCGAGTACGGACAAGAACCAAATGGGACTAAGAGTCCTGAAGAATAACCAAGCGGAGTCCAACCCTGTCCAGGCCAAGCCGGAAGGGTAACCTTGCTAACGTCGTCAATCACATACCTGTCAAACCAAAGGGTGCCGACAAAGGGCAAACGAAAACAGAAAGAGAGCAGTCAGTACTAAGGCCAGTACACGGCGAGACTAGAATTCCGCGGTCCTCGCCTACATAGGTATGGTGGGATTAGCGGCAGCAAAGCTTGCACTATCTAACTAATAGAGACACGCAACAACTTCGGCTATTAGAGCGAGATAAGAGAGCACTACACGATAATTATATATAACACCAAACATAACCCATCCGAAGAATTCCCCCTCGAAGACCAGTCGAGGAAGTCCCCTTGCGGAACACACACAGTGGCAATTTTAGTTAAGCAGGTGTTTAGTTGATAAGGCTAATTACTAGTCAAATTATTAGAAGCAAAGCATTAGTGGCGTTGTCTATGATCATGACACTGTACTCCTGAGGCGTCCATAACCGTGGATACACGGCTTCTCGAAAAGATTTACCCTGCAGGGGTGCACTACTGTACCCAAATGCATGCTCAACCCATCAGGCAACATATCACGCGTGCCATCCGAATCTCACAACAAGAACTGTCCCATAACTACGCGCATATCCAGAGACATCACCTACTGTGTTTTACCCACACAAGAGATACAGCTGATTCTCCAGGTGGCACAGCGTTTGAGTCTACGGCCGGGCGATGATCGGAAGATAACTTGTAGAGCTCCATCCCACCTCCGACACGATATCTCGATTTTATGCAATGCAAGCCATGGCAGTCCACCAAAATATCAAGTCCGAAGACATATCAACTCACCCATGTCCGAGGACATATTATGCGTATGCACCAAATGGAAAACCAATTTTGTAACCCTCTGGATATACGAATAGCGCCGGTAGTTGAGGGGGGATCCCAGAGGCCCCCACGTTTGGTTAGCGCGATCAACTCGGAACTGGTATCGTAGAACGAACGGGTCCTAGGTCGGCTCAAGCAGTTCCCAAAGGTGGTCCCTGCCGGGGCCTTATCATTAGGTGAAACCATAACCAACAACATCAGATTAATTATCTTATCATCAACCATATCCAAGTATCATGTTTCACCTGTATGAGAGCGATACTAAGCATGCCTACGACTCACAAGGACAAAGCTAGCTAATCAAACAAGGCAATAGGATAACTAAGGCAATATAGTGGAGCAGATAATTAATGGGGGTAGTACTAAAGCATCGACAATAAGGATATCAATAGATCAATTGGAGAAAGTAAAGACTATAAATGCAAAATAGGTAGAAGGGGGAGAATGCTCGCCTGTGAGACAAAGTCGATAACCGAAGGCTTGTCGTATCTCGCATCGACTCATCGTCCTATCCGGTGAAGAAGCAAAGCACTAGAAAGAACACCCGGTGCAATATTTAATACTAGTGCGGAAGATCCGACATGTTTAAGATATGATGCATGACATGGCAACATGCAGTCCCGCTTAGCAATATTAAACGGAATCGGGTCCCGACTTTTAATTAGGTGGTTTATGTTATCTAGATACCCCGTAATTTAATGTTGTATTAACAAGGCAAAATTATATCATCGGTTCGCTATACAAATTTAAATGGGACTAACATTAGACTAGATTCGCCCGTATATGGTCTCCATAATTAATTATGAGATGAGTCGACAAAATTCTCCGCAAACAAATAAATATGTATGTGAGTATGAATGATTTAATATGCAACAATTTATATTATATTTAATAAAATAGGGTGTCGGAAAGGGGTCACACATTGGTTCCGAAGATCTTGGATACAAAGGGTCTTCAGACTCTGGGGACGGGGTTTCAGTAATCGTGAAGGAGAACTTGAGAGTATGCGCGTCTGGTTGCCGATGCCGCACTTGGGTTTTAGCACCGGTGGTCTTGTGTCGTGGAGCATGTACCCAGGGATAGATCACAGATGTCCTATCTCGGCCGAGGAGGAGATCGGTGGTACACGGTGCTCGCCATAGCCTCACTTCGTTTCTTCTCGGAGACATGTGTAGGAACCAACAAACACATTACAGACTAAAACGAGATATCAGCACAGGACACAAACTCATCCCATAGAAACATCCATACAAAGGAGCAGGTGACCAGACCGACCAACGTGCGCACACGTTGTGGCCTGAGCGGCCAAGGCGACGTACTGGAGGTGGCGTCGGGGAACTTGCAGAGACGCGCGACAGCGGCGACTGGAGGCGGCGGCGATGGTTGCAAGGGCAGAGGCCTCGTCAGGGCGAGGACGTCGGGGATGGACCACCCGCAGGAAGAAACAGAGGCGGCTCACATGGCGATGGTCGGTGGCCGGCAGGGCTCGGGGAGCGAGATCTGTCGGGTCGAGGTCGAAGTAGAGAACGGGGACGGCATCGGCGAGCGCGCGTAGGTCATGGGAGGCGAGCTTGGTGGCGCCATGGCGGTGGGTAGGTGGTCGGCGTGCCGGATAGGCAGACGAGGGACGCTGCGTCGGGGACGGCTGGTGCCGGAGGAGGTTGTGGCCGGCGGGAGACGAGGCAGTGGCGGCCTGCGAAAGGAGGAGAGGAGCAGAGAAGCCGCGGCACCGCGTCAGAGGAGCGAGCGGGGCACTGGAAACGAGGGGAAGCGAGGTGCTCGATGCGGATGGGTCGCGAGACGTGCGTGGGTTGTGTCTAGGTCAGTTTACGTGACCAGGTGTGCGTGTGGTGTCGTGTTGGGTGAGTTGTGTTGGTGTGGTCCGGTTCTGTGCAGGCGTGTGTGCGTGTGTTTTGCCAGGGTGTGGAGTATGGCGGCGGGAGCTGGGGGAGTTGGTTAGATGGGATGCAAGGATTAGGGTTAGTTTAGGTGGGTTGGGCCCTGGGTTGTAGGTGGTCGGGCCTAAGTGGCTAGGCTGCCTCCCCGATCAAAACATTTTTATTTATTTTATTTTTATTTTAGAACACTTTTGTAAATAGATTTTAGACAAATAAAAGATCCGGAAAAAGACCGGGATTTTGATTTGAAATTTAGAGGAGGGACTAATTAGAAAACAAAATAAGCTTTTGGTGAAAATATTTTAGGGAAAAAGTATGCATGATGTCATGATGATGCAAAAATAGAAAATAACACGCAATTTTATTTCGGAATATTTTACGGGGCATTACAACTCGACACCACTAACAAGGATCGCGTCCCGAGATCCAAGCAGAGGCACCGGGGCAGAGATGTTAGATGTGCGGATCTTCTTGCATCCGATTGATAGTCGCGACACCACTAACAAGAATTCTTGCTCCGTCTTGGAATTGTCGACACCACCAACAAGGGTTGGTTGCTCACGTTCTTCGAAAGAACACTCCGAAGAGGCAAAGGCGGAAGTAAAGGTCTCAAAGATAAGGCCACCTTTAACTTTCAAGGAAGGAGTAGAATTGCATGGATCCACCAATCAATGTATAAGAGCGAATGATAAGAGTAGTGGTATGGTCATGACTCCATCCCGCACTCAAAGCATTACTCTGTACATGACTAGAAGGATCATGCAACTAAACTCCCGAAATCCAGATTGAAGATCTTGGCAAGTGGTGCTTGGAAAGCTTCGGAAAAAGGATCCAGAGGTAAAGAGGTCGTCGTCTTAGGATTCGCAAAACACTGAAAGCATAGGAAGAGAGGTTACATAGAGTGAAATCCAGATGTAGTTCCACCATTACAGAAGGAGGGGAGCGGAACCCTAAAGGTACAACGGAAACCCAACCGCGAGAAATCCTAGAATTGAAGAAGGTAAGAGATCATATCAGAACACGCAAAGATAAGAGGTGAAAGAATAGAGATAAGGAGTAAATCAGAGCTAATCAGATCTATCCAACGCATTTGTAGCAAAATAGTTTTGACACTCTACAACGTCCGTTGGCAAGGTTAACCTACAGGCTGGACCAGTGGGGTATCGTAAACCTGGCTCTGATACCACTTGTAACTCCCCCGAATCGGGTCTATGCAGATCTCAGCATTTCCCGCCAAAATCCGCATAGAAGCGATTCAAAGACGCCCACCAGACACTTTCGTGTGGGTGGGATAGGAATACAAGTAGTTACATCACAGTAGTTTACAACAGAGTCCACAAGAACTTATATATACAACAACGACTCAACGAGTCAAGAATACAAAAGGTGCAATCCGAAGATACAACTCAAGAAGAAAACAAGATAGTATCCAAGTACGGACAAGAACCAAATGGGACTAAGAGTCCTGAAGAATAACCAAGCGGAGTCCAACCCTGTCCAGGCCAAGCCGGAAGGGTAACCTTGCTAACGTCGTCAATCACATACCTGTCAAACCAAAGGGTGCCGACAAAGGGCAAACGAAAACAGAAAGAGAGCAGTCAGTACTAAGGCCAGTACACGGCGAGACTAGAATTCCACGGTCCTCGCCTACATAGGTATGGTGGGCTTAGCGGCAGCAAAGCTTGCACTATCTAACTTATAGAGACACGCTACAACTTCGGCTATTAGAGCGAGATAAGAGAGCACTACGCGATAATTATATATAACATCAAACATAACCCATCCGAAGAATTTCCCCTCGAAGACCAGTCGAGGAAGTCCCCTTGCGAAACACACACAGTGACAATTTTAGTTAAGCAGGTATTTAGTTGATAAGGCTAATTACTAGTCAAATTATTAGAGGCAAAGCATTAGTGGCGTTGTCTATGATCATGACACTATACTCCTGAGGCGTCCATAACCGTGGACACACGACTTCTCGAAAAGATTTACCCTGCAGGGGTGCACTACTGTACCCAAATGCATGCTCAACCCATCAGGCAACATATCACGCGTGCCATCCGAATCTCACAACAAGAACTGTCCCATAACTACGCGCATATCCAGAGACATCACCTACTGTGTTTTACCCACACAAGAGATACAGCTGATTCTCCAGGTGGCACAGCGTTTGAGTCTACGGTCGGGCGATGATCGGAAGATAACTTGTAGAGCTCCATCCCACCTCCGACACGATATCCCGATTTTATGCAATGCAAGCCATGGCAGTCCACCAAAATATCAAGTCCGAAGACATATCAACTCACCCATGTCCGAGGACATATTATGCGTATGCACCAAATGGAAAACCAATTTTGTAACCCTCTGGATATACGAATAGCGCCGGTAGTTGAGGGGGGGATCCCAGAGGCCCCCACGTTTGGTTAGCGCGATCAACTCAGAACTGGTATCGTAGAACGAACGGGTCCTAGGTCGGCTCAAGCAGTTCCCAAAGGTGGTCCCTGCCGGGGCCTTATCATTAGGTGAAACCATAACCAACAACATCAGATTAATTATCTTATCATCAACCATATCCAAGTATCATGTTTCACCTGTATGAGAGCGATACTAAGCATGCCTACGACTCGCAAGGACAAAGCTAGCTAATCAAATAAGGCAATAGGATAACCAAGGCAATATAGTGGAGCAGATAATTAATGGGGGTAGTACTAAAGCATCGACAATAAGGATAGCAATAGATCAATTGGAGAAAGTAAAGACTACAAATGCAAAATAGGTAGAAGGGGGAGAATGCTCGCCTATGAGACAAAGTCGATAACCGAAGGCTTGTCGTATCTCGCATCGACTCATCGTCCTATCCGGTGAAGAAGCAAAGCACTAGAAAGAACACCCGGTGCAATATTTAATACTAGTGCGGAAGATCCGACATGTTTAAGATATGATGCATGACATGGCAACATGCAGTCCCACTTAGCAATATTAAACGGAATCGGGTCCCGACTTTTAATTAGGTGGTTTATGTTGTCTAGATACCCCGTAATTTAATGTTGTATTAACAAGGCAAAATTATATCATCGATTCGCTACACAAATTTAAATGGGACTAACATTAGACTAGATTCGCCCGTATATGGTCTCCATAATTAATTATGAGATGAGTCGACAAAATTCTCCGCAAACAAATAAATATGTATGTGAGTATGAATGATTTAATATGCAATAATTTATATTATATTTAATAAAATAGGGTGTCGGAAAGGGGTCACACATTGGTTCCGAAGATCTTGGATACAAAGGGTCTTCAGACTCTGGGGACGGGGTTTCAGTAATCGTGAAGGAGAACTTGAGAGTATGCGCGTTTGGTTGCCGATGCCGCACTTGGGTTTTAGCACCGGTGGTCTTGTGTCGTGGAGCATGTACCCAGGGATAGATCACAGATGTCCTATCTCGGCCGAGGAGGAGATTGGTGGTACACGGTGCTCGCCATAGCCTCACTTCGTTTCTTCTCGGAGACATGTGTAGGAACCAACAAACGCATTACAGACTAAAACGAGATATCAGCACAGGACACAGACTCATCCCATAGAAACATCCATACAAAGGAGCAGGTGACCAGACCGACCAACGTGCGCACACGCTGTGGCCTGAGCGGCCAAGGCGACGTACTGGAGGTGGCGTCGGGGAACTTGCAGAGACGCGCGACACCGGCGACTGGAGGCGGCGGCGATGGTTGCAGAGGCTGAGGCCTCGTCGGGGCGAGGATGTCGGGGATGGACCTCCCGCAGGAAGAAACAGATGCGGCTCACATGGCGATGGTCGGTGGCCGGAAGGGCTCGGGGAGCGAGATCTGTCGGGTCAAGGTCGAAGTAGAGCACGGGGACGGCATCGGCGAGCGCGCGTAGTGTAGGGTTCGCAGCATAGAAAACAAAAAAAATTCCTACGATGTGAACTATATACCAAGATCTATCTACTAGATACAAACAACGGGCGGATGTATATCCGTAGAGAACATACCCTTGAAGACCGACAAAGCTTAACGAGTTCAAATCGTGGTTGATATAGACGATCTCTTGCCGATCTCAAGATCGAGAGGAAGTCCTAGCGCCGCAAATCAGCAGCGCATCCGTGCTCGCACACACGTTCGAGGCACCGAGCAACCTCCGCCTCCTCATTCCAGCGATGCAGCGGAAGCACAACTCTTTCTTGCCGAATAGCCACCGGGAACATGTATCTCGCTAGTCCGAGACCATGGGGAATAAATTCTAGAGGGGGAGAGAGATCCTTCACGAGGAGGTGTGAGAGACAAGTGAGGAGGGGGGCTCCTTTTATAGGAGGGGGGAACCCCAAGGGGGTGGCCGGCGCATGGGGGCTGCCCCCTTGCCCTCCCCTCTTCATGTGGGTGGACACTCCACTCACAAATCTCCTTTAAATTCCCTCCACTCAAAAGTCCACTCAAATTCCCATTAAATTTCCACCAAATTTAATGCAAACTCTCATTAAATAAAACTCTTTTATTTTATTCAGAATATTGTCAATTACTTTAATGACAAACATTCACAAATAACCCCTTGCTAGAATTCTATTTCACATGCATAACCACTTAATGCAATTTCACCCGAAAACCTATTTCGGTATCTAGTGAAATAAATTCCTGCGCTTGTTCATTCTTTCGGCATGAAACATTTGCTCCAATTGGATGTCGGTGTCTCTTAAGTGTGTCACCCTACGGTTCGTGAATAATTCGGACATGATCGAGACCCCTCTCGGATCAATAATCAGAAGCGGGATCTGGAGACCCATACTGACTCCCACACATTCAACGATGACTTTCTTGTGATCGTCGGAACCTTTTATGCTAGTATCTTAATCCCTTTGTTTCACGATATATTACATGTCCGAGATTCGATCATCGGTATCTCCATACCTAGTTTGATCTCGTTACCGACATGCACTCTTTTCTCGTTCCTGTGATATAACATTCTAGTGATCAAATCACTCGCTTGCAAGCTAATCAATGTGATATCACCGAGAGGGCCCAGAGTATATCTATCCGTCATCGGGATGAACAAATTCCACTCTCGATCCATGAGCCTCAACATAACACTTTATTAGTTCTGAATCCATCTTTATAATCACCCTGTTACGGTGTGATGTTTGATGTTATCAAGAAACTCTTCCGGTGTTAGTTATTGACATGATCTCATGATCTAAGGATTAGGATCACTTCGTAAGTTGTTATAGCAATATAAACTCAATGACTTTGATCGTAATGCTATACTTTGGATGAATGTTCATCACACCATTACACTAATGTTGTGATCCCGTTATTAACAACATCCAATGTCCATGATCAGGAAACCTTGATCATCTTGTTAATCAACGAGCTAGTTTATGAGAGAGGCATAACTAGGAACTTTCTGTTTGTTTATTAAACACACATGTATTAACGTTTTCGTATTAATACAATTATAGCATGCAAAATAAACATCTATCATATACTTGGAATACACATAATAAACACTTTATTATTGCCTCTCAGGGCATATTCCCTTCAGTCTCCCACTTGCACTAGAGACAATAATCTAGTTACATAGTGATAAATCTAACACCCATTGAGTTCTGGTGTTGATCATGTTTTGCTCTAGGGAGAGTTTTAGTCAACGGATCTGCTACATTGAGATCCGTATGTACTTTACAAATCTTTATATCTCCATCCTTGACATGCTCGCGGATGGAGTGAAACCGGCGCTTAATATGCTTGGAATGCTTGTGAGACCTTGGCTATTTGGCATTGGCAATGGCACCATTGTTGTCACAATAGATCACCATTGGGTCCAACGCGTTTGCCACCATTCCTAGTTCGGATATGAACTCCTTCATCCAAACTGCTTCCTGAGCCGCTTCTGAAGCAGCAACATTTTCGGCCTCCGTTGTTGATCCCGCTACCACAGGTTGTTTGGAGCTCCTCCAACTAACCGCTCCGCCATTCATGAGAAATACGTATCCGGATTGAGACTTAGAGTCATCCGGATTGGTGTCAAAGCTAGCGTCGACATAACACTTAGCGACGAGCTCTTCTTCACCTCCATATACAAGAAACATATCCTTAGTTCTTCGTAAGTACTTAAGGATATTCTTGACCGCTATCCACTGTTCCGAACCTGGATCCGATTGGTACCTACTAGTCAAACTAATAGCATGTGCCACATCCGGTCTTGTACATAGCATGGCGTACATTATAGAGCCTATGGCTGAAGCATAGGGGACTTTGTCCATTATCTCTCTTTCTTCCGCCGAAGCCGGACTTTGAGTCTTACTCAATGTCTTGCCTTGCAACATAGGTAAGAACCCCTTCTTACTTCCGTCCATTTTAAACTTCTTTAAAATCTTATCAAGGTATGTACTTTGCGATAGCCCTATTAGGCGCCTAGATCTATCTCTATAGATCTTTATGCCTAATATGTATGATGCTTCACCTAGGTCCTTCATTGAAAATTTGCTGTTTAGATAACTTTTAACACTGTTTAAAAGATCTATATCATTTCCGATCAATAATATGTCATCCACATATAATATCAGAAATGCCACATTGCTCCCACTCACTTTCTTGTAAATACAAGCTTCTCCATAAGTTTGGACAAATCCAAACTCTTTGATCACCTCATCAAAGCGGAGATTCCAACTTCGTGATGCTTGCTTCAATCCATAGATGGATCGCTGAAGCTTGCACACCTTGTTAGCATCTTTAGGATCGACAAAACCCTTTGGTTGTATCATATACAACTCTTCTTCAATATTACCATTGAGAAACACGGTTTTGACATCCATCTGCCATATCTCATAATCGAAATATGCAGCAATTGCTAACATAATCCTAACTGACTTTAGCATCGCTACGGGAGAGAAATTCTCATCGTAGTCAACTCCTTGAATTTGTCGAAACCCCTTTGCGACAAGTCGAGCTTTATAGATGGTCACATTACCATCAGCATCAGTTTTCCTTTTGAAAATCCATTTGTTCTCCACGGCCTTTCGGTCGTGAGGTAATTCCACCAAGTTCCAAACTTGATTTTCATACATGGATTCCATCTCGGATTTCATGGCTTCTAACCATTTGTTGGAATCCGGGCTCATCATCGCTTCTTCATACGTCGCAGGGTCATCATTTTCATCAACCATGAAATTCATGACAGGATTTCCGTACAGCTCGGGAGCTGCACGCGTCCTGTTTGACCTGCGAGGTTCGGTAGTACTCTCTTTCGGAGTTTCATGATCATTATCATTAGTTCCCTCTTCAACAGGTGGAGCCAACTCCGGAACAACTTCCGGCGCTGCGCTACTCGCCATACTTTGAAGAGAAGGTTCCACAACCTCTTCGAGTTCTACCTTCCGACTACTCACACCTTTCGCGAGAAACTCTTTCTCTAGAAATGATCCATTCTTGGCAACAAAAACCTTGCCCTCGGATCTATGATAGAAGGAATACCCAATAGTTTCTTTAGGGTATCCTATGAAGACGCATTTTTCCGCTTTGGGTTCGAGTTTATCCGGTTGAAGTTTCTTCACATAAACATCGCATCCCCAAACTTTAAGAAATGACAGCTTAGGTTTGTTTCCAAACCACAATTCATACGGTGTCTTTTCAACGGATTTAGATGGTGCCCGATTTAAAGTGAATGCAGCAGTTTCTAGTGCATAACCCCAAAATGACAACGGCAAGTCCGTCAGAGACATCATAGATCGAACCATATCTAATAAAGTACGATTACGACGTTCCGACACACCATTTCGCTGTGGTGTTCCGGCAGGTGTGAGTTGTGAAACAATTCCACACTCTTTCATGTGAGTGCTAAACTCGTAACTTAGATACTCACCTCCACGGTCGGACCGTAGAAATTTGATCTTTCTATTACAATGATTTTCCACTTCATTCTGAAATTCCTTGAACTTTTCAAAGGTTTTAGACTTGTGTTTCATCAAGTAGATATAACCGTATCTACTCAAATCATCCGTGAAAGTAACAAAATAACGATATCCACCTCGCGCCGACACACTCATTGGACCACATACATCAGAATGTATGATTTCCAATAAATCTGTCGCCCGTTTCATTGAACCGGAAAACGACGTTCTAGTCATCTTGCCCATAAGGCATGGCTCACATGTATCAAATGGTTCATAATCAAGTGATTCCAAAAGTCCATCCGAATGGAGCTTCTTCATGCGTTTAACGCCAATATGACCTAGACGGCAGTGCCACATATATGCGGATATATCATCATTAAGTTTAATCCTTTTAGCATCAACATTATGAATATGTGTAACATTATCATCGAGATCTAATAGAAATAAACCATTCATCATCGGTGCATGACCATAAAAGATTTCATTCATATAAATGGAACAACCATTGTTCTCGGATTTAAATGAATAACCACTTCGCATCAAACATGATCCAGATACAATGTTCATGCTCAGTGCAGGCACCATATAACATTTATTCAAGTTTATAACTAATCCCGACGGCAAGTGGAGAGGCAGCGTTCCGACAGCGATCACATCAACGCTTGATCCATTGCCGACACGCATCTTGACCTCACCCCTTGCTAGCGGTCGCTTGTTCCGCAGCCCCTGATTCGAGTTACATATATTAGCAACTGAACCGGTATCAAATACCCAGGTGCTACTGCGAGCACTAGTCAAGTACACATCAATAACATGTATATCATATATACCTTTGTTTGCCTTGTCGGTCTTCTTGTCTGCCAGATACTTGGGGCAGTTGCGCTTCCAGTGGTCAGTCCCCTTACAATAGTAGCACTCGGAATCAGACTTAGGTCCAACTCGGGGTTTCTTTTCAGGCGCGGCAACAGGCTTGCCGCCCTTACTTCCCTTCCGTTTTCCCTTCTTGTCTTTCTTGAAACCAGTGTTCCCATTGATCATCAACACGCTATGTGTGTTGTAAGAGTATCATCACGTACTTCTACTTACAACACTACCATATCATAACACTAGCCCAGCAACAATCTAAACTAGACGCCTCTAATTTATCCATTGCAAGTTTTACGTGGCTAAGGGCTTTCGAGATAGAACCGTTCTTACCTACGAACATGAACCACAACGAGGATAATCAAATTGTTGACAACTCGCTTGCAAAATAGATATTGACTATAGTAGGAGAGACAGACACCCGCTAGCCACTTATGCAAACTAGTTGCATGTCAAGCGTGGAACAGGTCTCATGCGCGAGGACATGTAAAGTTTGTCCGGGCCGCTTCATCCCACTATGCCACCAATATCCAAAATTACAACAAAGGAGCAACAACATGATCATCATCGCCCACATACTCATATGTGTACTACCCGTGTAAAGTATCTACGCATAGATCCGGCTCTGATACCACTGTAGGGTTCGCAGCATAGAAAACAAAAATTTTCCTACGATGTGAACTATATACCAAGATCTATCTACTAGATACAAACAACGGGCGGATGTATATCCGTAGAGAACATACCCTTGAAGACCGACAAAGCTTAACGAGTTCAACTTGTGGTTGATGTAGACGATCTCTTGCCGATCTCAAGATCGAGAGTAAGTCCTAGCGCCGCAAATCAGCAGCGCATCCGTGCTCGCACACACGTTCGAGGCACCGAGCAACCTCCGCCTCCTCGCTCCAGCGATGCAGCGGAAGCACAACTCTTTCTTGCCGAATAGCCACCGGGAACATGTATCTCGCTAGTCCGAGACCATGGGGAATAAATTCTAGAGGGGGAGAGAGATCCTTCACGAGGAGGTGTGAGAGACAAGTGAGGAGGGGGGCTCCTTTTATAGGAGGAGGGGGGAACCCCAAGGGGGTGTCCGGCGCATGGGGGCTGCCCCCTTGCCCTCCCCTCTTCATGTGGGTGGACACTCCACTCACAAATCTCCTTTAAATTCCCTCCATTCAAATTCCCATTAAATTTCCACCAAATTTAATGCAAACTCTCATTAAATAAAACTCTTTTATTTTATTCAGAATTTTGTCAATTACTTTAATGACAAACATTCACAAATAACCGCTTGCTAGAATTCTATTTCACATGCATAACCACTTTATGCAATTTCACCCGAAAACCTGTTTCGGTATCTAGTGAAATAAATTCCTGCGCTTGTTCATTCTTTCGGCATGAAACATTTGCTCCAATTGGATGTCGGTGTCTCTTAAGTGTGTCACCCTACGGTTCGTGAATAATGCGGACATGATCGAGACCCCTCTCGGATCAATAATCAGAAGCGGGATCTGGAGACCCATACTGACTCCCACACATTCAACGATGACTTTCTTGTGATCGTCGGAACCTTTTACGCTAGTATCTTAATCCCTTTGTTTCACGATATATTACATGTCCGAGATTCGATCATCGGTATCTCCATACCTAGTTTGATCTCGTTACCGACATGCACTCTTTTCTCGTTCCTGTGATATAACATTCTAGTGATCAAATCACTCGCTTGCAAGCTAATCAATGTGATATCACCGAGAGGGCCCAGAGTATATCTATCCGTCATCGGGATGAACAAATTCCACTCTCGATCCATGAGCCTCAACATAACACTTTATTAGTTCTGAATCCATCTTTATAATCACCCTGTTACGGTGTGACGTTTGATGTTATCAAGAAACTCTTCCGGTGTTAGTGATTGACATGATCTCATGGTCTAAGGATTAGGATCACTTCGTAAGTTGTTATAGCAATATAAACTCAATGACTTTGATCGTAATGCTATACTTCGGATGAGTGTTCATCACACCATTACACTAATGTTGTGATCCCGTTATTAACAACATCCAATGTCCATGATCAGGAAACCTTGATCATCTTGTTAATCAACGAGCTAGTTTATGAGAGAGGCATAACTAGGAACTTTCTGTTTGTTTATTAAACACACATGTATTAACGTTTCCGTATTAATACAATTATAGCATGCAAAATAAACATCTATCATATACTTGGAATACACATAATAAACACTTTATTATTGCCTCTCAGGGCATATTCCCTTCACGTAGGTCATGGGAGGCGAGCTTGGTGGCGCCATGGCGGCGGGTAGGTGGTCGGCGTGCCGGAGAGGCAGATGAGGGACGCTGCGTCGGGGACGGATGGTGCCGGAGGAGGTTGTGGCCGGAGGGAGACGAGGTAGTGGAGGCTTGCGAAAGGAGGAGGGGAGCAAAGAAGGACTGAGATCCAGTGACTTGCTAGTCACAAGTCACACGTTGCCTCGCCCCCCTCTATCCACCATCCAACCTTCATCCAAGGGTCCAAAACAAATCCAGGCAAAAAACAACCCACCCTTCGTCCTCCTCCGCCCCGACTTGGCTGCTCCGCCAGCCCCGCCTCGCACCGCCTGACCAGCTCCCTTCCTTCGCCCCGACTTGGCTCCTCCACGCAGAGGAGGCGACAGACGAGGAGGCCGGCAACGCGGGCTGGGTGGAGCCGCACCCCGACGCTCTCGCCTTCCCCGCCCTGACCCGCGCAGGCCCCCGACCGGCGCCCTTCCTCCGCCCCGACCCGCTCCTCCTCCGGCGCTCCCCTTCCTCCAGCGCTCCCCCTCCGACCTGCCCCTCTCCCGGTGCTCCCCTTCCCCCGGTGCTCCCCTTCCTCTGGCGCACTTGATAGGACAGCGAGGCCGTTTCTTCAGAACCTGAAAACAGCACAGTTGCAGTCCCAGTTGCAGATAACAGTGACAGAAAACTGCTATTATTCACTTGATAGGACAGCTAAACAATGCATAAAAGAGAGAAAATTCTGGCCACAAAAGACATCCAGATTTTGTAGTACATATAACATTGAAATTCTGAAACCATTTGTCTCACATAAACCTTCCAATACATCAATTTGGCCAATCTACTTGTATAATTAGGCCACAAAAGCTATAGTTAGCCCCAAAATCCAAAATACTATAGTCACCTTTGTCCAAAATACTAGCCAACCATATCACTATCTAACAAGCTTGGACATGCTAGAACATATGTTCATCGAAAACACCACAAAGTGGAGATGTCAAGAGTTGTGTGTAACTAATGATCGTGTTGCAATCTTGATGCTCCATATTTTCTACTTCACTGACATAATCTTTCTCCACTCTTACTTGAGGCTCCACACCATCATTCTTGTGTTGCTGCAATAGATGTTCTAGTAAGAAGTCTATCTCATGTATAGTAACAACACATCATGAATACTACCTCCGTTTTAAGGCTTAAGGCGCACACGCTTTCCAAAGCAAAGTTTGACCAAAAGAAATAAGCAATAAAATCTTGATTATATTGTACATAATTAGTATCGTTGGATTCGTATTGAAAAATACTTTCTAGTGATACTAGTTTTATACCAAAACTCTTTACGTATTTGGAGTAATTCTTGGTCAAAGAAAAAACACGCAAAACGAGGACGCCTTAAGCCTTGAAACGTTGGATTGAAACATACCTTTGCTCCTTTCTTTTTTGGTGCGGCAACTTTTGTTGGCTTGCGCTTCCCCTTGAGCAACTTATCAAGCCAAGTTTTCTTTCTCCTCAAATTCTTTGATTGAACCTCCTTCTTCTTGAGCTTTGCACTAAGATACTCATTTGTTTGTTGCACATTAGGCACATTAGGGTCAATATTTTCTTGATCATTACATGGCATATTTGTAGCATTGGTAGTTTCATTAAGTTTATCCTCTACTTGTGTACCAACACTATCAAGTGCATTTTCTAACATCAAACAAAACTCCAGAGAGTTGGCTACCTTATATGCCAAACTATGGAATTTGTGAGACAAAGCCTTGTACCGAAGTTGAGCTTCCAACTTTGGATTTTCCACCACTTTCCTTCCATCTCTATCTTGTATGCTTCCATTGCGTGCTTCTCTAGTCCATCTCTTCAAAATATAATGTGGTGGCAATGTCTTTATATTCATCAAATCAAGAACTTTGATGCCATGTCGACATAATATTCCCGTCCTATTGAACATTTCACAACTACAAGAAGCTGTTTTGGCCAAAGGATCACCAATCACTATGCGCTCTTCCTCAAATTTTAAATCACCATGCAAACTTCCAATAGAAACCGCAAATTTGTTATCCTCATCCAATACTCTAGTGCAAGCAGCCATGGATCTTTCATATTCGTCTTGGAAAGCTCCAAAGATAATTGGAGTGTACTTTTCGCTTGCTAGCACCAACATAGGTGTGTGCATCTTGATTCTTGCTAACTTTCTCCTTGCCTCATACTCCGATTGCAATTCTTTCGCTCTTTTTACCTCCAATGTCCTCTCAAAATGCTTCAAGAACCGAACAATATGAAAATCTGATTTCAAGTGGTTTTTTAATGAATTGTTGAAGCTTTCACTTAGTTGTGTACTTCTAACTCCCAAACTGAACACATATCTCATATAACATTCAGCCCACTTCTCTTTCAGCTTGTAGATACTATCTAACCAAGTTTGCTTATGCACTTTAAGTTTCATATTGTCAAATGCTTCTTGAAATTCTGCTTTGTCCTCATAGCCATACATGCACTCACTAAAATCTTTTAGAATATGAGACTCTTCCTCTTCATCTTCACCTTTCCCTTCTTCTTTTTCTTCACCTTTTTCCTCACCCTTCAATGGACATAAATGTTTGACAGCATTTTGCATTATGTGGAAGGTGCACAATCCATGATATGATTCCGTGAAGACATTATCTATAGCTTTCCCCATTGCCATGTCTTGATCTGTGTAAATAGTTCTAGGTTGCCTCCCATTATGTGTAGCTAGAAAAGTCTCAAATAGCCATTTAAATGAGTCACATGTTTCATCAAATAGCAATGCAGCCCCAAAAATGGTGGTTTCTCTAAACTGATTGAGCCCAAGAAAAACACCAAATGGTCTATATTCTTTGTTTGTGCCAAAAGTAGTATCAAACGTGACAACATCGCTGAAGTGTGCATAGTCAAGAACCATTTTTGCATCAGCCCAAAATATGTTGGCTATATGTTCCTCACAATCTAGTTGCAAAGCATGTTGAAAAGATGGGTTCTCAATGATTTTGTCATGAAAATACTTCAACATACTACCGGCTTGTCCATAACCCAACTCTCTTTGCCGCTTGGTTCGCAAATGATTCTTTTGATCACGACAAGTGTAGCCGAGATTCAATGGTCCACCAACACGACGACAAGCATATTCATGTGCAGCTTTGGGCATGATTCCGGAATCCTCGGCGGCTTCTATTTCAAAAGCTTGTAGTTCGGTAATCTTCCTTTGTGATGCCATCAAGTGACATGTTTGTGGCAATTGAAGGATATGATTGTGTTCCAACACAACATATGTGACTTCAAAATCTCTTGCCACTCGATCGAATGATATAATCATCCGAGCTTTGCAATTTGTTCTTGTTTCGGCTCTCATACGCTTTGGCACATAATCCATTGGTATCCCTTTTTTCCTTACACCTTCATTGGAACAAACAAATGTGCATGAAGTAACTTGACCATCAATCTTGCTAATATTTTTGTTTCTTTTCCTCACATCAAACCCTACACGACCTCCGTATGCAACCCAAAACTCCCAAGCTGCATCTTGATTTCGAAACCTCATACCAATTTTAGACATCCCCTTGTCAATTTCTCCCATGCACAACACTTGCAAATGAACACTCACAATTGGATAGCACAATGATCAGATCCTGTCAAGTTGCACAACACACCACCCGAATCAGCACATCATTCAATTGCATAAAACAACATTCAATCACAAAGAACATCAACAATACTATGAGTCAATCATCAACAATATTACTAAGGATACCAACAAGAGGATTTCAGAAATACAGAGAATCGGGCCTAACCACAGGAAGGCATCAGAGCACGGCGGCGCGGGTCTGGTCCGGGCGGGGAGGGGCTGGGCTGGGCGGAGGAGCCAGGCGGCGCGGGTCTGGTCCGGCCGGCGTGGGTCGTGGCGGAGAAGCCAGGCGGCGTCGACGGAGTTCGGGCGAGGCGGGGCGGAGGCCGTGCTCTGCGCCGCTCTGCGCGCACGGGCGGAAGCTTTCCCGCGTCCTTTTTGCCCCGCTCGTTCAGTCTGGGAGCAAAGAGAAGTGGAGAACGGGGTTGACTCAGTCCGATTGGGTTGTTTTTTGCGTGGATTCGTTTTGGGCCCTTGGATGAAGGTTGGATGGTGGATAGAGGGGGGCAAGGCAACGTGTGACTTGTGACTAGCAAGTCACTGGATCTCAGTCCAGCAGAGAAGCCGCGGCGCCGCATCAGAGGAGCGAGCGGGGCACTGGAAACGAGGGGAAGCGAGGCGCTCGATGGGATGGGTCGCGAGACGTGCGTGGGTTGTGTCTAGGTCAGTTTACGTGACCAGGTGTGCGTGTGGTGTCGTGTTGGGTGAGTTGTGTTGGTGTGGTCCGGTTCTGTGCAGACGTGTGTGCGTGTGTTTTGCCAGGGTGTGGAGTGTGGCGGCGGGAGCTGGGGGAGTTGGTCTGGTCAGGGGTAGATGGAATGCAAGGATTAGGGTTAGTTTAGGTGGGTTGGACCCTGGGTTGTAGGTGGCCGGGCCTAAGTGGCTAGGCTGCCTCCCCGGGCAAAACATTTTTATTTATTTTATTTTATTTTAAAACACTTTGGTAAATAGATTTTAGACAAATAAAAGATCCGGAAAAAACCGGGATTTTAATTTAAAATTTAGAGGAGGGACTAATTAGAAAACAAAATAAGCATTTGTTGAAAATACTTTAGGGCAAAAGTATGCATGATGTCATGATGATACAAAAATAGAAAATAACACGCAATTTTATTTCGGAATATTTTACGGAGCATTATAGTCTAAAAGGACTTGAGGAGGGCAGTTTGCTCTTGCGGTTTTCAGTTCAAAACTTGTGCGAAGAATAGAAATCGTACACGCAAATTGAACATTTTGAAAACAAGAAAACCAATATGTGGCAAAATTTAAACGAGGTCGCCGGTGAACTGATCATACATAGGATCAATTGGAGGTCTTTGTACATCGGATCATACGCAGAATAAATAGTTGTCGTTAACCCTAACCCTAAGAACCAAAATCTGACCAAGGTCCCTCGCCGAAGCCTGCAGGTGGCTAAGGATGGAAATTTTACCCACGGGTACGGGTATACGCGGGTACCGTACCCGCATGGGTAGGATATGGGCATACTTTTATACTCACGGGTAATGCCTATACCTTGTCCATTACGTCACGGTATGGGCATGGGTATAGGGTTATACCCATACCCTGCCATTTAAACTGACTTGTAATACCTATAGAGTTTCAACCTATGCAGCCGAGTAGCCTAAGGGTAAGCATGAAATTGCGATTTGTAAACTTCGATAATTGTTATGTACTCATCTACCTATTATTGAGTAGAGATACTTATATTTTTGTCAAATATGATATTGATTAATGTAACATTGTGAATAACTTGTGTACTATTAGATTTAACCGTCAGGTATCCAACGGGTACGGGTATCCATCGGGTATGGACATGGGTAAAAATTTATCCCTGTGGGTACGGGTATTGGTAAAGTTTTTTATCCATTGACTACACGGGTATGGATATGATATTGCTCTACCCTGTCCATACCCTTTCCATTGCCATCCTTAGTTGCGGCGGCGCGGTACTCACTCTCATCGGATCAACGGTGATGACCTCCCGCGCGACGAGCTCAAGTTGATCTAGCGTGTCGCCGCCTCCCTCTCCCTCTCCTGCAGTGTCTCTACCGCTTGGATGGTTGTCCATGTCTCCTCTGACTCACGCTTGGCCGCCTCCTTCATCTCCGTAGCAGATGCCTTGAGCCGTTGAGAATAATGCTCATGGTTGCCTCCAGTGTGCTGTCATCGTCGAGGAAGTCAGCCAAGACCCACGACGGGTGTCATGGTCCTCCTCCTCCGCGACATCTTCCCTCGTCCACGGCTCCTCCTCCTCTTCTCATACTGGCGGCAGGGTTGGTGCCCGCTACGCTCCTCTCCGTGAGCTCCCCACCTCCCCTTTGTTGATGGTGAAGTCCCACCAGCGAAGAAGCTGGCGAATCGCGCCCCATTCCGTCCACTTCTGCTACGCGCGTTTCTTCACGCCTAGTGATGCCAAGTGAGCTCGCCGCTCCACATTGGAGCTCGAGGCGGTGGTGGTTCTGCGGTCGCCTAGTGATGCCAAGTGAGCTCGACGCTCCACGTGTGCGGACTTGCCTATCCAGCTGCCCCCAACCCCGATTGACGGTGTCCTCGGCATCTATGTGTCACTGATTGGAAGTATTTGTGGCTGGCCATGGCTTTAGGTCATCGTAACACGGTGGATCTGACGTCGGTGAGGGAGGGAAGAGGGCGAGGTTTCCGACAGGGAGGGTTTCCGTCGGATTTTGACCCGTTTGGTTTTTCTAGAGGAGCATTCCCAGGACCCTAAACAACACCCATTGCCAAATTAAAAATCATTTAGTCTCCACACCATTATCGTGTGGATAACCATCAAAAGAGCGTTGGAGCGTGTTCCACGCGTCCATCGCCGACAACGATCCGACGGCCACACTGCCCCAACAGCTGCAGCAGAACAAACCGGGACAATTTGTCGAGCAGACTGCGGGGGTGTTTGTTTAGGCTTATTGTAGCTTTCTACTGGAAAAAGCAGGCAAAACGAACCAAACGCTGTGCGTTGGCTGCGGGCTTCGCCGAAGCGAGGTAGCGAAATAGACATGTGGGGGAAAGCACCTCAGGAGGTGCTTCCCGGTGCTTCCCGCGAAACGAGCTAACCGTTTTTCTTAATAGACATTTTGTTTGAGGCAAATTACAAGTAAACTGCCACTCAAGCCTAATCCCTATCTCTCCTCTCTGACCCGAACAGTTTTTCCCCATCCCGTGTCCCCATCAAGCGAGAAGACTAGCTAGGGTCGCACCGACACTCTCGCCGGCGACTGGCCCTCGTCCCCGCCGTCCTCTCCCAACTTCCTCCGTCCCAGATCCACCGACCGACTCCCACCACGGAGATCCAGTGCCGCCGCCTCTCTTCTGCTGCGGATTCGTCCACGAGCTGACCTGGCCATGAGTTCATACCTCCGTGGTCGCCGACTCTACTGCTGCCACCAGCCGTCTGCGCTCTGTTCCATTCTTTTGGAGAATCGCGGCCGCTCGTCCTCGGTAGAGAAATACCGGCCCGCCCGTGCTCAGCTCCCACGCCAGGTCGTAGCACTGCAGTTGCTGATGAGCGAAATCGAGCCAGGCATGAAGAACAGGGAGTTCGGCCGTGTGTGATTTTTTTTGTCTGATTCTGTACATCAAGTTTGGCCGTATAGAATTATTAAGTGCTGATCCATCAGAATCAATGTTGTGAGTGCGTGTGTTGTGTAGTGCTCGCCATGAGAAATTAATTTATTACACGAGTTACGAGAGTTGCTTTTATTTTAGAACATGGAGAAGCATACGGGAAGAGGTTGTCAAGAAAAGAGACGGTCACGCGAGAATTCTGAATTTTGAAGGCTTAAATGACGTGTTTATTATTCTAAATTGTTGAAGATTAGCATGTACTTTAAAGTGAGAATTTTCTACCATTCTTTGAATTTTAGGGATCTACATACCATTTATCACACGCAAATCAGCAAAAATACACATTCTCATGACTTCAAGGCTGTTTCAGACAATTCGTCTTCATACAACTAGACAGCAGCCAAGTTCCTAAACAGTGAAACTCGAAACAGCAGCTTTCTCTATACAGCAGCTTTCTCTATACAACAGCTTTTCCTGTACAGCAGCTTTCCCTGCACAGCCAGCCAGCCACGGCCCAAACAAACACACCCTGCGTGGAGGATCGAGTTGGGGCTACATCTGTCGGCATGTTCGTATTGGCTGATGCGGATGTAGCTGACGAAACTTGACTACCACTACCCCTGGATTTCCGTTCTTAAAATAGAAATCGCGAACTATGGAATCAAGACGAAATCGAGGATTGCTAAGATTATCATAACAGAAAGAGTTCGATTTAGTTCGCGATAAAGTAATGGTCCCTAGGTAGGTTCGATTTAGTCCTTATACTTGAAATTTGCTGCATTTTGTCGGCGTACTTGTGAATTGGGTTTAATTTAGTTCAATTCAATGTTTGCCGTCAAATTTGAGATAACACTTGGACTGAAATCTTGCAAGAACATCCTCCCGCATTGGAGAAAATTGCAAAAAACAACCCCAAATGTTGCAAAATACAGGATTAGTTCCTGTACTTGTCTGGATGGCTCGATTTAGGCCTAGTACTTGTTAATTGGACTCGATTTAGCCAAATGCATGTTTGTTGTCAAGATTTAGCCAAATGCATATTTGTTGTCAAAATTGAGCTGATGCGGACGACACGCTTAGGGAAAACTAGCTGGCCTAAGAATTTTCAGATACTCCCTTGAGCATCTAAAACGTATATTTTTGCTACCAGTTTTGCTACCAGATATTTGTATGTATCCACTCTTCATCTAATCAATAAGCTAGCACTCCACACCGTTATACTATCCATCAATTTCGGACTATTCTATTTAAGAGAGAGGAAAAAATAGGGAGTCAATGGAGAGGAAGACGACAGTGACGACGATCACTAGATCAGAATGTGTTACTTTTCTATATAGGGGAGATGGCGTCGAAGCGACACTTGCAACCGTGAAAATATACGTTCTAGACTTGGGAGGGGGTCCTACATGTCTTTCGAATCGAGTCTAATTGACAAATACACAGATTAAATTACAAGTATGTGGACTAAATCAAACCAAACAGATGAGTATAGGGACTACTATTATGTCTAGCCTCAGCCTCAATCGTGTCAATTTTATCAGATATGGGAGGGTATTCTTGCAAGATTTCAATACACCTGTTACACAAGTCAGCTCAAATTTAACAGCAAACGTGGAATGGACTAAATCGAACTCAATTTACAAGTTGACAAACAAAATTTAGCAAATTTTAAGTATGAGGATTAAATCAAGCCAACCCTACAAGTATAAGGATTACTACTGTATTTAATTCTAACAAAAATGTCAATATTGTACTCTGCTGAGCGATTCGCTGATTGCCGGACATAATATCAAGTCCACTAAACTCTTTGCGTTGGTGCATTCGAAAATCGAAAGAGTATTTTCTCTGGCCGGCAACGCGATCGCAATCAGGTGCGTGTTCCACGCGCGACCCCAAATTGCCAGCCACAACAGCAATCCGTTGGCCAGAAGGCACGAGAGCGACAGCAGACCATACTGAAAAGAAGTAGCATCGATCAGACGGGATCGAAGAGTCACAGGAACAAACAAATCGACAATTACTCAGGTGATATCGATAGTGGTACTGAGTATATATAATTAGTATACTCCATATAATTCCTCTGCATTTAGCAGAGACCGAAAGAACAGCACATAAATAAAACTTTCCTATCACGAAGAACTAACACGATCTAAATCCAGAAGGGGATCAATCAAGTAATATCGCGGTGGAGCAGCGTCGGTACTCCGAGGCGCCGGCGATTGGCTTAGGCGCGCTCGCCACGGATGCGGCGGGCGAGCTGGATGTCCTTGGGCATGATGGTGACGCGCTTGGCGTGGATGGCGCACAGGTTGGTGTCCTCGAAGAGGCCCACGAGGTACGCCTCAGCGGCCTCCTGTAGGGCCAGCACGGCGTGGCTCTGGAAGCGCAGGTCGGTCTTGAAGTCCTGGGCGATCTCGCGGACGAGGCGCTGGAAGGGGAGCTTGCGGATGAGCAGCTCCGTGCTCTTCTGGTACTTGCGGATCTCGCGGAGCGCCACCGTGCCGGGCCTGTAGCGGTGGGGCTTCTTCACGCCGCCGGTGGTCGGGGCCGACTTCCTCGCGGCCTTGGTGGCGAGCTGCTTCCTGGGGGCCTTGCCGCCGGTGGACTTGCGGGCGGTCTGCTTCGTACGGGCCATCGCGCTCCTCTCTTCTCCTCGACTTTTGGAACTGCTCTCTGCGGGTTTGGGTGGGCGGCTGGGGAACGAATCGAGATGTGTGAGACGAGAGGGGGAGGTGGGTCGGGAATTTATAGGTGGCACGGGGTGACCGAGGCGGTTTCTTGTTGCCGTCTATTTAGTTAATAATTGATTCCTAACACTCCCCCTTGGACAACGCTGTTTCTATCTTTATTGTCTTGAGAATCATCATATATTTTGGACGTCGGAGAGTCTTGAATACTTTGATCGTCTTTGAGATATTGAATCCATCATAATGTCCTGAGTGCTAGAATATCTTGATTGTTCTTTATCTTGAAAGCTTGATCTTGTACAACATATGTCCTCCAGAATCCTGTGGAAAATATAAAGAGACTATAGGAATCCGATATACCGTTGGTATAATAATTGTACCATAAAATCTGTATGAGAAATCCATTGGAGAACTCATATGAAAGAGTGCAATATATTGTTATCGGATATTAAATACTAAGTTCAGTCCTAGGAGATTTCTCCCCTTGAACTTTGCAAATTTCGAAGTCGTCTCATACCAATGCCATGAATGCATTTTTGAAATGCAGATGTTGGTAAAGACTTAGTGAACAAATCTGCAAGATTGTCACATGACTTTGTTTGCAAAATATTAATTTCTCCATTTTTCTGTAATTCATGAGGAAAGAACAGTTTTGGAGCAATATGTTTTGTAATATTACTTTTAATATATCCCATATGCATTTGAGTAACACATGCGGCATTATCCTCATAGATAATAGTTGGTGATTCTAATGAACCAATACCACATGATGTTTGTATATGATTAATCACTCTGCGAAGCCATACACACTCTCGTGAGGCTTCATATAATGCAATTATTTCAGAGTGGTTAGTGGAAGTTGCTACAAGAGTCTGTTTTGTGGACTTCCATGAAATAGCAGTTTCACCATATAAAAATACAAACCCTGTTTGTGATCTAGCATTATGGGGATCAGAAAGATAGCCAGCATCAGTATAGCCAGTCAAAGTCATATCTTGATTTTTCTGATAGAATAAACCAAGATCTTTAGTACCTTGTAAATATCTGAAGATATTCTTTACTCCAGCCCAATGGCGTTTTGTTGGAGCAGCACTATGTCTAGCCAGCAAATTCACTGCGAAGGCAATATCTGGTCTAGTACAATTAGCAAGGTACATTAGTGCTCCTATAGCACTAAGGTATGGAAACTCAGGTCCCAATACATCTTCGTTATCATCCCTAGGTCTAAAGGGATCCTTTTCTCTATCAAGGGATCTGACGACCATGGGTGTTTTGGATGGATATGATTTATCCATATTGAATTTTTCCAAAACTTTCTGAATATATGCGGGCTGATAAACGAGTATTCCTGAGGGAAGATGCTCAAGTTGTAAACCTAAGCAGAATTTGGTTTTTCCCAAATCCTTCATCTCAAATTCCGTCATTAAATGATTGCGTGCTACAGATATATCTGCTGCGTTACCAATGATGTTGAGGTCATCAACATAAACTGAGATGATGCAAAATCCCTTTGAGGATTTCTTTATAAAAACGCATGGGCAATCATCATTATTTGAGTATCCTTTATGGATAAGGAACTCACTAAACCGGTTATACCACATTTTACCCGACTGCTTTAAGCCATAGAGTGACTTTTGTAATTTTACACAATACATGTTGCGATTTATGTTTGGGTTCGGAATTTTAAGTCCATCAGGGACTTTCATATAAATATCCGCATCGAGTGATCCATATAGATAAGCGGTCACTACATCCATTAACTGCATTGATAAATTCATTTGTACTGCCAATGATATTAAGTATCGAAACGTAATTCCACTCATTACAGGAGAATATGTATCGTCGTAGTCGATACCGGGTCTCTGCGTAAAACCTTGTGCTACTAGCCTCGCTTTATATCTCACCACCTCATTATTTTCGTTCCTTTTTCGAACGAAAACCCATTTAGCTCCCACAGGGAAAACTTTATGAGGAGTAGGTATTACTTTAGAGAATACCTCTCTTTTATTAAGCGATCGCAGTTCTGCCTCAATTGCCTCCTTCCATTTAGGCCAATCTGAGCGCTTCAGGCACTCTTTCATAGATGTTGGCTCTGGATCCATTTGAAGGGTTTTAGCAATTTTAGAGGAGAAATATGTGTCGACAAGTGTAGTATTTCTATTATATGATTCTCCTGAATCGATATAGTTTGTGGAGATTTCATTGATTACCTCAGGCACCGTGTAATTTCCCATAACAACGGAGTCTGGTTGTTTCGATGTCCCAACATTAGAATTTGTGTGCACATTTATGCTGGGCTCTTGATGTTGAACATCTGTTTGGTGTCTATCAACTTCAGGTTGATTTGCATTTAGTGATTTTCTATGTTTCCGCGGTGGCATTTGAGAAGCCTTTTCCTTGATGACCAGATTTCTCCCCCTTTTATTTGTAATTAGGGGTTGAGTAGTTTTATTTGGTACCTCTACTCGTTCTGGTGCATTAACTGCAGGGATATAAGATTCAGTGACACCTTTGTGATCAGTAAATGCGTCTAGCAAGTTGTTTGCAAAGTGTTGCAAATCTATTATTCTCTGAACTTCAGATTCAGATTCTTTAGTACGTGGATCTAAGGATTGGATGCCTGTCACATTCCAATCTATTTCCTGGCATTCATTATGGTTTGTTTCTCCCCCTAATGCCGGGAAATGATCTTCATCAAAAATTGAATCAGCGTACCGGGCTGTAAACAGGTCCCCTGTTAAGGGTTCTAAATATTTTATAATTGACGGAGAGTTATATCCCACATAGATTCCTAATTTTCTATGGGGGCCCATGGAGGTACGCTGCGGTGGTGATATCGGCACGTATACAGCGCAACCGAATTTTCGCAGGTGGGAAATACTTGGCTGATTGCCTCGTACTATTTGAAACGGGGAAGTTTCATGATATGCAGTTGGTCTGACTTGTATCAGATCTGCGGCGTGTAAAACCGCATGTCCCCAACAAGAGGTTGGTAAATTGCTATTCTGCAATAGTGGTCTAGCAATTAGCTTTACTCTTTTGATTAAAGATTCGGCCATACCATTTTGAGTATGCACATAAGGTACTGAATGTTCTAGATGGATACCTAAAGCCATACAATAATCATTAAATGCACGTGAACTAAATTCAGCCGCATTATCCATTCTTATTGTTTTTATCCTATGTTCAGGATGATTTGCTCGTAATTTGATAATTTGAGCAATTAATTTGGCAAAGGCATGATTACGTGTGGATAATAAACACACATGTGACCATCTAGTGGATGCATCAATTAGCACCATGAAGTACCTAAATGGTCCAGATAAAGGTTGTACTGGACCACATATATCTCCTTGAATTCTTTCAAGAAAATTGAGTGACTCATTTTTAACTTTGAGGTAGGATGGCTTAGTTATTAGTTTTCCCGTAGCACATGCAGTGCATACAAAATCTGATGATTTGGGAAATCTTTTAATTGGTAAATTATGACCAACAGAATTGCTAATAATTTTTCTCATCATACCTATTCCAGGATGACCAAGGCGATCATGCCAAGTCTTGAATTTATCAAGATTTTGAAAAATTATTTTGTACGCAACAAAAGGTACGGGTTTGATGTATGTAAAGTATAATCCGGATGAAAATGAAGGGAATTTTTCAAGAGTTTGTTCCTCATATCCGTCGCTTTTTGTTAAAAGCAAATATTCTTTCTTATCCATCTTTACAGTTTTAAGATGGAAATCATTTGATCGGATATCTTTGAAACTTATAAGGGTACGTGTAGATTCAGGATACAAGAGAGCATTCTGAATTACTATAGTAGTACCCATAGGAAGTGTGAATGTGGCTCTTTCCGAACCAATAATTGCTTTGTTACTCCCAGTTATGGTCATAACATCTTCCTTTCTCTTAGTAAGAGTTTGGAAGTATTTTGTTTCCCTTAAAATTGTGTTAGTGGTAGCACTATCCACTAGACATAATTCTTCTTCCATCAGATTGTTTCCCGTAAAATTTCTTTTCTCTGTTCTTCTCTCCGTGCGGCCTAGTCGTTGTAGGCAGAGCCAGTGCTGATAACGTGAAGAGAGACAGAGGATTGAAAGGAAATGAGTACTTTAATTGATAGTGACTGGGGGTTTTTATAGTACCCAACAGTCGTGAATACATAGTCGGTTACATGCTTTGTGTCGATTCGGAAGAGACACAACGGTTCGAAAAGACACGGTGACGATTCGCTATATACGAGCGGTTGGACAAAACGAATATTCTATTGAAATCTATTAACCGTCTATTTAGTTAATAATTGATTCCTAACACAGACTTCGTTTGCAATCTGACGGCTGCAGCTTTGCGTGGAGGTAGCACACGATCCGTGTGCTCCGTGTGCTCGGCTCTGGTTGGTGCAAAACGGAGAGCTGCGGATCGGTGACGTGGCGCTGGGAGCTGTGGCCCTTAGTCTTTTCTTTTTTTCTTTTGAGAGGGTGGCCCTAGGTCTTGTGTCGTGGCCTTCTGGGGTTGACCATAGCTTGGGCGACGCGTATTTCAAGTGAGATAACCGTTCAAAAAAAAAGTGAGATAGCGGTTGACATTTGGATTTAAAAAAAGTCGGGTGACATTTGGATTAAAATTAACTTTTTTTTGGCGGGTAAGATTAAAATTAACTTGTGACTACTCCTTTCCACGTCTACTTGATTCAAATTGCCTAAATGGCTATTTGGTTCGATGATCCTTTTGAATTCTCAGAAGATAAGTACTCCAAAATCTTTCATCACGAGGAGTAATATAATTGTTCGATTTGTATGTTTGAACATTGCAATTACATATAAATGGGATTTTATTAGCTAGGAAAGAAGAGCATGGAGATATCTTGGTATTCATAATACTCGAGAACTAGATATGTGTTTGCTTTCTTCCTGGATCACGAAATATACTTCTACATTGATCACCTTTTTGAAAGGGATAATATACGCTATACATAAAGCTCGAGGCTCCACGAGCTTAACGAGCGCCTATTTGGGTTGACTCGTTTCATTAATGAAGAAGCCACACGATAATTATCAGCTTGTTATCGTTAATGAGCTAAACGACTAAGCTCGCGAGCTGCTCGCAAATGTTGTCAATTTGCAGCTCATATAACTGTCTAACTAAGCTGAACAATTTAGCACAGGCACAATCGAAGCAACTTTGATCTGGCGACATAATCGTATATAGAGAACACCTAATTACTTTTCTAAATCCCCAATTTTCGTCGTCTTATATTACTCCTATCTCAAATTCTCCAATATACGTTGCAGTGGCACCTATGCCCTAGCATTTCACTCACGTTTAGCCGATGGCGTCCCTATATCCATCATTTATTGTTCGCCGCCCCGCAGTCCTCAACCAGCCTCATCCCTAGTCGTTTGCGTCCCTATTGGCCAGCGTCTAGTCATCGGTGCATGTATTGCCTCCCCTGTCTCATGCATTTATGTAGTAAGAAGGTCCGGAGAACGTGGCCAATACGGGCGAAACAATAATTTATGCTTGTTATTCTTAATGGATTTAACAGTTATGATCTTAACAAGCCGAGAAGCTCGATAGTCGAGCGGTGGGGGCAATCTAGATTGCATCTGCACCAGAAACTGGATACAAGTGGAATGTTGGTAAAGCAAGAAAAGTTTCACCTGGAAAAGATATCTCCCTAGAGCAATGTTCTTTAGTTATTTCTTTTTTCCTATTGTCATTGAGAAGCGGTACATTGCAATCGAAGCATGTGATGACATTGATTTGAAATTCACATTTAGATCTCCACTCCCTATTTGGTAGATGGCTTGAATTGATTGCTTCGACTCAAACTACTGTTTGCCCCTCTATTGTAGCTATGTTCCCCTCCTCTCTCGTTTTGAGAGTTGCCCCCGGTTCCCGATCCCTCCTTCGAGCTCTCTCTAGTAGTGCCACCCCTCGGAGAGGAGGAAGGAGGTGCTCGGTGTGTCCCTACTAGTATTAGGTTTGGCTTCTTGCCAGTAGTTTGGAGTTTTGCGATGGATTTGTGTGGCCGGATCCAAAGCCTTCGAGGGTTCTTCCTGCGTGCGGTGCTCTGCTCTTTGTCGGACCGTGGAGGCAAGGGGAGGGAGGAGCTCACGGAGGCGGGCAGGACCACCTTCTCCGTAAGTGAAATCATCGCATTTGGCAACCGTTTGTGGTGGAATGGAGGTGCTCTATACCGCACTCTGGCCAGCCATGGAGGCAAGGGGAGTGGTTGTTGCTAGGAGCCTTCTGTTCTTCTACGACGGTGGAAGGAACTTTTGCTTCTGCTCCTGCAAGCGGAACACACGGTGGCCAGGTTTTCCTCCATGATCCTTGGCCGACCCTTATTGGTGCCATGTTGGCGCTTCTTCAACCTCCATAGCGGGGGCCCTCTCTGGAACCTTGCGCCGGAGCTATGAATCTCATCGTCCCCAATTGGTTCATCCCTAGAGATGTCGAGATGGCCACCGGCAACGGTTCAGCATCGGTGGAGAGGTCAAAGGACCCAATTTCTTTTCCTGCATCTCTCTATGGGGGTTGACACACATACGAGGCAAGGCCCAATACTCCTAATTTCCGATCATAAAAGAGCGCTGCTGGGATTAGAATACCGTCTCCATAGACGGCACCCAGGAGGGTTCTGCCGACGATGCATCTACTCCATATCCAACACCCCAACTCCCATCGCCATGGGTTACACCATGCCCGCATCGAGCATGCAAGAGAATTCTTCATCTACTTGTAAGTTGCATCCCCTTATCCACTGTCTAGTGATGTTTACGTGTTCTAGCATGAAATTAGTTAATGCTTAAGTTATTTCTAATGTTGTTTTCGATCTACCATTACTGACAAGTTACAGCTTGAAAAAAAATATTTTCAGCATTGTTGTGAGAAAACTTTGTTAATACTAGTTTTGTTTCTCAAAATAAAACATTTTATTTTTGAAAATTCAAACTATGTATAATTTGACCAACTCTTTTTAAAGAAAACTCATTAACATATACGTTTTTAAATTAATATTGTTAAATGTATCATATGATATCTATATAGTGTTATAGTGTTGATATTTTTTCAAAACACTTGGTCAAATTTGGGACGGGCACCCATCCGATTTTTGTTTGGCCCACCCGGCAAACGGACCAATTTTTCCTGAATCTAGCTCCTCTTCTATACTGATCAAGGCCATTTTAAAAATAATACGCTTTTTTTAATCAATTAGAGAAGTATTCCATAAAATTAAGAATTTTGATATATAGCACATCGTCTGCCTGGGCCAAGCTAGTTGCGGTTCAATTGGTTTGGGCCGCACTGATTGCCCAATTGACAGGCACTAGTAGAAAAAGAGCCATACGATCCATCCTAGTTTGGAGAATTAATCCCGGTTATGGTTGGACCCGGGACTAATGTGAACATTAGTCCCGGTTCCAACGGCTAGAACGCCATACGTCTTTAGTCCCGGGTCAAACGGGACCTTTAGTCACGGTTGGTGATACGAACCGGGACTAAAAGGGGTGCCCCAGTGCCAATACCTTTAGTCCCGGTTCGTATCACCAACCGGGACTAAAGGTGTGACCTTTAGTCCCGGTTCGTATTACCAACCCGGACTAAAGGGATTGGCACCGTGGCACCCCTTTTAGTCCCGGTTGGTGATATGAACCGGGACTAAAGGTCTCATGCATTTAGTTTGTTCGTTGTATGGTCTATATGCAAGTGTCTTCTAACAGTCGGTGGTGGCCCTAACTACAATCGTGACACTGATATGTTAATTCACAAGAAGTTTTTCCTCAATAGGAAGAATATGTTCTCGTCATGTCTATTAGAAAAACTATCATGTAAGGATCAAACTTTGTTGGAAAAGAATCTAAAAAATGTATTCCACACGAGACACATATAACATCATCATCAAATATATGTCTCACTCAGTGTTTATTGTACAATATATTGTTACAATCTATGACTTTCAACATACTCTATTTTGCCCGAGTTTCAGAAATTTAGGCAAGCGCCCTTCAAACTGTAGTTAGGTCAGGTACACTGCCAGACGTTTAGATAAACGTTTAACTGATTAAATACAATACGTACAAAAAAGAAAATTAGGCAAGCGCCCTTGTCCCTCATCGCGTGACGTTAAACCCGGGCGCTAAATAGAGTTTGTTTTTCGCGTCCGCACAGTCCGCCGCAGGAAAAATTAGACGAAGCGCTCAACCTATCAAAACATGCAGAAAAAATTAGCTCTTTGATTTCAATATACTTAGGCCGTTTTGAATTCTTAAAATTCAAAAAAAAAAATATTTTAGAAAAAAATTTATTTTAGTATTTTTTATGTCATATTTGAATTCCTCGCATTTTTCTAATAATAATGGATATATTATTTGTTAAATTTCGATTTACAGATTTGAAGATATTGTTTATGTCATATTAAATGAATAAATGGCAAAAATGAATAAAATATTAATTTAATTAGTTTTTACTTTCATTAGAATAAAATTTTATTATTAATTATTTATTGTTGTTTACTAAAAATAGTTGTTCTTAATTTCAAAAAAATAAAAACGTGTCACATATCGATATGAGTTAATAAGATTGATATACTAGTTTTGACAACAAGATATATTGGTCTTTCGCGCAGGTGGGAGAGATGGAATGAAGAAGTTAAGCGTGCTGGGGGTGGAGTAGTGCTAGGATGGGTGACCGGATGGGAAGTTTGACTGTTAGTACGATTTAAACTAAGATTAAGTATAATTAGTATTAAAATTGAGAGATGTGGGAGATTAACGAGCCAAATAAAAAATTGAAAAAAAAATCAAATTTTTTTTTAAAAAAAAATTAAAAAAACTTTTAATCCCGGTTCGTATTACAAACCGGGACTAAAGGTCCCCCCCCCCTTGCACGGAGCTGCTTCCACGTGTGCTGCTTTTGTCCCGGTTGGTGGGGCAACCGGGACTAAAGGTTAGGGCTTTAGTCCCGATTGCCCCGTCCCGGTTGGGGAACCGGGACTAAAGCCCTTTAAAAACCGGGACGTATGGCACATTGTCCACTAGTAAGGCCGTCAGCATGCAATCGACCACGAGCAAGCCGATTATTCCAATCGGTCAGGGCCAAGCTGATTCAGAAAGCAATCGGTCAAGACCAAGCCGGAGGAAAAAACAATTGGTCACAACCAAGCAGGTTGAAAAGGATAGGAGTGGGCAGCCGACGCGCGTCACGTTACTGCCCTGGTTCCAATTGACCAGGGCGTGAGTGATTCGAATGTGCACTCGGCTAGCATGGGGCCCGTAGAGACATGCATTTATCCCGCGCCTGGCCGATTGAGGCTTAGGGTGTGTTTTGGTTGGGCCGATCTTTGTTTCTCACACAGCGAGAGAAGAAGTAAGCCTGTTTGGCTGGTTGGATCGTATGAAATTTTTGCACAACACGAGATTTAAAGCAGGCAAAAAGTTGGCCCGCTGGAAACGCCGATTTTGGCCATTTCCATGGGGACAGGCCCCTGGTGCAAAATCTTCTTCACGTGTGCAACCTAGACACACGAACTTTTCTTAGTAAACGTGGTTAACTTAATCATCTCTGATCTATATAACCACGCATCAATTTAAAATAAGTTATACTTAAAAATGATGTCAACCGATGCTAACAATCCATTCTCATGATTGGTTTCTAGTTTCATTGACCTTTTAGAGTCTATTTTGTGTTCATGTTTGTACGTCTGAACGAATTTTTTCCAAACTTTTTGCACACAGACAACCGTTTGAAATTTCCCTTTAAGATGTAGCTTCGTCTCATGATGACCCACAAGTATAGAGGGTGTATCGTAGTACTTTTGATAAATAGGAGTGTCGATCCCAACAAGGAGCGAAAGGTGTTGACTTGTGGTATGGAGCAGGAAATCTCTGTAAATACTTAGCAAACGAATTTTTAAGAGTTTTCTAATAAAACAAGGAAATAAAGTGCAAGTAAATAAAAATAGCAAATAATTCCAGCAAGTGGCCCAATCTTTTCTTAGCAAAGGATAAGCCGGTGGAAATACTAATAACGATCAAACGTTCTCGCGGACACATGAAAATACTGTCAAGTGCCTTCACTTCATATAGCTGATTAATCTTCTTTGGTTTTATAAGTGTTGTGTGGGTGAACCCGTGCTAATGTACCGACCTTACTTGGACTAATACATACTTGTGATTAAACCCCTTGCAAGCATCCGCAACTATAAGAAAGCAATTAAGATAAAAACCTAACCACATACTTAAACTCTGAGATCCTACACTCCCTTGTGCAAAGGTTTCCTAACGGGGTTCAGGTTTCTGTCACTCCGGCAACCCCACAATTAGTAGCCAAATATACAATGCATTACCCTAGGCCATAAATAGTGAAGTATCATGTAGTCAACGTTTACATGACACCACTAGAAGAATAGAACCCTGGATAAAAACTTATGAATTTAATAAGTTAAAAGGAATTAATTTCCAAAGCTAATAAAGCCCTTATCTAAAATCCATGCCAAATCTTGAGCAAAAAAATCCTAAAGGAATTTAGAAAGATAAAAAAATATTAAATCAAGTTATGCAAATTGGAATCACCAATTTTGGATCTTTAAATAAAAAGATATGGATTTTATAAGGCAAAGGAAGAAATAAATAAATAAATAAATAAATAAGAAATATTTAAAAATCAAATTAAATCTTGGCCAAACAAATAATATGAAATATTATTGATTAATAAAAAGAGTAAAAGATTATTTAAATAAAATCATAAGGATTTATTAATATCTAATTTTATTTAAATAAAGATAATTCCCAATTTAAATGAACATTAACTCATATTAAAGTATTTTAAATAATAATTCAATATGAATTATTTGCACTCATGAATAAATAAAACCTACTGAAAAAGGTTTGGTAAAAAATAGAATTCAAATAGAAGTTTGAAAATATTTAAAATCCTATTTAAATAATGACAAGTGTCTATTTACATAAATAATAAAATGAAGGAATAAAATTATTTATCCTAAAATGGACTTTAAAACACATTTAAAACAGTATATAAAACTACTGAAAAGTTTGAAGAAGGTTTGAAAATAAATCTGAATTCAAATAAATATTGAATTTGAAAACAGAAAATCAAAACAGAAAAGGAAAAAGAACCAGAACAGGAAAAAAATGAGTTGAACCCAGCCCAACTAACCCCAGGCCCAGACCAGCCCAGCGAGCCCACCTCCCACTCTCTCCCTGAACCGTTTTTCACTCGCAAGCACACCCGCGTAGTCCCTGACTTGGTGACCCCATGCGCATATCCTCTTAGTCGCTAACCAACGGACCCCACACTACATGTCCATCGTTTCCACCCGCGTCGACCGTTCCCCCTCCCAACCTCGCCGTTTCTACCGCGATTAACTTCGGTAAATTCACATCAATGCGCGATTAAACCTCGCCAGAGACGACGCACTCTTAAACGCCTACGCCCTTTCTTCCTTTACCCCCAGACACCGCTCCCTCTCGGCCACCAGTCTGCAAGAATTGCAAGCCCAACCAACTTCTGCTCCGACGAGCTCCTCCGTCGATTCCGGCGAGGACAGTCACCCCCACGGCCCCTGCTTTGCACGAGCTTGACCAACAGCCTCTTGCGCATCTCCCAGTGCCGATGCTCTTGGCCACGCGTGCCCCAGAGCATCGATAAGGACAACCTCTGAACGCTGCCGCCTCCTGCTCCAACTCCGGCGATGCCCCCGGTATCCTCTGAGCTTCCCCTCTTCCTCTAGTTGATACGAGTGTGATCCCCGACATCATACGCATCTAACGCCACCCTCTGTTTATCTTAGCGCGCCCGCAATCCTCGCCTTTGTCAACAACCGAGCGTGCCCGACGCCGACGCCTACTCCGGCGAGCAATCGTCAACGCGTCTGTGCGCCCCTTGGCCAACAGAGGCAACATCGAGCATCAGCGCTTCACGGTGAGTCTGGTGAGCATCTTCACTCTCTCCCGCGCGTCCTAGTTCAGCGGCAACGTCACTGCCTGAGTGCGCGCCGCCGTTCGTCATCACCCAGCGCCGCCAGTTCCTGGTAGTCGCGCCGTAGCCGTTAGATCTGAATCGTCTGGTTAAGATTAGACTTTAACTGAAGGGGTAAGTTTTGATCAGTGTCGCACGATCTTATTTAGATCTAATGATCCACAGAGCGCAATCCGCACTAACCGTATGCACTAGTAGCATTACGCCACGATGTTTTGATTTAAAAACATAAATGTATATATGAGATATTCAAACTTGAAAAATTCATAACTTTTAATCTACACGTCCAAATTTTGCAAATTTTATATCAATGGAATCAGCAAAAAGAATACTTTCCAACCATGTCATTTTTTAGTATTTTGCTTCTGTAAAATTGGTAGTTTTTGTAGAAACATGTGTAGGCTTATTATGAGTATAAAATTTATTCTAAAAATGTTTTTAGGGTAAAATATTTTGTAAATGGATTGTTTTGAACCTACTGACCATAGAAACCAACTTGTAGAATTAAAAGTATATTTGGTGACACTTAGGAATTAAATCTTTGAATAAAAGAATTTCTAGCTAACTAAAAATATTGATTATGGTTTAAGAATGCTTTTAAAGTAAAACCTTTTGGAAAATGATGTGATTTAAACTCTCTGACCCTAAACACCAAGTTTTGGAATTTGAAAACATATTTGATGAACCTTAGTAAATTATTACTTTGTTAAAGGCATTTCTAGCAAATAAAAAATATTGTTTGATTTAAAAATGGAATCTAGGTGAAACCTTTTGCAAATGGATTAATATTAAACCCTTTAACCATAAACACTAACATTTGTGTTTAAAGAATATATTTGGCTAAAACTACAAAATATTACTTTGTTTTAAATCATTCTTAGCAAAAAAAAAAGATTTAAATGACCATTTTCACCGACTTGAATTTAAATGGTTTTACCACTTTTGTAAATGACCAATAGTAGCTTTAAAATGATTAGAGCCTAATATAAACCACTTTTTCAAATAAAACCATCTTTTGCATGCTTGCATGCATTACTTGATGTTATTGTTTTATGTGGTGAATTGTTTGAATGTTAGTTTGAATATGTGCTTGCTTGATTGAATTGTAGTAAAATTTAAAGAGTGTGATATTTGCAAGATCAAGGAGTGAACCAATATTATCTACTAAAAAGGCAAGTGACACTATCATCCATGTCCTACTATTTTCATTACACTTAGTGGAATTTTTGTAGTATGCATGATAAGGCTACTATATTACTATGCTATGCTATGTCCTATTAGGAAATCCATATTCCGTAGTGAAAACCTCATAGTTGTAGTATGCTTAGCCCTGCTATATACTTGGCGTGGAATACTATGTTATGAATATATGAAGTGTTGGAAATATGTATGTTTTATATAATAAAACAAGTACTCAATGAACAACCTGGGTGGAATGAGGATACTCAATTTTGGACAAGGTGGCAACAAAGGGAACCATGTTTATATGGCTATCTTTTTTTATGTGCACTAGTAGAAAACCACCCAGGGACTTAGTGATTGAACATGTTTCTTGTATAGTGGCTTACGTGTACAGCCACATGCTAAATGGGCTCTGACTTAGTCAATTACATAGTGGAAGACCCTTGCATTGGCACCTACTCAGGTTATCTGGATTCGTGTATTGGAAATATATCCTTACATTGGTGCCTCGTAGACAAGCTAGCATTGTGTATTGGGAGGACTTCTATGGAAAGACTTTGTCACGTTCTCGATCTGCCGGTACTCCATTTGGTGTGTACTTATCCAGTGGCCACTGGTGGCGTCAAGACGAGATTGTGTCATGTGGGTAAAGTGTACAACTTCTGCAGAAGATCAAAATCTAAGTACTTAGCCGTGTCCCCGGTTATGGACACTGGAAACAACTTTATCATTGGAAACAACTGTATCATTAGAATAAGCATACTTACAGTCACCAAAAGGAGGACCAAGGTCATAGACCGGATCAATAGAAGCAAGTTGTTCTATCCTGAAATCTTTATTAGGCAAGCTATTTTCACAAGAAGCTTTAGCAAATTTGGAAAAGTTAAACTCATAAGAATCTCCATCAAACTTAGTTAAAACTTTTTCCTTCTTACAATAATAATAGCTCCACAAGTATTCAAGAAAGGTGAAAGGACTATATTTTCCTATGCTGTTTTTGGTGATAATGACAATCCCATTTGTGATCTAATTGTGCGCTTGAGTTTCAGGAAAAATGTTGTTAATGTTTCCTTAAATATGCGTGGATGCTCTCTTGGGATCTCATGAAGACGGTGGCCTTCAGTTTTTCTTCTAGTTTCTCTCCTTTTGTTGTTTTAGGTCGCCTTACTATTAAGAGGGGGTCCATCTCGGAAGGCTGTGGGAAATCACTTGTTCTTGCACAAACCTATATGCACCGCCACAACCATCCTACTATTCCGTGAGAGAGTGTGTTTCTGATCTGTTGAAGCCTTCTTTGTCTCACCGGAACTTCCGGCCTGGCGCCGGAAGTTCTGCTCAGGATTTTTTTGCGGGATGATCTGAGCTTTGTTCCGATCCTAGTTCCGCTCCAAGTTCCGCTGAAGGATCAGTAACCTTCTGTTTGAAGTGTTCTATTTTCTGGAACTTGGGCCGAAACTTGCATCGAAACTTCCGCCCAGCCACCTGAACTTCCGGTCAGACTTGGTTCGTGACCCAAAAGTTCCGCCCCTTGTTCCGCTCCAAGTTCCACTGAAGGATCAGTAACCTTTTGTTTGAAGTGTTCTATTTGCCGGAACTTGGGTCGGAACTTGCATCGGAAGTTCGCCAGAACTTTCGGTCGAGCTTTTGGAGCGGGCGTCAACGGTCTGATGACCGTTGGAGCCGTGCTGGGCGGAACTTCCGGCCTCTCACCGGAAGTCGCGGGGGCTATAAGGTTCAGTGCGGAGGGGGCCTATTTAAGGCGCCCCTCTTCTTCCTCCCACTCACTTCGAAAATTTTCTCTCTCCTCCATTAATGCTTGAGCTTCACCTTACTAGATATCTCTCTCTAGCCACTCAAATGACTTGATCTTTTGAGAGGTGAGGGAGGTGACCTAGATCTACACTTCCACCAAAGAAGATTTGATTTCCCCCAGCCATCCTTTATGGATCTTGTTGCTCTTAGGTTTCTTGAAACCCTAGACGGTGTAGGGCATCCTCGGAGCTAAGGCTTGTGTTGTGAAGCTTCGAGGTGTCGTTGAGGGCCTCCAATTGAGTTGTGGAGCTTCCCCCTCAACCTTGGTGTAAAGGTTTCGGTTGGCGCATTCAAGGTCACCGGTTAGTGGGTTTTGAGGCCTCCTTTGTGGGGGAGCTCACCGGAGAAGAAGGTGAGGCCTTTGTGGCGCTCGGGTGACCTTGTGTGGCCCCGACAACTCTCCAACATAGACGTAGCTCCTTGGGAGTGAACTACGGGAATTATATCTCCGTGTCCCCGCTCCGGTTACTTTGTTCCCTTCCTTTACTTCTTGCTCTTTACCGTTCTTGTGGTTCTTGTTAGTTATTTTGCATTTAAGTTGTTCACTTAGTTGCACATCTAGATAACTTTCTTTCTCGTTGAGCCTAGAAGTGAGAAACAAATTAAAATTGGGTAGACGCCTATTCACCCCCCCCTCTAGTCGTATCTAGTCGGTACTTTCAAAATGTCTACCAAAAATGATAGGACAAGTTTTGCTAGTTGTTGAATTAAGCACTAGAAAATCAGCAGGATACTTAATCTTACCACAAAGAACCTCCACATCTCTTACAATGCCAATGGGGCAAATGGTCTCCTTGTTAGCAAGGTGAATAACCACATCGATGTCCTCAAGCTCACAAGGACCAATCTCATGCATAATTTCCCTGTAAAGCTTATAAGGAATAGCACTAGAACTAGCACCAATATCACATAAACCATAGTAGCAATGATCACCAATTTTAACAGAAAGCACAAGGACACTAGATTTTCTAACCTTACCAGGATGAGAAATAATATTGGAAGCGTATTCACAGAAGACAATATGCTCATCCTCTATATTTCTAGTGACAGTGTCTTTCACAATAGATACCACAGGTTCATCACTCAAATGCTTACTAGGCTCCATAGTTTTCATTGTACCTTTGCTATTTGCACTAATAATCATAGAATACTCCTTTACCTTTGCTGGGAAAGGCATTTTCTCAACATGGGGTTCAGGCAAAATATGATTAGTAGTACAAACTTGAGTACTTCTAACAGGAACATGACCAACAACATCTTTATAAGGAGCATGGTACTTATTCCACTTCTTCTTAGGAATTTCAATGTAAGAGGCAAAGGCCTTAAACTAGCTGGCAATATTTTGGGAATCAAGACCAAACTCATTGCTAATATCACAGAAGTGTTGGAGATATGCCCTAGAGGCAATAATAAATGTAGTTATTATTATATCTTTGTGTTTATGATAAATGTTTACATTCATGCTATAATAGTATTAACAAGGAAACATTAATACTTGTGTGATTTGTATACATTCATGCTATAATAGTATTAACAAGGAAACATTAATACTTGTGTGATTTGTAAACTTAAATTGAAGTCCCTAGTAAAGCCTCTATACATCACTAGCTTGTTGGTTAATAAATGATTGAGGTTTCCCTATCATGAACATTGAGATGTTATTAACAACAAGATCATATCGTTAGGAGAATGATATGGTGGACATACTCCTATAGATAAGCGTAGCATAAAGATCAAGTCATTTTAATAGTTAAATTCCTATATGCTTTCTGATACATAGTAACCAAATTCCTTCGACCATGAGATCATGCATATCACCTTACCGGATGGATGCTTTGATGACATCAAACACCACACCGTAACTGGGTGGCTATAAAGGTGGCATTGAGTGTTCGGAAAGTATTGGTTGAGACACATGGATCAAGAGTGGGATTTGTCCATCCATATGACGGATAGATATACTCTGGGCCCTCTCGGTGAAATGTCATCCAATTAGCTTGCAAGCATGTGACTGGCTCACAAGGGATCACATATCACGGGAACGAGAAAAGAGTACTTATCGGTAACGAGGTTGAACTAGGTATGCAGAGATACCGACGATCATAACCTCGGATAAGTAAAGTATCGTGAGACAAAGGGAAATTGGTATCGTATGTAAGTGGTCCATTCGATCGCAAAGTAATCGTAGAAATATGTGGGAGCCATATGAATTTCCAGATTCCTCTATTGGTTATTGTTCGGAGAAGTGTCTCGATCATGTTCGCATAATTCACGAACCGTAGGGAGACACACTTAAGGATTCGACATTGTTTGAGTAGTTATGGAATGATGAGAAAGAGACCGAATGTTGTTCGGAGTCTCGGATGGGATCCGGGATATCACGAGGAGATCCGGAATGGTCCGGAAAATAAGATTCATATAAGGAAAGTCCTGTTTCGGAGTTGGGGAATGGTTCCGGTGTTTTCATCGGGAATGTTCTAGAAGGTTCCGGAATGTCCGGCACTCCGAAGGGGAAGGGTACATGAATGTGTTATATCAAGTTGGTATGATTGCATCATGTACTAGGTGTCATCGCTGAACAAAATAAAGGGTTTAATCAAATCCTAGTTTGAAAAGGTCAAACGCCAATTTGAAAGTCAAACGGCTATTTTGGGAAGTGGAGAGGGAGGTGGAAACCGAGTTGGGGGAGGAGTTCCTCCCCTCCACCGCCGGCCCACCTTGAAGCCGAGTTGGAGAGGGACTCCCCTCCCCTTGGCCGGCCCCTCCACCTATAAAAGGAGGGGCAGGGCTCCCCTCCTTGACACCCAACACCTCCATCTCTAAACCCTAGCCGCCGGCGCCGCCACCTCCTGCTGCCGCCGCCGCCCTAGGACAAACCGCCGTCGCCGCCTAGCAACCCTAGACGCCGGCCAAGCCTCCTCCTCGGCGTGTCTAAACCCTAGATCGTCGAGGGCTCTCTCATTGTCCACCATACTCGCTCCGGCTTAAGGCGAAGCCCTGCGAGATCTCCCCTCTACTTCCGTTACCACGCCGTTGTGCTGCCGGAATCGCGAGGAGAGTGCTACAACCTCCGCTGCCTGCTGGAACAAGGGAGAGGAAGGTCTTCGTCGAGTACCGAACGTGTGACCGACTGCGGGAGCGCTGCCGAAACGCAGCGCCGGAAGGATCGTCTACGCGATCTTGAGATCGGGAAGAGTACGACTACATCACCCACGAGAATCCGCTCTCGTTAAACACTTTGGAATCTTCGAGGTTGAGTTATTCCATCGACTCGTTGCTACAATCTAGCAGATAGATCTTGGCTTGTTTGTTTGTATGCGATAGAATTTTTTTGTTTTCCATGCTACGAAACCCTACAGTGGTATCAGAGTCGTGTCTATATGTAGATCTGTTGCACGAGTAGAACACAATGGTCATTGTGGGCGTTGATGCTTTTATTGTCGATTGCTTCTTGTGTACTTTGCATCTTGCGGGATGTTGGGATGAAGCGGCCCGGGCTAACCTTACATGACATCGTTCATGAGACTTGCTCCACGCTTGACATGCAACTTGTATTGCATAAGTGGATTTGCGGGTGCCTGTTTCTCCTAGCATAGTTAAGATCCAATTTACAACGGGTGATTAACAATACTAGTATCAATGTTGTGGTTCATGTTCGTAAGTTAGAATGACACTTATTGAAAGCCCCAAACCACGTAAAACATGCAAAGAAAGTAGAGGCGTCTAACTTTGTTTTGCAGGGGTGTGCAGTGATGTGATATGGCCATGATTGTGATTATATATGATGTATGCAATGTTCCTTATTGTAAGTTGGCAACCGGCAGGAGCCATATGGTTGTCTTTAATTTATGTTAAGACCCGCGTGTCTATTCAAAGTAGTTGTAATAGTTGAAGCCGGTGGACGACAACCATGGAGAAGCGTCATTGACCTTGATGCAATGCCGGTGATGATGGAGATCATGTTCATGCTTGAAGATGGAGATCGGAAGCACAAAGAAGAAAGGCCATATCATATCACATATTATGAATTGCATGTGATGTTAATCCTTTATACATCTTGTATTGCTTAGTTAACGACGGTAGCATTATAAGATGATCCCTCATGCACATGAATTTCAAGTCATAAAGTGTTCACCCTTAGTTAGCACCGTTGCTAAAGCTTGTTGTTTCGAAGCACCACGTGATGATTGGGTGTGTTAGATTCCGCAAGTGTATACAACGTGAGCAAGCCAGATTTGCTCATGCGGAAGCTAAAGTTTGATCTTGACGAGCCTAGCATGTACAGACATGGTCTCGGAACACGGATCACCGAAAGGTAAAGCATGAATCATATAGTAGATATGATAAACATGTGGATTGTTCGCCATTGAAACTATATCAACTCTCGTGATGATCGGTGTTGATGTGGTGGATTTGGTTCGTGTGATCACTAAAACAATGTGAGGGATATTGTTTTGAGTGGGAGTTCACCTAGATTAATTTAACTATTAATTAGAACTCAATTTGTCATAAACTTAGTCTAAACTATTGCAAATATGTTGTAGATCAATAGCGGCCCCTACCATCAATTTTAATGCGTTCCTAGAGAAAGAAAAGTTGAAAAACAATGGAAGCAACTTCGCGGATTGGTTCCGCAATTTGAGGATTGTCCTCACAGCTGGTAATTTGACCTATGTGCTGGATACACCGCTGGGTGACCCGCTTGCAGCTGATGCTGCCAACGAAGTAAAGAATGTTTACCTCGCTCGAAAGACTCAGTACTCCACAGTTCAGTGTGCTATCTTGTATGGTTTAGAATCGGAGCTTCAGAAAAGGTTTGAGAATTCAGACCCACATGATATTGTCCGTGATCTCAAATTGATCTTTGAGATTCACGCGGTGATTGAGAGCTATGAGGCTTCTGAAAAGTTCTTTAACTGCAAGATGGAAGAGGGTAGCTCCGTCAGTGAGCATGTGCTTAAGATGTCTGGGCACGCAAACAAACTTCAAAGCTTGGGTATAGTGATTCCTAATGCTTTGGGGATTTACCGTGTCCTCCAATCACTACCACCAAGTTACAAGAACTTTGTGATGAACTACAATATGCAAAACATGAACAAGCAGTTGCCAGAACTCTTTGCTATGTTGAAATCTGCAGAAGTGGAGATCAAGAAAGAGCACCAAGTGTTGATGGTCAATAAGACCACCAAATTCAAGAAAGGCAAGTCTAAGCAAAAGGGACACTTCAAGAAGGGTGGTAAGAAAGTTACGCGCCGACGAAGAAGACCAGGGCTGGACCTAAGCCTGATACTGAGTGCTTTTACTGCAAGGGAGAAGGTCACTAGAAGCGGAATTGCCCAAAGTACTTGGCGGATTTGAAGAATGGCAACATCAAGAAGAAAGGTATATCCGATATACATGTTATTGATGTGTATCTCACTAGTACGCGTTGTAGTGCCTGGGTATTTGATACTGGTTCGGTTTCTCATATTTGTAACTCGAAACAGGTGTTGCAGAATAAACGGAAGCTAGCGAAGAACGAGGTGACGATGCACGTGGGAAACGGATCAATGGTTGATGTGATCGCGGTCGGCACACTACCCCTTCATCTACCATCGGGATTAGTTTTATACTTAAATAATTGTTATTTGGTGCCTGCGTTAAGCATGAACATTATATCGGGATCTTGTTTATTGCGAGACGGTTACTTGTTTAAGTCCGAGAATAATGGTTGTTCGATTTATATGAGTAATATGTTTTATGCACATGCACCTTTGATAGATGGTCTATTCTTATTGAATCTCGATAGTGTAAATACACATATTAATAACATTGAGGCTAAACGTTTGAAATCGAGCGATAACTCGACCTATATGTGGCACTGTCGTCTTGGTCACATTGGAGTGAAGCGTATGAAGAAACTCCATTCCGATGGACTTCTTGAATCACTTGATTTCGAATCACTTGATAGATGCGAAGCATGTCTGATGGGTAAAATGACTAAGACTCCATTTTCTGGTATGATGGAGTGAGCTACGGACTTATTGGAAATCATACATACCGATGTGTGTGGTCCAATGAGTGTAGCATCGCGCGGTGGTTATCGTTATGTTCTTACCTTCACGGATGACTTGAGTAGATATGGGTATATCTATTTCATGAAACATAAGTCCGAAACTTTCGAGAAGTTTAAGGAATTTCAAAGTGAGGTAGAGAATCAACGTAACAAGAAGATTAAATTTCTACGTTCTGATCGTGGAGGTGAATATCTAAGTTACGAGTTTGGCGAGCATTTAAAGAAATGCGGAATACTTTCACAATTGACACCGCCGGGAACACCACAACGTAATGGTGTGTCCGAACGTCGTAATCGAACTCTCTTAGATATGGTTCGTTCTATGATGTCACTTACAGATTTACCGCTATCATTTTGGGGTTATGCATTAGAAACAGCCGCATTCACTTTAAATAGGGCACCATCTAAATCCGTTGAAACGACACCGTATGAATTATGGTTTGGGAAGAAACCTAGATTGTCGTTTCTTAAAGTTTGGGGTTGCGAAGCCTATGTAAAGAAGTTACAGCTGGACAAGCTTGAACCCAAAGCGGAAAAATGCGTCTTCATAGGATACCCGAAGGAAACTATTGGGTATACCTTCTATCATAGATCCGAAGGCAAAATCTTCGTTGCCAAGAATGGATCCTTTCTAGAGAAGGAATTTCTCTCGAAAGAAGTGACTGAAAGGAAAGTAGAACTCGACGAGGTTGTCGAACCTTCTCTCGAAATTGCGAGTAGCGCAGCACCGGAAGAAGTTCCTGTGGTGCCTGCACCAATAAGAGAGGAAGCTAATGATGATGATCATGAAACTTCGGTTGAAGTTGCTACAGAGCCTCGGAGGTCAACGAGAACTCGTACCACTCCAGATTGGTATGATCCCGTTATGAGTGTCATGTTGGTGGACAACACCGATGACCCTGCGACATATGAGGAAGCGATGATGAGCCCAGATTCCAACAAATGGCAAGAAGCCATGAAATCCGAGATTGGATCCATGTACGAAAACCAAGTATGGACTTTGGTGGACTTACCGGATGGCCGGAAGGCTGTCGAGAACAAATGGATTTTCAAGAAGAAAACATATGCTGATGGTAATGTTACTGTCTATAAAGCCTGACTTGTCGCAAAGGGGTTTCGACAAATTCAAGGAGTTGACTACGATGAGACTTTCTCACCTGTAGCGAAGCTAAAGTCTGTGAGGATTATGTTAGCAATCGCTTCATCTTATGATTATGAGATATGGTAGATGGATGTCAAAACAGCATTCCTCAATAGAGACATTGATGAAGAGTTGTATATGATGCAACCCAAAGGTTTTGTCGATCCTAAAGATGCTAACAAGGTATGCAAACTTCAACGGTCCATCTATGGATTGAAGCAAGCATCCCGAAGTTGGAATCAACATTTTGATAAGGTGATCAAAAGTTTTGGTTTTATACAAACTTATGGAGAAGCTTGTATTTACAAGAAAGTGAGTGGGAGCTCTGTAGCATTCTTAATACTATATGTAGATGACATATTGTTGATTGGGAATGATGTAGACCTTCTTAATAGTGTCAAGGAATATTTGAATAATAGTTTTTCTATGAAGGATCTTGGCGAAGCAGCTTACATATTGGGCATAAAGATTTATAGAGATAGATCGAGACGCCTAATATCATTGTCACAAAGTACATATTTGGACAAAGTTCTAAAGAGGTTTGGAATGGAAGATAGCAAGAAAGGGTTCTTGCCCATGTTGCCCAATACGACCTTGAGTAAAACTCAAAGTCCGACATCGGCAGAAGATAAAGAAAGGATGAGTAAGACTCCCTATGCCTCAGCCATAGGATCTCTAATGTATGCCATGCTACTAGACCCGACATTGCAGATATCAAAGTGATCCAGGAGTGGATCATTGGACAGCGGTCAAAAACATCCTTAAGTACTTGAGAAGAACTAAGGATATGGTTCTTTCTTATGGAGGTGATGAACAACTCGTTGTTAATGGTTACACCGATGCTAGTTGGAACACCGATCTGGATGATTCTAAATCACAATCTATATACGTATTTACTTTGAATGGTGCAGCAGTTAGCTGGAGGAGTGCAAAGCAAAGCGTTGTGGCGAGATCTTCAACTGAATCGGAATACATGGCTGCTTCGGAGGCTTCACAAGAAGCGATATGGATGAAAGAGTTCATTACAGAGCTGGGTGTGGTTCCTAGTGCGCTGGACCCAATGTCTATCTACTGTGATAACATGGGCGCCATAGCCAATGCGCAAGAACCAATGTCACACAAGAAGCTGAAGCACATCAAACTGCGTTTTCACGCTATTCGAGAACATGCCCAAGATGGGGACATAAAGATTTGCAAAGTACACACAGATCTGAATGTGGCGGATCCGTTGACTAAACCTCTCCCCAGGGCAAAACATGACCAGCACGAAACTGCCATGGGTGTTCGGTATATTACCATGTAATCTAGATTAGATGACTCTAGTGCAAGTGGGAGACTGTTGGAGATATGCCCTAGAGGCAATAATAAATGTAGTTATTATTATATCTTTGTGTTTATGATAAATGTTTACATTCATGCTATAATAGTATTAACAACGAAACATTAATACTTGTGTGATTTGTAAACTTAAATTGAAGTCCCTAGTAAAGCCTCTATACATCACTAGCTTGTTGGTTAATAAATGATTGAGGTTTCCCTATCATGAACATTGAGATGTTATTAACAACAAGATCATATCGTTAGGAGAATGATATGGTGGACATAATCCTATAGATAAGCGTAGCATAAAGATCAAGTCATTTTAATAGTTCAATTGCTATATGCTTTCTGATACATAGTAACCTAATTCCTTCGACCATGAGATCATGCATATCACCTTTATCGGATGGATGCTTTGATGACATCAAACACCACACCGTAACTGGGTGGCTATAAAGGTGGCATTGAGTGTTCGGAAAGTATTGGTTGAGACACATGGATCAAGAGTGGGATTTGTCCATCCATATGACGGATAGATATACTCTGGGCCCTCTCGGTGAAATGTCATCCAATTAGCTTGCAAGCATGTGACTGGATCACAAGGGATCACATATCACGGGAACGAGAAAAGAGTACTTATCGGTAATGAGGTTGAACTAGGTATGCAGAGATACCGACGATCATAACCTCGGATAAGTAAACTATCGTGAGACAAAGGGAAATTGGTATCGTATGTAAGTGGTTCATTCGATCGCAAAGTAATCGTAGAAATATGTGGGAGCCATATGAATTTACAGATTCCTCTATTGGTTATTGTTCGGAGAAGTGTCTCGATCATGTCCGCATAATTCACGAACCGTAGGGAGACACACTTAAGGATTCGACGTTGTTTGAGTAGTTATGGAATGATGAGAAAGAGACCGAATGTTATTCGGAGTCTCGGATGGGATCCGGGATATCACGAGGAGATCCGGAATGGTCCGGAAAATAAGATTCATATAAGGAAAGTCCTGTTTCGGAGTTGGGGAATGGTTCCGGTGTTTTCATCGGGAATGTTCTAGAAGGTTCCGGAATGTCCGGCACTCCGAAGGGGAAGGGTACATGAATGTGTTATATCAAGTTGGTATGATTGCATCATGTACTAGGTGTCATCGCTGAACAAAATAAAGGGTTTAATCAAATCCTAGTTTGAAAAGGTCAAACGCCAATTTGAAAGTCAAACGACTATTTTGGGAAGTGGAGAGGGAGGTGGAAACCGAGTTGGGGGAGGAGTTCCACCCCTCCACCGCCGGCCCACCTTGAAGCCGAGTTGGGGAGGGACTCTCCTCCCCTTGGCTGGCCCCTCCACCTATAAAAGGAGGGGCAGGGCTCCCCTCCTTGACACCCAACACCTCCACCTCTAAACCCTAGCCGCCGGCGCCGCCACCTCCTGCTGCCGCCGTCGCCCTAGGGCAAACCACCGCCGCCTAGCAACCCTAGCCGCCGGCCAAGCCTCCTCCTCGGCGTGTCTAAACCCTAGATCATCGAGGGCTCTCTCATAGTCCACCATACTCGCTCCGGCTTAAGGCGAAGCCTTGCGAGATCTCCCCTCTACTTCCGGTACCACGCCGTTGTGCTGCCGGAATCGCGAGGAGAGTGCTACAACCTCCGCTGCCTGCTGGAACAAGGGAGAGGAAGGTCTTCGTCGAGTACAGAACGTGTGACCGACTGCGGGAGCGCTGCCGGAACGCAGCGCCGGAAGGATCGTCTACGCGATCTTGAGATCGGGAAGAGTACGACTACATCACCCACGAGAATCCGCTCTCGTTAAACACTTTGGAATCTTCGAGGGTGAGTTATTCCATCGACTCGTTGCTATAATCTAGTAGATAGATCTTGGCTTGTTTGTTTGTATGCGATAGAAATTTTTTGTTTTCCATGCTACGAAACCCTACAAGAAGCTATCAGTTCCCATAAAGGATTTAATGCATTCATAATCATAGTTTATACCAGACTTTCTTTCTTTGTCATTCTCCCAAGCTTCAGTGTAATCTTGAATACGGTCTAGTAAATCCCATTAAGCTTCTTCCTTCATACGTGTGAATGATCCAGCACAAGAAGCATCTAGTAAATCTTTATCATGAAGAGAAAGCCTAGCATAAAATTTATTGAGAATAATATTGTTAGGGAGTTCATGAATAGGACATTTAAGCATTAGTAACTTCAATGTCCCCCAAGCTTGAGCTGTACTCTTTCCATCAAGAGGCCAAAAGTTATAAATAAGATTTCTATCCTTATGAATTTCACTGGGGGATAAAATTTAGAGTAAAAGAGAGATGCCATCTCCTCCCATTCCATGGATTGTCCATTCTTCAGCAACTTATACCATTCTTCAGCTCTCCCTTTCAAGGATATGGAGAGTAACTTCTTCTTCACCTGTTCAGTTGTGATATCTGCACACTTAAACAACCCGCATAATTCATGGATAAAAAGCAAGTGATCACCAGGATGGACGGTTCCATCCCCAAAATAGTAATTATCCATAACACGATTAACAATACTTATAGGTATCTTAAAAGGATCTATCTCAACAGGAGGTGGTTCATCTACTACCCTAGAAGTGGTAGTAGTTTTCCCAAACAAAAAACCAAGTGGGTTATCCATATTGTAAACAAAGTAACAAACAATAACAAAAGCAATACTCACAGTGAAAGTTTCCCTTACCAGTTCCACTCTTCAATAGCGCTTCACACCCCGGCAACGGCGCCAGAAAATAGTATTGATGACCCACAAGTATAGGGGGTGTATCCTAGTACTTTCTATAAATAGGAGTGTCGATCCCAACGAGGAGCAGAAGGTGTTGAGTAGTGGTATGGAGCAGGAAATCCCTGTGAATACTTAGCAAACGGATTTCGAGTGGTTTTCTGACAAGGCAACAAAGCAAGGAGCAAGTAACAAAAGTAACGAACAAACGGAGCAAGTGGCCTAATCCTTTCTTAGCAAAGGACAAGCCGGTGGAAATACTTATAAGGACCAAACGTTCTCGAGGACACATGGGAATTTTGTCAAGTGCTTTCGCTTCAAATAACTGAGTACTCTTCTCTGGTGTTGTAAGTGTTGTGTGGGTGAACCTGTGCTAACATACCGCCCTTCCTAGGACTAATACATAGTTGTGATTAAACCCTCTGCAAACATCCGTAACTACAAGAAAGTAATTAAGATATAAATCTAACCACAGCCTTAAACTCTGAGATCCTACGCTCCTTTGTGCAAAGGTGTCCTAACGGGGGTTCAGGTTTCTGTCACTCCAGCAACTCCACAATTAGTAGCCAAATACACAATGCATTCCCCTAGGCCCATAAATGGTGAAGTATCATGTAGTCGACGTTCACATGACACCACTAGAAGAATAGCACCACAACTTAAATACTAAACCATTGAATAATAACTCATCACAGATTCACTACTAACAACATGACTTCTCCCATGTCCTCAAGAACTAAACGAACTACTCACAAGACATCATATGGATCAAGATCAAATATGATATGATAATGGATAACAATCTGAACATAAACAATAATCCAATGGTTCCACTCACAAGCATCAACTAAAATAGTAATCAACACGGGGAAAGTTTCCCCTAAGAACTAAAGCAATATCCAACACAATTGTTACAGCGGGACGGGGTGGTGATGATGGTGCTGGTGGAGATGATGGTGTGGATGATCATGATGATCCCGATGAAGCCTAGCTTGATGATGGTGTTCATGGCGACGGTCTACCCTCTCCGGGAAGGAATTCCCCCGGCAAAAATCTGTCTGCCGGAGAGATATTTCTCTCTCGGTATTTTCTGCTGGAGATATGCCCTAGAGGCAATAATAAATGTAGTTATTATTATATCTTTTGTGTTTATGATGAATGTTTACAATCATGCTATAATAGTATTAACAAGGAAACATTGATACTTGTGAGATTTGTAAACCTAAATTGAAGTCCCTAGTATAAGCCTCTATACATCACTAGCTTGTTGGTTGATAAATGATTGTGGTTTCCCTATCATGGACATTGAGATGTTATCGACAACAAGATCATATCGTTAGGAGAATGATATGGTGGACATACTCCTATAGATAAGCGTAGCATAAAGATCAAGTCATTTTAATAGTTCAATTGCTATATGCTTTCTGATACATAGTAACCTAATTCCTTCGACCATGAGATCATGCATATCACCTTTACCGGATGGATGCTTTGATGACATCAAACACCACACCGTAACTGGGTGGCTATAAAGGTGGCATTGAGTATTCGGAAAGTATTGGTTGAAACACATGGATCAAGAGTGGGATTTGTCCATCCATATGACGGATAGATATACTCTGGGCCCTCTCGGTGAAATGTCATCCAATTAGCTTGCAAGCATGTGACTGGCTCACAAGGGATCACATATCACGGGAACGATAAAAGAGTACTTATCGGTAACGAGGTTGAACTAGGTATGCAGAGATACCGACGATCATAACCTCGGATAAGTAAACTATCGTGAGACAAAGGGAAATTGATATCGTATGTACAAAGTAATCGTAGAAATATGTGGGAGCCATATGCATTTCCAGATTCCTCTATTGGTTATTGTTCGGAGAAGTGTCTCGATCATGTCCGCATAATTCACGAACCGTAGGGAGACACACTTAAGGATTCGACGTTGTTTGAGTAGTTATGGAATGATGAGAAAGAGACCGAATGTTGTTCGGAGTCTCGAATGGGATTCGGGATATCACGAGGAGATCCGGAATGGTCCGGAGAATAAGATTCATATAAGGAAAGTCTTGTTTCGGAGATGGAGAATGGTTCCGGTGTTTTCATCGGGAATGTTCTAGAAGGTTCCGGAATGTGTCCGGCACTCCGGGGGGAAGGGTACATGAATGTGTTATATCAAGTTGATATGATTGCATCATGTACTCGGTGTCATCGCTGTTCAAAATAGAGGGTTTATTCAAATCCTAGTTTGAAAAGTCAAACGGCTAGTTTGAAAGTCAAACGACAAGTTTTGGAAAGAGGAGGAGGAGTGGGAAACCGAGTTGGGGAGGGTTTACCTCCTCCAACCGGCGGCGCACCACCCAAGCCGAGTTGGGGAGGGACTCCCCTCCCTCCCCTTGGCCGGCCGGCCCCTCCACCTATATAAGGAGGGGCAGGGCTCCCTCCTAGAGACACACAAGTCCCTTGCCCCGAAAACCCTAACCCTAGCCGTCGCCGCCCTCCAAGCCGCCGCCTAGGGATCTCCTTGCCGCCGACTTGGGCGCCACCAAGCCCTAGTCACCGGCTCTAGCACCTCTTTCTCGGCGTGTCTAAACCCTAGATCGTCGAGGGATTTCTCATAGCCCACCATACTCGCTCCGGCTTAAGGCGAAGCCCTGCGAGATCTCCCCTCTACTTCCGGTACCACGCCGTTGTGCTGCCGGAATCGCGAGGAGAGTGCTACAACCTCCGCTGCCTGCTGGAACAAGGGAGAGGAAGATCTTCATCGAGTACCGAACGTGTGACCGACTGCGGGAGCGCTGCCGGAACGCAGCGCCGGAAGGATCGTCTACGCGATCTTGAGATCGGTAAGAGTACGACTACATCACCCACGAGAATCCGCTCTCGTTAAACACTTTGGAATCTTCGAGGGTGAGTTATTCCATCGACTCGTTGCTACAATCTAGTAGATAGATCTTGGCTTGTTTGTTTGTATGCGGTAGAAAATTTTTGTTTTCCATGCTACGAAACCCTACAGTGGTATCAGAGCCGTGTCTATATGTAGATCTGTTGCACGAGTAGAACACAATGGTCATTGTGGGCGTTGATGCTTTTATTGTCGATTGCTTCTTGTGTACTTTGCATCTTGCGGTATGTTGGGATGAAGCGGCCCGGGCTAACCTTACATGAAATCGTTCATGAGACTTGCTCCACGCTTGACATGCAACTTGTATTGCATAAGTGGCTTTGCGGGTGCCTGTTTCTCCTAGCATAGTTAAGATCCAATTTACAACGGGTGATTAACAATACTAGTATCAATGTTGTGGTTCTTGTTCGTAAGTTAGAACGACACTTATTGAAAGCCCCAAACCACGTAAAATATGAAAAGAAAGTAGAGGCGTCTAACTTTGTTTTGCAGGGGTGTGCAGTGATGTGATATGGCCATGATTGTGATTATATTTGATGTATGCAATGTTCCTTATTGTAAGTTGGCAACCGACAGGAGCCATATCGTTGTCTTTAATTTGTGTTAAGACCCGCGTGTCTATTCAAAGTAGTTGTAATAGTTGAAGCCGGTGGAAGACAACCATGGAGAAGCGTCATTGACCTTGATGCAATGCCGGTGATGATGGAGATCATGTTCGTGCTAGAAGATGGAGATCGGAAGCACAATGAAGAAAGGCCATATCATATCACATATTATGAATTGCATGTGATGTTAATCCTTTATGCATCTTGTATTGCTTAGTAGACGACGGTAGCATTATAAGATGATCCCTTATGCACATGAATTTCAAGTCATAAAGTGTTCACCCTCAGTTAGCACCGTTGCTAAAGCTTGTTGTTTCGAAGCACCACGTGATGATCGGGTGTGTTAGATTCCGCAAGTGTATACAACGTGAGCAAGCCAGATTTTCTCATGCGGAAACTAAGGTTTGATCTTGACGAGCCTAGCATGTACAGACATGGTCTCGGAACACGGATCACCAAAAGGTAAAGCATGAATCATATAGTAGATATGATGAACATGTCGATTGTTCGCCATTGAAACTATATCAACTCTCGTGATGATTGGTGTTGATGTGGTGGATTTGGTTCGTGTGATCACTAAAACAATGTGAGGGATATTGTTTTGAGTGGGAGTTCACCTAGATTAATTTTATTATTAATTTGAACTCAATTTGTCATAAACTTAGTCTAAACTATTGCAAATATGTTGTAGATCAATGGCAGCCCCTACCATCAATTTTAATGCGTTCCTAGAGAAAGAAAAGTTGAAAAACAATGGAAGCAACTTCGCGGATTGGTTCCGCAATTTGAGGATTGTCCTCACAGCTGGTAATTTGACCTATGTGTTGGATGCACCGCTGGGTGACCCACCTGCAGCTGATGCTGCCGATGCAGTAAAGAACGTTTACCTCACTCGGAAGACTCAGTACTCCACAGTTCAGTGTGCTATCTTGTATGGTTTAGAATCGGAGATTCAGAAAAGGTTTGAGAATTCAGACCCATATGATATTGTCGAGGATCTCAAATTGATTTTTGAGACTCATGCGGCAATTGAAAGTTAAGAGGCTTCTGAAAAGTTCTTTAACTGGAAGATGGAAGAGGGCAGCTCCGTCAGTGAGCATGTGCTTAAGATGTCTGGGCACGCAAACAAACTTCAAAGCTTGGGTATTGTGATTCCTAATGCTTTGGGGATTTACCGTGTCCTCCAATCACTACCACCAAGTTACAAGAACTTTGTGATGAACTACAACATGCAAAACATGAACAAGACGTTGCTAGAACTCTTTACCATGTTGAAATCTGCAGAAGTGGAGATCAAGAAAGAGCACCAAGTGTTGTTGGTCAATAAGACCACCAAATTCAAGAATGGCAAGTCTAAGCAGAAGGGACACTTCAAGAAGGGTGGTAAAAAAGTTACCACGCCGACGAAGAAGACCAAGGCTGGACCTAAGCCTGATACTGAGTGCTTTTACTGCAAGGGAGAAGGTCACTGGAAGCGGAATTGCCCAAAGTACTTGGCGGATTTGAAGAACGGCAACATCAAGAAGAAAGGTATATCTGATATACATGTTATTGATGTGTATCTCACTAGTACTCGTAGTAGTGCCTGTGTATTTGATACTGGTTCGGTTGCTCATATTTGTAACTCGAAACAGGTGCTGCAGAATAAACGGAAGCTAGCGAAGAACGAGGTGACGATGCGCGTGGGAAACGGATCAAAGGTTGATGTGATCGTGGTCGGCACGCTACCCCTTCATCTACCATCGGGATTAGTTTTATACTTAAATAATTGTTATTTGGTGCCTACGTTGAGCATGAACATTATATCGGGATCTTGTTTATTGCGAGACGGTTACTTGTTTAAGTCTGAGAATAATGGTTGTTCGATTTATATGAGTAATATGTTTTATGCACATGCACCTTTGATAGATGGTCTATTCTTATTGAATCTCGATAGTGGAAATACACATATTAATAACATTGAGGCTAAACGTTTGAAATCGAGCGATAACTCGACCTATATGTGGCACTGTCGTCTTGGTCACATTGGAGTGAAGCGTATGAAGAAACTCCATTCCGATGGACTTCTTGAATCACTTGATTTCGAATCACTTGATAGATGTGAAGCATGTCTGATGGGTAAAATGACTAAGACTCCATTTTCTGGTATGATGGAGCGAGCTACGGACTTATTGGAAATCATACATACCGATGTGTGTGGTCCAATGAGTGTAGCATCACGCGGTGGTTATCGTTATGTTCTTACCTTCACGGATGACTTGAGTAGATATGGTTATATCTATTTCATGAAACATAAGTCCGAAACTTTCGAGAAGTTTAAGGAATTTCAAAGTGAGGTAGAGAATCAACGTAACAAGAAGATTAAATTTCTACGTTCTGATCGTGGAGGTGAATATCTAAGTTACGAGTTTGGCGAGCATTTGAAGAAATGCGGAATACTTTCACAGTTGACACCGCCGGGAACACCACAGCATAATGGTGTGTCCGAACGTCGTAATCGAACTCTCTTAGATATGGTTCGTTCTATGATGTCACTTACAGATTTACCGCTATCATTTTGGGGTTATGCATTAGAAACAGCCGCATTCACTTTAAATAGGGCACCGTCTAAATCCGTTGAAACGACACCATATGAATTATGGTTTGGAAAGAAACCTAGATTGTCGTTCCTTAAAGTTTGGGGATGCGAAGCCTATGTAAAGAAGTTACAGCCGGACAAGCTTGAACCCAAAGCGGAAAAATGCGTCTTCATAGGATACCCGAAGGAAACTATTGGGTATACCTTCTATCATAGATCCGAAGGCAAAATCTTCGTTGCCAAGAATGGATCCTTCCTAGAGAAGGAATTTCTCTCCAAAGAAGTGACTGGAAGGAAAGTAGAACTCGACGAGGTTGTCGAACCTTCTCTCGAAATTGCGAGTAGCGTAGCACCGGAAGAAGTTCCTGTGGTGCCTGCACCAATAAGAGAGGAAGCTAATGATGATGATCATGAAACTTCGGTTGAAGTTGCTACAGAGCCTCGGAGGTCAACGAGAACTCGTACCACTCCAGATTGGTATGATCCCGTTATGAGTGTCATATTGATAGATAACACCGATGACCCTGAGACATATGAGGAAGCGATGATGAGCCCAGATTCCAATAAATGGCAAGAAGCCATCAAATCCGAGATTGGATCCATGTATGAAAACCAAGTATGGACTTTGGTGGACTTACCGGATGGCCGGAAGGCTGTCGAGAACAAATGGATCTTCAAGAAGAAAACATATGCTGATGGTAATGTTACTGTCGATAAAGCTCGACTTGTCGCAAAAGGGTTTCGACAAATTCAAGGAGTTGACTACGATGAGACTTTCTCACCGGTAGCGAAGCTAAAGTCTATGAGGATTATGTTAGCAATCGCTGCATATTACGATTATGAGATATGTCAGATGGATGTCAAAACAGCATTCCTCAATGGAGACATTGATGAAGAGTTGTATATGATGCAACCCAAAGGTTTTGTCGATCCTAAAGATGCTAACAAGGTATGCAAACTTCAACGGTCCATTTATGGATTGAAGCAAGCATCCCGAAGTTGGAATCAACGTTTTGATAAGGTGATCAAAAGTTTTGGTTTTATACAAACTTATGGAGAAGCTTGTATTTACAAGAAAGTGAGTGGGAGCTCTGTAGCATTCTTAATACTATATGTGGATGACATATTGTTGATTGGGAATGATGTAGACCTTCTTAATAGTGTCAAGGAATATTTGAATAATAGTTTTTCAATGAAGGATCTTGGCGAAGCAACTTACATATTAGGTATAAAGATTTACAGAGATAGATCGAAATGCCAAATATCATTGTCACAGAGTACATATTTGGACAAAGTTCTAAAGAGGTTTGGAATGGAAGAAAGCAAGAAAGGGTTCTTGCCCATGTTGCCCAATACGACCTTGAATAAAACTCAAAGTCCGACATCGGCAGAAGATAGAGAAAGGATGAGTAAGACTCCCTATGCCTCAGCCATAGGATCTCTAATGTATGCCATGCTATGTACTAGACCCGACATTGCATATGCTGTTAGTTTAACTAGCAGATATCAAAGTGATCCAGGAGTGGATCATTGGACAGCGGTCAAAAACATCCTTAAGTACTTGAGAAGAACTAAGGATATGGTTCTTTCTTATGGAGGTGATGAACAACTCGTTGTTAATGGTTACACCGATGCTAGTTGGAACACCGATCCGGATGATTCTAAATCACAATCCGGATACGTATTTATTTTGAATGGTGCAGCAGTTAGCTGGAAGAGTGCAAAGCAAAGCGTTGTGGCGAGATCTTCAACTGAATCGGAATACATGGCTGCTTCGGAGGCTTCACAAGAAGCGATATGGATGAAAGAGTTCATTACAGAGCTGGGTGTTGTTCCTAGTGCGCTGGACCCAATGTCTATCTACTGTGATAACATGGGCGCCATAGCCAATGCGCAAGAACCAAGGTCACACAAGAAGCTGAAGCATATCAAGCTACGTTTTCACGCTATTCGAGAACATATCCAAGATGGGGATATAAAGATTTGCAAAGTACACACAGATCTGAATGTGGCGGATCCGTTGACTAAACCTCTCCCGAGGGCAAAACATGACCAGCACCAAACTGCCATGGGTGTTCGGTATATTACCATGTAATCTAGATTAGATGACTCTAGTGCAAGTGGGAGACTGTTGGAGATATGCCCTAGAGGCAATAATAAATGTAGTTATTATTATATCTTTTGTGTTTATGATGAATGTTTACAATCATGCTATAATAGTATTAACAAGGAAACATTGATACTTGTGAGATTTGTAAACCTAAATTGAAGTCCCTAGTATAAGCCTCTATACATCACTCGCTTGTTGGTTGATAAATGATTGTGGTTTACCTATCATGGACATTGAGATGTTATCGACAACAAGATCATATCGTTAGTAGAATGATATGGTGGACATACTCCTATAGATAAGCGTAGCATAAAGATCAAGTCATTTTAATAGTTCAATTGCTATATGCTTTCTGATACATAGTAATCTAATTCCTTCGACCATGAGATCATGCATATCACCTTTACCAGATGGATGCTTTGATGACATCAAACACCACACCGTAACTGGGTGGCTATAAAGGTGGCATTGAGTATTCGGAAAGTATTGGTTGAAACACATGGATCAAGAGTGGTATTTGTCCATCCATATGACAGATAGATATACTCTGGGCCCTCTCGGTGAAATGTCATCCAATTAGCTTGCAAGCATGTGACTGGCTCACAGGGGATCACATATCACGGGAACGAGAAAAGAGTACTTATCAGTAACGAGGTTGAACTAGGTATGCAGAGATACCGACGATCATAACCTCGGATAAGTAAACTATCGTGAGACAAAGGGAAATTGATATCGTATGTAAGTGGTTCATTCGATCGCAAAGTAATCGTAGAAATATGTGGGAGCCATATGAATTTCCAGATTCCTCTATTGGTTATTGTTCGGTGAAGTGTCTCGATCATGTCCGCATAATTCACGAACCGTAGGGAGACACACTTAAGGATTCGACGTTGTTTGAGTAGTTACGGAATGATGAGAAAGAGACCGAATGTTGTTCGGAGTCTCGAATGAGATTCGGGATATCACGAGGAGATCCGGAATGGTCCGGAGAATAAGATTCATATAAGGAAAGTCCTGTTTCGGAGATGGAGAATGGTTCCGGTGTTTTCATTGGGAATGTTCTAGAAGGTTCCGGAATGTTCGGCACTCCGGGGGGGAAGGGTACATGAATGTGTTATATCAAGTTGATATGATTGCATCATGTACTCGGTGTCATCGCTGTTCAAAATAGAGGGTTTATTCAAATCCTAGTTTGAAAAGTCAAACGGCTAGTTTGAAAGTCAAACGGCAAGTTTTGGAAAGAGGAGAAGGAGTGGGAAACCGAGTTGGGGAGGGTTTCCCTCCTCCAACCGGCGGCGCACCACCCAAGCCGAGTTGGGGAGGTATTCCCCTCCCTCCCCTTGGCCGGCCGGCCCCTCCACCTATATAAGGAGGGGCAGGGCTCCCTCCTAGAGACACACAAGTCCCTTGCCCCGAAAACCCTAACCCTAGCCGCCGCCGCCCTCCAAGCCGCCGCCGCCTAGGGATCTCCTTGCCGCCGACTTGGGCGCCACCAAGCCCTAGTCACCGGCTCTAGCACCTCTTCCTCAGCGTGTCTAAACCCTAGATCGTCGAGGGATTTCTCATAGCCCACCATACTCGCTCCGGCTTAAGGCGAAGCCCTACGAGATCTCCCCTCTACTTCCGGTACCACGCCGTTGTGCTGCCGGAATCGCGAGGAGAGTGCTGCAACCTCCGCTGCCTGCTGGAACAAGGGAGAGGAAGGTCTTCGTCGAGTACCGAACGTGTGACCGACTGCGGGAGCGCTGCCGGAACGCAGAGCCGGAAGGATCGTCTACGCGATCTTGAGATCGGGAAGAGTACGACTACATCACCCACGATAATCCGCTCTCGTTAAACACTTTGGAATCTTCGAGGGTGAGTTATTCCATCGACTCGTTGCTACAATCTAGTAGATAGATCTTGGCTTGTTTGTTTGTATGCGGTAGAAATTTTTTGTTTTCCATGCTAGGAAACCCTACATTTTCCGCCCCCAGAGGCGGCGTAAATCTATCTGTGGTCGTTCCCTGACGCTTAGGGTTCCGTAGGGAAGATATAGGCGAAGAGGGAGAGTCGGAGCCCGGGCAGGTGGGCCACACCTGCCCTAGGCACGGCCTCAGGTGGGCCCGCACCTAGGAGGTGTGGGCCCCCTGCGGCCCACCTTCGCTCCTCCTTCTGGCTTCCTTCGTCCTCAGGTAAAATAATATGTTTCCATATTTTTCTGGTATTTTCTGATCTTCACGAAATTGCACCGAAACGCCTTCTTTTCCATCAGAATCCAGACTCCGGCAGTCCATCCTCCAAGAATCATCCAACATGCATAAAGATATGAAAAGCCATAAGTAATACCTCATAATAAGACAAATATCAATGAATAGAGGTGAATTACGATATAGAATGGTGATGCAAATTGGGCGTACCAAAGTGTTGTGTGGATGAACATGTGCTAATGTGTCGACCTTACTTGGACTAATACATACTTATGATTAAACCCCTTGCAAGGATCCGCAACTACAAGAAAGCAATTAAGATAAAACCTAACCACGGCCTTAAACTTTGAGATTCTACACTCTCTTGTGCAAATGTTACCTAACGGGGGTTCAGGTATCTGTCACTCCAGCAACCCCACAATTAATAGTCAAATATACAATGCATTCCCCTAGCCCCATAAATGGTGATGTATCATGTAGTCGACGTTCACATGACACCAGTAGAAGAATAGCACCACAACTTAAATATTAAACCATCGAATAATACCTCAACCCAAATCCACTACTAACAACATGACTTCTCCCATGTGCTCAAGAACTAAACGAACTACTCACGAAATATCATATGGATCAAGATCAGAGATGGTATAAGGATGGATAACAATCTAAACATAAACAATAATTCAATGGTTCAACTCACACGCATCAACTACAATAGTAATCAACATCGGGAAAGCTTTCCCTAAGAACTATACAAGATTCAACACGATTATTACAGTGGGATGGAGTGGTGACGATGGTGCTGGTGGAGATGATGGTGTGGATGATGATGATCCCGATGAAGTCTAGCTTGATGATGGTGTTGATGGCGAGGATCTCCCCTCTCCTGTAAGGAATTTCCCTGGAAGAAATATGTCTGCCGAAGAGCTCTTTCTCTCTCGGTGTTTTCCGCCCCGCAGAGGCGGCGGAATCTTTCTGTGGTCGCTCCCCCGACTTTAGGGTTTCGAGGAGAAGATATAAGCGAGAGGGCGGAGCCATAGGTGGTCCAGGGTGGCCCGCGCCTGGGGGGTGTGGGCCTCGTGGCCCAACTCCGCCTCTCCTTCTGACATTCTTCGTCTTGTGGGAAAATATTATTTTCTGTAGTTTTTTTGGTATTTTTCTGATCTTTACGAAATTGCATCAAAACACCGCTTTTTTCATCAGAATCCTGACTCTCGCAGTTTATCCTCCAAGAACCATCCAACATGCAAAAACAGATGAAAAGCCATAAGTAATACCTTTTAATATAAAATATATCAACGAATAGAGGCAAATTATGATATAGAATGGTGATGCAAATTGAACATATCACCTCACCATTTCACACAATTTTTGTGTTGTGAGTTTTTCGTTTTAACATTCATAACCGAGTAAACTATCCTATTATACATACCTACACGTAGATCTACTCGTATAACAATGTCAAAACAGAAAAACTTACAACATTATCTTGTGAAATGATGAACTGAATCTTCCTCTCAAAGGAAATTTTAAATGATCAACCTGTGTGTGACAAATTTAAGAAAATTTATTTAAAAAAGCTCTGAAAGGGAACAAAATTAAAAATTGTTCAATAGAATGGATTTATAACATTAAGGGGCATCTTTTTCATGTACAACTTATCTTAAACATATGTAGAGTTAGATAGATTAGAGGGGATTAAAATCAAATATGTTATATTAGGTCTAGCCCAAACCGTGTGGCGTAGTTGGCTCGGCCCAAGCTGATGATGTGCTATATCGATATTTTTAAATTCGTGCAATACTTTTCAAATTGTTCAAAAAATATACTCCATAGATCCATATTAGTTGGACTTGAATTTGTCAAAATTTGAATGAACTTATAGTGTCAAGATCATTTAAATCTAGAGGAAGTATATTTTTTAAAAAAAATCGCCTGATCAAGGGTAATTCTAGTATTGAATCTGAATTAAAAACGGCGGTGAGAGAGGGCGAGGACACCCTTTTCTTTGTTCTTTCACAAGATTTGCTTCAGTCAAATCATTAATTCAGCTGCGTAAAAGGTTTTGTCAATCTTCCTATTGGTCAACCTGCCTGATCTAGAAGCAGAGACAACTAAACTGTACAGAAAATTTTGCCCGCCGTGCTCGACGTCATGGCTCTACTGTTGCCCTCTCCACACCGTGCACTTCAGTTCATGGCTCTACTGTTTCCCTTCCTTGGCCAGAACATACAGCAACATTTTGATCACACCAGATGCCAAGACTGGTGTGGGTGTTCGCTTGTGTGTTTCTTTCCCAGTCTTAAATTTGAACTTTTCAGGGTCAGTTTCTGTGCATAACCTGAACTTGTGGATTGGTCTACCAGTTCATACACGCGTCTCCAGGACTCAACTGCAAGTCTGAAGGGGGGAATCGACTTATTATTGGAAAGAACAGGGACAACATATTTCCTCATGTATTTTGTCCAATTCTTTCCCAACAGGAAGTAGAGTAGAAAAATATCATGCTACGCTAAAATTAGCCAGACAAGATACGATCAGAATCTTGAGCGTGTTCCTGTGCGCCCCCAAATTGACAACAATGTGACTGCCAAATGGCACCGCAGCGACCGGAGAATAAACCAAGAGCATCACAATGACTAATCAAGAGCAGAACGGAACAGATTCAGAAATTCACAATCTGTAGCAACAAATTCAGGACAAGTATTGTAACTATTTTAAGCAACCAGATTTTTACAATGAGATAGAAGTTCCATTTCCTAACACGATCTAATCCCAAAGGGAATTAACTATATTGCGACGAACGCGGCACTGATCTCCCAGCCACGCGAGGGGGCTTGGTCTAGGCGCGCTCCCCGCGGATGCGGCGGGCGAGCTGGATGTCCTTGGGCATGATGGTGACGCGCTTGGCGTGGATGGCGCACAGGTTGGTGTCCTCGAAGAGCCCCACGAGGTACGCCTCCGCGGCCTCCTGGAGGGCCAGCACAGCGTGGCTCTGGAACCGCAGGTCGGTCTTGAAGTCCTGGGCGATCTCGCGGACGAGGCGCTGGAAGGGGAGCTTGCGGATGAGCAGCTCCGTGCTCTTCTGGTACTTGCGGATCTCGCGGAGCGCCACCGTGCCGGGCCTGTAGCGGTGGGGCTTCTTCACTCCGCCGGTCGTCGGGGCCGACTTCCTCGCAGCCTGAAAAACACCGCACGGAACCGTCAGCGAAACCGACCAAAAACAGAAGATCGACACATCGGAATGGGGAAGGAGAGCAGGATCGGCGAGGAAGAAGCGAGGCGGCGGGACGGACCTTGGTGGCGAGCTGCTTCCTGGGGGCCTTGCCGCCGGTGGACTTGCGGGCGGTCTGCTTGGTACGGGCCATCGCGCTTCTCTTCTCCTCGGCGGCTTCGAACGGCCGTCTGCGGGTTTGGGTTGGGGAGCTCGAACTGGATGGCGAGGAATTGAGAAGTGGGACGAGAGGGGGAGGTGGGTCGGGAATTTATAGGTGGCGGGTGGGCGTGCGTGGTGACAGGAGAAACGTGGACCGAGGCGGTTTCTTGCCACCGTTCGGGAAAAGGTTCGGACTGAGCTTACATCTGACGGCTGCATCTTTGCCTGCAGAAAGCACACGATCCGTGTGCTCGGCTCTGACTGGTGGAGAGCGAAAAGGTTCGGATCGGTGACGTGGCGTTGGCATATGTGGTCTTGCGCGTCTGACCATCGTAGGCTGGCTTGTGGGCCTCCTGGCCTAGCCAGCAAGTCCGTTGACATTCTATTCCTAGTCAACGTATGATTACTTCTATACTCGCATGTCTATTTGGTTCAAACGATTCATGTATTTTTCAATGATATAATTTTTATATTATATAATTCAAATTATATAGGTCAAATCGATAACTTAGATATACGCGTAGGACTTGTAAACCGAAACGGAGGGGGAGTACTATTTCTTAGATATAAATAGTTTGACTTCTAATTAGTCCTAGTTAGAAATTATGGGTGCTGGTTGCAGGATCTGTCCGCGTGAGAGTAAAACGGCATCGTCTATTTCTATTTCAACAATTTCATCAAGCATGACAAATCAACCAATAGTTTTACATCTAAGGTAAGGACGGACATCAAACGTGTCAGTAGTTGCTCTCGCGCCCAAAGATCATGATTCGAAGACACATTTGGATTTTAGGAAATTCCATTCAAATTTAGATAAATTTACATAGTTTGAATAGAATTTAAACTAAAAATAAAATAAATAAGACTACTACTGGCATCGGCGAGCTAGGGTTTGCGCTGCACGCAAAAAGAAGAAGAGAACAAGCCGTAAAAAGGCAAGTGCGGAAAAAAACGAGATGAACGCCCGGCGGCAGTTTTTGCGTCAACGCTAGAGATTTTTCTAGGATTGAACGAGATTAGCGACGACGCTAGAGATTTTTCTGGGATTGAACGAGATTAGCGGCTAACTACCAGGAAATTAAGCCTAGCGTCTAGTGTTACCGCCCGCCGTGTACGTGCCCTAAGAATCTACTCTTTTTTTTATGGAAGCTTTTCTTATTTTCATGGAGTCTAATTAAATTCGTTAAATGAACTTGCGGACAGATAGCCTTGTCAACTTTATTACTCTACTCTGTCTATATTGCATGTCTTTGTTCACCTTTTGTAACCTTTTCAGGTTACTAATTTGTTGTTTATGTTTTTTACGTCTTGTTTTTTAAAAACTTGAAAACGGCAGCTTATAGAAGAACACAAACCACCAGGACAAAACTAAATTTCCCAAGTTAATGATACACGGCCATTATATAGTACTGATGCCCTGAATTATTGTATTTAAGGTACACTACTCATTATTTGATGATTTGTTCAAACGCTGCCCTGAATTATTGAATTTCAGGTACAGTACTCATTATTTGATGATTTGTTCAAACGTTCAAGAAATTAGTAACACTCCGACTACTGCACTAAGATTAGGGTACCCGCTCCGACCATATTAGTTGATTAGGGTACTCGCTCCGACCATATTAGTTGATACGTAACTAGATGAATCTAATAATATGGGTGAGTAGCATAAAGAACAATGACGACAGTTGCAGGAAGCAGCAAATCGTGCGTCCAAAGCTCGCGCTCACCATAGAAAGTTCTTGGTCAAGGACCTTGACACACGACAGGGTACCAGCGAAAACGTAGCATGAAAGTGACGACTATTGAGCCACCGAACAGGCCAGGCCACACAGCATCACCCAACCACGTCAGGAAGCAATTTACTTGAAGTTATGCATGAGTTGAAAACCTCTCACTCTGAAGGAATTCAAAAAAGTAGGACTTTGAAAAAGCTTATGATAGAGTTCAGTGGCCTTTCTTGGCAGAGGTAATGCATAGGAAAAACATCCCTGACAGGTGGATAGATTGGATTAGACAAGCAGTGGAAGGAGGCAAAGTGAGAGTGAATATGAATGGAGGTTGGCCCATATTTGAAGAGCTACAAAGGATTGAGACAGGGTGATCTCACCTCTTCTTTTTCATTTAGTGGTCACTGCAGAAGTAAAATCGAAAAGCGAAAAACTCCAGAACACGCGTCGACCAATCGTGTTGGTCGCCAAATGAATGGGCAGCACAGCCTCAGAGGAGGACAGAATGCCTGACACGGCACCACGACAGCAACAGAATAATGGCAGGGCCACAAACCAAATCAAGATACGCAATCAACGGAATGCGTGCACCACAAGCAACCACAAAATAAGGATACGGTCAAGCACAGGACAAAATTACTTGCTAACAAGTAACAATAATAGTTTCCAACGTACGTTTGCCTCATCGCAAACCAAAAGAACATCACGGACTGAGTCTTACACCAACCACATCTCATCTAACACAGAAGGTAACCTAACACGGCAAGTAGGAACTACGAAATCGTCAGGGGCATCAACGTATCTGGGCTTCTGAAGACTCGATGATCCCCTCTCCGATCGACTACAGGCCTCGGCAGCGAGACAGCCTATGCGCGTTCCCCGCGGATGCGGCGGGCGAGCTGGATGTCCTTGGGCATGATGGTGACGCGCTTGGCGTGGATGGCGCACAGGTTGGTGTCCTCGAAGAGCCCGACGAGGTACGCCTCCGCGGCCTCCTGGAGGGCCAGCACGGCGTGGCTCTGGAAGCGGAGGTCCGTCTTGAAGTCCTGGGCGATCTCGCGGACCAGGCGCTGGAAGGGGAGCTTGCGGATGAGCAGCTCCGTGCTCTTCTGGTACTTGCGGATCTCACGGAGCGCCACCGTGCCGGGCCTGTAGCGGTGGGGCTTCTTCACGCCGCCGGTGGTCGGGGCAGACTTCCTCGCGGCCTGAAGCAGAACAGGATTCACAAACCGAACGTCAGGCGAATCGACGGAAGACGATGACCGGAGAGAGATCGAGAAGGGAGGAACCGAGAGGAGAGAGGGAGTCGGCGAGACGAACCTTGGTGGCGAGCTGCTTCCTGGGGGCCTTGCCGCCGGTGGACTTGCGAGCGGTCTGCTTGGTACGGGCCATCGCGCTCCTCTTCTCGAACGGGCTGCCGCTCCTCCCTGTGGATTCGAATCGGAAGGCGACCAAACTGGATGAGGAAAGTCGAATAGTGAAGGGAGGATTGCGAGGTGGGCGCTATTTAAAGGCGCCGTCTGGTGGGAGCGAGAGGCTGGAGACGCGTGGACCGAGGCGGTTTCCAGTGACCGTAAGGTTTTGGGACTGTGGTCCATTTGACGGCTAGGATTTGTCTCAAGAAAACACACGATCCGCGTGATCGAGCATGGTGGAGCCTGGTTGGTCGAGCGCGTGAGAGCCGCGGATCGCTGACGTGGCGCTCTGATGTGGGCTCTGCTGCGCTGCTTCCTGGTGGGCTAGTTGACCTAGTTCCTTCAGGGCTGCTCGTGCTCTATCAGGCATACGGCGACATATTTGTGCTGTTTGCTAAAGTTTTAGTCTCAGCCGTTATGATCGCAAGCTCTCGCTGCTTCTTTTAGTACTTTCTCCGATTCATATTATTTGATTTAGATTTTTCAAAATTTAGATAAACCTATATATTGTACTAAATAGTGTCTAGATTTAAATCTAGACAATTTGAATCGACTAATATGGATCGGAGGGAGTACATAGATTCAATTAGATTCATTTTTGTTTAAAAGTTCGGAATTCCTATGTTTAGACCAGTCTGAAAACATCCAAACCTGACGAGCATTTTTTGATCGCATGCGTGCATATCTACACTCGCCGTGAGCTCTCCTCTTCCTAATCTTCTACTCCCTCCATCCCAGGGCTTTAGTCGTAAAAAAAATTCGATTTTTCCCAGGGCTTAAGGCGTAGGATCCATGTTAGCGATTGTCTTCCGTTTTTTCCCCTATTTTCCGTCCTCCTTTCCTCCTAGACTCCTTGGAGGAGTAAACACGCAGACCACACATGAACTGGGCTAGCTTCCAACCCACCTGCTGCAAGGCGTCGGTCTTGTCCAGCCGGGCAACGCCGGTGAGGCGGAACGATGGAGGGCCGTCGGGACGGAGCGCGAGGGCTTGGAGAAAGGCGGGCAGAAACAGAAGACCGCGACCTTTCACATGGTCTCATCCCTATAGCCATCTTGAGCTGCTCCAGCTTCTGCGCGACGTGAAGCCGCCGTCCGAGGCAGCGCCGGCGCCCTCGCCGCCCATCCCCATAGCCATCTCGAGCTGCTCCAGCTTCTGCGCGACGTGAAACCGCCGTCCGGGGCGGCGCCGGCGCCCTTGCCACCCATCCCCATAGCCATCTCGAGCTGCTCCAGCTTCTGCGCACGTGAAGCCGTCGTCCGGGGCAACGCCGGCTGGTGGAGGAGATGGCGAGCGATGACTGGTGGGAGAAACGAGGAGACGAGCGTGCCAGAGAGAAAATTAAGGGATTCGTGAGTTAATGCAGGGGTAAGGAAGGAAAGTTTCAGATTTTTTCTCGCCTCACGTTGCTGCCTAAATAACCGCGCTCAATATTACCCTAAGCGCCGGGACGGAGGGAGTATCATCATGCATACATGCAATATAAACCAAAACTGCTGACATCATCGGCATTTAATGCAAAAATTTGAATATTGAAAAAGATTTATAGATCAAACTGTTTATCCGATTTAGTATCCGTTTTCACCGTTGGAATAGTCGTGAAGAGATCTTCGAAACTAGATCCCCATGTTGGTATGTTTCAACGAAAAATTTTTTGAACCTAAAAGTTATCTACCATTAACACGTGAGTTATCCATGCAATTGTATGTAAGTGTTATCGCCATATTTTGGCCAAAGGAGGAGATGGGCCGTAATCAAGATGGGCTTGGAAGATACGTATATACGACGTGTTGTTGGATCGGCCTTGTGCGTGGATTTGGGCTAAATTGCCCGTATATCTGTATATTGTAGTAGTTTCTTGAGTTTAGGTAAAGATAGAGTTGTAGAGTTATTCCAAAGATAGAAAGTCTCCGGACTATAAATATGTACCTAAGGTTATCAAGAAAAGGAGGACAATCACGTTCACAACAAACACAATCTCGGCGCATCGCCACCCCTTGTTTCTAGGGTTTCTTTCGGGTAAGTGTCATGCTGCCTAGATCGCATCTTGCGATCTAGGCAGTATTTTGCTTATGCGTTATCTGGTGTTACTCGTACTGAAACCTTGTTGATGGCGAGTAATACTATTATCGTAGATTTGTTTAGGTTAGCATCGGTACTTTTTCGCTATGATTGTTAAGTTATGCTACCTCTAGTTACCTCGCTACCTTTGCACCTTTTCCCGGGTGTAAGGGTAGCATCTTGCTTGATCTTTATTTAGCTGATTCGATCCGTTATGGTTATGCCTTATTCTCCAAGGTTTAGTTTGATATCCACGTGGTCAGGCCTTGTAAACGGGTTGAAGGATCCAGTAGTACGTAAGGATATGGTTTGCTAGTTCGAGAGGAGTTGTTCCGGTAATTGATTTTACGTCGATTGTTAGGCCTCCTCTAGGGTTAGCTTTCTATCATCTTTTGTATCTACCAGGCTCAATCACGTGCAGGATGTTCCAATTACGTGGTGAAAACATTAACTGTCGTAGATTGTTTTAACTTATATTGATGAAGCAAAACCCCATGTTATCATAGATCTAATGCAGAACCATGGGACAATCGGCTTTAGGAGCCGATTCACAGGGAAACCTGGGAGCCGGTCACGTCTCGAATTTTATGTATACTTGTTTACTATGCAGGAAATCAATCGAAGCAATCCTTCACCTTCCTGACCAGGTATAGGTCAGGTGGCACGCCCTCGAACCAAGCCAGGACGTGTGCCGGAGTTTTTGCGGGCCGTTGCCCGAGGGACCAGGGCCCACCAGCAGTTCTGGGAGCCTCCCGGCTCTTCGTGTTGCTCGTCGCTGCTCGCCGGTGGGTTTTGACAGGCAACACATTCTGGCACGCCCGGTGGGACATTCAACAGCATCTGCATCAACATCCGACGCTGAGATTGAGGACAGACCAGTCACGTACGACGAGCTGCCTGAGGAGCACAAGGCGAAGTATGATGACATCAAAGCTCTCTTCGAAGCCGATCTCATCGGCTCTTTTGAGAGGACCCGGAAGCATGGCATCAGGTGGAAAGGTTTCTCACCTGAAGGTGCTCTTGATGAGGTGGATCTGTCTGTTCCTTCAGAGGAGCGCACCAGAGCTCTGCGACAGGAAGTCAACTACATGGTGGCTCATTCTCTTCACCGCCATTCTGAGAGCCTGGTGAACGCTTTCGAGCGGATCACAGTTCGCGTAGTTCAGGAGATCATGAAACATCAGTACTCTCCGTCGGGGCCTACTCTGGGGACTCACCAGGGAGAAAGACCGCTCCAAACCAGGCCACCGCTGCCATTCACACTTGCAGCTCCGGAGCCACCAGGGGCAGCGGCGTACGTCGTCTACAAGGTCGGAGGCGACCCAGGCGATTGCTAGTTCCTGTTTGAGCCACCTAAGGAAATCCCACATGGATATGTGTGCACCTACGTGCCGGACTGCAATAACCTAATACGCACCAACCAGATTGCAACCGCAGGGATTTCTGCGGCAGGAGTTCCTGGAGCAGGGGTTTCAGCAGGCGTTTCTGGAGCAGCGATGTCTGGGATGGACGCCGACAAACAGGCGTGGCTAGCCAAGTATGCCACTGGAACGAGTCATGAGAATCTAGCCCCTGCAGCTCAAACTGTGGAGCAAATCCGTACCATTTTGAGAGACCAGTTCGGCTTCGTGCCGAAGAGAAGGACAATCGGCTATTCAAAGCCGTACCCCAACGAGTTTGATCTGATCCCGCTGCCTCCCAAGTATCGGCTCCCTGAGTTCTCAAGGTTTAGCGGATCAGAAGGATCGAGCTCGATCGAGCACATGAGCCGATACCTGGCACAGTTAGGCATGATTTCAGCATCGGATCAGTTGCGCGTAAGGTTCTTTGCGCAATCTCTGACAGGACCAGCTTTTGGGTGGTACACCTCGCTGCCACCTGATTCGATTCAGACCTGGAAGCAACTGGAAGAGCAGTTCCACATTCAGTATCATTCAGAGGCTACCGAGGCTGGCATTGCGGACCTGGCACAGGTGCGGCAGAAGCGGGGAGAAATCGTAGCCGAGTACATCCAGCGTTTCAGGACTGTCAAGAACCGATGTTACTCAGCTCGTTTAACTGAGAAAGAAGCAGTCGAGCTAGCAGTGTTGGGTCTCTCAGCACCCATCAAGGATCTGGCTTTCCAAGTAGAGTACAACTCATTGGCCCACATGGTCCAGAAACTGACAATGTATGAACAGCGCCACCCTGAGTTGTACCAAGACAAGTTCAAACGTCCGATAGGCCTGGTCGATACAGAAGAAGATGATCCTACACAAGACCAGGAGGTGGCCGTGGCTGAATGGGCTCGGGGGGCAGATCCTGTATCCTGCAAATGGGTGAAGCAGCAGGGGCCTACAAAAGGGTTCGACTTCGATGTTAGCAAAGCTGAGCAGATATTTGATTTACTACTGAAAGAAAAGCAGCTGAAGTTACCCGAAGGCCACAAAATCCCCACGGCTCAAGAGATGAACGGAAGACTATACTGTAAGTGGCATCACTCGTTCACCCACACCACCAATGACTGCAAAGAGCTACGCCGCCAGATCCAAACGGCGATAGAATAAGGCCGTCTGATCCTTGGGCAGTTCGCCATGAAAGTGGACACAAACCCATTCCCCGGCGTCAACATGGTAGAACACAGTCACTCCACGAGGCGTCAGCTGGATTTCTCGTTCGATGTTAATATGGCAGGATCTGGGTACCACCATGGCACGTACAAGGAGGAAGGTGGTCGCTCTCGGGGCAAAGAAAGAGAGGAGGCTGGTCCACGCGACCGGCCCAGCCACGATGACAGGCGGTACTTAACAGAGGAACAGGTGAGGAGAGTGCGATATCAGAAGCCACATTCCACGCATCTCCTTAACAAGTATGAGCGTCAGTATGACCAACATCGCCGGCGCGATGGAGACGATGAAGGATATGAGCACCTCGCTAGGGGACCGTCAAAAGAAAAGGAAGGCGCAGACAAACATTGGGATTGTCCTTTCTTCAAGTATTGCTGGGATACGGGAATGAGCCGATTGCCTACAGTCGATAACTGCCCGGAATGTGGACAGCAGAAGGAGGACACGGGGCCAGTTTCAGTGTTAAAGCGTCTAGGGCCTCTCCCACCTCAGAGCCGTTACAGGGAGTCCACTCGAGCAAAAGACCTCGAGAAGCCAAGGGATGACAAAGAAGAAGACAGATATCACCGTCCAAGGTGGTGTCCCGACGGACTCAGACACACCCAAAAGCGTAGAGTGCAGCGGCTGCGTAACTTGGAGGAAGCCGAAGCGCAGTATCTCCACGCTTTAAAGAAAGCACGACCCGATCTGGCCGTTAAAATTAGGCAGACCTTGGAAACGGAAGACTGCCCGAAAAGGAAAGAGTGGCGCCCCAAACCGGTAAAAGCCGATGCAAAGACATCGGCTGGCACAAACATGGTGTTCATACTTCCGTCAGAATTCTGCGCGCCAAGAACCACTCTCGCTACCAGTGGCACAGTTTGACTGCGGCCCACGGCCGGTAATCTTTGAGAAGCCACGTGAAAAGGGTTACAAACATCTGAAAGCCCTGTACCTACGAGGTTACATCAATGGGCAACCTGTCAGCAAGATGTTGGTGGACACCGGAGCGGCAGTCAATATAATGTCATACTCCATGCTACGGCGGTTGGGACGCTCCACTGCAGATCTGATCAAAACCAACGTCACGTTAAGCGACTTCAACGGCCAGACTTCGGAAACGCAAGGCGTACTGAACGTGGATCTGACCGTGGGCAGAAAAACCATCCCCACGTCATTCTTCGTCGTGGACAGCAAAAGCACCTACGCTGTCTTGCTAGGAAGAGATTGGATTCACGCTAATTGCTGCATTCCGTCCACGATGCACCAGTGCCTAATACAGTGGGATGGAGATGAAGTGGAGGTCATTCATGCAGATGATTCTATCGAGATCTCCATAGCTGGCATGAACGTCTGGGAAGCAGAAGACCAAGAGCCGATCTCTGGAATCAGTCTAGACGGCTGTGAGCGCATTGAATCTACAAAAAACGGGGTGAGACTGGTCTTATCCACTGGCCTGACAGAGTAGCAAAGTCCACGATCATACGTGGTACGGCCGATCTCTGCGATCGGCCACAAAAAATAAAAAGCAGCAATCATACGACAAGCAGATCATGTAGTCGTAGCAGGGAGATGCCCTGCCATTGTAAAACAATAAGGTGTAAACCGTCCTTGACTAATGCAATCAAAAAGGGGGCCGATTCAGGCATCGGCCCAAATTATTTTTGTTATCCTCACATACTGTTTGCCCTGTGTTTAGCATCGATTTGACAGGTGACGGAAAGCTAGGATATGGGTTTACATCCGCTGATGAACTAGAAGAGATCGACATCGGTCCTGGGGATAAGCCACGACCAACATTTATCAGCAAAAAGCTAGATCCGAGTCTGCGGGGTCCGATGATAGCTCTGATGAAAGAATATCCAGACTGCTTTGCCTGGGACTATACAGAGATGCCTGGGTTAGACAGGAGCATCATTGAGCATCGACTCCCGCTTAAAAAAGGATTTCGGCCATTTCAGCAGCGAGCACGACAGATGAAGGCCGAAATTTTGGAAGAAGTCAAGAAGGAGGTCGAGAAAATGTTGACAGCCAAGTTAATCAGGCCATGCAGGTATGCTGAGTGGATTTCTAGTATCGTACCTGTAGAGAAAAAGGATGGCCGTTGGCGTGTTGCCATAGATTTTCGGGATCTCAACAGAGCTACCCCAAAGGATGATTATCCGATGCCGGTAGCAGAAACGTTAATCAACGCAGCGGCTGGTCATAAGGTCTTGAGCTTCATGGATGGCAATGCCGGCTACAACCAAATTTTTATGGCTCCAGAAGACATACACAAGACTGCATTCAGAGTCCCAGGTTCAGTGGGGTTGTTTGAATATGTAGTCATGACATTTGGACCGAAGAATGCCGACGCCACGTACCAAAGAGCCATGAATTACATTTTCCATGATCTGATCGGCAAGCTGGTGGAAATTTACATCGATAACGTGGTGGTCAAGTCTGCTTCAGTACAAGGACATTTGGACGATCTGCAACGCGTCCTGGACCGAACAAGAAAATTCGGGCTACGGATGAATCCAAAGAAGTGTGCCTTCGGGGTGACGGCCGGTCAGTTCTTGGGTTTCTTGGTCCATGAACGCGGAATTGAGATCGGCCTGAAAAGTCAGGAGGCAATGCGAACAATGAAGCCACCTACCACGAAGAAAGAACTGCAGTCTCTCATCGGCAAGATCAACTTCGTCAGAAGATTCATCTCCAATCTGTCAGGAAGAATAGAGTCGTTCATGGGACTGGTGAAAATTAAATCTGACGAGGAATTCCGCTGGGGGGCAGAACAACAACGAGCCTTCGACGAGATCAAAGAATATTTGACGAAGCCGCCAGTGTTGGTTCCGCCCCAGCCGGACAGACCGTTCTACATTTACTTGTCAGTAGCTGACACGTCCATCGCCTCGGTGGTGGTGCAAGTTTATGATGGTCTGGAGCGAGTCGTGTTTTACATAAGCAGAAGAATGCTGGATGCGGAGACAAGGTATCCTGATATCGATAAGTTGTGCCTCTGCCTGTTTTTCACCTGCACCAAGCTGCGTCACATCTTGCTATCAGCGGAGATTGTCATCATATGCAAATCAGACGTCATAAAGCACATGCTGTCGGCTCCCATGTTGAAAGGCCGACTGGGCAAATGGATGTTTGCATTATCGGAGTTTGACATCCGGTATCAACCCGCGAAAGCAGTTAAGGGACAGGCATTGGCCGACCTTATCGCTGAAAGGATCAACATTAATATAGCAGCACTGTCTATACGAGCGTGGGCTATGTTTTTCGATGGATCGGTTTGTGACGATGGGTGCAGCATCGGCATGCTACTCGTGTCGCCCCGGGGGGCAACATTTTCCTTCTCCATCAGGTTATCTGCCCCTCGCACCAACAACGTCGCTGAGTATGAGGCGATACGCAAGGGAATGGAGTTGCTCATCGAAGCTGGAGCAGAAGCAGTGGAAATCTTTGGAGACTCCAAGTTGGTGATTTCTCAACTCACGGAGGAATACAAGTGTGAGAGCGAGTCGCTCTTCCCATTATGGCTGCAATGCCGCGAGCTGATGGCACAGTTCCGGTTCATAAACTTCACCTGGATCCCGCGATCGCAGAATACCGAGGCGAATGATCTTGCACAAATGGCTTCAGGCTACAAAGACGTAGCGGAGGGAGCCGATGTTCAGGTACAGTTCCTGGAAGCAGACGACTGGAGAGCCGATATCTTCAATTACTTGAAGGATTCGGCTCGGGGGGCACCTAAACGGATAAGATACAAGGCCATGAAGTATGTGCTTATCGGGGACGACATGTTTTACAGGACTCTGGAGGGGCTATTGCTCAGATGTCTGGGGACAGCCGAGGCCAATCGGCTCCTACATGAGGTACACGAAGGCGCCTGTGGAACTCACCAATCGGCTCACAAGATGAAATGGTTGATCAGGCGATCAGGGTTTTATTGGCCCACCATGCTTGAGGACTGTTTCAAGTACTACAAAGGGTGTCAAGCATGTCAGAAATTTGGGAAGATTCAGATGGTACCCGCGTCAGCAATGAACCCCATCATCAAGCCTTGGCCATTCCGAGGTTGGGGCATGGATATGATCGGCAAGATCAATCCTCCATCAAGCAAAGACCACATGTGGATTTTGGCCATTACTGATTATTTCACTAAATGGGTGGAAGCTGTCCCGATGAAGTCAGTAAACTCAAAGGATGTTATCAACTTTGTGAAAGAACATGTCATCCATAGATTCAGGATTCCCCAAACTATCACGACCGATGGAGGTTCGGTCTTCATTTCTCACGAGTTTAGAAAGTTCTGTGAGGACACGGGGATTAAGCTGATCAGATCATCTCCATACTATGCTCAAGCAAATGGGCAAGCTGAAGCGTCCAACCAGAGCCTCATCAAGCTGATCAAGAGAAAAGTCGATGAGCACCCTAGGCGTTGGCACGAGGTTCTGTCAGAAGCTTTATGGGCTTATCGCATGTCATGCCACGGTGCGATAAAAACCTCGCCATATCATCTGGTCTATGGACAAGAAGCCGTATTGCCCTGGGAAATTACGGCTGGATCGAGACGTGCCACTTTTCAGGACAATCTAACAACTGAAGAATACGCAACCCTGATGAGTGACAGTGTTGAGGATTTAACCGAGCTCAGGCTGTGGTCGCTTGAGAAAATCAAAGAGAACAAGGCCAAGGTAGCTCGTGCATATAACAAGAAAGTAAGACCAAAGGAGTTCCACGTTGGTGATCTGGTATGGGAAGCTGTGTTGCCATTAGGGACTAAGGATGCAACATATGGTAAATGGTCTCCAAATTGGCACGGGACGTACAGGGTCGATCAAGTTTTAAGAGGAAACGCATACATGCTTGAGGAGCTGGACGGCGTAAAATTCTCAGTAGCGGTCAACGGTCAACATCTCAAGAAATATTTCCCGAGCATGTGGGATGATGGACAGTAAAATATGGGGGCCGATACATGAAATCGGCCAAGTAAAAAGCACGTGAGACGATGGACAGTGAAATGTGGGGGCCGATACATGAAATCGGCCAAATAAAAAACAAAAATATATAGCCGATGCACAGTCATCGACTCTAGAGGTTCAAACTGTTACAAGCAGATGCCAGTTTACATGAACGAACTACTGAAAAAATGCCTCGAAGGCGTGGAGGGCGTCAGCACGGACACGATCCACTTCGGCGATATCGGCTTCGTCATCTTCGTCCTTGCCCGTCACTAGCTGCTTGTTCAGGGCACGTATTTCTGCCAGATCGGTCTTCATTTGAGCTCTGAGGCTTGCTTCTTCGTCTTGGGAGCGGGCGATGGATTCTTCCTTGTCGCGAATGAGCTGTTTAGTTGCCCGGACCTTCTCTTCAAGATCTTCCAACTCCCTTTTCAAGGATGCGAGCTCGGCGGTACTGACAGAGGTGTCAGTCTTGGTATCCAGAGACGCCTTTTTCTCGTTGAGCTGCTGGCATCTGTCTGCGATATTGGCCTTCAGTAGAAGTTGGGCGCGGCGCAGACTGATCCTCTCACGAGCTAACTTCACCCTTTGCCCGTAGAAAGACAGAGTTACAACTGGCCAAAGCTTCACCTGCAATGCTACTGGGAGTTGGTCTTTTATTTCAGCCAGAATGCTCTTCACCTCCTCAGAACCCTCGATCAACTCTTCGATCGGGGAGGACAACAGGGATTTAAGACGCTGAAATTGAGGCGGAACAACCCTGACTCGTAGTTCATCATCAGCAACAGAGGGAGTTGGTTCGATGGATTCAGGGTCGAACGTCAGCAGACCCGAAATATCACAACTCTGGCAGCCCCAAAAGGCGTCAGTATGCGTCCAAACGTGTAAGGATGAGCCAAAAAGAAGCTAACTTACCTCTCCGAAGATCGAGGGGATAGCAGATGAGGAGGCGATCGGCTTGTGTGTGGTTGCTGGGGGCTTGGCCGAAGTAGTAGCCGTTTCATCTGCACCTTCGGGGATTGCTAGATCTGGCTTGGCTAAAGGCATCGGCACTGCCTCAGCTTTCCCACTAGAAACATCAGTCGTCTGCATGGAAGGTGTTTAGCCGATGTAAATGATGATGAATCGGCAGATAAAAGAAGTAAGTGGTAAGAGCATGAAGGGGATGATTTTCGAAACCTCCTGGCTCGACGAAGAAGCCTGCAGTCCTTTGCGAGCTCTCTTGGGACCCACAGCTGGCCCCGCCTCGACTGGTGCTCGGGGGGCAGTAGGTTCAGGAACCGACCTTTTTCTGGAAGCCGATGGTGATGAATCTGGCTGGCTCGGTGTGATGGTCCTCTCAGAATCTGATGGGCCCAGTTCTCCTCGATTGGTCTGAGTGTTCTCGCTGGAGGTGTCTTCGACGGAAGCCTGTAAAAAAGAACCAGTGAGCACGAGCATGTCTGCAAGGATGGAAGAATTAGAAGGATCGACCAAGGCATGGATCACCCTACATGCGAGCTTTCTGGAGAAGGGCTCCGGGGCCTCAAGGTCTTCCTGGCAGCTACCTTCCTCTCCATCGTTCTTGTTTTGGTTGGAACTCGAGGGGCAGCTGACTTAGAGGTTGCTGGGTTCTTGGAAGCCGATTGTGGTGATATCGGCTGTTTCTGCATTATGACCTTTTTCAGAGGTGGTGAGTTTTTGCAGAAAAGAACCACAGGAGCTGGCGGAAAGAACTCGAAGGGGGAACCATCACTGTGCGTAGGTTCAGGGCCATCGTGTTGCTGCAAAGAGAAAGAATGGATTAATATAAGAATCATTTGTGAGCTGCGTCAAGAAAATTTGCAAGTAATGGTACCTGTTCCACGGGGATGTCATAGTCGGCATCGAGCTGTTTCAACAACGGTCCCAGAGCTCTCCTGAAGGCGTGAGTCTTCCACATCGACCACCAGTCTTCAAAGCCATCGGTTGATGAGACGAAGGTGAGGTCGTTGGGAATTGGGATGGTCAGAGCATCAAAGAAGGAATAACACCTTTGGCTGGTGAGAGGATCAGGAAGGTCGGCTCTACTCTCTGTAAGGTGGTGGAGAAAGAAATGGGGAGGCACTTGTCCAAGGCCAAATTGCCGAGCCACTACGACTGGCTGATAGAATTCATACCCAGGCTTGATTATTCTGTTGGATGTACTCATGCCAACTGGAAGGAAACAGGGACGAATCACAGTGGAGAAGAGCTGCCGAGTGCTGGTGTCATCGGCAAAATTGTCTAGCCTGAAGGAGAGTGGGTTTTCAAAATGTTCAGATTCTTCCATGTAGGGAAAGAAGATAGGATTATCCAGTCCTTGAAAGAAAGTACTGAACCATTTAGACGCTTCCTGAGGGGATAGCTTACTGCCTGGCAGTCTATACAAAGCTTGGCCATAGCTGGTGCACCGGATCTGCTTCCCTTTTACATCTGGGAAGGTGCAACTCGCCAAAAGGGGGAAGTTTGGGATGTGGTTTTGGAAATACAGCTGATCCCATAGCTGAATGAACCACCAAGGACCACCTGTTTTGACTGCTATGCCAGAGAACAACTTGACAGACATCAACTGGAGATATCGATAGACCTCTCCAAGGAACAGCTTGCCGATGCCAAGTTGAGTGCCTTTGGCCAGTTCGTGGGCTAAGGAGAGATAATTCTTGGTGGGAGCAAGGGAAGGGCCACAGAATATGAAATGCTCCAACCAGAAGTTGAGAAAGGCTGTATGTTCTTTCTCTGAGAGAGGGCCCTTTGTTTTCATATGGCGTTGGAGGTAGGCACCCCAGTTCGTGCAGTCTGTTTTGGAAGACAGTTTGTAGGGGACTTTGGTCAGTTTAAAAGCAGAGGGGCTGGGTGAGGTAACATCCAGACCAGTAATCATCACCACGTCCAACAGGGTTGGTGACATAGGGCCATGACCGAACATAAAGCAGTTCAGAGCGTCAGACCAGAAGTAGCCGATGGTTTTCAGAAGGTTCTCATGTTTCTCAAGAGGAGACAATGATAAATGCAAGACATCGGCTATTCCTGTGGTTTCCCATTGGGATTGGTAAGCTCTAGCTACTCTGCTGAACCAAGAGACCCAATGTTCAGGGGGATTAGGCCAGGCTCGCAGGCAGTCGGCCCAAGAATTCAGATCTAGGTCTTGGCTTACGAAGGGGATTCTGTTTGCTTCGCAAGAAATCAGATGGGCAGGACTAGAATCTGTACGAGGGCCAAGGCAGAGAGAACTTGGGAGAGAAGGATGCGGCAGTAGAATGTCTGAAACCTAAAAATTTAATGATGGAAGAAGACATTAATTCAGGTGTTCGCCATTAATTTTGATCGCGTTCATACTACGAGGAGTAGGCGTACCTTCAGACCGGAGACCTCTGGGTTGGTGTTGGACGATTCCGCCATCTGGTTTGCCGGCGGAGATGGATCTATGCAGTTGAGGATCGAAGGTTCTTATCGCTGTGAGCTCAATCTAGTTGGTGGGTAATTGGAGATCTGGGTCGCCCTTTTTGAAGAGGGTCACAGGTTACCGTTTGAAACTGAAAAGCGGCCGCTTAAGTTTGCCTAAATATGCGACCAAGTTTTGACCTTGTCAACGTTTTTGGGAAAGCCGATGTGTTGCCATCGGCTCTTTTAGCTTTGACTTGGTTGACTGAATGAGTGCAGTGTGGTGAAAGCCGATACAGCGTTATCGGCTTCTGGAGCATCGACCTATTTTGACTATCGGCGAAATTGGGTCGAACAAAGCAATCTTCGAATTAGAAAAGCAAATCTTCATTCATTCAAAAGCTGATTGTTTACAAAAGGCTGATTGATTACAAAAGGAAGCCTACTACTACTACTACTACTACTACTACTACTACTACTACTACTACTACTACTGGTTCCTAATCTAGAGGCCGAGGTCGTCGCCGCTGTCTTCGCCGCCGTCTTGTTCGCTGTCGTCAGCGCTGCTGCCGGCGTTGTCTTCGCTGCTGCTGCTGAAGAAGCCAGCGGGGGTCTCCTCGTCCTCGTCGTCGTCTTCGGTGTCCTCGCTGGACCCGGCGCGGAAGCGCTTCACCGGTGGATACTCGTCGGAGGAGGTGTCCTCCTCCGACTCCTCCTCCTCGTCGGAGGATTCGACGCCGTCCCAGGACCAGGCGTCGTCGCTGCTCTTCGCCTCCAGTTCCCCGTCGGCGAGGAACTGCAGGCCCTCCTCGCCGTCAGTCATGGACGCGTCGTCCTCGGACCAGGTGGCGAAATCCCAATCCCTCTCGTCCCACCATTGTGGGGCGAGAGTGTTGTACGCCGCCATCGGCGGGTGCTCTGGCGTCGGCTCCCGGTCGCTCATTGTGTTGGAGGCTTGGGAGAACAAGCCAGATGAAGCAGAGGAGGCCATGGCGGAGAAAGAGGGTTTTTTCGGCGGAGGAAGAGGGTTTTTTGGCTGCTGGAGGAAGATGGGGACTGCGAACTGCTCAGATGAATTTAAATAAGGAGAATAGTGGAGGCGGTTCAATGCCATAGCGGTTTCCCAGAATGTGCTGCCAAAATCGTCAAATCATGCACTGCGAAGGAGTTGAGAAGACAGGGCATCATGATGAAGGGGTGGCGTGACGATTCTGCTCTGCAACGCGTAACCCGATGTAAAAAAAAACCATCAGCAGAGTGATTTTGGAATTATTATTGCCAAAACCAGGGGGGCATGTGTTATCGCCATATTTTGGCCAAAGGAGGAGATGGGCCGTAATCAAGATGGGCTTGGAAGATACGTATATGCGACGTGTTGTTGGATCGGCCTTGTGCGTGGATTTGGGCTAAATTGCCCGTATATCTGTATATTGTAGTAGTTTCCGTTTCAGTTTAGGTAAAGATAGAGTTGTAGAGTTATTCCAAAGATAGAAAGTCTCCGGACTATAAATATGTACCTAAGGTTATCAAGAAAAGGAGGACAATCACGTTCACAACAAACACAATCTCGGCGCATCGCCACCCCTTGTTTCTAGGGTTTCTTTCGGGTAAGTGTCATGCTGCCTAGATCGCATCTTGCGATCTAGGCAGTATTTTGCTTATGCGTTATCTGGTGTTACTCGTACTGAAACCTTGTTGATGGCGAGTAATACTATTATCGTAGATTTGTTTAGGTTAGCATCGGTACTTTTTCGCTATGATTGTTAAGTTATGCTACCTCTAGTTACCTCGCTACCTTTGCACCTTTTCCCGGGTGTAAGGATAGCATCTTGCTTGATCTTTATTTAGCTGATTCGATCCGTTATGGTTATGCCTTATTCTCCAAGGTTTAGTTTGATATCCACGTAGTCAGGCCTTGTAAACGGGTTGAAGGATCCAGTAGTACGTAAGGATATGGTTTGCTAGTTCGAGAAGAGTTGTTCCGGTAATTGATTTTACGTCGATTGTTAGGCCTCCTCTAGGGTTAGCTTTCTATCATCTTTTGTATCTACCAGGCTCAATCACGTGCAAGTTGTTCCAATTACGTGGTGAAAACATTAACTGTCGTAGATTGTTTTAACTTATATTGATAAAGCAAAACCCCATGTTATTATAGATCTAATGCAGAACCATGGAACAATCGGCTTTAGGAGCCGATTCACAGGGAAACCTGGGAGCCGATCACGGCTCGAATTTTACGTATACTTGTTTACTATGCAGGAAATCAATCGAAGCAATCCTTCACCTTCCTGACCAGGTATAGGTCAGGTGGCACGCCCTCGAACCAAGCCAGGACGTGTGCCGGAGTTTTTGCGGGCCGTTGTCCGAGGGACCAGGCCCACCAGCAGTTCTGGGAGCCTCCCGGCTCTTCGTGTTGCTCGTCGCTGCTCGCCGGTGGGTTTTGACAGGCAACAGTAAGTTATCCATGGTGTAACACGTAAGTTACCCACACTATAAACAAACTGTGAAAATAGATTTTTGCATAAAATAAGACTATATTTAGGGTATCGTAGAAATACGTAAGGTGTTACGGTGCCGAGACTTTATCGATATTGATGTATTAGCCTAGGTCAACGACGGCAAAGTCTCGGTACCCAACACCCGTCGAGACTTGGTCATTTGTACATCGCGGTAGCGGCAACAGGTGATGAAACCAGCCGCTAGACTACTGGTTGCGCGATATATACGTATGTGTGTACAATATAACTTAGTCTTGCTAGAGGTTGGGATGACATAATTAACATCAACATTTTATATTTTTATGCAAGAAAATTGTATGTCATTTTTTTAGGTAGAATTTTTTTTAGTTTCTCTTGGATAACTATAGCGTAAAGCCTTGATAACTTTTCCCTAATCATGTGGGTAATTATTATGTAATATCATGGATAATTTTTGTTTATCTATATGGATAACTTTTGTATGATTGTCATGATAACTTTAGTTTCTCTTTGTGCGTCATAGTATTTTTACACTTTGGTTATCTCCTATATTTAGTTAATTATATGTGAGATAGACTTATCTGATTTGAACGAGTAGTAGGTTGTCGAGTCTTTGTCGTTGTCGACGCGGTGAAAAAGGATCCTAAATCGGAGAAGTTCACAATTATGTTTTCGCATGCATATAAAAACAAACACACAACATGTTTATAGGGTGGATAACTTACATATCACAACCTTGATAACTTTTATGTTATGGTTGAGTAATTTTTGATAAAAAAAAGTTCTCGAAACATATCGACATGAGATCTAGTTTCGAAGATCTCGTGACGACTAGCCTAGTGGTCAAAACGGATCCTAAATCGGAGGAACGGTCTGTTCTACAAACATTTTAAAATTTTAAAGTCTTGTATTTAATCCACTCAATTTAATCGTGTAGCAATTAGGCTTTGGAGCTAAATCATCACGCATTGGAACCGAAGGTACGCATCGTGGATTTTGTCGCTTAGTGATTAAATAGTACACCAATTGTCCAGACGTCCGTCGAAATTGCAAATTTATAGACCATCCGCCGAGTAGCACAGTCCTAAAAGTTTATGTCGATCATGGTATTAGTCTAGTGTAGGCGGCTATTTTTCTATGGGGTGCATGTGCTTATATGAATTTAACTTTCAACGATTTTTGAAATATCATAATATTGATATTTCAAAATAAATACATGTGCGTACATCTTTACATTATAGGAGGTGCGTATAAAGTTGTTTCCCGAAAAATAAACATATCGTGTGCCTCGTGTAAAAAGAAAAAATTTGATGCTAAAATAAGGCTCTTCACGAGACATATTTTTATCTTTTTTACACAGATTATAAAACATTTCGGTTGTCCGTGAAATCGCATGTGAGCAGGTAGAATGTGTAGATACACACATAAGCATTTTTCAATTTGAAATAAATAAATAAAATATGTTTTTTTTAATAAAGGGAGCATATGCATATGGGATCAAATGTGCATTTCCATTCTCACAAAGAGGGCACCGGGTGCCATGCCTGTTTGCCAGTATAGTTGGCATGGGATTGTTTCCTGCGTAATTCGCCAAAGATAAATTTTAACCTTGGATGAATTTTTTTAACTTCCAAATTGTATCCCATATTGGATGTGGGTTCATACTTTCAACACCTGATTCATGATTCACTATGGATCTAAATTGGCTTTTCCATTCAACATGGTAGGATAATTCATATAGAAAATGTCCTCTTGGTTAGGCTCCAACCCACAAAATCATCCATATCATGTGATGAGAGTGACTTTGCCAATATTCTTCGAGCATCAATTAACCAGAAGGTTTGCTCAATTAGCACCTCGTCCCAGGAATTCGTAATAGAATCAATCAATTCATGTACTCTAGTATATATGTTCTGCCCCTTTAGTGTAAATATCTTACGTGAATGACTATCAAGAATGCACTCGGCATCCCAGATATTAATATTATTACCTTGGATGACATGTCAAATATGTCCTTTTTTAAGTTAAAATGCCAAAGCATATACTTTGCCAAGTAAAGGAGTTGTCTTTCTTCATAGACGCATTAAGTAAATTCCCGGATGGAAAATACTTAGCAAAGAGAACTCTCACGCAAAAAGAATTTGGTTCCTCAAATAGTCTCTAGACCTATTTAGCTAGCAATGTAAGGTTAAAGCAATGAATATCTCTAAAACCCATACCTTGTTGCTTCTTTGGTACACATAATTTCCACCGAGCTAACCAATGCATCTCTTTCGATTAGCACCATCACCCTACCATAAATTTGACATTATCGTAGTGATTTATTTACATATTTGTTTTGAAACCTTGAAAACTGACATCACGAGATGGATTACAAACTTGAGTAAACCGCATGAGCGGTCCTATTTTTTCCCACCCCTTCACTTTGGTCTCAATTCTTTAAAATTGTACATCTAGGTTCTTAATCTTTCGTAAGTCGTTCATCGAAGGTCCTAAATCAGTTTGACCCACGTTGATTGTTGCCACATCGACAGTGAGGTCCAAGAGGTGTATAGGCCACCTTGTATATTTACCGTCTAGTTGTGTAAATTTGTGAAAAGGACCCTAGTTGTATTCCTTCAAAATCGCAGTCCCTAGTCAAGGGTTCACTCGTGTCTCGGTAGGCCACTGGTCGAGCACCCAGTCCAATGGCAGGAGATGGTTGCCGTGCACACCACCTCCAGCCCGAACGCGAACATGTCCGACGCCAGGCCTTGTTGATTGCCTATGTGCCCGACCTCCAACACCATGTACCCTATGGTTGCCCACCACGTGTTGCGTCGTGACCGGGTTGGTGTCGTGGTCGTATAGTCATGCCAGGCCAAAGTCCCTAGGCGACCGCTTATCTCCGCGTCCAATCCTCCTTGAGATAAGCGAATATCACCGCCTCCGCATGAACAAGAACATGACACCAATGACAGATGCTATCGATATCAGTGTATCACGATCTCTAGAGTAACATCGATGTGCATACTCGCATGCACCAACGTGTGATCTAGCTAGCCAGCCACAACAGCGGGACAACACAGGTGCACCGGCAAGCAAGCAAGCTAGCAAACGAGGATCACTCGCCATGTACCCGGGCAAGACAGACGAAGACGCGTGTAGAGTGTCCGCATCATTTCGAGCGAGGAGGTCGCGGAGGTAGCACAACCCTGGGTTCTAAACACCTTTCACTCAATCTCCACCCACCTTTTCTTCTGTTTTTGACAAAATTCCTAGATGAAAATGTTTCATGGACCATGTTTTAGAATAAATACAACTTCAAAGGCCAAATTGCAAATATATAGGATGATGTGTATGCCTCTTGGACCTTACGGTCGACATGTTACCGGTCAATATGGGTCAAATGATTTAGGACATCCGATAAATAACTTAATTTAGAATCGGGATGTGCAATTTTAAAGAATATAACCAAAATAAAAGGGCGGGGATAAAAAAGTGTGTCAAAGTCGTTGACCATTCCGAGCCGCGAAACGTTTTCCTCCCTGCCTCGCCCAATCTTTCCCCGGTAATGCTACATATACGGACAGTTTGCTTACGAAGGGGCTTAGGTGCTGACGTGGTAAGGAGCCCTGTGTACTGATTCGCTAGAAAACAACCAACCCAAATATTAGTCCAACCAAATCAGTCCAGGTCTTGTCCGTAAGTCAATTTTGTAAGTTCAGTCCGTAGGTATAGGATTATTGATCTTTCCCCGACCCCTCTCTCGACGGGAGGGCTTCAACGCGCGCGCGACCGAAGTTGCGGCGGCGGTGCAGGTACCACCGCCGCCCATCCCGCCCTCCTCCTCCTCCGGCTACCAGCACGGCGCCGTATTCCCGCACTTCCGCGGTCCCTCCCGGCGGCCCTCCAACCCTCCCCTCTCATCTCTCTCTTCTCTCTGCAGGTACGGGGGCTGACTCGACCGAGCTCAGGCGTTCCGCGTCCGGCGCACCTCCACCCCGAGTTCTGGCGTCTGGCGCACCTACACCCGATCTCCGGCATCCGTCCACCAGGTACATATACCTCCCTCCCCACCCTCTCTCTTGGACAGGCGGCACGCCGAACACACTGAGCCTCGGCAAATCCCAGGCGCGTCGGCAGCTTGGTCGCCCAGGCTAAACGACCCGCCTCTGCTGCTGTGTAATGTAACTGAAACAGTTCAGTTGCCTGCCTGTGCCTCCGAATGTTCTAGTCAAACATAGAAAAAAGGAAGTGCGTATGTGAGCTGAACTTTAACCCCAGTGATTAATTCACGATGTTAAATTCTAGGGTGCAGCTAAGCTAGTGTACGTGAGAACAAAATTGGCATGAAGCCAGATGTCTGTATGCAGCTTCTACCATATCAGATACCTCATTTTATCTGTGATTAGATAGCACCTGATCAGAATCTCTAATCTTGTCTACTGAAGCATCATGAGAGCAAGGAAAATCTCGGCCATGCCTGTTCTAGTTGCAATGAGCATCACATTATTATTATTTTGAATCAGTGAACATTCCAGCATTGTATAGCTTTTATCACCCCTTTATTGGTAATTGTAATTCTATGCTTTTTATTGGGCCATTTTACAATGTTTTGTTGGAAGTTATAAGCTAATGTGACGATTTTACACAATATTTGTTTGTCCCTTTTATCGTTATGTGCTATATAAATATTCAAATATATTCACGTGTTATACAGAAAACATTTTGAAACATGTATAAAACAGTATAATGATCATACTCTCATACAAGTTCAGTTCATCATTTTGACCATCCAAACAGGATTTGGCATTCAACGTCAATATCAAGTCTGTATTCCCAATACATAAACATCCAAAAAGGAATATTGACATTCAACCTCAATATCAATATCCTGTGAGATTGTTATTGGAGCCATTATAATGCCAAGCCTGTGAATATCTACATCCAAACGGGCTCTAACAGAATTCCCCGAAGAAGTGGCCCACCCTGAGCCGCTGAACGGGCCGCCTGACATGGTCAACCCAGACAAGCCGCACCGCCGCCCGTCGCCAGACCCGGTTGCGGTTCTCCGGGGCCACCGCGCCGCCGTCAGTGACGCCTGCTTCCACCCCACTTTCCCGCTCCTTTTCTCCGGGTACCCCCCCCCTCCCCCCCACCCAAACCATAAACCCCTCTCTGATCATCCACATCAGCATCTTCCAATAGTTCCCTTTGAGTGTGATTGTGTTGCTCTCTCATACTTGGTCTCTGGTTGTGTTCCACCAGCGCGGCTGACGGGGAGCTGAGGGTCTGGGACACGGCGAGCCACCGCACCGTCTCCTCCATCTGGTAAGTTTGCGCTTCTGAGGACTACAACAGCGGGTGATTTGGTTTTGGGAGGTTGTGTGTGATGGAATATGGTTTTCCAGGGCTCATGGTGGAGCGGCTGGGGTGTATTCGATCGTTACTGGTGCCGGACTTGGGAACATGATCATTAGGTGAGTGAATTGAGGTGAATTTCGTCAGATAGTTATTGGATATCTAAAACTTAGCTCATTCTAGGATGCAGTTCACCTTGTTACTAGATACCTTTTTTTTTTCCATAGTCATAATTGCTAGAAGGATGTCATAGCTATATCTGGAACACTCTAGATGAATCAGTGTATCATTTTAGGATTGAGTTACAGTTGCTGAACATGGTTTTGTAGAAGTGGTATTGTACTGTAATTAGGATTAAACTTCTAAGGGAAATTATATATGCCCAGAACAATTAAGTGACTTATAGTCTATACACCACTTAGTGCATTAGAATACTAGAATGCATATGTAAGAGATTTCCTTCAAGGCTTATGCTTATTTCAAGCATGTTTCTTTCCACTGATGTTTTTGGTTGATTTTTGGCTGATATGAATGTTCCTTATTTTGACACAGCCAGGGCAGGGATGGTTTGTGCAAAGGATGGGTGATTGAAGAAGCTGGGCTCTCACGGTATGGTTTGTGCACGTGCAGTCGGCAGATGCCAAGGGTTGGCATATTACCCTTTCTAAAAGAAAATCGTGAGCTGTTTACCTTACACATAAGCTGGGGCATGATTAGTCAGAAGTTGTCTCCTGCTAACATAAATGCAAGGAAAATGCACATGTCCAGAAAGGATATTTCACATGTACGAAAAGGATATTTCACATCTAGGAAAAGGATATTCCAAATATTACAAGTGACACTTTCCATGAAGAATTGAATCATATTCTGTATTAGCCACCAAAACATACAGCTGCTTAGTAAATCTAGAGCCAGCGTATCATCCTAGGAGTCCTCTAATATGTTTAAAGTTTTTCTAACTAACCATATTGGTCAGATTATAAATAATTCTATTGATCTTATGGTCAAACTAGGTGCAATCTCCCACGTTATCGGTTAGCAATGCGCAGAATCTGTACAATATTGTTCTGAGTACACCATTCATCAGAATAAGTTATTCATTTGCATTTATATCTTTGTCCTGATTATAGCTTTTAGGGAAGGCTCATCATGTATGGTGCTTTTCTGTTGTAGAAATATGATACTCTTATAAGTCCTAACGCATAAAGATGGCCATCATCTGTAAACTGTAGTCATGGCCTTTTGAAGAATTTCTAAGTTAACCATTTTATATATGGAACAGAACCAAGAATTCTCTCTTTCTTCAAGATATTCACTATAAGTGGTCTAGATGTTTGCCCACAGGGGCGGAGCGTGAGGCTCAACTAAGGCCGGGCCAATTTGCTAGGTCAATTGCTTAATATTTGGAGTGATAAATGGACCAGAATTGCAACATGGGCCACTAAATTGGTTTATATGCTATAGGAAAATAACATTTCATCTTGGAAAGACTGGGCGAAGTTCCAGTATGGCCATAATGACTTTCCGCCTATGTTTGCCCACCTCTTCAGTTTTTCTTGTGAAGAGTTTTAGGGAATAATCCAATCTGTACAGTGTTCATGTGCAGGTCTGGAAGAATACTTACTTTTTAGCAGGCTTTGTGGCCCATACAATCTGGCTTGAGCAAGGAATCTTATGATTTTCTAAATTCATTTTTGGGTTCCTGCAGGAGGCCGATATTTACAATTAAAACAAGTACATACCATTTCTGCAAGTTGTCACTGGTTAAGGTTCCTTGTTCTGCGCATGGCACACAATCTGGCTTGAGCGGCTCAAATAGTGACACTGAGCCACAGAGAGTATTTATTGAAGAAAATACAGGATCACATGGTGTAAATCCCGCAGAATCCCAAGAAGATGAACAAGGTAACATGCGACCATTCCAGAATCCCAGCACTTATAAATGCAGCAATAGCCTATTAATCACATATATATATGAATTCATTAATTATTATTGACTTATTATGGAAGCGCCTGCTTTCTAGTAATGACATATACTTAGCCATTTTGTTTATTAATTTAGGAACGAACCTACTGTACATAAATAGTGTTATATAACAATTTGTTGACTTTCAAATATGATACCATTTAGAAGAAATACCATACTGTAAAGAAAATGGCGTCTGATAATTATTTGTTCAGAAAAGGAAGCTCTCTCTGCATTGCTGACTTTATTATGCATTTGCTAGGCAGTTCCTTGGATGGAAACAATATATTGACGATCGCTGGTCAAGAATCTTCTGAGGTTAGTTCCAAACTATTTTTTTGGCTAACTTGATCAAAATATACAAGAGATGATTTGTACAATGCCATTAAAGAAAACCTGGCTGCAATTTTGTGTTTATGTGTGTTTGTATTGTTACTTCTTTTGTCACCTCTATTTCATGTTGTGACTTCAAAATAAAACCTACAGGTTGAACTTTGGGACATTAAAAGTTCAAGGAAGATAATGTGCTTGCCCCAAAGATGCAGCGCTAATATGACAGTTCACCCTACTAAGCAAAGAGGTTTGTCTTCACTCTTCACCACTCCAGCTGTAGTTGTATTCTGTGGTGGACAAAAATACCAAGTGTAATTGAACCTAATATGTATATCTGGTTGTAACGTGATGTCTCTCTTAGTAGAACCTTGAAATATTTAGACTCTTAAGTATCTGAGTAGTCTCCACCATTTTTGTCGTTGTTATTTTTTGTCTACCAGAAATCCGATGTTCTGTTTGATAATTGTTCGGCTGGGCCTAGGCCAAGCAGCCCCACCTACATGATCTGTTGATTCATTGTTTGGTTTGCATTGAAGATAGTTATAAACTACTGTCTTCATCTGAGATATGTATGCCTTACAATTTGACTAACCTCTCTGGTATCACTGAAGCAAGGATGTGTATATGTTATTTAGGATAAATCCTTCTTCCATGACATGAGACTGCCATCTTGTTCATTTGTATGTTTTTTGTTTTTTCTATTTTAAGATATAATGCATGCCACAAACTTCTTTGTTTTTACAACTTTGAATTACTATAATAGTCTGCATCTGGAGGACAGTCATAAAACTCCTTTTAAATTGTTTGATGTCATTTGTTTGCCTTGCTGTTTATGTGTTTTCTTGAGAAATGCTGTTTATACTTTTAAGTAATCCTTGAAAACTGTCTGTTGATCGTAGGTCTATGCATGGCCGTGCAAGCTTTCACCCCTTGTGAATCTGGAGGTTATGTAAATATTTTGTCAAGGTTAATACCCAAACCAACTTTTTTGCAAGCACAATATGTTTGTAACTAATATTGCAACATATTTACATATGCTACAGCCTAGCGAGTATCCGAACAAAACTGTTGAGTTCTTTTCAGTAAAAATAAAACAACTATTGAGCTCTTTCTGAGGTCAGTTGTGGCAACTCGATTAAATTTGAATCTGGTCCTTTTACCAGTGTCGAGGACCCATCCTCTCTTTTATTCTCTGGCCTCTTTTTTAACTCGTTTTTGGGAGTGTTGACTCTAAGTGCCATGTACTAATCGCATTCGCACGTAATAAAAATGTCATAAGCTGCACACATATTATGTTTTAGCTGGATAGTAACAATCACATGTGAATGGAAACAGTATTCAATTGCTTTAGCCTGGGTTTTCCCACGATATATTTCCACTGACATATCTGACAGAACACTGCAAGAAAAATCAACTCCCTCCTATGGAAGAAGTTCTACTTGATCTAATTCTTATTGCAAGTGCAGTGATGCTGTTATGTGAAGTGTGTAAATGACTATATGCAGAGTATAGATTTGTTCCTGCTTCACAGTGCAGAGTATAGATTTGCATGTAACTATGATGTAACCTTCCTCTTAGGAGGATGTAAACCAAACTCTTATCTTTTCAACGAAATGAAGTGCAAAGGTCCTTTGCATTTTCTCAAAATAAATAAATAATCTTGACCATAAACCATGGTTTTTAAGGCGTTAAGGCGTCTTAAGGCGACAGGGGGGCGCTCTGATGCCTAGGCGACGCCTAGGCGGGCGCTTTGGACGCCTAGACGCCTAAAGCGCCCATTTTTGCAAAGCGGAGAAGGGGCGCCTGGACGCCTAGGCGTCGCCTAGGCGACGCCTTTAAAACCATGCCATAAACTATTGTTGTCTGTATTCCATGGGATATCGTGCAGCACATAGTAAATGACATTTTTAATGCATGTTCAGTTGATTAGTTGACAAGTAATAAAGATTTAAGTATGAATGTATTCCACTTACACAATTGAATTAATTGTGGCGTGAAACAACAAAACACTTTCTATTACAGAATAAAAAATATTTATTGAAGCGAGTATGCTTCAAGGGTTCAATTAGTAGCATGTCATGGTATTTTGACCAGTCACATTATCAACTTTAATATCTCATTCTTGACTATATAATCACAACTCAAATACGATCTGATCTTCAATAGCTGGTACCTAAATATGGTACATTTATTTCTAGTATTCCCTCCATCCCAAAATAGATGTCTCAGATTTGTCAAAATTTGGATGAATCTAGACACTATTTAGTACTATATAGGTTCATCCAAATTTTGACAAATCTAAGACATCTATTTTGGGACAGAGGGAGTACTTGATATGCTAAACAATCCCATAATATGTTTCTGGTGTGGGTTAAAGCAATTTCAATAATTTATTCAGAACGAGAATTTTCATCAGTCATTTTTGTTTATTAGTATTTCGTTGAAGTTCAGCTGGCTATTCTCACTGAAATATGCAATATGTCCTGTTAAAAACAATGTGCCATTTTTATTAAGAAGAAAGTTCAGTTTTGAACTCTGAACTACTTTTTAGAATGCCACGTATCATCCCTGTGAGTACAAAATCACATGGGATAGGAGCTAGGGGATAAAGTAAACTGATTCAAGAGTTCAAGGTTTAAAAGCAACCGTTTTGGGGGTTGAAGGTTGAAAAGTGAACTTCTGCAATAGTTTAGGGTTGAAAAGCATACTTGTTTCTTTTATTTAGAAACCTTCCTTTTACGCTCACCAGTTATGAAGATGGAAGCACTCTTTGGTGGGATGTACGAAAGCCTGGGTTGCCTTTATCTTCAGTGAAATATCATTCGGAATCAGGTTTCATGCTACACCCTCTTGGTTTTAAGTTTTAACTCGGTTGTTTAACTTACAGTTTGCAGTAGTAATTATTTTCTTCCTAAGATAGAATGAAAAAATGTATGATCTAATAAGATGCAGGAATGCAGCTTTATCCATTGCTATTGATGGGTTATGCACGGGCGGGATCTCAGGAGGTGCTGATAGTAAAATAGCCATGTTCACCCTCGATCATCAGAAGGTGTGAATCAATTGTTCTATGTTTTGTATCCTGCTATATAAGATATCCTTATCATGAAAATGCATGCAGTGAGTACAAGTCTTCGAATTGTAGTACCTTGCAAACCCGAGTTCACCTTGTAATCTGTGTGCTTTGCTTATTCCAAGTTATGTCACTTTCAGTACATAATACTCTTGAAGTATATGCTAACACAATCCAGGAAGTGCTTACAGTAGTCTCCTGTGGGAAGCAGCAGAGGGTAACCCACCGTCAGTTAGGGATCAAGTCTAATTGCCTGCTACTTATAGAGATAGCAAAATGTTCTGTTCCCAGAAAATCTGTGATTGACAGCCTTCTACAATTTATCCATGATGTGAAAATTCATCTAGGTGAAAAAGAAGGAACATGTTTTTAAAGTTACATAAGGATATTGTTATGCTCATCAATTCTATCTATAAATTGATGGTAAGGTGTCATGTATTATATCTTTTCCAAAAGGTTGATGAGTGTTTCCTTATCCAAAATTGCAGCTATGTTGAGATTTCAGTTAATCAGTTTTTTTTGTACTTGGATTAGCCCAGATTTGGAGTAATATGTCTGCGTGATAACTCATACATGTGATGCTAACTAGTTTACACTAGTAAGGAAGTCGAGCATCTCTGTATGATCTACTTCATATAAATTCACATTTAATAGCTTGACACATCATCTATTTCTGTGATTTCTGCATCCATTTCATCACAAGCATCATCCGCTTTGCCACTCTGGAGTGCTTGCAATTTCATTTGGGAACGAATACCTTTGAAATCCTTAACTGAAATGTAGTTTTCATGATCACAGGGCACATTTTCTCTCAGGAATGAAATAGAAATTGAGCGGCCCGGTATAACGGGTATAGCGATTCGGCCAGACAACAAGATTGCAGCAACGGCTGGTTGGGACCATAGGTTTGTTTCCCCTTTCTTATGCTTTTATCACTGACTAGGGATGGTAATGTAACATTTTTTAGTGACTTCATATATCAGATTGTCCGAGTCAATAACTGCATTTGATTTTGATATAGTACTATTTGGTGGTAGGCTAAATATACCTGAATGGAATGGAAAGTAAATTGATCAAATTTATGTCTCATGATTGCTGTGGACTATGTGGTCACAACTCCTATCTGGTATATACAAGTAGGGAAAAACCATGAAAGAGGTCATTGACAGTTGCATACCTGCTGAGAGGGCAAAATAATTAAGATATATGGAAGTGCAAACAGAGAAGAGATGTGACACCCTGTACATAACAAGAAAATAGGTGCAGAACAGAAAATAGGTACTAGCATTATGTGCATAAAAGAGGAGTTAAGCAAAAAATGGACCAGGGAGGGCACTACAAGGAGTATTGCCTGAGGCATTCAATCTTAATTGACTCTACTCCTACTCACGACCTCCTTCAAGGTAGTCGCCTAGCAGCTCCCATGTACGGCTAGAGATTCTATGCAAGCCATGGTGAGGCGAACTTCCATGATGTTCACCTTGGGCCGGCTTTAAACTTAGGCGATGTCTTCATGACAAGCATGCTTCTAGTTTATCTTAGTTTGCAATCGTTGCATTTGTGTAATCTTTCAGGTGTTTTACATCATTTGCAGGATCCGAGTGTATAACTACAATAAAGGAAATGCTCTAGCGGTTCTAAAGTACCACAGCGCTACGGTAGGCAGCTTTGTTCATCTAATTGCATTGCGTATTTTCTTCTTGCATGCAGCCTCTGTTAGTCTGACAATTAAACAATGCACTTTCAGTTTACTTTTCCTTTTTCTTGAAAGTTCTCTTGTTTACCTTAATTGGAATATGGGCCACTCGATTGATAATTGGTTCAATTACTTCTTTACATATTACTTCTTTACATACACTGGACCAAATTCTAGTCGATAAGTAACTCAAATGATTCTTTTTCTACTGGCAGTGTAATGCAGTGACTTTCTCGCATGACTGCAAATTGATGGCCTCCTGTTCGGCGGATACCACAGTTGCATTATGGGAGCTTTATCCTCCCAAAACACGCAGCCAAGCTGACATCACGAGCGAGGACAAGGTTGAGAACTAACGATCTGATCAGGATGTTTGTAACTTAGTGAAAAATCATATCTGTAGTCTTCAAAAGACTGGAAAGCAAGAAACATCATATCTGTAGTCTTCAAAAGACAAGGTAGAGGACAGGCCGAAACACGTACATGTGAAATTTTGGAAAAAACCTACATATGACCATTTACTGTCTGTAACATAACTTTTTTTTTGACAGTGTAACTTATTGTAGTAGTTGTACCTTGACGTCGCTTGTATCTCGACAAAGCTTGTTGTACTCCCTCCGGCCCATATTAATTGACTCACATTTGTCTAAATTTAAATGAATCTAGACACTATTTAATATATAGGTTTATTCAAATTTTGATAAATTCAAGCAATTAATATGGGTCGGAGAGAGTACAATACTTCTTTGCCCATATCTTTTAATGAGATTTTACATCTATGCTTTGTCTACCTGTCTTTTATCTCGACAAAGCTTGTTGTATCTCGTGCCAACTCTTGTCACTTGCTGTCTTACTCCATGTCGCCGACATGTACATAAATTTGTATGCCATTCGGGTTTTTCAAACAGCTACACTAGCTTAGTAAAGTAAATTACATAGAGAATCCGACACGCATGTCGTTATACAATAAAATGACAACACCTATGTTCTAGCCAGCTGACATAACCGTGATTCACAGATCACGTATGGATTACACACATACATCACATGCATATGAATCATACCATTCACGCAAAAGCAAGTTTTGCATAGATACGATATCTACCGGCATTGTGAAATTCGCAACATCTAAGGCGCTACGACAGGGCAAAGCCGGCGGGCCCGACATTTTTTTGAAAACATAGATCTTATCTACATTCCGAACATGGATTCCAATCATTGTTCCGACTCTATCAAACTACTTTGATCTTCGATCACCGCATCTGGATTTACGTGTCACAGTCTATCCTGATGGCGAAAACCGACCGGTAGAGGTATGTCGTTCTACGATCTCAACAGTATGATCACGGAAATCAGATTTACCATTTCTCGAGTACATTTGATCCAATCAACCTCGTATAAAACCGATCTATCTGATAGATCGACCACCAAAACAGCACATAGATCCAATCTATAGCCAACCGCATATCACATATGCGAGATCTCGAGCCTAAAATCAGAAGCTATCGCTCTGATATCTCTGTTGGGCCACGTAGGTATAAAACAAATCTTTTTCCTCTAACATGGTGATTCCAAGATCTAGATGAGGTAGAAGGCCACAAGGATTACCACTAGACGCGCAACTGCGGAATTGATGAAGCACGTCTGTTGAGTGCAGTTCGGTCCTCACGATCGTGATCCAGTCACAATCGTCCAAGCGCTGATCATGCAACACATCTGCTGGTGTCCACACGTACGAGGAGAAGCGCCGGCGGTGGACTGCTAGGTCTAGTATAGCGGCAGGAGTGCTATGGAGCTAGGGTTTCCAACGAATGGAATGACCTAATCGTTCAACCCCTCCTGTATTTCTGCTTCCCACTATATAGAGAGAGTGAACATGGGCTCCACTCACTCGTGACCCATTTACTAAATTTCATATAATATTAGTCACTGTGAGTCCTCACTGACTCTGTCTAAATCCGGTTCAGGTCGAACCCAAACAGATTTCCGGTTCAGAACTTCAGATCCAATCCAAACTTGCTCCCGCTCTTAAGTGTGCGACCCCGCAGTCTCATGGCAACCTCGACACGATTGGTGTCCGACTCTCAATATTTAAATGAGATTTTACATCTATGCTTTGTCTACCTGTTTTTTATACTGTATCATATGTGTTTTTCCCTGTTCATTTACACTAATATATCGTAGACGCATGTATATAGAGGAGTGAATGAAATTCCCAATGTTGTGGGCTTATATTTACTACTAGCTCGTGAATCTGAATATCAGGACAATTCAACCGAATTCTCCAAGGAAAAATATAAGTTTAGTACTCCAACTCATCTAAGACACTGAATTCTTTGCCATGTCATCGAGACGTGCTCCCTATTACAGTGCAAAATCAACTGAAGAAAGTAGGCAAAACTCGGTACACCACACGCATCATCGGTTACTCCAAAGCGACGGCCTCGAAGAAGGCTGCCACATTGTCGCTGTCCCTGGCATGCTGCTGCGCCGTGGCCGACGGCGGCGACGCGGCGCCGGTGAAGTACCCCTTGGCCGCCTCCAGCAACGTGGACGCCACCTCCGCCGCCGTGCTGCCGTTGCGCTTGTCGTCGTCGCTGGCGGGAACCGCGGGGGCCATGGTGCCGTCGAACGGCGCCTCGCAGTAGACCATCGTGGCCACGAACCGCTCCATGCCGGCGGCCATCTGCTTCGCTTCGGCTCCTTGTTGCTCTAGCTTCTAACACGATGAACTCGAGTTAGTTTCTCGCTTGCGTGCAATGCAAAGGTTACGGCCGCGCGTGCAGGTATTTGTACACGTCCTGCTCGTGTTCGTTTCTGACTCGGAATCATCCGCCGGAAACTGGAAAGCCGACCGCGCATGAAAGTCGGCGTCGGAGATGTTTTTCTCTAACACTCGGCGCAAATAACCGCCGATGCGGCACTGTACGAAAAAAAAAGGTCTCCAACAGCTGCCGCATCCGGTTTTACTACGGTATCGTGCTGCATATTTGCGGCAGCTGCCGATGTGCCGCATTTGCTCTCCTCCCTCGCACATGCAGCTATCATCAGTTGAACTTCATTTTCCCTCTCCCGCCGCAGCCGCCAACCTCTCCCGCCGTGCCGCCACCCGCAAATCCGTCGTCGGAAACCGCTGCGCCGCCGCCTAGCCTCGCCCACCTAGCTTGCCGCAACTAGGACCCGCCACCGATCTGATTTCCACCATCTAAGAGCCATCGATTTGCCGCCCCGAAGCTGCCCCTTAATCATTGATGAGATGTGACCGTCGATCTGCTCTCTCTTGCAGCTGCCCCCCCCCCCCCCCCCCCCCCGGTCCGACGGTAGCTGACGCGCCGCACCGAAGGTAGTATCTCATTTTTCTTGTTGTTTTAGTTTAGAATATTGAATCGATCAATTCGTTTGTAGATGGTTTCATTCTCGTATTCAACTTCCGATGAGGAGGAGTATGATTTGGATGAAGACGAGGCCATTGCAATGATTTTTATGATGCACATGAACAAGCAGCCGAAGCATGGTGGCTCGGTGTTCGGCCGGGAGGTGATTTACCATGAGAGGGTTTATGCACATGATCCAATTTTCCCGGAGAAGCATTTTCTCTACCGGTTTCGGATGTCTACCAACTTATTTAGACAAATTTTTGAGCGGACAAGATCGCTTCTTCGAGCAAAGAAGGAATGCCGCCAAGCAAGTTGGCCATAGCATCTACCAAAAGGTGACCGTCATGTTGAGGCAGATGGCATATGGAATCCCGGTTGATCTTGTGGATGATCATTTGGCAATGAGTGAGAGCCAGAGTATCAAGTGCATCACACTTTGCTGTAGCAATGGTGCGAGCATATGGCGCGGAGTTTCTACGAGCCCCCAATGCTAAAGACACCACAAGAATCTTGGAGATGAACAAGCCTCGCAGATTTTCAGGAATGCTAGGCTCAATCGATTGCATACATTGGAGGTGGAAGAACTGTCCTGTACCATGGCATGTACACTTTATAGAGGGCACATGAAGGATTCCACCACCATATGCTAGCCGATAGTGAGACTCCACTAGTGGAAATTTGTAGCCAACAACCACACATACAAGATGTGCTACTACTTCGCGGATGGCATCTAGACCAAGTGGACAACATTTGTGAAGCCCCTCATTGAACCCGACGGTAAGAAAGAACTTTATTTCCACAATGTGTAGAGCGGTCATTTGAGATTTTGCAAATCCAATTTTCTATTGTTAGAGGTCCCACTCGGTTTTGGGATCAAGATATATTGTGGTACATCATGATGGCTTGTGTGATCATGCATAACATGATCATTCGAGATGAGCGTGGTAGAGAAGAGTTCTTTGGTGGCTATGACTTGATGGGGTGAGAAGTTCGGCCACATAGGAATGTAGACATCATTGATCGTTTTCTAGAAGCTTACCATGACATTAAGAACTCGGATGTGCATGAGGAGCTTCAAAAGGACCTCGTTGAGGAGTGGTGAGCTTGGCATGGCCGCCAAAGTTAGTTCCTATTTCATTTCTATGTTTGTTGTTGTTGGTTGAGATGAACTTCATGTTACTATTGCTCGATGATTTATGTGGTACTTAAACTATTTATATTGGCATGTGATAAATTAAGTAATATTGTAATATATATATATATATTTTTACCATCATTTCATTGCAAGTTTGTGTCCATATATGTATCCAAAATGTGTTGAAATAAGGTGGCGGCGTTGTAGACGTGCTGAATTTTGTGGCAGCTGTTAGAGCGGCTATTATTTTGCTGCCGCAAAACACCGAAACTATTGCCCCATAGCGCAAAAACGCTGCCGCATTTTGCTGCAGTTGTTACAGATGCTCTTAGAGCACCTGAACCGTGTCCTTTATCCATTTATTTTGTGTTCGGGGACGGTTGTCCTCTCCTATCCGTGTGTTTGTCCAACATATGAGCAGATTTATTTATTTCAAATTCTGGTCTACATTGCTTCTACATAGTTTTTGGACAATTTGCTTGCTGCAAAGGCATACATAAGAGTTAGAAAAACATAGTAGATAATCTAGAGACCCAAGTATCTTTGTCTAGCCTAGTCATTGGAGTTGGAGTTATAGTGGCGGCGGCTCAAGGTATGGCCTGATGACCCACAAGTATAGGGGATCGAAACAGTCTTCACGGGTAGTATTACCCAATTTATTGATTCGACACAAGGGGAGCCAAAGAATACTTGCAAGACTTAACAACTGAGTTGTCGGTTCAGCTGCACCTGAAAATAGTTCTTGCTCACAGAAGTTTATCAGTAGTGGTTTATAGTAGCAACAACAAAGCAACAGCAGCAGCAACAACAACAGTGAAATAGTAGCAATAGTAACAGTAACGGTAACAGTAGGATTCGAGTGCGGTAGGCATAGGGATGGACGGACGGACGTTGCATGGACGAGTCTAAACATGTAACTTTAAGACCTAGAACATTGCAAATAAATAATAACAAGTATCCAAGTACTAAACAATCCTAGGCATGTGCTCCAAATATAGTCATACGTGCTCACAATGAGAACTTGTACAACATCTTCTGTCCAGCCAGCCCGTGGCAGCGGGGCCTCTAGGAAACTATTGGCAATTAAGGTGCTCTTTTAATAGAGCACCGACGCAAAGCATTAACACTCCATGAACACATGTGATCCTCACACCACAGTCATCCCCTCCGATTGTCCCAATTATTGTCACTTTGGGGCCTTTGGATCCGGACAATGATATATGTACACAACTTGCAGATAAGATCACAAACAATACTATCATAATGATTCAATAATAAGTTCAGATCTGAGATCATGGCAATCGGGCCCTGGTGACAAGCATTAAGCACAACAAGTTGCAACAAAGTAAAATAGCACTAATAGAGATACTAGGCACTATTCCCTAACAGATCTTATTCGATTACATGATAGAACCCATCCAATCCCTATCATCCCCAAGCCTAGAGCGGGGGATTACTCACTCATGGATGAGGGAAACATCGGTGGTTGATGGAGATGCGTTGGTGATGACGATGAAGATGATCCTCTCCAAATTCCCCGTCCAGGTAAGGTGCCAGAACGGAGTTTCTGGATCCGAATATTAGTTTCTGGTGGCGGCGGCGAAGCGGAACTCTTTCTGGAAAACTATCTAACCCCCCTGAGTTTTTAGGTCAGAAGGCAACTTATAGGCGCGGAGGGAGGCCGAGGAGCTGCCTGGGGTGGCCAAACCCCTTCCAGGCACGAGGTTAGGTGGGACCGCGCCTGGGGTGGGTCCGGGCCCCCAGGCCTCCCCTCTGTCTCCCCTTCTGGCTCCGTGGATCTTCTGGTAAAAAATAGTTTTTGGCATATTTTCCTGGATTTTTCCTGATAGTTCATTTTCTGCACAAAACAAGACACCAAGGTAATTCGGCTGAAAACAACGTTAGTCCGTGTTAGTTGTATCCAAATCACACAAGTTTAGAGAAAAAACAATAGCAAAGTGTTCGAGAAAGTAGATACGTTTTGGACGTATCATGATCGAAGACGCTAACAATGAGCATGACTTCACCATCGTACTTGAAGACAAGGAAGTTCCCAACTTCAATGTCATGTGCACAAGCGAAGACCTTCTAGCCGTTCGCGAGGTACATTTGTCTGATGCGGTCGAACAATACCTCCATGGGCCATAGGTCGGTCGCGCCGCCGAGCACCCACAACACAACCTCATGTGGCTCTTTCTTTTCGACCATCAGCACAAACTTCTGGGGGAGGCGTAGCTTGTTCTAGTCCATGCCGTTGTGGATGGTAAGGACAAACTAGGAACCGAAGAGCTCAATGTCTCTATACTCAGGAGGCGAAAACGGTGGCGATGAGGCTGGTGGGGGAGAAATGGCCTGGCCTATACATCCACGTTTCCCTCGCCAACCTCGACCACGCCCTAGGCCAGGGGCGTACTAGCCGCCCCCTTGATCCGGTGCCACCGACCATGGATATGGCGGTGGAAAATGTGAGTGCGGGAAATTGCCGCGAGTGGCCTGTTTAAGAAGGATTTTGCAAGACCAATTTGCTATTGTTAGAGGTCCCACTCGATTTTGGGATTAAGAGATATTGTGGTACATCATGATGGCTTGTGTGATCATGCATAACATGATCATTCAAGATGAGTGTGGTATAGAAGAAGTCTATGGTGGCTATGACTTGATGGGGGTGAAAAGTTCGGCCACATAGGAATGTAGACCGCATTGATCGTTTTCTAGAAGCTTACCATGACATTAGAGACTCGAATGTGCATGAGGAGCTTCAAAAGTACCTCACTTAGGAGTGGTGGGCTTGGCATGGCCACCAAAATTAGTTCTTATTTCATTTCTATGTTTGTTGTTGTTGGTTGAGATGAACTTCATGTTGTTGCTCGATGATTTGTGTTGTGCTTAAACTATTTGTGTTGATATGTAATAAATTAAGTAATATTGTAATTTATATATTTTTTACCATCATTTTATTGCAAGTTTGTGACCATATGTATCAAAAATGTGTTCAAATGAGGTGGCGGCTGAAAGGGCATGTACGACCCCATGTGTGGTTTTGGTAATTAATGACAATCTCTATGGACTAATGTGTAAATTGAGTTTTACTTGTAGTTTTGTTCATTGGCATCACTTGGGCCTTGTGTTGGTCTCAAGGTTGAAAGATGAAGGAATTTCCAAGGGATTTGTGCTCATTGGTATCATGAATAAAGAAGGAGCTTGAAGATTGATCAAGACAAGTGCAAAGAGTTGCATTAAGATGGATCAACCTCAAGAAGGAATGAAGAAGGGCAAGCTTAAGTCCTCTCTTGAAGATCTCATGCTTGAATATTTCCATCCTCGTGATCATGGAGTGATGAAGACAAGTTCAAAGAAGAGGTTTCCCCATGGAGTATGGGGGAGCAATTTGTAAGTCTTAATCAAGCAAGAGCGAACAAGAGCAAACAAGAAAGGTGTTCCCACTTGATAAGAACAAGAAGGTCTACATCAAGTTCAAGTGGAATACTCAAGGCAAAGGTATGATCTTGATAGGGCTTCTCTTTTGCCGGTCTCGTGTTGTTAGTTGGGAGACCGGGTTAGGATAGATGGCCGTACTATCAAGAGGGGCTCTCAAGCGGGTGTCTAGATCACATCGTTCGGAGAGAGCTCAAAACTTTGCATGCATAGCATCATATTTCTTGGTTGTTAGTTGGTTCTTGTACATGAGAGGATCTAGAGCTTGTGGTTATCATCATAACAAGCTCTAGTTCATCAAATAAGGATTTCCCTTGCATATCTTATTGTGGTTGTTAATCTTACGAGATTTCTGACTCCACACCTTGGGAGATACATCACATATATTTTCATGGTATTTTCTCCCTTGGATTCTACATGTCATTATCTTTCCAACAAAATTGGTTTCATCTCGTTTGGAGTTCGGATGAGAAAGTTATTATAGTTTTGGTTTCTAGAGTTTTTCCTGACCGGAAGTTCCGGCTAGCCACTGGTAGTACTGCTAGGGCATTTTGCCGTCGGTAGTTCCGGTGGAAAATCCGGTTCTTCTTCCGCTCACGTATTGTATCCTCCATGTCTGGTTTATTGTATTTGACGGAATTTGGATCGGAAGTTGCACCGGAAATTCCGCTCGGGCGTAGTTGCCACCGGAAGTTCCGGTTGAACATCCGGCTCTTGTTCCGCTCACGTACTGTAACCACTCAGTTTTATGTTCTCTATTTGTCGGATCTTCGGTTGGAATTTCTGCCGATAGTACCGGTCTCAGCGGAAGTTCCGGTGGACCGGCGGAATTTCCGGCCAGGCTCGTGTTTTCAGTCTTTCGAATCGATGTTTTCTATCCGTTGGCTAGGTGCCACCGGAAATTCCGGCGTCCCACTGGAAATTCCTGCCAGGGTCGTAAATGCCCATAACGGGAAGATCTGGAATCCCTTTAAAAGGGGCTCGTCTTCCCCTTCATGGGCACTGACTCCTTTCTTGGTTTTTGCCTTTCTCTCTCCCTCATTGTTGACCTTGAAGAGCTTTTCCTCTCCCCTTCCCCCTCCTATGATTCTTGCATCTTTTTGAGGGATTTAAGAGAGGAGATCTAGATCTACAATTCCCCACAAGACAAATCCCTTCTTTGTGAAGGAATCATTGGGATCTAGATCTTGAAGAGTTTTGTGTTCTTCCTCCCTTATTCCCCCAATAGCTTTTGTAGCTTTGTTAAAATTTGGGAGTGAAAGGACTTGCCCTTGCATTTGTTGCATAGGTTTGAGTTCTCCTCGGAGATTCGGCGAGTTCAACCTTGTGGGCTTGTTACTCTTGGGTTCTTAGAACCCTAGACGGTTGTGTGGTTGGGTTATTGACTTCTTGTGACCTTTTGTGGTCTTGTAGCCTTTTTGGTTTTGTTGACCTTTTGTGGCGTTGTAGCATTTTGTGGCTTTGCTGTTGGGAGCCTCTAATTGAGTTACGAAGATAGCACCAACCTTGTACGGGTTTTGGTGACCGCCATCAAGTGTCCCTTAGTGGATCGTGAGTAGGCCTTTGTGACAGGCTCACGGGAGAATAGGGTGAGTCTTTTGTGGCGCCGGTGAGTTGCGTGCCTTCGCATCCGGGGTGAGGCCTTGTGTGGCATTGGATGAGCATCGAGCCACCACACCCCATGGTGAGCCATTTGTGGCGTTCAGAGAGCATTGCGCAATCGTACCTCTCCAACAGAGACGTAGTTTTTTTTGGAAGTGAACTTCGGGATAGAAATCTTCGTCTCCGTGTCCATCGGTTATCTCTCAACCAAGACCTTTACTTATGCATTTTAATTTATAATAGCCATCGTGCTTGAAGTACTTCATCTTGCTATCACCTTGTTGCTTGTATTGCTTAGCATAGGTTGTTGGTGCATTTAGATGAACCTAGTGGTTAGGTTTTGTGCTCAATAAATTAAACGTTAGTTTTATTCCGCATTTATTTAGCCTAAACCGTAATAATTTTAAAAGCCTATATTCACCCCCCAAAGAGACATCCTTTGCACTTTCAGCGGCATTGCAAACATGCTGCATTTTGTGGCAGCTGGAGCAGCCGCTACTGCATTTTGCGGCAACTGTTAAAGCGGCCATTGTTTTGCTGCCGAGAAACGCCGACACGCTGTCGCATCGTGCAAAAAACGCTGCCCCAGATGCTCTTAGAGCATCCAAACCATGTCCCAAATTGGACAATAAATGTGTCCGATTTTATCTATTTATTCCGCATCCGGGGCCGGTTGTCCTCTCCTATCCACGGGTGAATCCAACGGAGGAATAATTTTATTTATTTCAAATTATGGGCTACATCTGCCTTGCATTTACATAGTTTTTGGACAATTTGCTTGCCGCAAAGGTATACATAAGACGTAGAAAACATAGTAGATAATCTAGAGACCCTAGCATCTTCGCCTAGCCTAGTCATCGGAGTCGGAGTGGTAGTGGCGACGACTCAAGGTATGGTTGAAGACGCTAACGATGAGCATAACTTCGCTATCGTACTTGAAGACAAGGAAGTTCCTGACTTCAACGGCATGCACACAGGCGGACACCTTCCACCCGTTCGCAAGGTACATCTGCCCGACGTGGTCGAACAGTACCTCCATGGACCATAGGCCGGTCACACCGTCGAGCACTCACAGCACGACCTCACGGGTCTCTTGCCTGTCGACCATTGGCGCGAACTTCTGTGGGGAGGTGCAGCCTGTCCTAGTTCATACCATTGTGGATGGCGACGGTGAACTTGAAACCGAAGAGGTCAATGGCGCCATACTTAGGCGACGAGGGCGGAGACAACGGTGACGACGAGGCTAGTGGGGGGGGGGGGATAGCCTGGCCTATACACCCACATTTCTTTCGCTGACCTCGACCATGCCCTGGGTCAGGGGGCGTCCTAGCCACCCCCTCGATCCTATGCCACCGACCATGGCTGTGGCGGGGAATGGATGTGGCGGTGGAAGATGTGCATGAGTGCGGGAAATGGTTGCGAGTGGCCTGTTTAAGAAGGCCAAGGCATTGGATGCCTGACGCGGAGGCCCAGATGCCCACATTGATGAAGCCCGGCGTAGGCGTTAGGCGGCGCGGTCAGCTTTTGCATGAGTGATATATGATCATTTACGGTCTGTAACATATTGGAGTAACATTTTTTTGACAGTGTAACTTATTGTAACTAGTATAAAACTTGTCTATTGTTGTAGCTTGACATCGCTTGTATCTGGACATAGTTTGTTGTACAATACTTCTTTCTGTCAAATGCACATATTTTGTAATAGGTGTCTCGCAAATGCCCATATCTGTTAATGAGATTTTACATCTATGCTTTGTCTACCTGTCTTTTATACTGTACACATGTGTTTTTCCCTGTTCATTTACACTAATATATCGTAGACGCATGTTTAACCTAATCATGTAGAGGAGTGAATGAAATTCCCAATGTTGTGGGCTTGTATTTACTATCTCGTGAATCTGAACATCAGGCAGAATATAGGGTAATTCAACCGAATTCTCCAAGGAAAAATATAAGTTTAGTACTCGAACGCTCTAAAACACTCAATTCTTTGCCAGGTCATCGAGACGTGCTCCCTAGTTACAGCGCAAAATCAACCGAAGCATCATCGGTTACTCCAAAGCGACGAGCTCGAAGAAGGCTGCCACGCTGTCTCTGTCCCTGGCATGCTGCTGCTCCGGGGCTGGCGGTGGTGACGTGGCGCCGGAGAAGTACCCCTTGGCCGCCTCCAGCAACGAGGACGCCACCTCCGCCGCCGTGCTGCCGTTGCGCTTGTCGTCGCCGGCGGGAACCGCGGGCGCCATGGTGCCGTCGAACGGCGCCTCGCAGTACACCATCGTGGCCACGAACCGCTCCATGCCGGCGGCCATCTGCTTCGCTTTGCTTTGCTTCGGCTTTTTGTTGCTCTAGGTTTTCTAACGCGACAACTCGAGTTTCTCGCTTGTGTGCAATGCAAAGGTTACGGCCGCATATTTGTACACGTCCTGCTCGTGTTCGTTTCTGACTCGGAATCATCAGCCGGAAACTGGAAAGCCGACCGCGTATGGAAGTCGGCGTCGCTGAGTTTTTCTGATAGTCAGCGCAAATAGTATTTTTTTTGCCAAATCTGATCCGTAGCAAAACTAACTCCTCGTCTAACCCCTTGACAAAACTATTCGATATCTGACCCCATACGTTTGGCGTTATTTAAAATAGAGCCGAGCAGCAGAACAGCTGGCCAAAAGAGGTTGGCGCCATATGAATTGGCGTTGAGGTGAGGTCGGCGCCATATCACTTGGCTCCGAGCCATCTAGGTTGCTTTTCTGCTCCTTCGTTTTGACGCCGAACTGCATAATCTTGGCTTTGTTTTAAATGGTGCCGAACGCACGTGTCAGATTTCGAACTAGTTTTGCCAAGGGGTCAGACAAAGAATTAATTTTGCCTAGACGTCAGATTTATCAAAAAATACGTGCAAATAACCGTCAGATGTGACACCATGAGACCAAAAAAAAAAAATCCTCCAACAACTACCGTATAGGTTTTCGCTACGTCACTTTTTTTGCGGCACCGTTTTCTAGTGATGCATATTTGCGGCATCTGCCGATGTGCCACATTTACTCTCCACTCTGCTTGCGATAACCGCCAGTTAAAACTTCATTTTCCCTTCCCGCAACTTATATATGGTCATTTGTGATATGTAATTTGTTGAAGTAACTTTTTATTTAAAAAACTTAGCAAGTTATTGTATTTTTTTGGACTTTACTACCTGATAACCGTTCTATAAAATTATAAAACCGAACAGATGGTCCGAGCCGAACGCGGGACAAGACAAAAATCGATTAACCAGCTGAATTAAAAACGAAAATTTAAAATATTTTCTAGGTCAAACAGTTGTCCAAATTAAGATTCTTTTTTACCGTTAGGCTAGTCGTGACGAGATCTTCGAAACTAGATCCCATGTTGATATGTTTTGACAACTTTTTTTTTATCAAAAGTTATCCACCCGTAACACAGGAGTTATCTGGGCTTCAGTATATAAGTTATCGATCCAAAAATATGTAAGTTATCCACTACTACAAAATTTACCCACAGTCGTGTGTTATGGATATATACCCTTTTTATTTACCCATAAGTTATCCATCAGTAACATGAGAGTTATCCAGACTTCGGTATGTAAGTTATCTATCCAATAACATATAAGTTATCCACCGCTATAAAAATTTACCTATGAACGGAATATAAAATGTTATTCTCACGTCTCGGTCTCTTTGCTCGTCGCTGCTCTCGTAGCGTACGGATTACTCAATCTCGAAAGTCCACCGTGTGAAACATCAACATAATTTTATTAAAGGAACTAAATTTAAGCTTTTTGCATACAGTATAAATAAATGGGGTCTTATGCCCCAACCATCCACCATAGTAAGCCGTAGTGAACAACGTGACACTCAACCTTAACCAGCTCGACTTTGTCGTCCGTCGACGCTATCGAGGGGTGACGAAGCCTAGAAGGGTTTTAGGATGCTTCATCGCTTGTCGACGCTAACACATTGATAGCAATAAAGTCTCAATACCCTAACAACTAGGCTATCATGTTTCAGTTAAACTTGCTCAACGAGAACGTCTATACCCAACACGTTTATATGCCGGATAACTTATGTATTATAGGGTGAATAACGTTTATACTAAGATATGGATAACTCATGTGTTAGGTGTGGATAACTTTTTGGTCTAATTTTTTTTGTCGAAACATATCAATATGGGATCTAGTATCGAAGATCTCGTCGTGACTAGCCTAACGGTAAAAACGGAAATCGGATGAATGGTTTAATCTACAAAACATTTTAAATTTTTAATTTGATCTTAGCTGGCTCTACTTTGTTTTGTCTTTTAGTACAACAACCGGTACAACGCATTTCACTTTTCCACCAGGTTTTGTACTTATCAGACCGGTCTAAGTATAGATTTCCCGTTTTTTTTATCATTCACTGTTCAGGCATTTATTCCATCAACGACAATAGTCTGATTGAACAGGCTCAATCAGAAATCCAAGGATAAGTTCAAACACCATACATGATAAAACAATAGAGAGAGCAGCGCGAGCACCAACATGTGCCGCTTTATTCGTCTCCCTCCTAGGAAAAAAAAAACTAAAACCCTGGAAATTGGAGACAGTAGCTATCATCTCCCTCACAATCTGGTTTGAGGACGTCTTGTGCGTCTCATTCTTCAGCCACTCTGTAACGATCAGCTGGCAGTCTGTTTCCACCTCCACATAAGTCCATCCCTGCTCCTTGGAAACAACAAGGCATCACGACATGCAAGAAGTTCTATCGTTCCTGGATCAGAGATAGGCATGCAAGAAGTTCCACCGTTCCTGGATCAGAGATAATAGTCATATTGTCGGCACTTGGAAGCCACAAAAGCACCCGCCTCATCTCGTCTCCACAACTCCTACTCCCGCCTTCCCAGCGTTGATGTCTAGAGCCCCATCACAATTCAATTTCATCCAACCCTGAGCCACAAAAGCACTCGGCATGCAAGTTATTGTATCTTGACGTTGTCTGTATCTTGACGCAGCCTTCTTATACAATACTTTTGTGCACAAATTTCGGGACGATCGTTTTGATGGGTAAATTTTTTTTCCGACATCGCATGCAAAAGTTATGACTGTTTACCGTGCCATGATTTTTTTGTAAAATACATCAAAATTCATATTTTTCAATTTTCCCTGCAACTATACCCCAAAATATAACTATATCTTACAAGAATTATTTTTTTAAAAGTTTTTATCATTTTTTTACAAAACTTAAAAGACGATCCAGGGATCTGTTTTTCACTTTCTATGACGCATATATCTATATGCACCACAACTCATATATCTATATACGCCACATAATCATCACTTTCCGTGACGCATATAGACATACATCATATTTCTATGACGCATATAGACATATATGTCACAGAGTCTATATACGATGTGGCGCACGGGAAAATATGCGTCACAGCATTTCTGTGACGCATATGGTTTCCTAGTGCCAAGAATTGTCATTTTCCCTATGGCATTTTTGTCTATATACGCCACAGAATAATTTATGTGGAGCATGCCCATTCATATGGGTCACATGAGGCATTTCTATCTATAGCTAGTTTTCTAGTGGAGTTGAAGGACTCAATTGGGTCGGCTCTGACGCAGCCCTGCAATTCCAACTAATTTTTGCATTTCACAACAATCCAGTTGGTGGCCATTCTGGATTTTGTACACACTTGTAGTACCTGCCAGCAAGCAAAATCTGAACGCACACTTCCGGCTGGCCTACTGCAACCTTTGCCGGTGTTGTCCGAGCCATGGAAAATGGCGACCATCGACTTCATTGATGGCTTGCCCTCGTCGCGGCATTACAAGTGCATCCTCGTCGTCATGGACAAGCTATCGAAGTATGCCTATTTTATTTCCCTCAAGCATCCGTATATACTCCCTCCGTTCCAAAATATAAGACGTTTTTTCACAAACCTAAAACGTCTTATATTTTGGAACGGAGGGAGTAGCTCCTAAGGTAGTACGGAGTAGAACTTTTCGTCAACACAGTCTATTGCTTACACGGTATACCGCTTACGCTGATTCTAGACCATGACCCAGTGTTCACTAGACAATTCTGGCAGTCTGTTTTCAGAGCTACTGGGACAGAGTTGATGATTAGCACAACACATCACCCAAAAACTGACGGGTAGACGGAACATGTGAACCAGTTCCTAGAATGTTTTCTTCGATGCTTTATCAGTTCACATCCTAATCAATGGTCAAAGTGGCTTCCTCTGTGCGAATTTTGGTACAACACCAATTGACATCCATCTTTGGGAAAATCTCCATTTGAAGTCTTGTATGGTAGCCATCCGCGGTATTTTGGTGTTACAACATCTGCCAAGATTGCTTCAGAGGATATTGAGGCTTGGCTGCGGAAGCATTCTCTGGTCATCAATTCTGTCAGACAACACCTTCTCAGGATGCAACTGCGTATGAAGTCTCAGGCGGATAAACATCAATCAGAAAGGACCTTTGCTGTGGGCGATGGGGTATACCTGAGACTCCAACCTTACATCCAATCCTTAGTTGTCCGTCGTTCGAATCATAAGCTCGCCTTCAAATTCTTCGGTCCGTACCGAATCATGGCTCACATCGGGGAAATCGCTTACAAGTTGGACCTTCCTACTGCCAACAAAGTACATTCAGTATTCCACGTTTCTCAACTCAAGCCGTGCTGCAAAATCAGTTGGTTAACTGGAGATTGTTTGCACGGATGGCTACTCTCCTCTCTCTATCCCCGACGGCGGTTTCCTCCGGTGATCACCTTGGATTGATCGGGAGTTGGAGGGCCATAATCAGGGTCGTGGCTGGGGGCAGCAATCAGTCCTTGTCGACAGGGCTCGATCTCGAGGGAAGATTCGGGACAGGTGTCGCTACGGGATGTTTCGGGGCGGATTCTGGCGAGCTGGTGTTCGATGGTGGATATTTCGTACGGGACGCGTTTGGTACACGAGGGTTGGCACGTTCTCGTGGGTCCAGCGTTGGTGGTGCAGGGGCAGTTCCTCGCGGTGTCGCCGGTGCATCTCCCTATGCGCGTACGTGCCAGGCGATACGGCTCGGCAGTTCCAGGAGAGGTGCGGGCGCTGACGGTGGGGCGTCGGTGGAGGAGGGCCACCTGCCAGGTGAGGTGAGGGGTACTAGTACGCCGGAGCACGATCTCCAGTCAGTTTCCTCTCCGCATTCCATTTTCTCTAACCCTAGATTGGGAGCCGTTTCTCCTCTCGCAAACTCCAGATCTCGTGGTGTGTGTAGAGTGGTTTTCGTCCGGGAGCCTCCAATTCTCCATCCTTCGTCGCAGCGTGCTGTTTCTCCGGTGAGGTGGAGTGGGGTTGTTTCGGGAGATAACAGATCTTTCGCTCAGGTCGTGTCTGCGGATTCTGCCATGGATCGGCGATTTCGTGGTGGGCGTGGTTCCCCGTATCGTCCTCTAGTTCGATCTGATCCCTATGCGAGCATATTTGGATCTAGGTATGGACAAGGTCGTTTCCCTGTTGATCGTAGGGGGCTGGAAGAGGATCACAGGGAAAGTGGTTGGATCCGCGAGCAGGAACGGCGTCACGATGAAGCGCGGCGTCGGGATGCGAGGCACAGGGATGAGTTGCGGCAGGCGGAGAATGAGGCCAGATTGGAGGATCAGCGCAGGGAAGCCATGGCGCGGGAGAGGGCTCTGTCTGAGGCTCGCCGTTGTGAAGCAGAGCAGGCTCGCAATCGGGGCCGTTGGAGTCATCGTCCGGAGATGCAGCAAGGATCAGGGTCGGATGCTACTGCTTCGTTGTTCCCAGGCAGATCAGGTAATTCTGATACGAACCCTAGGAGAGGAGAGCCGGTTTTTGCTCGTACGGTGGAGCAGGTTGCTATACCTAGGCTTGTGATGAACACATCTGTTCCTGTGACTCGTTCTGTTTCTGGCTTGAACACCTCTGCGTCAACTTCTGTTAATGTGCCTGCTGGGGGGAATCACCCTGTGAATTTGTCTCTGATCCTGTCAATTAATCAATCAGATGCTGTTGCCACTACTCTGGTGGGGTCCTCTGTACCACCACCAGTAGTAAGTGTGCTGAGAGATGGTAATGTGGCTGGAGCTTCTGGAGATCTACAGTTGTTGGATGTGATTCAGGAGGAAGTGGTGTGTGAGAACTGTGGGAAGGATCATAGCATTTTTGTCTGTCAAGAGAGGAAACCTTGGGAATATGTTCCTCTTTTCTTTGGCAGTACTGATTTTGAACAGGGCTTTCATTCTATTCCTGTTGTAGAATCTAATGTTCAGTCTATGGAGCAGCTTCATTATGCTCATATAAGTGTGGTCAGAGGTGATGTTACCGGGAAAGATTTGGAGAAGGAATTTCAAGTGTGGGCTGATGCTTTCGGGTCTGGGTGGAGATTTAATGCTAGGCCTATTAATGATGTGGAATTTTTGATGAGATTTCCTTCTGCCATATCCATTGATGATTTCCACTTTGGGAAGGTGTTTATGAAAACAATTCCTGATGCTGTTATCCAATTGTCTAAGTGGAATGGGGACCTGGAACCTGTTGAATGGTTGGAGGAGGCCTGGTTTAGGATTGTTGGTATTCCTATGAAATACAGGGAGAAATCAACTGTTTTCTATGTTGCTTCTTTGGTGGGCAAGCCTTTGGCCCTGGACAGGAACAGTTTGAGGAATTTGGCTTATGTGAGGGTGAAGATTGCTTGTCTGGATGTATCTCTGGTTCCTAATACCAGAAGGGGGGAGATGCAGGGAGGAATTTATGAATTCAAATACACTAGGGAGATTTTTGCTCCTGATGCTGTGCCCACCTTGCCTTCTTCTATGGGTATTGATGGACATGATGGTGATAATGTGCTGGATAAGAGGACTGAGGAGGAAGCTGAGCATAGGAGGGCTGATGGAAATAGTGGGCAAAGGACTGGACCTGGTGCAGGTAGTGGTGGGGTTGCTGAGGGTCGCCAACATGGTGGTGGTGATGCTAGTGGAGCTGGGATGGACAAGGGTAAACAGGTTGTGGTGGAGCAGGAGGATTCTAGGGGGGTTTCTTTTGGGACCAAAATGGCTAACATTTGGGCTAGCTCTGGAGGTGATGGTCGTTCAAGAGGGATAGTTATCAGAGAGAATGTGGAAGGTGACAATGGTGGTGGGACAGTTACTCAAACCAGAACAACTGATGTGGGACTGCAAGTTGGTATTCAGGAGGCTGTGTCAGATAGTGGTGGGTTGGGTGATGTTCACATGGAAGTCATCCAGGATTTATCATCTACCTTGGTTAAAGAACCCAGTATTGAGGTTGCTGCTAGTCCTCGGAGGTTTGATAACTTTATCAGGGGTTTGTGAAGGATAGGAGCAGTGATAAATATTATGAGCTCAGGAAGCAATATGGTCATTTGTTGGAAGATGAAGAAGAACAGGATGAGGGTGCCCAGACAAAGGATGACAATGTGTCTACTGATGAATCCTTTGGCTCTTCTTCTGATAGTGGAAAAAAGGGATTGATGAGGGTTTGTGATGGAGGGAGCTCAAGATATGGAGGTTGTCAATCAAGACCAGGAAGTGGTGGCTGTTGACCTGTCTCAACCTGATGTTTCTACTCAGGAAAGTGTGGGTTCTCAGTCTGAGCATGTGGCTGGTGTAGAAGAACAAGTTATAAGGATGAGTTCAAGGGTGGCTGATCAAGGTGGGGCTAGAAACATGGCTGGAAGGCATTTGGCTCAACAACCTCCTAGAGATTTATCAGGTACAAATTTAACTTTACATAATTCTTTTGCTGCTTTGGATGATGATATCATTATGCATAGAGCTTTGGAGATGGGGATAGATGCTTCTTCTATATCTTTGGATCATATTAATTCCCTGAAAGAATTAGAAATTGCTAGGCATAGTTTGCAGGATAGGAGACAGGTAGAGAATGAGGTTGAGGTTGATTTGAATGAGAAGGTCTTGTTTTTGGACTGGAAGGGTGATAGTAATGATGAGGAGGATTTTACTCCTGTGGTTTCTAGGGAAAAAAAGAAAAAGTTGAGAGCTGGTTCTGGTATGAAGGAGAGAAAGTTAAAAGCTGCTGCTGTGAAGGTTCACAACTATCACCCTATGAGTGGTGTTGTGACTGGAACAAGAGAGAGAAAATCTGTATTATGATAGGTGTTATTTTGAATATTAGAGGTGTGGGGAAGAAGGGTGTGAGTGCTTATTTGAATAATTTGTTGAGACAGGAGAGAGTGGATTTTATTGATTTGCAAGAAACTATTAAGAAGGATTATTCTGATGATTTTTTAGGAGAATTGATCCTATGAATCAATTCTATTGGAGTTGGCTGCCTTTTGTGGGAAGATCTGGGGGCATTTTGGGGGGCCTACGTTCCTCTAAACTGACTCAGCTTGATGTGTCTGTGGGCAGATTCCATGTTAAGATGAAGGTGTTTGATGTTTTGAAACAAATTCAGTGGCATTTGGTGGTAGTATATGGGGCTGCTCAAGAGGAGAATAAAGAGGAGTTTTTATTAGAGTTAGCTGATGTTTGTCAGGATCAATCTATTTCTTTTTTGGTGGGTGGTGATTTTAATGTGATCAGGTGTGCTTCTGAGAAAAATAAGGGTCATTCTTTAAATAGGTGGGGGAACATGTTTAATTCGATTATTAATGCATATGGTTTAAGGGAGATTCTCATGTCTGGAGGGCAGTTTACATAGTCCAACAACCAGAAAAATCCTACTTTGGAGAAGTTGGATAGAATATTAGTTTGTAAGGAATGGGAGAAGCTGTTTCCTCTTACTACAGTGCACAAGTTGTCTAGAAAAGTTTCTGATCATAGTCCTTTGATTCTGGATACTATGGAAGGGCATGAAAAGGGTGGCGGGGAATTCAGATTTGAAAAAAGCTGGTTACAGTGTGATGAATTTTTGATCAGGGTGGAGAAAGTTTGGAAAAAACGTGTGAATGGTAAAAACAGTCTTGATAGGCTGCAGAAGAAACTTAAGAATGTCAGAAATGATCTGAAAGGATGGGGTGCTCATATAAGGGGTGAGGATAAAAAAAGAAGAAGAGATTGGTGGAGGAGCTCCAGGAATTGGAAAGAATTGAGGAGCTGATTTTGCTTACTGCTGGACAACTTAAACGAAAAGCAGTTATTCAGAAAGAATTGCTAGAGGTGTATGAGAATGAGGAGATATTTTGGCAGCAGAGATCGAGGGATAATTGGTTGCTAAAAGGTGATAATAACACTGAGTATTTTCACAGGATTGCTAATGGGGTGAGAAGAAAGAAAATGATCTTTTCTATGAAAGATGGGGAGAATGAGATTCATGGGACTCATGATCTCCTGCAGCATGCCACTAATTAATATAAAACTTTGTTTGGTCCTGCTGGTGGGTTCTCTATTAGGCTTGCAGATGACAATTGGCAAGATTGGGAGAAGCTTAATGATGAGGATAGGGAAAAGATGGGGGTACCATTTACTGAGAAAGAGGTTAAGGAGGTTATTGATCAGATGGAGAAAAATAAAGCTGCTGGCCCTGATGGGATTCCTATTGAATTCTATCAACATTGTTGGATGATTATAAAAACAGATGTTATGGCTGTGTTTGAAGATTTTTTTGCTCATAAGATTGATTTGAGGAGCATTAACTATGGGGTGATTACTCTGTTTCCCAAAGGTGATGATGCTGATAGAATCCAGAAATATAGACCTATTTGTTTGCTCCAAGTGTTGTTTAAGATTTTTACTAAGACTCTAACAGTTAGAACCGAGCCTGTAATGGGGAAATTAATTAACACATGTCAGACTGCTTTTATTAAAGGGAGGTTTATTGCAGATGGAGTGATTTTGTTACATGAGATCTTGAAAGAATCGAAAAGCCAGAAGCAGCAGGGTGTGGTGTTGAAAATTGACTTTGAGAAAGCTTATGACAAGGTCAATTGGTATTTTTTGTTTTACTATTGTAGGCAGAAAGGTTTCAGTGAGGATTGGATGATTTGGTTAAAAAGTGTTGTGGCTCAGGGTACTCTCAGTGTTAAAGTGAATGGGGAAACTGGCCCTTACTTTGGCAGTTATAAAGGGGTCAGACAAGGAGATCCTTTTTCTCCATTCTTATTCAATTTGGCTGGGGAATGTTTGGCTAAGATGGTGCTTAATGCACAGGCTGGTGGGTTGTTTACAGGGTTGGCTGATAATCTGTTTGATAAAGGGATTGCTATTTTGCAGTATGCTGATGATACCATCCTTTTTATTAAAGATGATCCAGAGGGGGCTAGAAACTTGAAGTTGCTGTTGTATTTGTTTGAATCCATGTCTGGTCTCAAGATTAATTTTGAGAAGAGTGAGGTGATGATGGTGTTGGATGATGAGGAGAAACTTTCCAATTATGCTGAAATGTTCAACTGTCAGAAAGGTAGTTGGCCAATTAAATATTTAGGGTTGCCGGTTTGTAGCAGGAGATGCATAGTGGCTGAGATGAGTTTTATTGGAGACAGGTTGAAGAAAAAGTTAGATGGATGGATGGGGGGTGCTTTATCTCTGGGAGGGAGGCATGTTAAAATCACTGCTTGTGTTTCCAGTGTGGCTGTTTATCCCATGACTATGTTTCTTCTACATAAATCAAATATGGAAGAAATTGAGAAACAAACTAGAGCCTTCTTTTGGTATGGGAAGGTGGGAAAAAGAAAATATCATCTGGTTAAATGGAAATATGTGTGTAGACCCATGAAAAAAGGAGGACTGGGGATTAAAAACATTAGACTTTTTAACATTTGCTTGCTTTGTAAGTGGTGGTGGCGCCTTGAAGCTGAGGAAGGTCCATTGCAAGTTTTTGTGAGAAAGAAGTATTTGAAGAGAGGAAGGATCAGTGATGTGAAACACAGGCAGAATGATTCTCCCTGTTGGAATGATTTTATTAAGATTAGGGATCTTTATTTGGCTGGTAGGAAAATGAAAATTGGTAATGGGGAGTTGACTAATTTCTGGCATGATGCTTGGTGTCTGGATATGCCTTTGAAGGATAAGTTCCCTGACTTGTTTGATATTTGCCAGAATCAAACGATCACTGTGGCTGATATGGCAAGAAAAAGGTGGTTGGATTATGATGGGTTGAATCATTAGGAACAATTGAAAAAACTGTTGTCTGGGGTGAGTTTGAATCAGGAAAAAGACAGGCCAGTGTGGATGTGGAATAAATCTGGCAAGTTTTCTGTTAAGTCGGTGTACACACATTTGTCGAATGTAGGGATTGATAGAAGTTTCAAACATCTGTGGAAAGCTAAAATTCCCCTGAAGATTAAAATTTGGTTGTGGCTTATTTGGCACAATGCTATTCTCACCAAAGATAACATAAGGAAGAAGAATTGGGTAGGAGATTTTACTTGTAGATTTTGTAGTGAGGATGAAAACTTTGGGCATTTGTTCTTTTCTTGTGTGGCAGCCAGATACGTTTGGGGGGTGGTTGCCAGAGATATTGGTGCTGCGAATAGGCCTGGGTCCTTTTCTCAGTACTTTTGGTGGGCTTCACAGTTTGTGGGCGTCAGCAGGAATGTGCAGATTACGGTGGTGGCGGCAATTTGTTGGGCTATTTGGAAGCTCAGGAATAGGGCTTTTTTTGAAAAAAAACTTATTAATTCGCCTGTTGATTTGGTTATATATGCCTGTGTGTTCATTCGTTATTGGGCAGGGCTACATGGGGAGGAAGACCGGGCGGTGTTGCAAGCTGGAGATGATACTCTGCAACAGAATGCGCTGGCTGATGCGGAAGCTATGGATGTGGCTCCTGTTCCTTTTCTGGGACTACCAGCAATCCCTGAAGATCGTACTCATGAAGCTCCGGAACTGGAAAGGGGGCGGGAGAAAAGAAGGAGAACCTGAAGAGCTGGTCTGTGAGAAGGTTGTGTTGGCGTCTCACGTGGCTTTCTTCGCTTGGTCTGATAGCTTCTCGTTGTGTTTGATAATACTGTTCCCCACTAGCCTGAGGGCGGTGTTCTTGCGTCTCCAGCCTTCTCCCTTTTGTCTGTTTAGTTTGCTTGGTTTGTAATATGGATTCCTTAAGTCGTTTTGACCCCCTAGGTGGGTCAGTACTAAGTTTGTGTGTTTGTGGTTGTTGTTCCGTTGTCTGATGATAATGGAACCCGATCCCTCTTTTTGGGGGATTGTATGAAAAAAAACTCAAGCCGTGCTTGAGTCCTGGACAACAGGTACTGTTGCAATTACCTTCCCCTGATTCCTTGTACCAGGTTCATGTTCGTGTGTTGCAGCGGAGTGTTCTACAGCAAGGCTTGCGCTCAATTCCGCAAGTCTTGATTCAATGGAGTGGTGCTGAGGAAAATATGGCTATTTGGGAAGATTTCAATCCACCGCAACAATATTTTCCTTTTTCTTCTACTTGGGGGGAAGCAGGAATTCAAGAACGGGGAAATATCAACAACCGAAATGCTACCGCGAGCAAGCTAAAGGGCGACAAGGAAGATCATTCAAGGCCTAAGATGAATATTTGGCCTCCTAGTTGGCTTGCACGCAATGTATGGACCAACGATGGGCCTTGCAAACAATGAGTGACGTCTTGAGTGCTATTTAACAGAAATGGTATTTGCCGCCCGCGGGCGGCACGGGTGGGAGCAAGCCCGGATGGGCTGGCCCAATTAGCGTTAGGATTTTTTTCTTTTATTTTTATCTGTTTTATTTTTTCTATTTTTTCTGTTTTGTTTTTTGTTTCTTTTTTTATTTTATTTTTGTTTACGTTTTTAAGAAACATCAATTTTTAAAGCTGTTTATTATCTTTTGAAAAAATATGTTTTTATGAATTTCGGTTCATGATTTTTAAAATTGGTTCATTATTTTGAAATTTGGTTCATGATTTTTGAATTGGGTTCATGATTTTTGCAATTTTGTTCGTATTTTTAATTTTTGGTTCATGGTTTTTGAAATTTGTTCATGATTTTTCTAAAATTGGTTCATGTTTTTCTAAATTGGTTTATGATTTTCTAAAATGGTTCATGCCTTTTTTGAAATTGATTCACAATTTTCGGAATTGGTTCATAATTTTCAAATTTTTGTTCATGATTTTTTTTTTGAAAATTTGCTCATGGTATTAAAAAAATCTTCACCAACACTCAAAAATCTGCACAATTCTTAAATCATAATTATGGAGAATGTTTAGAGTTTAAATAAAAATACAAAAAAAAGAATACAAAAAGAAAATCTTGTCACATGGGCCGGCCCACTTACCCCGCGTCTTCATGCGGCACGCGCGCCTGCTCCGCCTTGAAGCGGAATATAGCACATCCCCTATTTAAGGGTGTTAGCTACTAGATAGAGGGTTGGCTGGGAACAAAAGGAATGGATGGTAAGACCGTAGATACACGAACTTTGGTCGGGGTGGTTGGGAGGATCGAGCTTAATACAATTCCAATATCCAATACTGTATGTGTTCTAGTAGATAGATCCACAGGGATCTTACAATAGTATTGTAGACGCGTGTTTCACCTAATCAAGTACATAAAGGACAAGATCTGGAAGAATATCCTTGGTTGGATAGAGATAATCCTTTCGGTTGTAGGTGAAGGGGTGTTGATCAAATATGTGGTGCAAGCAATTGCTATGTTTGATATGTCCTGTTTCAAGCTGCCAAGAGGATTGTGCCAACATATCAACTCAATTATAAGAGGGTTTTGGTGGGGATCAAAGGAAGGAAAGAAGAAACCCCATTGGTTTTCTTGGGAGGCTATATATGACACAACCAAATTGTGATGGAGGTCTAGGTTTCAGGGATATGGAGCTCTTCAATTTGGCCCTGTTGACACGACATGCCTATAGTCTCCTTACATGTCCGAACACTTTAAGTGCAAGGGTATTAAAGGTTGTATACTTTCCTACATCTGATATTCTACAGTCTGAGCTGGGAGCTAGACTGTCTCAAATTTGGCAGGCCATTCATGAAGGCACATAAGTGCTCCAGCTAGGGTTAATAAGGAGGATTCGAAATGGCCGTGATACAAATATTTGGAGGGACAACTGGTTTCCAGGGGACCTGAGATTGCAGCCGTTTGTAGCAAAACAAGATACACCTCCGGTCCTCGTGTCTGAGTTGATTGATCATACTAGCAAATCCTGGAAAACTCCGCTTCTCGAGACACACTTCTTACCAATGGATGTGGAGGTGATCTGGTCGATCCCCATTGGAACTGACGACGATGTATGGGCTTGGCATTTTGAGAAACTGGGCAAGTTTTCTATACGGACAGCTTATCGGATGCTAGTAAGAACAAAGAAGGTTAGGGAAGCTAGCTTGGCTCGAGGGGCGAGCGAGCTCCAGCTCGAACAATGAGCAAGGAAGCTGGTCTTCTCTTTGGAAGACAAATGTCCCTTCTAAGGTTCGAGTCTTTCTTTGGCGGTTATCGCATCCATCCCTGCCTACAGGAACAACACTGCATCGACGCCATATGTCGGACTCGAGCGTTTGTGCATTGTGTCACGCGCCCATGGATTCTTGGCGCCACTCCCTGCTTGATTGCAGTATGGCCAGTAGCATTTGGGCTCTGATGGATGAGGAGTTAATCGAACATATAGCAACGAACAACTGTGCTAACACTCTCTCTCACGTCTAGGCTATTTTAGTCCTTAGCATGGGTTCGGTGTAGACCGTATAATCTTTTTTTTTTATAAACTGCGTGAGTAGGGTCTTGAACTTGAGACCTCTTGGCTCTGATACCATATTAAATTGATACACTAGTCATCTAAACCAAAAGTCCGAACTGATGAAAAAGACTAGACATGTATTGTATTGTTAACATGATCAACAGCCTCGTAATGCTGCTGGGAATCCTCGACCGCCTCGGTGGATTGCCCCTCCGAGCTCTATGTGCAAGGTAAACGTGGATACTGCTGTTTCTAAAACGAGAGCTTTGGGGCTGTTTCTGCCGTCTGCCGAGATGAGGCTGGAGTTTTTCTAGGTGCCTCAGCGAGAGCGATTGATGGTATTGTTGATCCGGCAACACTTGAGGCGTTTGTTTGTTCTGAAGGGCTGGCGCTGGCAGAAGACCGACTGCCTGGGTGATGAGGGGAGTCTGTCATCTTATGTCACAATCATTAATAAGATAGAGGAGAGAAGACGCCATTTTGAGGCTGCTGTAGCCTGTAGTAGTGCACGAGATGGGATCTTCAAATGTGGAAGTGCACGAGAAGAGATTTTCAAATGTGGAAGCTTATAATTTAGCTAGAAGTTCACTAAGTTTAGAGTCAGGTCGGCATATCTGGTTAGGCCTGACACCTGATCCAACTCTTGTACTACCTCCATACCGGTTTATTGGGCTAACACGGAGTTCAAGAAAACAGTTTGACATAAAATTTATCAATAAAACATTAGTTATATGTTACAAAAATTACCATTTAATTGATATTTAAAAGCTCTTTCCAATAATATATTTTTTATGACATATGATTCATATTTTATTGGTCAAATTTATAGTCAAACGTAATTTTTAGACTCCGTGTTAGTGCAATAAATCGGTATGGAGAGAGTACCAAACATTATTGATTAATAAAGAAGGGATCTGATTTAAAAAAAAAAAACCTAATCATGTAGAGGAGTGAATGAAATCCCCAATGTTGTGGGCTTGTGTATTTACTAGCTTGTGAATCTGAATATCAGGATAATAGTAAAAAAGCAGGATGATACAACCGAATTCTCCAAGGCACAATATAAGTTTAATCCCTTCGTTCCAGAGCCTAATTAGTACTAGTACTCCAACTCTCTGAAACACTCAATTCTTCATCTAAAAAAGCACTGAACTCTTTGCCATGTCATCGAGACGTGCTCCCTATTACAGCGCAAAATCAACCGAGGCAAGTAAGCAGAACTCGGTACAGGCATCATCGGTTACTCCAAAGCGACGGCCTCGAAGAAGACTGCCACGCTGTCGCTGTCCCTGGCATGCTTCTGCGCCGGAGCCGGCGGCGTTGGCACTGCGCCGGAGAAGTACCCCTTGGCCGCCTCCAGCAACGCGGACGCCACCTCCGCCGCTGTGCTTCCGTTGCGCTTGTCGTCGTCGCTGGCGGGAACCGCGGGGGCCATGGTGCCGTCGAACGGCGCCTCGCAGTAGACCATCGTGGCCACGAAACGCTCCATGCCGGCGGCCATCTGCTTCGCTTTGCTTCGGCTACTTGTTGCTCTAGCTTCTAACGCGATAGCTCTGAGTTTCTCGCTTGTCGTGCAATGCTTAGTTTGCGGCCGCGCGTGCACGTATATATACATGTCCTGCTCGTCTTCGTTTCTGACTCGGAATCGTCGGCCGGAAAGCGGAAACTGGTAAGCCGACCCCGTATGGAAGTCGGCGTCGCTATTCGGCCAGCACCTCCTCCCCTCCCGGGTGGGAAAACCCACACCATGCATAGTTCGGCCTGCCGCAGCCCATACTGCCGTCCATTGGACCGGCACCTCCCCCCACGATCGGGAGCTCCTACTTGACGCCTTAAACATACACTAACATGCAATGCTCAAGCGGGGTTTTTCGTAGATCACGCCAATGCGGCCCAAATAACAGGTAGTGTTCCGTGTTTTTTTATTATGCTTTCTTTTTTCTGATTATATTTTTTAAAAAAAATTTGAATATCTTAGACCTGAATTATCTTCAATTTTACAACTTTTTTCAAATATAAACATCATCAAAATCTAAACATTTTCTTAAATTCGAACATTTTCAAAATTGAAACATACAGCCGTCCATTGGACAGACATTGTCCCCCAAGCCCCCACTCTTCCCAAGGTGAGGGCCTACGTCCCGCCGCTCAACACGAGTGCTATTAGGCTCCGCAGGGGTAATTAGTTTATGGTTGAAAGAACATGTTTGGCCCCCATGTGTGGTTTTGGTAATTAATGACAATCTTTATGGACTAATGTGTGTATTAAGTTATACTTGTAGGATTTGTCCATTGACATCGCTTGGAGAATGTGTTGGCTTTAAGGTCGATGAAATGCAAAGAAGATATGTTGTGCAAGCTCAATATGCGAGGTCGATGATGAGGAATTAAGAAAGGCGTTACATCTTGAGAAGGGCAAGAACATCTACATCGAGTTCAAGTGGAATGCTCAAGACAAAGGTATAATCTTGATAGGTTTTCCCTTTTGCCGGTCTCACGTTATATGTGTGAGACCGGGTTTAGGATAGATAACCGTACTATCAAGAGGGGCTCTCGTATGAGTAATTCGGTCACATCGTTCGGAGAGAGCTCAAACCTTTGCATACTTGCATCATCGTATTTGATTGTTATTTGGTCTTATCCATGTGAGGATATAGAGCTTGTGGTAATCTCCATAACAAGCTCTTGTTCATCAAAATCGGATCTCCCATATGTATCTTGTTGCGATTTTGATTTATGGTGGTTTTCCGGTGTCTCACCAAGTGAGGTATCTCACATTATATTACTTGATACATTCTTATTTGGTGATAACCAATATTTCCACTTTTTATTAGAAAGCCCTTGTTGTACTCTATCAACGCAATTGGAATCGGGTCAATCGGAGTCACCAATCAAAAGTTATGAGCGTTTGAATATTTGCCAATTCAATTCTCTAAAAGAAAAGAAAAAGATATTTTCTGGACCGTCCGGTACTACCGGGTCCAGTACCGGACGCGCTTGTTTCAGCCCACTCATCCACTGTCTGGTTCGGCCCCTGCAGCCGGCACTACCGGACCGGCCAGGTACTACCGCCCGGGTGGGCCGGTACTACCGGCCGGCCCAGGTAGATCTGATCCACTCCAGCCCGCCGCTTCGCTGGCTCCACCATGCACGCTCGCTTGCCTCGCTTGGCCCGCCGCGCCTGCCCGCCTGGCCCCGTATCGCACGCTGCCGCACGCGCACGCCGTGCCTGCAGCCTCGCCCAATCCCAATCGCCCCGCTCGCGTTGACTCCCGCCCCTGCGTCTGCTGGGCCCCGCACTGGCGCAAGCGCACGCCCGCTCGCTCTGCTCTGCCCAAATCGACCGCGCGCGCTGTGCCGCTGTTGCTTGCTGGCCCCACCCTGCATCGCTACTGCTGTTGCTGCCATGCGCGCCTGTAGCTGCTGCCGCTGTTGCTCACTGGCCCTTGCGTTGGCCCCACCCTGCCATGCGCCCGCTTGCTGCTCTCGCTGGCTTACTTGCCTCGCTGCGCGCACGTACGGCCACAGGCCCCATCCCGCTGCTGCTCTGCTGCTTTTTTTGTGGAGCGTGCGAAGGTTAAATCCGGTAGTACCGTACCGTTCCGAAAAATTGCCCCAACGGCCATATTTTTGCGGCCCTATTTAAGGCTTTGCCCGTTTTGAGTTTAGATTGCTCCTCTCTTATCTATTAGGCTAAACTTTGTCCACACTTGCTCTAGATCTTGAAGGTTGCCTAATATTTTCCCTCCGATGATTCTTGCCCATATTTGAGTGGAAGAGAGAGGAGATCTAGACCCACGTTTTGACCTAACCGATTTATCTCTTTGTGAGTGCATCTTTGGGGATCTAGATTTTGGAGGATTTTGTGTCTCTCTTTGATTCTTCCTCTCTTATTCCCCCAATAGCTTTAGTAGCTTTGTTGGAACTTGAGAGTGAGGGATTTGAGCATCTTTGTGGTGTTCTTGCCATTTGCATTTGGTGCATCAGTTTGAGTTCTCCTCGGAGGATTTGGTTTGAGTTGCTCATTGGAGCTTGTCCCTCTTGGGTTCTTAGAACCCTAGACGGTTTTGTGGCCTTGGTGGCATTTGTTGGAGATATGCCCAAGAGACAATAATAAAGTGGTTATTATCATATCTTCATACTTATGATAAATGTTTACATACCATGCTATAATTGTATTAACCGGAAACATTAATACTTGTGTGATTTGTAAACATAAAAGAGTCCCTAGTAAAGCCTCTTGTTAAACTAGCTTGTTGGTTAATATATGATCATGGTTTCCTGATCATGAACATAGAAGATGTTATTAACAATAGGTTCATATCATTAGGAAAATGATGTGATGGACATACTCCTATAGTTAAGCGTAGCATAAAGGTCAAGTCATTTAATATAGTTCATTTGCTATAAGCTTTCTGATACATAGTAACCTAATTCCTTCGACCATGAGATCATGTTAATCACCATCACTGGAAGGATGCTTTGATGACATCAAACACCACACCGTAACTGGGTGGCTATAAAGGTGGCATTGAGTGTTCGGAAAGTATGTGTTGAGGCACATGGATCAAGAGTGGGATTTGTCCATCCATATGACGGATAGATATACTCTAGGACCTCTCGGTGGAATGTCATCCAATTAGCTTGCAAGCATGTGACTAGCTCACAAGGTATCACATATCACGGGAACGATAAAAGAGTACTTATCTGTAACGAGGTTGAACTAGGTATGCAGAGATACCGACAATCAAAACCTCGGATAAGTAAACTATCGTGAGACAAAGGGAAATTGGTATCGTATGTAAGTGGTCCATTCGATCGCAAAGAAATCGTAGAAATACGTGGGAGCCATATGAATTTCCAGATTCCTCTATTGGTTATTGATCGGAGAAGTGTCTCGGTCATGTTCGCATAATTCACGAACCGTAGGGAGACACACTTAAGGATTCGATGTTGTTGAGTAGTTATGGAATGATGAGTAAGAGACTGAATGTTGTTCGGAGTTTCGGATGGGATCCGGGATATCACGAGGAGATCTGGAATGGTCCGGAGAATAAGATTCATATAAGGAAAGTCCTGTTTTGGAGTTAGGGAATGATTCTGGTGTTTTCATCGGGAATGTTCTAAAAGGTTCCGGAATGTCCGGCACTCCGGAGGGGAAGGGTACATGAATGTGTCATGACAATGTGGAATGGTTGCATCATGTACTAGGTCACTTGGCTGGGCAAAAATAAAGGGAGAAATCAAATTCTAGTTTGAAAGTCAAACGCCAATTTGAAAAAGTCAAACGACAAGTTTGTTTGGTGGAGGGAGAGTAGGAAACCTACTTGGGGAGGAAGTCCCACTCCCTCCACCCGCCGGCCAAGGAGGAAGAGTTGGAGGAGGACTCCCTCCTCCTAGCCGCCTCCCTCCCACCTATAAAATAAGGGGCAGGTGTGCCCCTCTCCCCTACACCCAACTCACCTCAAACCCTAGTCCTAAGCCGCCGGCCTCCTCCCAAGTCGCCGCCGCCTAGGGTCCTCCCAAGTCGCCGACTAGGGTTTCCCCAAACCCTAGCCGCCGGCTACACCTCTCCCCTTGGTGCCTCTAAACCCTAGATCACCAAGGCCTCTCTCATACTCCACCATACTCGCTCCGGCTTAAGGCGAAGCCCTGCGAGATCTCCCCTCTACTTCTGACACCACGCCGTCGTGCTGCCGGAATCGCGAGGAGAGTGCTACAACCTCCGCTGCCTGCTGGAACAAGCGAGAGGAAGGTCTTCATCGAGTACCGAACATGTGACCGACTGCGGAAGCGCTGCCGGAACGCAGCGCCGAAAGGATCGTCTATGCGATCTTGAGATCGGAAGTGTACGACTACATCATCCACGAGAATATGCTCTCGTTAACCGCTTTGGATCTTCGAGGGTTAGTATTCTATCGACTCGTTGCTACAATCTAGTAGATAGATCTTGGCTTGATCATAGATTGGATCTTGATTGTGTGTTCATGCGGTAGAATTTTTTTCCATGCTACGAACCCCTATAGTGGTATCAGAGTCGTGGCTATATGTAGATCTGTTGCACGAGTAGAACACAATGTTCATTGTGGGTGTTGATGCTTTTGTTGTCGATTGCTTCTTGTGTACTTTGCATCTTGCGGGATGGTGGGATGAAGCGGCCCGGGCTAACCTTACATGACATCGTTCATGGGACTTGCTCCACGCTTGACATGCAACTTGTATTGCATAAGTGGCTTTGCGGGTGCCTGTTTCTCCCAACATAGTTAAGATTCAATTTACAACGGGTGATTGATAATACTAGTATCAACGTTGTGGTTCTTGTTCGTAAGTTAGAACGATAATTATTGAAAGCCCCAAACCACGTAAAATATGCAAAGAAAATTAGAGGCGTCTAACTTTGTTTTGCAGGGTGTGCTGTGATGTGATATGGCCATGATTATGATTATATTTGATGTATGCAATGTTCCTTATTGTAAGTTGGCAACCGGCAGGATCCATATGGTTGTCTTTAAATTCTGTTAAGACTCGTGTGTCTATTCAAAGTAGTTGTAATAGTTGAAGCTGGTGGACGACAACCATGGAGCGGAGTCATTGACCTTGATGCAATGCCGGTGATGATAGAGATCATGTTCGTGCTTGAAGATGGAGATTGGAAGCACAAGAAGAAAGGCCATATCATATCACATATTATGAATTACATGTGATGTTAATCCTTTTATGCATCTTGTATTGCTTAGTTCACGACGGTAGCATTATAAGATGATCCCTCAAGCACAGAATTTCAAGTTTAAATGTTCATCCTTAGTAAGCACCGTTTCTAAAGCTCGTTGTTTCGAAGCACCACGTGATGATCGGGTGTGTTAGATTCTGCGAGTGTATACAACGTGAGCAAGCCAGATTTGCTCATGCGGAAGCTAAGGTTTGATCTTGACGAGCCTAGCATGTACAGACATGGTCTCGGAACACGGATCATCGAAAGGTAAAGCATGAGTCATATAGTAGATATGATGAACATGTTGATTGTTCGCCGTTGAAGCTACATCAACTCTCGTGATGATCGGTTTTGATGTGGTGGATTTGGTTTGTGTGATCACTAAAACAATGTGAGGGATATTGTTTTGAGTGGGAGTTCAACAGCAATATGATTAAAAGTTGAACACTATTTATCATAAATTAAATCAAAGTAAATTTGCATAGTTGTTGTAGTCATTGGCATCCGTTTACCACCTTGCGCTTAGTTTTAATTAAGATAATAGAACTATAGAATTCTGGTTAGTTACTTTACGAACTGGTATCATATTGTTTTGAAGTGTTAATATAAAGTTTAAAAGTCCTATTGCAAACTTTCTGTAAGTTCCTGTTACTCCATGAAGTTTAATAATTGGTATTAAATCAAGAGTGAAAATTCCAAGTGTTAGTATATAAGTATCATGTTTATCTCCATGATTCTTGATATTCGAAAGATAGTTTCAATATCAAGGTAATCTAGGAGTTGAAAGAGTTGTTTCAGAAACCATGATGTGTGGAAGATATTGTGATATCTGAAACGAAGTTTTGGTTGCAACATGATAGAGTATAATATGGCAAAATTCATGTTCTCATATTTAATGAGAATTTGCAAAAGGTTGGAGACACTAGTTGTCCTAATCCTCCAAAAGGCTTTGGAGAGCAACATTATACTCGCGATTCACCGTTACAAGCTAAAAGTAGCTTGATCATGGATAATTCCATAATAAGGGTGAATATTTGATGTAGGTAAAATGTTTACTACACCAAAAGATTACTAAAGAATGAAATTTGAAAGAACACCAAAAATTTGATGATGGTGATATACTTCAAAGTGCAAGTCCAAAGACATTGGTATTTTACTATACATGCTTTGGACTATGTGTCATGTATATGGCTCCACTATTGATGTTGATATATTCTTTCAAACAGAAAAGGAAATACTGAAAGAGAATCTCATAAATATATGGCAGAAAAGAAAAGACTAGAATTGTTCAGCTTAAGTATATAGACGATATACATGTTATGGATATATTCTTTGCTTATTAAACAAGGTGGTTCTTAAGTATTTGATACTGAATTTGTTGGTGTGAATCGTCATACGAAACAACACAATTCATGAACTACAATGGCCTAAGTAACTAGCAAAAGAATATGTGATGGTGTTCATCGAGAACAAATAAAGGGTTAGCGTGCTGCTTGTTAAACATCAAAGCTTGCCTTCAAGATTTGTTTTATCAGGTATTATGAGAACAAAAGGGTTGTTCAAATAATTGCCGTAATCCATAAAAGATGGATGATTCACAAATCTCATTGGAGAAATCACATCCATAAAACTAGTGCTAAAAATGTCGAAAGACAAATTGATTGAAAGATCACTTAGGAAGTGACATCACCGTTTAAATTATATTGGAAAGAAAACATGAAGAAACTCCATGTGGATGGAATTTTGGAGTCTTTTTATTTTTGATCAAATGACGCTTGTGAAACTTTCCTAGAGATAATTAAAACTTCGTTCATAGGCCAAAAGGGAACGAATGACTAGCTTACTGGAACTTGTACATATTGTTGTATGAAGTCCATTATGTATAGTCAAGAGCGATGGATTTCAACTTCATATGCTTTCTCCGAAAATTTGAGTGAATATATGAATATTTACTTAATAAGGATGAAGTATGAAACATTTGAAAAGTTCAAAGACTTTCAAGATGAAGTGCAAAATCATTGTAACAAGAATATAAATAGTTTATGATAAGATCATAAAGGAAGATATTTGAGTTACAAGTTTAGCATAAACACCTAAGATTTAAGGAATCGTTCCGTGGATTTGCATTTCCCGAAACACCATAAGAGTATGGAGTGTTCAAGATATGTAATTAAACCTTGTTTGACATGGTAAGATCAAAGGTGTAATTCATAAAACTGCCATTATATTTTAAAGATTAAAAGCTTTAGAGACTACCATTTTTCCACTGAAAAGAGCTCCATCATAATCCGTTGAAATTACACCATATAAAGTTATGGTTTGGGATAAAACCCAAGTTGTCCTTTTTTAAATATTGGTATGCTATGCATAAGAAAGATGTTTGCAACCAAAGTCGGATGAACCTGTCTTTGTATGTTATTTCGAATAACTGTTAAGTATTCCTCCATAATATCAGAGACAAAAATGTTTGTCGCTTAGAACGTCAAGTTTCTTTGAGAAGGAATTTTTCATGAAAAGATAAATGGGAGGACAATAGAACTTTGATAGGTTAAAAGAACCCTAGCTATATGTGCAAAGTTGCGCAGCGCCGAAAAGTGTTCCGGAGGCAGCAACAATGCTCATGGCTCATGTGCCTCAAAAGTTGTGGTTACGGAGGTCAAAGTTTCTATTGAACCAAGTAGGTCGGGTAAACAATCAAATACCAAGATTTGAGGGTTGAATCATTATTTGAAAATAATGAACGGACTACATGCAAAGAAGCGATGATGGGCCCTGACTCCGTAAAATGGCTTGAAGCCATAAAATCCGTGATTGTTCCATACACGAGAAATCAAGATTTGAACTTGAAGGACCCTCGATAAAGGTGTAAGACCTTACAATCGTGTTTGGATCTATAAAGAAATAGACATGGATGTTTCACATCTATGAAATAGTCGACATGTTGGGAAAAAGTTCACAACAATGTTCAAAGGTTGATTATGACAAGATTTGATCTTTCATAGCGATATTTAGTCTAGACGGATTAATGTAGCAACCACTACATATAATTTTGTTATGTGGTAGTTGAATAAACAAAACAAGTTCTTCTAATAGAATTGTTACCTAGGACGTGTGCATAACGCGGTCCATAGGGTTTTGTTAATTCAAAGGATGCTAAAAGCATATGCAAACTTCAATGGTAATGGTTGAAGTAAGCATCGCGGAGTTGGAATCTTCACTATGATGAAACTGTTAAAGGAGTTTAAATTCGTCGGAGACGATGAAGATGCTTGCATTTGCAAGAAATTAAGTGGGAGCGCTAAGACATGTTTCTAATACATTATGTGGAAGACATATTGTTGATTGGAAATGATGTATCTTTTATTAACACATATTAAGAATTTCATCCCGATGAAAGACTTAGGCAAAACCCAAATATTTGGCATCAATAGACGCTAATATGATTGTGCTGAAAGTACATAGATGATGTATTGAATGAGTTCAATATAGAAACTACAAGAAAGGTTCTTGTCGCACATAAAGGATTGAATGAGTTCAATATTGATGATATATTCAAGTGTATTGACACTTGGTAAGTGAAAAAAAAAATTCAAGTATAGATTGATACTTGATGTATGAAATCACAAAGAGTATTTATATCAATCATACTGTGATATGTACAAATTCAGATATGTCCTATGCTCTAAATGTTATGAGCATATACCAGAATGATTTATAAGATGATCATTGGACGATAGTAAGGATATTCTTATGATCTTTTGGAAGAACTAAGAGTATATTATTTTGTAGAAGTGGCAAATAGATGGTTAGTTCATTGTAAAAGTACTACATTGATACTAGTTTTGTCACAAAGTACAAATTAAGTTTATCTCAATATTAACTAAGGGTGGCACAATGTAATGGAAAGTAAGTTCCATAATGGATTTGGATGAGTTCCAAAGTTAAGACATTGTGACAAATACTACAAAAAAAGGCTGAGTATATGACTGCTATTATAGCAGCTAAAGAGGGCATTTGTGTCAAGTAATTTGTTATCAAACTAGGTGTAGTTCACAGCGGGATAATACTATGAAGATATATTGTACGACAATATTATCAACATGTTTTAACCCCAAAGAACTAAAGGTCTCACCAAAGGACCAAATTTATACAAAGCCATCTCGTTAGAGAATGAGTGATGCGTAGAGACGCAAAGACATGCAATTACACACGGACCTGGAAGTGTCAGATCCGGAGATTAGTTGACCACTAGCAATCGTGTACATACAACACCGGAAAGCCATAGGTGTTGAATACACAAAAGGTTTGAAACTAGATTATTGACTCTAGTGCAAGTGGGAGACTGTTGGAGATATGCCCAAGAGGCAATAATAAAGTGGTTATTATCATATCTTCATACTTATGATAAATGTTTACATACCATGCTATAATTGTATTAACCGGAAACATTAATACTTGTGTGATTTGTAAACATAAAAGAGTCCCTAGTAAAGCCTCTTGTTAAACTAGCTTGTTGGTTAATATATGATCATGGTTTCCTGATTATGAACATAGAATATGTTATTAACAACAGGGTCATATCATTAGGAGAATGATGTGATGGACATACTCCTATAGTTAAGCGTAGCATAAAGATCAAGTCATTTAATATAGTTCATTTTCTATAAGCTTTCTGATACATAGTAACCTAATTCCTTCGACCATGAGATCATGTTAATCACCATCACTGGAAGGATGCTTTGATGACATCAAACACCACACCGTAACTGGGTGGCTATAAAGGTGGTATTGAGTGTTCGGAAAGTATGTGTTGAGGCACATGGATCAAGAGTGGGATTTGTCCATCCATATGACAGATAGATATACTCTGGGCCCTCTCGGTGGAATGTCATCCAATAAGCTTGCAAGCATGTGACTGGCTCACAAGGGATCACATATCACGGGAACGATAAAAGAGTACTTATCAGTAACGAGGTTGAACTAGGTATGCAGAGATACCGACGATCAAAACCTCGGATAAGTAAACTATCGTGAGACAAAGGGAAATTGGTATCATATGTAAGTGGTTCATTCGATCGCAAATAAATCGTAGAAATATGTGGGAGCCATATGAATTTCTAGATTCCTCTATTGGTTATTGATCGGAGAATTGTCTCGGTCATGTCCGCATAATTCACGAACCATAGGGAGACACACTTAAGGATTCAATGTTGTTGAGTAGTTCTGGAATGTTTAGTAAGAGACCAAATGTTGTTCGGAGTCTCGGATGGGATCCAGGATATCACGAGGAGATCCGGAATGGTCCGGAGAATAAGATTCATATAAGGAAAGTCCTATTTTGGAGTTAGGGAATGATTTCGGTGTTTTCATCGGGAATGTTCTAGAAGGTTCCGGAATGTCCGGCACTCCGGAGGGGAAGGGTACATGAATGTGTCATGACAATGTGGAATGGTTGCATCATGTACTGGGTCACTTAGCTGGGCAAAAATAAAGGGAGAAATCAAATCCTAGTTTAAAAGTCAAACGCCAATTTGAAAAAGTCAAACGGCAAGTTTGTTTGGTGGAGGGAGAGTAGGAAACCTACTTGGGGAGGAAGTCCCACTCCCTCCACATTCCGGCCAAGGAGGAGGAGTTGGAGGAGGACTCCCTCCTCCTAGCCACCTTCCTCCCACCTATAAAAGAAGGGGCAGGGGTGCCCCCTCTCCCCTACACCCAACTCACCTCAAACCCTTGCCCCAAGCCGCCGGCCTCCTCCCAAGTCGCCGATGCCTAGGGTCCTCCCTAGTTGCCGACTAGGGTTTCCCCAAACCCTAGCCGCCGGCTACACCTCTCCCCTTGGTGCCTCTAAACCCTAGATCACCAAGGCCTCTCTCATACATCCACCATACTCGCTCCGGCTTAAGGCGAAGCCCTGCAAGATCTTCGCTCTACTTCCGACACCACGCCGTCGTGCTGCCAGAATCGCGAGGAGAGTGCTACAACCTCCGCTGCTTGCTGGAACAAGGGAGAGGAAGGTCTTCATCGAGTACCGAACGTGTGACCGACTGCGGAAGCGCTGCCGGAACACAGCGCCGGAAGGATCGTCTACGCGATCTTGAGATCGGAAGTGTACGACTACATCATCCACGAGAATCTTCTCTCGTTAACCGCTTTGGATCTTCGAGGGTTAGTATTCTATCGACTCGTTGCTACAATATAGTAGATATATCTTGGCTTGATCATAGATTGGATCTTGATTGTGTGTTCATGCGGTAGAATTTTTTTCCATGCTACGAACCCCTATAGCATTGTGGCCTTGGTGGCATTTGTTGAGGCCTTTTGTGGCGTTTGTTGGGAGCCTCCAATTAAGTTGTGGAGAAGTGCCCCAACCTTGTGAGAGGTTTCAGTTGCCACCGACAAGTGCACCGATAGTGGAAGCGTGGATCGATCCCGTTGGGGTGAGATTCACCGGAGAATAAGGGAGGCCTTTTGTGGCGTTGGTGGTTTGATACCATCCCCTCTCCAAATGAGACGTACTCCATGTTGGGAGGAACTCGGTAAAATATCGGTGTCCCCGCGTGCCTCGGTTTTCTCTATACTCGAGCTCTTTACTTATGCACTTTAGATTGTGATAGACTTCGTGCTTGAAGTAATATATATCTTGCTATCACTTTGTTGCTTGTATTGCTTAGCATAAGTTGTTGGTGCACATAGGTGAACCTTAGTTGTTTCTAGGTTGTTCTTAACAAAGCAAACACTAGTTTTATTCCGCCTTTGTTGAGCCACTCTAGGAAAAGTTTTAATCGCCTATTCACCCCCCTCTAGGCGACATCCGTATCCTTTCAATGGTCCTCAAGTTGGAGAGCTCGCACTCCAAGAGGACCAAGTTCCTTGCAATCATTCCTATTCGAAAAGCTATCAAGCCAATTCATGATAGGGGTTGTTTGTGTGAATATCGGCTAAACTAAATTTCCCCATGGAATTCCTCGTTAAGGAGTCGGTTTAGTTCCGTTTGTTAGGATTATTCATTATGGTAGTGCCATCGTGTCTAAGTCCCGTCTGGAATTGTTGGGGACAGCAAATCCCACTCTATACTTTCGAAACCCTAGCCCTGGCACTAATTCCAGCGGCGACCATGGCGGCAACGCAAGCATCCCTCTTTATCCCTCTCTCAACAACACCCAACATGTCTAGCGAGGTCAAGATGAGCTAGCCTGGCTAGGTAGGTGCCTACTTCAGCGTTCGGTGATGGGCCTAGGCCAGCTTCGATGACGCGAGGCTCCAGAGCATTGCGCCAGACCAATGAAGCAACGGCAAAATCTTCTACCCGGTAGAGTTAGGAGGTCAGCTAGAAGTCTTGTATCCAAGCACCACCGAGCAACTTCATGAAGAGAAGAGCTAGCTCGGCGGAGGAGTCATAGACGACGGCGTGAGAGCGCCTCAACAAAACCTCGAATATTGCAGGGGGCTTCAAGGGAGAAATCTACCGTCAGCGAGAGGAGATAGTGGTAATTTTTTTGTTATGTGTTACTATTGTTACTAGTTGTTTAAGTGTCCAAAAATAGTACATAATGAACTAAAATTTCTCTTTTTTGCGAATATATGGAGTACACACGATTCAGAGGACCTATATGAATTCAAAATATTATTCCATAAGTACATCGCTAGACTAGATATGGCTTGGAGAGCTACATGTGGGCGCATGTTGTGAAAATATTTTTGAGTTCCAAGGAGATTGTGTCTGCTTCACAACCGGTTGATATGCTTCATATAAGGATTTCTTGGGGATCCAAACATAACTAAAAATTAGGGCGGAATGGACAAAAATAACCCTAAAAAATAACAATTTCACGAAATGAACTCCGGCCAAAAGAAATTCACGGAACTAACCCTTTTTGCAACGCCATATAGCCTGGCGCCGCACCTTGAAGAGCGGCGCCATTACGCCTGGCGCCGCGCACCTCCCAGCGTGGAGCCCCGCGGGCCCGGGCCCGCTAGTGCGGCGCCTTGTAGCATGGCGCTGCACTGTGTAGTGCGGCGCCGTTGCGCCTGGCGCCGCACTTTAGGTCTTGTACCAGCGTGGCGCCAGCCCTCCCCAGACCCAGCCCATTCCCTCTCGCACACACAGGAGCTGCAGCGGCGGCGGTGGCGGCTCTTCTCCCCCCTCCACCTTCTCCCTCCTAGTGTCCAAATCAGAAGCCTCTCTCCGTGGAGTTCGATCCCCCCAAGTGCCTTGAGGTATTCTTCCCCTTCATCTTTGATTTGACCCATTAATTTCTTGTTTTGGTCCATATCTTGTAAACCCTAGTTTGTTTTCTAAGATGCATGGTAGAATGTTCTTGTACTGGCATATGGGTTGGTATTGTGTTAATGTTAGCATGGGTATCTATTGAGTGTGTTGACCATGGTATTGTTGTTGTGATTATGTTAGGCATGGCAAGAATTGTTCATGTTCACCATGTAGACAAGGAGGCTTTTTTGAGAGGTAACATAAAACCGGACCCGGACGAGCTCGATTTGGTGTTTGAGCGTACTCCAACATATGCCGAGTTCTTGGAGCAATTGAGGATTGAATTGAAATGGATGGACCCAAAGGATGATATTGAGTTGGAGGGAAGACATAATGTTGGCTTGGGAATGCATGTCCGTTGGAAGACCATGCGTATCTTCTCCGAGGCCCGTTGGCTTGCATACAAGGAGGTGGTGGCCGAATCACTAGACAAGGCTCTTGATCTATTTGCCACCAAGAAAGTTGGTATTTCATTGTCTTTGGACTTAAACCGTATGGCATCCCCATTGCGTACTATGAGTCCTCCACCCGTAGACCAAGAGCTAAGGTGTAACACCCTCAGAATCGGCCCTATGCAAGTTTCAGCGCTTCCCGCCAAAACCCGCATAGAAACGATTCAAAGGTGCCCACCAGGCACTTGCGTGCGGGTGGAAAACGAAGTAATACCATTACACAATAGTCCTCGATGGAACCCACAAAACATATATATATATATACAACAGCGACTCAATGAGTCAAGAATACAGATATACAATACAAAGATCCAAATCACCTTTAAAACGATATAGCGTCCGAGTACGGACAAGATGCAAATTGAGCTAAGAGCCCTGAAGAATAACCAATGGCGTCCATAACCCTGCCCAGGCCAAGCCGGAAGGGTAACCCTGCTAACGACGTCGATCTCAAAACCTGCTTAAACAAAAGGGGTGCCGACAAAGGGCAAAGGAAAAAGAGAGAGCGGTCAGTACTGAGGCTAGTACACGGCGAGACTAGAATTCGGCGGTCCTCGCCTACATAGGTATGGTGGACTGAGCGGCAGCGCAACATGCACTAAACAACCTATAGAGACTCGATATAACTGTCGGCTATCAGAAAGGGATAAGAAAGACCTATTCGGAACCAACCTGGTACTACCACCAAACATACCCATCCTGGTATTTCCCCCTCGAGACCAAACGAGGAAGTCAACCGAGGAACTCACACCGTTGGCAGTTTTATTTATTCAGTTATCGTTGCAGCAATTACTAGTCAGGTATAGATAGTCATCCTGATATAATAAGCAGTGGGCACTTTTAGTTAACCATTCCGTTGTAGTTGCAACACTTACTAGTCAGATACAAATAGCATGAGATATCCCAAACCCAACAGTTGTTGGCACTTTTATTTAGCCATACCGTTGTAGTGGAGCTGATTACTAGTCATATCGGATACAAGTCAAATTATAACAGTAAACTTTAGTTATAGTTTTCTATGACCGAGAACTGTGCTCCAAGTCGTCCATAACCGCGGACACGGCTTCTCGAAAAGATTTAACCCTGCAGGGGTGCACCAAAGTTCCCACACGCACCTACACCCTTGCTGTCAGATCAGGTAGGTACAAGATCACAAAACATACACCCAACGTATGTCGACGGGGTTTCGGACACGACGTTTCCCAGACCCAAAGCAAGCACGGGGGGCCACCCCACTAAGCTACCCGCAACGAAGTCGGCCGGTCTCCGAGACGGACTCAGGGTTTGTGTAGACGGCTGTAAACGACTGGGAACCCGAAAAGATGACTGGGCTTGTCGATACAGCGAAAACGTGTCACGGACCTAAACAGTACAGGTGCTCCTCGCACAATCGTAAATAAAGCAGTAAAGCATGGCATAAGTACAGGATAGTAATAAAGCCCCAAACTACTTGTGGCCCCCAGTACAATACTTTGAAATCGGGTACTAATCGATGGGGGTGCCCATACACCCCACCTGTGGTTAGCGCGCTCGATCTCGGAACAGGTGTCAAGAACTCGGGGTCCTACGGGACACCAGTGAGCGGTTAAAATCCAAATATTGTCTATTACCCACCGGTGCCTCTGCATTTACCTACTTTCAATTTTAGTTATTAAACAGTAATTAAAGTTATAATCATCCCCAACATTAAACATGCGGCAATACTCCAACAACTGTGGTACTGGACGACACGCAACAACACTTGAGCAAGCGACTACGACGCGCAAGTCCAACTATCTACCAAACAACAGGTAATAGGATGTGTCCAGGGCAATATAAGGCTGCAAGGGATATCACGGGTACGAAAACTAGAGCATCGCAACACAGATAGCAATAGATCAACAGGAGGGAATAAATACTATAAAAGCAAGATGGGTAGAAAGGCGGAGATGCTCGCCTGAAAACATTGCCGAAGGTTCACCGGAATCAGGTCGACACTCGCATCAACTCATCGGCCTTGTCCGTGAAGAAGCAAAACACTAGCACAAACACCGGATGCACTATTTAATACTACGGCAAAAGATCGGGCATGATGCAGGTATGATGTATGACATGGCAGGCATGTGATGCAATTAGGCCATATTAAGCGGAACCAGGGTCCCGACAATTATTCAGATGGTTCAAGTTATTTAACTACCCCGCAATTTAAATGTTGTCTTAACATGGCAGAAAATAGCACCGGTTAGCTACACGAATTTAAATGGAGACAAACTAAGACTAGAATAGCCCGCATATGGCCTCCATATTTAATTTAGGTGAATCGTTGAAACACCCCCCAAACACCCACATATATGTATGCGACATGTACAAATTAATATGCAACAAGTTTTATATATAGCATTTATAAAATAGGGCTCGGGAAAAGGTTCACACATCTGGGTTCGGAAGATCTTGGTTCCGGGGGTTCGGGGTTCGACAGGGTTCGTCGGGGATCGGTTCGACGGGAAACGAGGTTCGGACTCCGGGATTTAGGGTCTTCGGATCTGTGAAGGAGATCATGGCGTTCCGAGGAGAAGATCTTGGCGTGCCGAGGGTTCGGTCTTCAAATCCCGGGAAGGATGTCTTGCGGTTTCCCGTGAAGGCGATCTTGACGCTCGGTGCCCGTGAAGTAGAACTTGTCGTTCCGACACCATCACATCCGATCTTCGGTTGGAGTCTTGTCGTCCGTCTTTTGTCCGTGGTGAACTTGACCGATGGTCTTCGGGTCCGTGACGGCGTCCTCGTTGGTACGTGTCGAAGATCTTATCGTTGATGACAAACTTGGATACCGGGTCTTGTCCACTAAGAGGGTTAGAAGATCTTGTGGCAGCATCACCACTAACCCACCCTCACCACCACACCAACAGTTCAGAGCACACCGGCTCTCAGCGAACCACAACGCACGAGAGTGCGTAGGCAGAAAAATAGCCGAGCGCAGACGCTCAAGCAGCAAACGAAACAGAGAAATGCGACAGGCCGGAGGCTTGGCGAACGTTGTGGACGGCCTCGAGGCCTTGGGCACCTGGCCACACGGTCAGAGACGGAGAGGTGTAGATCTTGGTCACCGGACTGCCGGAACACGGCACAGGAGCCGACGGCTGAAGGCAGATGTAAGCACGACGCTCACTAGCTACGGCGGCAACACGCGGGAGAAGGTCGGAGGTGGAGAAGACAGGGCCTTGCTGGTACTGTGAGGTGAGTACGGCAGGCGCAACGACGCGGGGCAGAAAGCCAGGCGACGTTGGAGCGTGCTAGGGCGAGGTCAGCGAGGTCCTGGCGATGCGGGGAGCTTGCGGAAGAGAAGGGGCTGAGCCGATGGGCGGGCTCCACAGGGCCTAGAAGAGAGCGAGGCCAGGGACGGCGGCTCGCGGGCGTGGCACAGAGGCCAGACGACGGGGAAGGACGGATCCAGTAGGCGGCGACCGGGGTGACGAGGTGACGCGGCGGCATCCTACGAGGAGAGGGTCCGCTGGTCAAGGGAGGCGGGGAAAGTGCGGGGGTGCGATGAGGGGCTCGCGGCGGCGGTCGAACGCAGGGTGGGAGCAAGATGAGAGGGGTGGGATGCGGGGAGAGAGGAAGGGTTGCGGGAGGCAGGTGGCCGGTGGGGCGTGGGACCCGGGTCCAGGCTAGCGGCGGGACTGGCACATGCGGCTGTGTGTGGAGGAATGATGTGGTAGGCAGGGAAGATGAGGTGGCGAGCGGTGATAGGCTGGGGTGAGGTGGCAGTGTGAGGTGGAGGGAGGGGATTGGTCAGGGTTAGGTGGAGGGGGCTGGGTAGATTAGGTTGGGGTAGGAAAAGGGTTTAGGTAGCTGGGATTTTTATCTGGAGGTGGCCGGCTGGGCTTTCGGGCCTGGCTGGCTGCCTCCCGAAAATAATTTAAATATTTTATTTATTAAAAACAAGGCGTTTGTAAATCGTTGGTAGACAAAACAAATATTCCGGATAGACCCGGGTTTTAATTTGAAATCAAGACGGGGCGTTTAGAAAACAAAATCAGGCTTTTCGAAAATAGTTTAGACAAAAAACCATGCATGATGATGACGATGCTCAAATGCAATGTGGCATGACAACATGAGCATGCGGTCATGATGATGCAATGCACAAAAACAACACGATTTTCTAGTAGTAGTTTTTGTGGGATGCCACAATTCGACACCACTAACAATGGATCTCGCCCTCGAGATCCGCCTCATGGTACCGGGAAGAAGGTCGGTGATCTGCATCTTCTCGCTTCGTGTGGATCCTCGCGACACCACTAACAAGAGGTCGTTGTCCGTGATCGTCGAGAGGACACTCCGGGAACAAAAGGTCGAAGGTAGAGGTATCAACAAATAAAGCCACCTCTAGCTTCAATGGAAAGAGGGAACCGATGCATTCTCATCCACTTCAATGTACACAAGCGAATAGAGTGAGTAGTCGGCATGGGGGGCAATCCATCACGCACCCAAACTATTACTCTGCACAATCAGTAGAAAAGCGTGCAACCATTCTCGGAATCAGACTGAAGATCTCGACAATCGAGGTTCAGGAACAAAGGAGTGATGCAGACTCTGCATCGGATCTGGCGTAGATGATGTCGTCGCGTCGGAAAACACCGGAAGGCACGAGAAGGAACAAAGAGAAGTCCACCAGACGAAGGATTCCTCGGATAGCATGAAGACCAGATGTAGCAACACCGTTACCAAAGGAGGAAGCGAAACCCTGAAGGTACGATGGAACCCAACCACGAGAAATCCTGGACTCGAAGAGAGAGAAGAGAGCGGATTCAAAACACGCAGAGATGAGAGGAGAGCAGCAGAGGGGTAAGGAGTAAAATCAGACCTAATCAGAACTATCCAACCGATTTTGCAAAAATTAGTTTTGACACTCTACCTCGGCCGTTAGCTAGGTTATCCTATAGGCTGGACTTGTGGGGTATCGCAACTGCTGAGCTCTGATACCACTCTGTAACACCCTCAGAATCGGCCCTATGCAAGTTTCAGCGCTTCCCGCCAAAACCCGCATAGAAACGATTCAAAGGTGCCCACCAGGCACTTGCGTGCGGGTGGAAAATGAAGTAATACCATTACACAATAGTCCTCGATGGAACCCACAAAACATATATATAAAACAGCGACTCAGTGAGTCAAGAATACAGATATACAATACAAAGATCCAAATCACCTTTAAAACGATATAGCGTCCGAGTACGGACAAGATGCAAATTGAGCTAAGAGCCCTGAAGAATAACCAATGGCATCCATAACACTGCCCAGGCCAAGCCGGAAGGGTAACCCTGCTAACGACGTCGATCTCAAAACCTGCTTAAACAAAAGGGGTGCCGACAAAGGGCAAAGGAAAAAAGAGAGAGCGGTCAGTACTGAGGCCAGTGCACGGCGAGGCTAGAATTCGGCGGTCCTCGCCTACATAGGTATGGTGGACTGAGCGGCAGCGCAGCATGCACTAAACAACCTATAGAGACTCGATATAACTGTCGGCTATCAGAAAGGGATAAGAAGGACCTATTCGGAACCAACCTGGTACTACCACCAAACATACCCATCCTGGTATTTCCCCCTCGAGACCAAACGAGGAAGTCAACCGAGGAACTCACACCGTTGGCAGTTTTATTTATTCAGTTATCGTTGCAGCAATTACTAGTCAGGTATAGATAGTCATCCTGATATAATAAGTAGTGGGCACTTTTAGTTAACCATTCCTTTGTAGTTGCAACACTTACTAGTCAGATACAAATAGCATGAGATATCCCAAACCCAGCAGTTGTTGGCACTTTTATTTAGCCATACCGTTGTAGTGGAGCTGATTACTAGTCATATCGGATACAAGTCAAATTATAACAGTAAACTTTAGTTATAGTTGTCTATGATCGAGAACTGTGCTCCAAGTCGTCCATAACCGCGGACACGGCTTCTCGAAAAGATTTAACCCTGCAGGGGTGCACCAAAGTTCCCACAAGCACCTACACCCTTGCTGTCAGATCAGGTAGGTACAAGATCACAAAACATACACCCAACGGTATGTCGACGGGGTTTCGGACACGACGTTTCCCAGACCCAAAGCAAGCACGGGGGGCCACCCCACTAAGCTACCTGCAACAAAGTCGGCCGGTCTCCGAGATGGACTCAGGTTTTGTGTAGACGGCTGTAAACGACTGGGAACCCGAAAAGATGACTGGGCTTGTCGATACAGCGAAAACGTGTCACGGACCTAAACAGCACAGGTGCTCCTCGCACAACCGTAAATAAAGCAGTAAAGCATGGCATAAGTACAGGATAGTAATAAAGCCCCAAACTACTTGTGGCCCCCAGTACAATACTTTGAAATCAGGTACTAATCGATGGGGGTGCCCATACACCCCACCTGTGGTTAGCGCGCTCGATCTCGGAACAGGTGTCAAGAACTCGGGGTCCTACGGGACACCAGTGAGCGGTTAAAATCCAAATATTGTCTATTACCCACCGGTGCCTCTGCATTTACCTACTTTCAATTTTAGTTATTAAACAGTAATTAAAGTTATAATCATCCCCAACATTAAACATGCGGCAATACTCCAACAACTGTGGTACTGGACGACACGCAACAGCACTTGAGCAAGCGACTACGACGCGCAAGTCCAACTATCTACCAAACAACAGGTAATAGGATGTGTCCAAGGCAATATAAGGCTGCAAGGGATATCACGGGTACGAAAACTAGAGCATCGCAACACAGATAGCAATAGATCAACAGGAGGGAATAAATACTATAAAAGCAAGATGGGTAGAAAGGGGGAGATGCTCGCCTGAAAACATTGCCGAAGGTTCACCGGAATCAGGTCTACACTCGCATCAACTCATCGGCCTAGTCCGTGAAGAAGCAAAACACTAGCACAAACACCGGATGCACTATTTAATACTACGGCAAAAGATCGGGCATGATGCAGGTATGATGTATGACATGGCAGGCATGCGATGCAATTAGGCCATATTAAGCGGAAACAGGGTCCCGACAATTATTCAGATGGTTCAAGTTATTTAACTACCCCGCAATTTAAATGTTGTCTTAACATGGCAGAAGATAGCACCGGTTAGCTACACGAATTTAAATGGAGACAAACTAAGACTAGAATAGCCCGCATATGGCCTCCATATTTAATTTAGGTGAATCGTTGAAACGCCCCCCCCCAAACACCCACAGATATGTATGCGACATGTACAAATTAATATGCAACAAGTTTTATATATATCATTTATAAAATAGGGCTCGGGAAAAGGTTCACACATCTGGGTTCGGAAGATCTTGGTTCCGGGGGTTCGGGGTTCGACAGGGTTCGTCGGGGATCGGTTCGACGGGAAACGAGGTTCGGACTCCGGGATTTAGGGTCTTCGGATCTGTGAAGGAGATCATGGCGTTCCGAGGAGAAGATCTTGGCGTGCCGAGGGTTCGGTCTTCAAATCCCGGGAAGGATGTCTTGCGGTTTCCCGTGAAGGCGATCTTGACGCTCGGTGCCCGTGAAGTAGAACTTGTCGTTCCGACACCATCACATCCGATCTTCGGTTGGAGTCTTGTCGTCCGTCTTTTGTCGGTGGTGAACTTGACCGATGGTCTTCGGGTCCGTGACGGCGTCCTCGTTGGTACGTGTCGAAGATCTTATCGTTGATGACAAACTTGGATACCGGGTCTTGTCCACTGAGAGGGTTAGAAGATCTTGTGGCAGCATCACCACTAACCCACCCTCACCACCACACCAACAGTTCAGAGCACACCGGCTCTCAGCGAACCACAACGCACGAGAGTGCGTAGGCAGAAAAATAGCCGAGCGCAGACGCTCAAGCAGCAAACGAAACAGAGAAATGCGACAGGCCGGAGGCTTGGAGAACGTTGTGGACGGCCTCGAGGCCTTGGGCACCTGGCCACACGGTCAGAGACGGAGAGGTGTAGATCTTGGTCACCGGACTGCCGGAACACGGCACAGGAGCCGACGGCTGAAGGCAGATGTAAGCACGACGCTCACTAGCTACGGCGGCAACACGCGGGAGAAGGCCGGAGGTGGAGAAGACAGGGCCTTGCCGGTACTGTGAGGTGAGTACGGCAGGCGCAACGATGCGGGGCAGAAAGCCAGGCGACGTTGGAGCGTGCTAGGGCGAGGTCAGCGAGGTCCTGGCGATGCGGGGAGCTTGCGGAAGAGAAGGGGCCGAGCCGATGGGCGGGCTCCGCAGGGCCTAGAAGAGAGCGAGGCTAGGGACGGCGGCTCGCGGGTGCGGCACAGAGGCCAGACGACGGGGAAGGACGGATCCGGTAGGCGGCGACCGGGGTGACGAGGTGACGCGGCGGCGTCCTGCGAGGAGAGGGTCCGCTGGTCAAGGGAGGCGGGGAAAGTGCGGGGGTGCGATGAGGGGCTCGCGGCGGCGGTCGAACGCAGGGTGGGAGCAAGATGAGAGGGGTGGGATGCGGGGAGAGAGGAAGGGTTGCGGGAGGCAGGTGGCCGGTAGGGCGCGGGCCCAGGGTGGGACCCGGGTCCAGGCTAGCGGCGGGACTGGCACATGCGGCTGTGTGTGGAGGAATGATGTGGTAGGCAGGGAAGATGAGGTGGCGAGCGGTGATAGGCTGGGGTGAGGTGGCGGTGTGAGGTGGAGGGAGGGGATTGGTCAGGGTGAGGTAGAGGGGGCTGGGTAGATTAGGTTGGGGTAGGAAAAGGGTTTAGGTAGCTGGGATTTTTATCTGGAGGTGGCCGGCTGGGCTTTCGGGCCTGGCTGGCTGCCTCCCGAAAATAATTTAAATATTTTATTTATTAAAAACAAGGCGTTTGTAAATCGTTGGTAGACAAAACAAAATATTCCGGATAGACCCGGGTTTTAATTTTAAATCAAGACGGGGCGTTTAGAAAACAAAATCAGGCTTTTCGAAAATAGTTTAGACAAAAAACCATGCATGATGATGACGATGCTCAAATGCAATGTGGCATGATGACATGAGCATGCGGTCATGATGATGCAATGCACAAAAACAACGCGATTTTCTAGTAGTGGTTTTTGCGGGATGCCACATAAGGCGTGAACCTCCCTTGACCCAAACATTGAGCCCGATTTCAAGACACCAAGATGATGATTGTGGGGGTGAAGATGAAGATGACAATGATGATGTTGAACTCCATGACAACAATATTGGAGATTTAGAGAAATATATCACACAAGATGACATGGACCATGACCTCCCGTATTCTCGAGGCTATGCATTGGACTCGTATGATGATGGTCCCGAAGAAGAAGTTGACGAGGAGGGGTTCACGGCTAGAGAGGCCGAAATCCACCATACCGTATTGGGTCGGGACCATCGGGTGCCTTTGTTTCGTGATCTCAGTCTCGCGGATGAAGCCACGGTTGATGGTGGCAAAGGCATTGTGCTCGGACCAAGGACAAGTTCTTACCGGGATGGCAATGAAGTGAATAGTGGCTTTTGCAAAGGATCAAGGTTCAGGACCTTGTTGGAATTTAAGCAATGGATAAAGGACTTCTCGGTGAAGCATCATCGTCCTTACACGGTCGTGCACTCGTACATCAAGAAGCGTTACACGGTGAAGTGCGAGGAGGAAGGATTTCCTTGGATAGTGCGTGCAAGACCATTCAAGGGAGGTCCTGATTGGCACATATCTAGTTGCGTAATAACTCACATGTGCCGAGGCCCGGTGTTGGATGGGAAGGATGCGAATAACGAGCACCGACAACTCACCTCCGAGTTCCTCGCTTATAGGCTTTCCAATGACATCGCGTCGTTTCCAATAATGACCATCAAGCAGGTTATAGAGTTTGTGAAAGCCCTCTTTCACTACGAGGTGAAGTACGGGAAGGCATGGAAGGCTAAGCAATCTGCATTCAAGATGTTGTACGGTGATTGGGAGGAATCTTATAACCAAATCCCAAGGTTGTTGTTAGCGATGGCCAATGCTAACCCCGGCATGGTTCATGTGGTTGAACCTTATGGGAACAAGACAAGGGTTGTAAACGGGAAAACCGTGCGAGTATTTGGCCGTGCATTTTGGGGTTTTGAGCAATGTGTCCGGGCTTTTGAACATTGTAGACCGGTCATCTCTGTTGATGGCACCTTTATGACCGGACATTTCAAAGGCACTATCTTGATTGCAATAGCCAATGACGCGAACAACCGGTTGATTCCTTTGGCGTTTGCTTTGGTGGAGGCAGAAAGCAATGATAATTGGGAGTGGTTCTTCTATCTTTTGAGAACCAAGATATTAGCCCCTCAGAGGGAGATATGTGTCATCTCTGACCGTCATCAAGGAATTCTCAATGCTGTGATGATTGATATTCCCGGCCATGCTCCATTGCACCATCGTTGGTGCATGAGACACTTTTGTTCAAACTTCTATAGGGCATGCAAGAGCAAGTATTTGTCCGATGATCTACAGGATTGTTGCCTCGCTTTCACGGAACGTCGTTTCTCTAACTTGTACAACAAATTGCTAGTCAACAAAGAACTCAATGCCGGTGGTCGCGAGTGGCTCAATAGGAACATTGAACATATGGGAAAGTGGGCACGAGCTTTTGATGACGGTGGCCGGAGGTATGGCCAAATGACAAGCAACATGGCAGAGGCATTTAACAAGTTGCTAAAAGGTGTCCGTGCATTGCCCGTCATGGCAATAGTCCGATATACATTCGACATGATGAATGGGTATTTTCTGAAATACTCACATGAAACGGACCGACATATTGCGGGGGACAACAAGAACAAGTACAAATACAAGTTCCCTCCGAAGGTTGACGATTGGATGCAATTTCAGACAAGGAAAGCGGATTCCCAAGTTGTCACGGAATATGACAATGACGAGCTAATTTACCAAGTTACGGAGCCCGGAGGTACAACGGCTTATGGTGTCCAACACGGAGGCCGAGCTTTCAAGGTCTCGCTCAAGACCTGTGAGTGCACATGTGGAAGGCCATCATTGCTTCATCTTGCGTGCTCGCACTTGCTCGTGGCGTCTCGCATACGACATTTGGATTACAATAATCCGCTCACGGTGCGAGAGGCTGAGTTCTCTATTAAGACTACAAAGAAGACATGGGCTCCTAGATTTCATCCATACCTGGACCAATCACAATGGCCAGAGTACCATGGAATTCAACTATGGCCCGATCCAAAATGGAAGGTTGTTGGACGTGGAAGACGCAAGACAAAGCGTTTTAGGAGCGACATGGACGGATGGGGACGTGGTGGTGGTCGGGAAACGGGCAACGACCAATTCCAAGAGCCTCGTGAGAGAGCCCGGTGTGGAACATGCAATGGTGAAGGGCACAATGCAAGAAAGTGTTCTCAAAGGAAAAAAGCAAAAGGAAATCAAGGAAGTAGTAGCCAACCAAGTAGTAGCCAACAAGCTCCAAGTCAACCAAGTAGTAGCCAACAAGCTCCAAGTCAACCAAGTGGTAGCCAACAAGCTCCAAGCCAACCTAGGACTAGCCAACCAAGTGGTAGCCAACCTAGGACTAGCCAACCAAGTGGTAGCCAACCTAGGACTAGCCAACATGCTCCAAGCCAACCAAGTGGTAGCCAACCAAGGACTAACCAACAAGCTCCTAGACAACAAAGAGGTCGACAACTTGGGCTACGAAGAGGAAGAGGGCGTGGTGGATTTAATCCCGCTAGTATGATAGGTTTCTTAGCCGTACCAAATCCGTATGCTCGTAGGTATGTTCACATTTATGCATATTTTACTATCATTCATGTTTATTGGGTTAAATGCATCCTTTACTAACTTGCCCCTTTTATTCTTATAATAGGTATGGCGACTCAACCCAACAAGGCCAATGATGGGGAAGGTGTGAACTACTCGAAGATCTGGGCGAATGCTATGGAGGTGGTGGCGAAGAGGAAGGAGGCTGAGGAAGAGAGGAAGAGGAAGGAGGCCGAGGAAGAGAGGAAGAGGAAGGAATCTGAGGAAGAGAAGCGGAGGAAGACATTCGAAGAGGTAGTTCAACTTGCTCGTGACTTGGCAAAAAAGAAGGACGAAGAGGACGAGGTGAAGAAGAAGAAGGAAGAGGAAGAGAGGAAGAGGCAAAAGGAGATGGCGAAGAAGCGCAAGGAACGTAATGACGAGCTCCGCAAGATAGAGGAGGAAGAGAATCGCCGCGCCAAAGGGCCTATGTTCTAGACTTTGAGTATGTAACCGGGAGTCATGGACTTGTATGTGTCAAGATTTGCTCGAGAATCTTGTTATTTCATGAACTCGTGTTATTTCATGAACTTGTATGTTCTAGACTTTAAGGGCAAGAAACTCGTGTTATTTCGTATGTGTCAACAAACTTGTATGTTCTAGGCTTTTTTGTACGATGTGTGATCATTTTCCCTCAAAATAAAAACGCTGAAAGCTGGCTGTGGCAGCATCTTCAAAGTGCGGCGCCAGTCATGGTGGCGTTGCACGTGCGGCGCCGTCCAGCGTGGCGTCGCTTCTGTCTATTTTCGAGCGCATGTGCGGCGCCATGCTAGACGGCGCCGCACATGCAACGCGCAGCCTGGTGGCGCCGCATCGTGCGGCGCCGTCCGGTGTGGAGCCGCACATGCGCTAGAAAATAGACAGCATGTGCGGCGCCATGCTAGACGGCGCCGCACGTGCAACGCGCAGCCTGGTGGCGCCGCACCGTTCAGCGTCGTCCGGTGTGGCGCCGCACATGCGCTAGAAAATAGACACGCCGCACATTGACTTAGAAGTTTCCTGGGCTATCTTGCACCATGTGCGGCGCTAGACGTCATGGCGCCGCACCTTCCTGACTAGTGTCTGTCTGTTCCTGTTGTTCTGTTTGAGTTGGTTTTCGAGCAGGTTTGTTCGATGTTGTTCGAGCATGTTTGTTCCAAAAAGACAACAACCATTGAAGTTCACGACAACCATTCAAGTTCACGACAACAACATCCAAGTTCACGACAACAACATCCAAGTTCACGACAACCATTCACGACAATATCCAAGTTCACGACAACAACCATAAGTACTGAGTTCACGACTACAACCATAAGTACTGAGTTCACGACTACAACATCCAAGTTCGCGACAACAACCATAAGTATTGAGTTCACGACTACAACCATTCAAGACAAAGTGCAACATCTACTCTACTTCCCACGGGTGGTCTTCGCCCCTCGGCCCCTTCTCGTGGGCATCTTCCTCCTCCTCGGTTCCTCTTCATCCTCCACCTCTGAGCGATATGGATTCTTGGGCTTCTTTGTCTTGGTCGTGGAAGGGTTGGGTGTGTAAGGCTTCTTGGGTTACCTTGGCTTGAACATGTAGTCAGACCGCTCGTGTACCTTGTAGCGAGTGTAGTTGCCCAATGTCATATCGTCGGGGACGCTTTCCTCATCTTGCGGCTGTCAACAAAAGAAGATTGGTAAGGACAAATTCAGGAGAAATGCAAGGGAGGGTGGGGGATGCAATGGTTGTACTACCTCGGATGTGTTCGCCTCGTCCTCGGATGTGGAGTGATGATCGCCAGAATTGTCACCTTCGGGCGTGTTGGACCGTGACGCGGACGATGTTGCCACCTCAGGGTCACGACAACCTAGAAAGTTCGACAGCCTCCTTAACCGTTGGCCCTGCTTCTTAACGAACTCACGAAACAGACCCTCTCCCTTCTCTCCGCGAGGGTATGTGTCCAAAGCGTCCTCGCATGCATCAGCGGACTTCCTTACCTGATCGCGCTGTCATAGACAAGAAACTAGTAAGTTATCCATGCAAGGTGTGAGAAGGACGGAAAAAATATTATTCGGCACACTTTACCACAAAGTTGACCAAGGGAGCAAACTCGGTTTGTCGCCCTTCTCTCACCATGATGTTGTATTGTTCGGTTGAAAGCTCATCAAACACCAATGGCTCCTCCAAGATCGAATCCCGAAATGCCCGTGGGTATATCTCCACCCGCGCGTTGTCAACGAACCATGCGATGTAGTTGTTGAAAGCATCCCGATTGAAGGGCCTATCCTGTGCTCCTTTTGCTTTCCTAGCCTCGGTCACACACCTCCTGAATTTCTCAAGGTGCTTCCTATGAAGCTTGGGCCAATCCTTCTCCTTCCTCTGCTTCTTCCTGTCCAAACTGCACACAACAACAAGTCAAAAAGCGTTATTTGGCGAATGATAAGCACATCACATGGTAAGGCAGTTAATAGCTTACCTATGGAGCCCTATGTCCGTGTCCTTCCACTCAGGCGGTACAATCTGAAATAACCCAAACTGGGTCATGACACGGTGAGGCTGGTGATACTCAACAGCCCACATGCACACCATGGGGCAACGCATTAGCCACAGACGAGATTCTCTGAGGCAAATAGGGTTAAGGCGATAGTCCTCCGGAACACCAAAGCGGTCCCCTCGACCGTATGGCTCCCACGTCACCTGCATCATACCACACTCATGTCAGGGTCAAAGATTACAAGTTCAAGACATATAATTGACCGCCGTCGCTAAAATTACCTGATCCATGGTGATCGTGTCAAACTCGTTGGTGTACCTCTTGTACGCCTCCAGTGGGTCCGTTGGCGGTTCGGAGACCACATCCCACTTGTAAGCCCACGTGGGGAGAAGGTAGTCGTTGCCGTTATCAATGTAAGGATTGAATGACAACAATCTCGGCCGTCCAATGGAGAAGCGTTCCCAGCTCCACACCGAAAGAAGGAGCAAACAACCACCAATCCCTGAATCGGCGGCGCTCCTAAGGCAAGCGTCATCCAGCTGCAGATGAAGTGAACAACCATTTGGTAAGAACAATTTTTTTTGAGATAGTGCAGAAATATACAACAACATTTGTAAATAACTCATTACCTGACAGTACAACCAGGCCAACGCCGCAGAACCCCAACTGAAGGTAGAGTCGAAAAAGACCAGCAACTTGAGCCAATGCCACTAAGCACGATCCCCACTGCTATCAGGAAACAGAGTCCTCGTGATAATGTACCACACATACACACGAGTGTATGTCTTGATCGTCTCCTCATCGGCATCCTCGGGGCAAATCTTGAAATTCTGGATGATCCAAGTAAAAGTAGCCCCGGCAGCGACCCTCAGTTTTTCCCCCTTCTTGTTTATAGCCTCGGGTGGATCCTTCCCTATAGGGGAGACCATCTGCTCACGCCACCCGTCTGAATCCGAGGACATGCACACAGGGTTTCCCTCGATTGGGAGTGCCAGGATCATGCTCAGGTCCTGCAAAGTGACTGTAGTCTCACCGGTCCTAAGGTGAAATGTGTGCGTCTCCGGCCTCCATCGGTCCACAAGCGCGGTGATCGCAGCAGGGTTGAAGGCCGGTGTGGACCGAGTGACCATGTGGATAAAGGGGAGGAGTCCTAGATGCTGGATGTACGGAGTGTACCGCGCATCATAACGCATCTTGCCGGACGAGAGCTCGTGGTACCTAAGTCGAAGGGGTTGAAGCTCCTGCAAACATACAATGGCAAAATGTTAGATTTTCATCTAAACAAACATGGCATCTTGTTCGACTTGCATTGAAGTTTTTAGTACCTGTCTCTTCTCTGACATCTTGTAGGCACGGTGTTGAACATCATAGTGAGCATTGTTTAGAAGGGGGTTTAGAGTCATCCTACATATTCAAAACAATAGAGAGAATAAGAACAATTACAAAATGTCCATCTTATAGTTCTAGCATCTAGAATTGCAAGCTAAATCAACCATCTTATAGTTCTAGCATATAGTTCTAGCTTTTGTCCATCTTATAGAGACATCCTACATATTCATCCTACTCTACCTATAGTTCTAGCATCTAGAATTGCAAGCTAAATCAACCAACTAGAGTTCTACCATATAATTGTAAGATAAATCAAAACACCAACTAGAGTTCTACCATATCTCCATCTTACTCTAGCCATATGGAATTGCTAATATGAAAAAGCACCTAACATATACTTCAAAGATAAATAGACCAACTAGAGTTGTACCAAAGAGTACTATGCCATATCTAAACCTAAATATCAAATAAGCATTGCAATGGTTCATCTCAATCTCTACATCTAATTGAACCTAGGGTTTCACCGAAATTTGAACAAAAGGGGAAATTAGCAAGAAATTTTTGGACAAATAGCAAGGGATTTGAGAGGAGATACATGGGGAAGGGATTGGGAGCAAGATCCTTGGACAAATCCAGCAAATCTTGGGTTTTTGGAGAGGGGAATCACCGGGGCCGAGAAACCCTAGCCGCCATGCGCTCCTGTGCGTCTGAGAGGAATGGGCTGGGTCTGGGGAGGGCTGGCGCCGCGCTGGTACAAGACCTAAAGTGCGGCGCCAGGTGCAACGGCGCCGCACTACAGTGCGGCGCCATGCTACAAGGCGCCGCACTAGCGGGACCGGGCCCGCGGGGCTCCACGCTGGCAGGTGCGCGGCGCCAGGCGTAATGGCGCCGCTCTTCAAGGTGCGGCGCCAGGCTGTATGGCGTTGCAAAAAGGGTTAGTTCCGTGAATATCTTCTGGCCGGAGTTCATTTCGTGAAATTGTTATTTTTTAGGGTTATTTTCGTCCATTCTGCCAAAAATTAGTGTGGTTAAAAAAGAGAGGGGTGTACGGACAAGTTGAGCACACCCATCAGCTTCTGCAGATTTTTGGGAGAAGTTCTCAGACAGTCGTCATGTGGCAATGTTTGTTATGCATGGTTGACGATGTTGGTGCACCATATTCAGATCTTGCCGCTAGAAGTATTGCTCCTCTTGTTTATGAAAATGCTTATTCTGATCAAACTAAGTACCATATAGTTATACAAGTGGACCCATAGACCACATTACTTGATGGTGGTGAAGAAAGGATTATATTTTCATGTGAGATGTGCATATGTATGTCGATCCCCAAGACATAACCATTTAAAAGGGCTTACCAAAGAGATAATTTGGTGCTCTGGTCGGAAGGCACACTTACGATGGTGGCAATTTAAGAAGAAGGATTTCATCGAAATTGTCGATGTTAAGTATGTTTTTCGAAGGAAGAAACAAAGTAGGAAGGTATTCTTATTTTTTGAGATTTCCAATATTGGTGAATAGGCTGAAGTGGATGAAGATGTTGGGGCTGCATTTCCAAGAGGAGTCGACCGTTGATCAGATCCAGTGAGAACTAAAACCCAAGTCTTGTCTTTAAATCTGCTGATCACTATAAATCTGCCTGAATTATGTCTTCAACCGTATGGCTTAAACTTTATGTAAAAATTTATTTTTGATATTAGGTTTGTCGAGATAATGTAGTATAGTGCTCCGTGAGTTGTTGAGATAATGGAACATTAGATTCAAATAAGCGTTATTTAAGATATATAATTTACAATTTCGCTGGATTTTACACAACTCCTGTTAGCAGAAGATAATGCATGCATATCATATATGTCTGCACTCACTACAGGAGCGCGCGCTACGCCGAGGGCAAAAAGCCGTCGGCGTAGGCTAAAATGCCCTCGGCGTATGCTACGCCGACGGCTGCCCTCGGCGTAGCCTCGTCTGCAAAGGGCTCCCTCGGCGGAGCACATAGAGGCCGTCGGCGTATCAAAATGCCGTCGGCGTATGCTACGCCGAGGGTAATGCCCTCGGCGTAGCGGACGTCGGCATAGCTTGTCGACAGGTTGCAAAAATATTTTTTTAAATAAAAAATAAATTTTTTATTTTATTTTTTTTCTCATTTTTTGAATCTTTGAATTGTTTGACTCGTTAATCTCTCACTTGAACATTTTTAACACTAATTACACTTAATATTTAATTAAATTGCAGTCTTAGTCGAACTTCCCGAAAGGTCACCCATCATAATACTACTCCAGCTCCAGCACGCTTAACTTCCTCGTTCCTTCAAAATCTGTTTCCGCAAAGTAATTCATACATTGTTGTCAATACTATGATATCAATCCTATTAACCCTTATATCAACATGTCACATGTTTGTATTTTTTGAAATTACAAACAATTATTTAAATAAACATTAATGAATAAGTAAAAAAATTATTGAATTCAAATAAAAATATAATAATTTTACTTTTTTGTATTTTTCTATTTAATATGGAATAATTAATATCTTTAAATCTATAAATCGGAATTTAACAAATAATATGTCTAAATTGATCAAAAAAATGAGAGAAATCCAAATATGATATCCATATCAACTAATCACAAACCCTCCGTTTTTGAATTATCTATTTGGTGGTTGCTTTAGAAAATTCCCTTTTTACGCTCGGATAATGAAATATGGCTTTTTGGTGCGATGAAAAGGAAAACTTGCATTGAATCTTTGATAAAATAGCATATTGTGAACCTAAAAATGATTTTTGTAAAAAAACATGAGCATCGTATCATGTACATGTAGTTCATATCTGACCCACTTCCTGCCGATTCGGTAGGAATTTGTCTTTTTCACCAAAGATGGATGGAAAGGTTTCGGAACCCCCTGTTGGGACATTTTCCATATAAGGTGGTATATTATTTTAGTAAAATATGGTGGTAGGTATTTTGAATTAGCCATTTGGTGGTTGCTTCACAAAATCGTCCGTTTTTTATGCTCGGAAAATGGGAAATGGCTTTTTGGTACGACGAAAAGGAAAACTTCCTCCTGCAACATTGTTCGCCATCCCATGATGCATGTGTATGCACAATATGGGCACATTATCACAAACTATGTCTTGATTCTAGCCATAACATTGGTCATTTGACCCGAAAGCCAAGAAACCTCGAATGAGATAGGTCATTTTGTGAAGGTTTTTTTGACACATAATCAATATATCAAGTTTAATATTTTTACTTATAACTATGTCACATAATATGACACCACGCGAAGGTTTCGCATTGTTTCGATCGTTTTTGAATTTTTTATGCTCGTTTTAAACTATCGTCAAACTTTGTCGAACGGCGGGCATGAAGATTCTTAGCTCGGGGACGAGCCTCGCTAAACTTGCATTGGATCTTTGATAAAATAGCATATTGTGAACCTAAAAATGATTTTTGTAAAAAAACATGAGCATCGGATCATGTACCTGTAGTTCATATCTGACCCACTTCCTACCGATTCGGCAGGAATTTGTCTTTTTCATCAGAGGTGGACGGAAAGGTTTCGGATTCTCCTGTTGGGACATTGTCTATATAAGTTGGTATAGTATTTTTGTAAAATGTGGTGGTACCATTTTGAATTAGCCATTTGGTGGTTGCTTCACAAAATCGTTCGTTTTTTGTGCTCGGAAAATGGGAAATGGCTTTTTGGTGCGACGAAAAGGAAAACTTCCTCCTGCAACATTGTTCGCCATCCCATGATGCATGTGTATGCACAATATGGGCACATTATCACAAACTATGCCTTGATTCTAGCCATAACATTGGTCATTTGATCCGAAAGCCAAGAAACCTCGAATGAGATAGGTCATTTTGTGAAGGTTTTTTTGACACATAATCAATATATCAAGTTTAATATTTTTACTTATAACTATGTCACATAATATGACACCACGCGAAGGTTTCGCATTGTTTCGATCGTTTTTGAATTTTTTATGCCCGTTTTAAACTATCGTCAAACTTTGTCGAACGGCGGGCATGAAGTTCTTAGCTCGGGGCCGAGCCTCGCTAAACTTGTGTTGGATCTTTGATAAAATAGCATATTGTGAACCTAAAAATGATTTTTGTAAAAAAACATGAGCATCGGATCATGTACCTGTAGTTCATATCTGACCCACTTGCTACCAATTCGGCAGGAATTTGTCTTTTTCACCAGAGGTGGACGGAAAGGTTTCGGATTCCCTTATTGGGACATTGTCTATATAAGGTGGTATAGTTTTTTGTAAAATGTGGTGGTACCATTTTGAATTAGCCATTTGGTGGTTGCTTTACAAAATCGTCCGTTTTTTGTGCTCAAAAAATGGGAAATGGCTTTTTGGTGCGACGAAAAGGAAAACTTCCTCCTGCAACATTGTTCGCCATCACATGATGCATGTGTATGCACAATATGGGAACATTATCACAAACTATGCCTTGATTCTAGCCATAACATTGGTCATTTGACCCGAAAGCCAAGAAACCTCGAATGAGATAGGTCATTTTGTGAAGGTTTCTTTGAGACATAATCAATATACCAAGTTTGATATTTTTCCTTGTAACTATGTCACATAATATAACACCACGCGGAAGTTTCGCATTGTTTTGATCATTTTTTAATTTTTTATGCCCGTTTTAAACTATATATAATGTCTTATGTTTTACTTAATTTTTATTTATAAATGTGTAATATTGAGTGTAGATAGATAGGTCTTATATTTCTGCAAATTTTGATATATTATTTGTATTTTTCCGAATTAGAATGATTTAGTTATGATTTTTCAAAGTTTAATGAGATAAAATAAAAAATAGCTACGCCGAGGGCAGCCGTCGGCGTATGCTACGCCGAGGGCAGCCGTCGGCGTAGCATAGGATATGCCGAGGGCAATTCTACGCCGACGGCTGCTTGGCGGAGCTGGCCTAGACGATGGCTACGCTGACGGCCCCGATGTTTGGCCGTCGGCGTAGCGACTGGCCGTCGGCGTAGATTCCCATTCCTGTAGTGACTATATATAGGTATGTCTTGAAATTCAGTAATTGCGATAATTCAGTTATATTTCAAAGATATCTTCAAGAGCATGTGTAATTCAAGCCAATGGAACTAGGAAAGTCTTCAAAACATCCGGTGCAAGTGATGTGGTTTCAATGAAAAATCATAAACCTTGAAAACACAAAAAGTCTTCGCAAATTTTGCTACCTGTATGAGTGTACATGGAATTGAGGCCAATGGAGCTAGGCGATGGACAATCTTGTGATGGACTCGTCCAAACGTGCCAAGATTTTGCACGGAGACGTCTCCTTGCATGGCAAACACACAATTGGCAACTAGAGTATTCAGACTTCAAATGCAAAAAAATGATTTTCCATTTTTAAATAAAAAAACGATTTTACTTGCATGTTTCGTCTACATGTCTTTTATATAAATGACCCTCCCCCATTTCATCTACACTAAGATATATTGTAGACGCGTGTTTAATCTAATCTCGTAGAGGAGTGAATGAATTTCCCAATGTTGCGGGCTTGTGTATTTACTACTCGCTCCATCTAGAAATAACCAACTTCAGTTTGTCTAGATTCGAATATACCTGTATATTAAAATATTTCTACATACATTTAAATCTAGACAAAGCCAAGACAGTTACTTCTAGACAGAGGGAGTAGCTTGTGAATATGAATATCAGTTAGAATACAGGATAATTCACCGACTCCAAGGCAAAATATAAGTTTAATCCCTTCGTTACAGAGCCTAATTGGTAGTACTCCAATTCATCTAAGACACTGAATTCTTTGCCATGTCATCGAGACGTGCTCCCTATTACAGCGCAAAATCAACTGAAGCAAGTAAGCAAAACTCGGTACACTACACGCATCGTCGGTTACTCCAAAGCGACGGCATCGAAGAAGACTGCCACGCTGTCGCTGTCCCTGGCATGCTGCTGCGCCAGGGCCGGCGGCGGTGACGCGGCGCCGGAGAAGTACCCCTTGGCTGCCTCCAGCAATGCGGACGCCACCTCCACCGCCGTGCTGCCGTTGCGCTTGTCGTCGCTGGCGGGCACCGCGGGGGCCATGGTTCCGTCGAACGGCGCCTCGCAGTAGACCATCGTGGCCACGAACCGCTCCATGCCGGCGGCCATCTGCTTCGCTTTGCTTTGCTTCGGCTCCTTGTTGCTCTAGGTTCTAACACGATAGCTCTGATCAGTTTCTTGCTTGCGTGCAATGCAAAGCTTACGGCCGCGCGTGCACGTATATATACATGTCCTGCTCGTCTTCGTTTCTGACTCGGAATCGTCGGCCGGAAACTGGTAAGCCAACCGCGTATGGAAGTCGGCGTCGGAGAGGTTCTTTCCTTGGTGAAAACATGTGCGTTGTATTCAGGAGCCCAGCCCATTCAGCTAGCACCCTTCCCCTCCTGGGTTGGAAAGCCCACTATGGATCGGCCTGTCGCAGCCCATATCATCGCCCAATTGGACCGGCACCGTCTCCTACAACCGGGAGCTTCCTACTTTGACACCTTAAGCGCAATGCTCCCGCCGATTCTTTTCGTAGGTATTGTTTCATTTTATAATAATGATGTTTTACAGGTATTGTTTTAAAAAAAGGTATTGTTTCATTTTATAATGATGTTTTATTTTTTCTAATTCAATGATAAAAAAGAAGTTTTTTTATAAGCCAAAGAAAAGACCGAAATAACGACGTTTTAAAACAAGACTAAGAGTCTAAGACTAGGTAGATAGAACGGACACCTCCAAATTAAATATGGCCTAGAAGCCAACCACACAAGCACATAGACACGGTAACTCATCAAAGTCCTCAAGGGGAAGAGGGAGTCCAATTATGCAAAGAAGGGCAGGACTGAGCCACCACTTCTTCGGAGAGTCGAAGACGCTGTGGTGTGCATGTCTGGCCTTAATCCGCCGGCCGCCAATAGCGCTTAGAATGACGGATGACCCTAAAATACCGAAACCCTTGCCCATTGCACACGTGTCTACTACCACCATCCGAAATCCATCGAGAACTTTTGTGTGTCCAAGATGCCACAACACGGGATCCTTCCTCTTCCCCTGCCCACGCCACCCAAAGAAACAATGCTCGTGGGATCTTACAAAAGAGTCATGTCACGTGTCGTCAGCCCGTATTCCAACTTTGAGTCCAATCTCCAAGAACATCGTCTCAAAGAAGGTAGCAACATCAACAATGTTGTCGTTTTGTGATCCGTCTCCAAAATCCAGATCTAAGTTTTCACCCAAAGGATCAGATCATAAGTATAGATTGTATTGGGGCTCCTTGACGACGTCACCATGGAGGAAAAACGACGCCCATTGTCGTTGCCTTCACAGTCATCGACAAGGGCGGGCATGGCTTTAGCCCGAAGTGCCATGTACGCATGCACGCCACACAACCACGCACAAACACCGCCACAAAATACCCAACACCGTCGAAAAACACGCTAGCTCAAGAAATGTATTAGCCCGCCATCCTACCAATGGAGGCCACCGCACGCTGCTCATCGAGACACACACAGGACGACTGAAAGGCACACCCCACAAGTAGCTAGCCTTTGGTCAAATGGCACGTGCATCAAGCAACGCAATTCTACAACGAGGATGCTCAGATCCCGCCATGCAACCAGAGCACACAATGACCACCCATGTCTAGATGCAACATGATGCACCCTGATCCAGCGGTTTTCACGGGATGGGATTCAATTTACGTGTCATAGGATGTGATATGTCGAAAACGTATCTATAATTTTTGATGCTCTCTTGTTTTATATCATTTGTCTTATGTTTGTCTACACTTTGAGGTACTTTTATATGTTTTCTGGACTAACCTATTAACAAGATGCCACAGTGTCATTTGCCCGTTTTCTTCTGTTTTTGGTTCCAGAAAAGGCAGAAAATTAATATTCTCGGAATTGGACGGGACAAAAGCCAATCTTTCTATTTTTTCCGGAGCAACACGGAACCAAGAAGCAGAGATGGAGGAGGACACTGATACGTCGGAAACATATCTATAATTTTTGATGCTCTATGCTTGTTTTATATCATTAGTCTTATGTATTGTCTATACTTTGAGATATTTTTATACACTTTCTGGTACTAACCTATTAACAAGATGCCACAGTACCAGATGCCCGTTTTCTTCTGTTTTTGGTTCCAGAAAGGCAGAAAAACAATATTCTCGGAATTAGACGGGACAAAAGCCAAAGTCATTATTTTTCCCGGAGTAACACAGAACCACGAAGCAGAGGTGGAGGAGGACACCAGGGTGGCTGCACCCCTGCCAGGCACGGGCCAGCCCTGGTGGTGACTACAGGGGGTGTGGGCCCCCTGGACCTCCACCGACCTAACCTCTTGCGCCTATAAGAAGCCTCGGGGAGAAAACCCTAAATCATCCAGGGGAAATCCACGAAAACCTCCACATCGCCGCCACCACCGAAGGGGAGATTCAGAGGACAGAAAGTCTCTGTTCCGGCACCCTGTCGGGACAGGGAAGTGCCCCTGGAGGCATCTCCATCGATCTCCATCGCCATCTCCATCACCGTTGATAATCCCCATGATGAGGAGGGAGTAGTTCTCCTTCGAGGCTAAGGGTTCTACCGGTAGCTATGTGTTCATATCTCTCTCTCTCTATGCATGATCTTGTTGTGGTCATGAGCTTTGTAATCAAGTAGATCTACCTTGCTACTCAAGTGCTTTAATAGATCTCTGCTCTCCCCATATGTGTGAAAGTGACAGTGTGCACGTCATGGTGGCACTTAGGCTTGAGTCTACATAAATCCTCATCGTGCTTTAATAGATCTATGCTTTTCCCCACATGTGTGACAGTGACAGCGTGCGCACCGTGTGTGGCACTTAAGCTAGACTACATATATATTCATGAGTTATATTTGGATTTGGATGTATTTATGAAATTGTGGTGTTTGTTGGAACCATCTAGCGCTCAAGGTGATAGTGTGGGGTTATCTAGATTAGGGAAGGCCCTACCATGGATTAGAGTGTCCAACCGAAGAGTAGTTCAGGGTAGTATCATGAAGAGAATATATTTATATGAGAGAGTGTTCACTAGTGAAATTATGATCCCTAGGCCTTGTTTCTAAGCATTCAAACACCGTTTACATCTAGATCTGTTGCATGTTTTTTTGCTTCCATATTTTTGCCTTTAGTCTTTACCTCACTGTCAAGCTATTTTCTCGCACTGTTACCACTTGTATTTCATTATCTCTTCGCTGAACTAGTGCACCTATACACCTAACAAGTGTATTGGGCGTGTTGGGGACATAAGAGACTTCTTGTATCTTGATTGTAGGGTTGCTTGAGAGGGATACCTTTGACCAATTCCTCCCTGAGTTCGATAAACCTTGGGTAATCCACTTAAGGGAAACTTGCTGTTGTTCTACAAACCTCTGCACTTGGAGGCCCAACGACTATCTACAAGAATAGAAGTGCGTAGACATCAAGCTATTTTCTGACGCTGTTGCAAGGAGGTAAGGTAAAAGGTACTCACATCCTCCGGTATGAGTGCTCGAAGTTATTTCCTTTAGATTCTGCAATGTTGTCTTTTTGTTTCTTGTTTTCACTAGTTAGGCTTAATGGAAAACAACAACAAAATTAGAGAGCTTTATAGTGTTTAGCTTGAGTTAGGACATGAAGTGTTTGAAGAGAAAAATAAAAAACCTATGGAACTTTATTTTCATGCTAATAACAATGTTATTAGTATGAATTTTTTGAACACCATTTTTACTAATGGTATGGAAACGTCTAAGCTTGGGGAAACTAGTTTTTATGAGAAAGATCTTTTTAGTTCCCCAGCTTTTAGGGGATAAAATTTGCTCTGATGATACTTTATCTCCCATATGTGGTAATTCTAATGATGCTTGTAATATTTGAAAGCCACATACTAAAAGTGTCCCTTTTAAGATACCTACAAAAATTGTTGATCGTGTTATGAATAACTACTATTTTGGAGATGGAACTGTCCATCCTAGTGATCATTTACTCTTTATACATGAATTATGCGAGTTGTTCAAGTGTGCAGGTATTTCAATGGACCAAGTTAAGAGGAAGCTATTCTCTTTATCACTTAGGGACAAATCAAGGGAGTGGTATGATCTACTAGATGATCCTCATCATTTGGAGTGGAAGGAACTTGAATCTCTCTTTTACTCTAAATTTTATCCTCCTCATGAAATTCATAAATATAGGAATTATATTTATAACTTTCATCCTCACGAGGGAGAAAGTATTGCTCAAGCTTGGGGGAGACTGAAGTCACTAATGCCAAATGTCCCATTCATGAGCTCCCCAGTAATATTATTATCAATATTTTTTATGCAAGGCTTTTAGGACATTACAAGGACTATCTAGATACATGTTTAGAGGGATCCTTCACAATTAAGGAGGTTAAAGACAAGCGGGATCTTCTTGAAACAATTCAAAGCAATACCTAAGATTGGAATAATGACAAAGGTAAAGAACCAGGAATAAACTATGAGTATGATTACATTAAGTCTTTCGCTGAAACTGCTGATTTTCAAGAGCTTAGTGCTAAATATGGTCTTGATCCTCAAATTCTTGTTAGATATTATAGAGCTTTTGCTTCCCATATTAATGCTCCTAAAGAAAAATGGGACATGTATCATGAACCTTTTTAATACACTTGCATGGAAAATTAAAATGTTATTAATGATTGCAATAAACATGCTCAAACTTCTGAAAATACTATTTCTTATAAGCATGTTAATTTTTGTGGTATGCATAGACCTTGTGAGAAGAATCAAATAGAATAATAATATTGTATCACACATTGGAATGAAAAAACCAGAATGTGGTATAAGGCTCTAAATGATCTTGGTAAAAAAAATTGTGCCCTCTACCCTTTTATTTGTGAACTCTGCCATGAAGTGGGTCATTTCAATTTTCAATGCTCAGGCCATAATAATAACCTTTCTAATCCAATGAGTACTGCAAGATTGTATTGTGATAACGCGATCACTGATAATTAACATGACGAGCTTACATTGTTTTTGGGGTGTGAAGAGTTATCAAGAAAAAAAATCTTTGGTAGACATGAGTACTTTTGGTATGAATTGCGTCCTACATGGGTGTCATCTTTATTGTGCTGATAATTGCCACACGAATACTTACATACAAAATATTATAAAAGATGATATTTTACCAAAATATGACAGGACTGATATGAGTTTTGTTCTTATTAATGAAAAGGAGGAATCCTCTAAAGTTTCTTCTATTGTCTCTAACAATAAACCAGGGCATGTGGAGAAGCTTCCTTTCAAGCCTCTCCATCCTAAACAGGAGGAGAAGAAGAAGAAGAAGAAGAAGAGGAGTAAAAGGAGAGAGGAAAATGTATCTTCCTCTAAGCATGTTGCTCCTATCATAGTTTTTGCTGATGAGTATGAACTAGATGATGTTCCTATGCCTGTTAACTATATTAGTGATCATGATTGGGAAAAGCACACTACTTTTGATATTGAAAATCCCTTTGGTACCAATTCTGAAAATTATGATATTAATAATTGTTGTGCTATTAGTGCTATCCATGTTCCTCCCAATGATGATATGTTTACAAATGAACACACTTGGGAAGATAGCTATTCTATTGCTTATGATGATACCAAACCTCCAATATATGATGATTACAATGATGAATATGATATTTTCATTCCACCTACTATTGAGGAGAAAGTTAATTGTGATTACAATATGCCTCCTATATTTGATGATTATGGTGATGAGAATAGTAATAATAGCTATTTTATTGAATTTGCTCCCACTACAATTAATAAGAATGACTATGCTTATGCGGAGAGTAATTATTATTTTATGCATGTAGCTCATGATAAGAATGTTTTATGTGATAGTCATATTGTTAACTTTATTCATGTTGCTACTGGAAGTTATTATGAGAGAGGGAAGCATGGTTTTATGTATCTCAACAATATTAAGGTTCCCCTCTTTATGTTGAAAATTTTAAAGTTGCACTTGTTTTGCTTTCCTATGCTTCTTGCTTTGTGCTTTCATGACTTGTTTCTTTACAAGATTACTATGCATAGGAAGTGGGTTAGACTTAAAGGTGTTTTAAATTTGTTTCTTGATGCTCTCTTTTACTTCAATTCATATTTCTTATGTGAGCATCTTCTCAAACTATCAAGCCTAACTTAAAAGCGTTAAAGAAAAGTACTTGTTGGGAGATAACCCAAGAGTTTTCTCGAGTCTTGGAAGTTATTACTTCCTTAATGACCTCTCCTTATCCTTTTTGTTTGCTTTTTGTGCCAAGAATGACCTCTAATGAGAGGGAAGTAAGATTTGGGGAGTTGTTGTCCCGAAATAGATTTTTGTACTCCACCGTAAAAATTCTTGAGGAATCTATGTAAGTCGGATTGAGCTGATATTTTTCTAATAAATCCCCGAGTATCCTATCTAACTTTAGTTAGATCAACAATTTTTGATTTGAACAACATAAGGTCTTCGAAAAAATCGCTTTCTATCTGCTAGTCTGTTTTGACAGATTTCTGCCATTATTTCGATTTGCTTCTTATTGATTCCTTTTTGGGTTATTTTTGGGAAATTGAACTTTTTGAGGGAATTTCTACAGTAGCTTGTGTTTTTAGTGAAAGTTTTGCTGTTATAAAGCTAAACCCAAAGGTTTATTATCTTTTGAATACACTAATGTTGCTAATGAAGATTGTGTGGAATACACTAATGTTGCTAATGAAGATTGTTTTTATTGCCTAGAACACTCTAGTTTTCATTCTTATTGTCTTGTGAGTGTTCTCTTTTGCTAGCACTGTGTTTAGCCTTAGCTTTCTTGTGCTTTCATCTTAGAACTTTTTAGTTATTCTTTGTGGATTTGTGATACAATCTCACTTATCATTGTTCATTATTATCTTTATGAGTTGTTTCAAATAAGTTGATTGGTGTTGGAAAAGAGTAGAAAGGTTCTGCTTATAGTGGTACAAAAGGAAGCTTGCTTTGACTGTGACTTAGACTTTATCATGTCATGCTAGAAGTTGTTTTGACCTTATGCTTATTGATCATTGTTGTAGCATGACTTGTTCCAAACAATTGAGATTGCTTAATGTGCCTTGAAAGAATCATGCGTTGTTTTAGCATACAAAAGCATAGTGTTGTGATATTCTCCTTTGATGCTTTGTTTGGGTTGACTTGGCACATGCTCACACCATGTTATGACTATGAACAAGTCACCATAGCCTCTATGCTCATTTAGTCCTTGACTTGTAGTACCACTCTATGCTTTGATTAGTAATGTTTTGTCGCTCTATATGATTATGGCCATTATTGCTCTCTTAGTTGGTCGCTCCCAGTCTTTTGCTAGCCTCCACTTGTATGAGTAAGCTCTACTCATTCATACAACTCCCAAGAAACCAAGTTATTTCAAAGTGTCCACTATAAATTCCTATGCATGGTGTGTTACACCATTCCAAGTATATTCTTGTTTTCATCTATCTTTCAATTTAAAAGTATTTTGTTATGTGAAAACTTAGTGATTAAAGCTCTCACAAACTTTATGGCACACTTTATTTTCCTTGCCCCTAATAAACTTGAACCATTGTGTCATCTATGTTGTATATGCTTGCACTTATACGTTGGAATTAGCAAAACCATGCTGTCATAGGTGAAAGAACATTTCTTAATCCCTAGTGTTTTGTGTGTTAGATAACAATATCAAGGATTATTTAACGTGTGTTGAAGTGTTGCAGCTCTCTCTAAGAAAAAAGGGAAAAGTATCTGCCTCTGGGGGCAGATAATCCGCCCCTCCCTCTTCCCAAGAGTGCGCGACCCCCAGAGAGGGGGCGGAGTTTGTGGCCAGATTTTTCGGCCCTGCCAGATAGTTACCTAGTTGATATCATGATATTTTGTTTACGGATGTCGGCGGTGTGAAATAAAAGGGGAGTTTGTAAGTCCATGGAGTTATGTATGTGTGTTAGAGAAACGCTTGGGCCGCTAGCCTAAGCCATGCCTAATCATGGTGGAAACTTGCAGCATCACCATAATGACATCTATGAAGCTTTGTTCTTATAAAAAAGAGACATATTGAAAAGAGGAAAGAGAGAAAAAAAGCACCATATTACCATGGTAAATAAGAAGATTGCTGAGATTCTCATTGTCTGCTTGCCTTGTCATTTTGGTTATGGGATGGCTCCTGTACCATGTGCAAGGGGTACCCCGTTGGTGGTTCTCTATGATACACATGTACTTACTATGAAAAGAACTTACAGGTGACTAAAGTTGAGTAGCATGCGGTGCGGCCCTCGTATTCAAGGGACATGAGATTGCCAACTTATACTTTGTCAAGCATATACTCCATATTTGTTCACTTTAAACTTAATCACTTCAAGATGCTTATGATAGGGGCAATGAGAGCTGAAAGCTAACAAGTACCATAATTTTTGGAAGCTCTTTTTGAAACCTGAAATCCCTGCTTCCCTTTGAAGGGCCTTTCTCCCACCATTATGTTGAGTCTCCACCTTCTATCCTTAGGCACCATTTAAGAGAGCATAGTTGTCATTCTTAGTTCTATATGCATTGTCTCAAAACTTATTGATTGATGCATATTGTTGATATTGCTTGTTCTTAAACTATTTGTATCTAGTCACTCTTATTAACTTTGAAGGTGTCCTATGCATTTATTTGCTACTCCATGAGGGACAAGCTGAATTCCACTTTGCTATGTTTTCTATATGTGAAACAAACAAACGTCTTTCAATGCATGTTATCCATGATCTTTGTTTGTAACCTTTCATGTTGCATGCATAGTTACTTAGTCTTACTGTTACAACTCCATCTTTCATGCCCATGTTTAGAATTCTTTGATCCCAGCTTTCAATGCTTGCAAATGGTTTGATCTTGATTTTGATGGTGCATGTCACCTCAAAAATTATTATTTTTATCACTTACCTACTCGAGGACGAGCAGGAGTTAAGCTTGGGGATGCCTGATACGTCGGAAACGTATCTATAATTTTTGATGCTCCATGATTATTTTATATCATTTGTCTTATGTTTTGTCTACACTTTGAGGTGTTTTTATACACTTTATGGTACTAACCTATTAACAAGACGCAACAGTGCCAATTGCCTGTTTTCTTCTGTTTTTGGTTCTAGAAAGGCAGAAAATCAATATTCTCGGCATTAGATGGGACAAAAGCCAAAGTCATTATTTTCTCGGAGTAACATGGAACCACGAAGCAGAGGTGGAGGAGGACACCAGGGTGGCCGCACCCCTCCCAGGCGCGGGCCAGCCTTGGTGGAGCCTACAGGGGGTGTGGGCCCCCTGGACCTCCATCGACCTTACCTCCTGCGCCTATAAGAAGCCCCCAGGGAGAAAACCCTAAATCATCCAGGGGAAATCCACGAAAACCTCCACAACACCGCCACCACCGAAGGGGAGATTCGGGGGATAGAAAGTCTCTGTTCTGGCACCCTGCCGGGCCAGGGAAGTGCCCCCGGAGCCATCTCCATCGATCTCCATCACCATCTCCATCACTGTTGCTAATCCCCATGATGAGGAGGGAGTAGTTATCCTTCAAGGCTAAGGGCTCTAACGGTAGCTATGTGTTCATCTCTCTCACTATGCATGATCTTATTGTGGTCATGAGCTTTGTAATCAAGTAGATCTACCTTGCTACTCAAGTGCTTTAATAGATCTCTTCTCTCCCCATGTGTGTGAAAGTGACAGCGTGCACGCCATGGTGGCACTTAGGCTGGAGTCTACATAAATACTCATCGTGCTTTAATAGATATATGCTTTTCCCCATGTGTGTGACAGTGACAGCTTGCGCGCCGTGTGTGGCACTTAAGCTAGACTACATATATATATTCATGAGTTATATTTGGAGTTGGATGTTTTTATGAAATTGTGGTGTTTGTTGAAACCATCTAGCGCTCAAGGTGACAATGTGGGGTTATCTAGATTGGGGAAGGCCCTACCATGGATTAGAGTGTCCAACCAGAGAGTAGTTCAGGGTAGTATCATGAAGAGAATATATTTATATGAGAGAGTGTTCACTAGTGAAAGTATGATCCCTAGGCCTTATTTCTAAGCATTGAAACACCGTTTACATCTAGATCTGTTGCATGTTTGCTTGCTTCCATCGTTTTGCCTTTAGTCTTTACCTCACCGTCAAGCTATTTTTTGGCACAGTTACCACTTGTATTTCACCATCTCTTCGCTTAACTAGTGCACCTATACACCTGACAAGTGTATTGGGTGTGTTGGGGACACAAGAGACTTATTGTATCTTGATTGCAGAATTGGTTGAGAGGGATACCTTTGACCACTTCCCCCCTGAGTTTGATAAACCTTGGGTAATCCACTTAAGGGAAACTTGCTGCTGTTCTACAAACCTCTGCACTTGGAGGCCCAACAAATGTCCACAAGAATATAAGTGCATAGACATTAGACACCAGGGTGGCCACACCCTAGGTGGGCGCGGGCCAGCCCTGGTGGCGCCCATAGGGGGTGTGGGCCCCCTGTACCTCCATCGACCTTGCCTCCTTTGCCTATAAGAAGCCTCCGACCCAAAAACCCTAAAGAATCGACCAGAAAGCCATGAAAAGTTCCGTAGCGCCGCCGCCACCGAAGGGGAGATTCGGGGGACAGAAAGTCTCTGTTCCGGCACCCTGCCAGGACGGGGAAGTGCCCCCGGAGCCATCTCCTTCGATCTCCATCACCATCTCCATCACCGTTGCGGATTCCCATGATGAGGAGGGAGTATTTATTCCTCGAGGATAAGGGCTCTACCGATAGCTATGTGTTTATCTCTCTCTATGCATGATCATGTTGTGATCATGAGCTTTGTAATCAAATAGATCTGCTCTGCTACTCAAGTGCTTTAATAGATCTCTGCTCTCCCCACGTGTGTGAAAGTGACAACATGCATGTCGTGGTGGCACTTAGGCTAGAGTCTACATAAATACTCAAGTGCTTCAATAGACCTCTGCTCTCCCCACGTGTGTGAAAGTGACAGCATGCACGTGGTGGTGGCACTTAGGCTAGAGTTCATAAATCCTTATCATGAGTATATTTTGAGTTGGCCGTCTCTATGAAATTGTGGTGTTTGTTGGAACCATCTAGTGCTCAAGGTGATAGTGTGAGGTTATCTAGATGGGGAAGGCAAACTTTGAGGAGTGCTGTTATAGCCCTACCATCGATTAGAGTTGAAAAACGGAGAGTAGTTAAGAGTAGTATCATGAAGAGAATATATTTATTGAGAGTGTTCACTAGTGAAAGTATGATCCCTAGGCCTTGTTTCTAAACATTGAAACACCGTTTACCACTAGATCCGTTGCATGTTTGCTTGTTGCCATCTTTGTTTACTGTCTCTTCCACGCCATCATAGTCTTTTATGGTGATGTCACGAGGAACTATAGGACCGTTTCAACCTTTTCCTCCCGGCAAGCTCTTTTCTGGCACTGTTGTCTTATAATCATACATACCACTTGTATTTCACTATCTCTTCGCCGAACTAGTGCACCTATACACCTGACAAGTGTATTGGGTGTGTTGGGGACATAAGAGACTTCTTGTATCTTGATTGCAGGGTTGCTTGATAGGGATACCTTTGACCACTTCCTCCCTGAGTTCGATAAATCTTGGGTAATCCACTTAAGGGAAACTTGCTGCTGTTCTACAAACCTCTGCACTTGGAGGCCCAACAACTGTCTACAAGAATAGAAGTGCGTAGACATCAATCTCTTTTCTGGCGCCGTTGCCGGGGAGGTAAGGTAAAATGCACTCACACACTCTCTCACACGTCAACAGCAAGCCAGAAAGCTATTTTCCGGCGCTGTTGCCGGGGAGGTAAGGTAAAAGGTACTCACATCCTGCTATGTGAGTGATTGAAGTTATTTCCTTTAGATTCTACGATCTTTTCTTTTTGTTTATTGTTTTCACTAGTTAGGCTTAATGGAAAACAACTACAAAATTAGAGAGCTTTATAGTATTTATCTTGAGTTAGGACATGAAGTGTTTGAAGAGAAAATTAAAAAACCTATGGAACTTTATTTGCATGCTAATAGCAATGTTATTAGTATGAATTCTTTGAACACCATTATTGCTAATGCTATGGAAACATCTTAGCTTGGGGAAGCTAGTTTTTATGAAAATGATCTTTTTAGTTCCCCAGCTTTGGAAGATAGCTATTCTATTGCTTATGATGATACCAAACCTCCAATTTATGATGATTATAATGATGAATATGATATTTCCAGTCCACCTACTATTGAGGAGAAAATTAATTATAATTACAATATGCCTCCTATATTTGATGATTATGGTGTTGAGAATAATAATGATAGCTATTTTGTTGAATTTTCTCCCACTACAATTAATAAGAATGACTATTCTTATGTGGAGAGTAATAATCATTTTATGCATATGGCTCATGGTAAGAATGTTTTATGTGATAATTATATTGTTAATTTTATTCATGATGCTACTGAAAGTTATTATGAGAGAGGGAAACATGGTTTTATGCATCTCAAAAATATTAAGTTTCCCCTCTTTATGCTGAAAGTCTTGAAGTTGCATTTGTTTTGCTTTCCTATGCTTGTTGCTTTGTGCTTTCATGACTTGTTTCTTTACAAGATTCCTATGCATAGGAAGTGGTTTAGACTTAAATGTGTTTTGAATTTTCTTCTTGATGATCTCTTTTACTTCAATTCATATTTCTTATGTGAGCATCTTCTCAAACTATTAAGCCTAACTTAAAGACGTTAAAGAAAAGTACTTGTTGGGAGATAACCCCAAGAGTTTTTTTGAGTCTTGGAAGTTATTACTTCAGTAATGACCTATCCTTATCCTTTTTATTTGCTTTTTGTGCCAAGAATAACCTTTAATGAGAGGGAAGTAAGATTTGGGGAGTTGCTATCCCGAAACAGATTTTTGTGCTCCACCGTAAAACTTTATGAGGAATCTCTATAAGTCGGATTGAACTGTAATTTTATGAATAAATCCCCCATTATGTTACCTAACTTTCGTTAGTTCAACACTTTTTTATTTGAGCAACATAAGTTCTTCGAAAAAATTGGTTTCTATCTGCTGGTCTGTTTTTAAAAATTTCTTCCATTATTTGCATTTGCTTCTTATTGATTCCTTTTTGGGTTCTTTTTGGGAAATTGAGATTTTGAGGGAATTGCTACAGTAGCTTGTGTTTGTAGTGAAATTTTTGCTATTCTAAAGCTAAACCCAAAGGTCTATTATCTTTTGAATACACTAATGTTGCTAATGAAGATTGTGTGAAGTTTTATATGAAGGAACATTTTCAGGAGTAGAGAAAGAATAATGTAATGAGATGAAGAATGGACAAAATATCAAGCTTGGGGATGCCACCCCGTGTAACCCCAAGAAATATTCAAGAGGTACAAGCGTCAAAGCTTGGGGATGCCCAAGGCATCCCTTTCTTCATCAATAAAAATCTCAGGTCTTTCTAGATACTTCGTATTTATTGTTTCATGCACTGTTGTGTTATTCTTGGAGCGTCTTTATTTTTGTCTTTAGTTTTATTTTGGTTTGCTTGCTGCAATAAGTTGGTTGGATCACAACACACTTATTTTGGAGAGATACACACTCTGTTTTCATTGTCTAGAACACTCTAGTTTTCATTCTTATTGTTTTGTGAGTGTTCTCTTTTGCTAGCACTGTGTTTAACCTTAGTTTTCTTGTGCTTTCAGCTTAGAAGTTTTTAGTTCTTATTTGGGATTTTTGAGACAATTCTCACTGGTCTTTATTTATTATTATCTTGGTGAGTTGTTTCAAATAAGTCGACGGGTGTTGGAAAAGAGTTGAAAGTTTCACGCTTATAGTGCTACAAAAGGGAGCTTGTTTTGACTGTGGCTTAGACTTTATCATGTCATGCTTGATGTTGCTTTGACCTTATGCTTAGTGATTATTGTTTTAGCATGTCTTGTTCCAAACAATCGAGATTCCTTAATGTGCCTTGAAAGAATCATGCGTTGTTTTAGCATACAAACGCATAATATTATGGTATTCTCCTTTGATGCTTTGTTTGGGTTGACTTGGCACATGCTTACACCATGTTAAGACTATGAACAAGTCACCCTAGCCTTTATGATCATTTAGTTTTTGACTTGTGATACCACTTTATGCTTTGATTGATAATGTTTTGTCGCTTGCATGATTATGTCCATTATTGCTCTCTTAGTTGGTCGCTCCCAGTCTTTTGCTAGCCTCCACTTGTATTGAGTAAACTCTACTCATGAATCCAACTCCCAAGAAACCAAGTTATTCCAAAGAGTCCACTATAAATTCCTATACATGGTGTGTTATACCATTCCAAGTATATTCTTGTTTTGTCTATCTTCCAAATTAAACTTGTTATGTGAAAGTTAGTGATTAAAGCTCTCACAAACTTGATGGCACACTTTATTTTTCTTGCCCCTAATAAACTTTAACCATTGTGTCATCTATGTTGTATATGCTTGAACTTATACATTGGGAATTAGCAGAACCGTGTTGTCACGGGGAACGCTTTCAATATTGCACATGTACATGTTACCCAGTTGATATCATGCTCTTTTGTTTACGGATGTCGGCGGTGTGAAATAAAAGGGGAGTTTGTAAGTCCATGGAGTTATGTATGTGTGTTATAGAAACGCTTGGGCCGCTAGCCTAAGCCATGCCTAATCATGGTGGAAACTTGCAACATCACCATAGTGAGCAACCTATGAAGCATTCTTCTTATAAAAAAGAGATTGAGAAAAAGAAAAAAATATATTAGAAAAGAGGAAAGAGAGAAAAAAAACACCATTTTCCCATGGTAAATAAGAAGATTGCTGAGATGCTCATTGTCTGCTTGCCTTGTCATTTTGATATGGGATAGCTCCTGTATCATGGGGCAAGGGATACCCCATTGGCGGTTCTCTATGATACACATATACTTACTATGCCAAGAACTTACCGGTAAGTAAAGTTGAATAGCATGAGGAATGGTCCTCGTACTCAAGGGACATGAGATTGCCAACTTATACTTTGTCAAGCATATACTCCATACTTTGTTCACTTTAACCTTAATCACTTCAAGATGCTTATGATAGTGGCAATGAGAGCTGAAAGCTAACAAGTACCATAATTTTTGGAAGGTCTTTATGAGACTTGAAATCCCTGCTTCCCTTTATGAAGGGCCTTTCTTCCACTCTTATATTGAGTCTCCACCTTCTATCCTTAGGCACCAACTAGGAGATCATAGTTGTCATTCTTAGTTCTATGTGCATTGTCCCAAAACTTATTGATTGATTCATATTGTTGATATTGATTGTTCATGAACTATTTGTATCTAGTCACTCTTATGAACTTTGAAGGTGTCTTATGTATTTATTTGCTACTCCATGAGGGACAAGCTGAATGCCACTATGCTATATTTTCTATATGTGAAATAAACAAACGTCTTTCAATGCATTGTTAATCGTGATCTTTGTTTGTAACTTTTCATGTTGCAGCATAGTTACTATGTCGTATTGTTAGAACTTCATCTTTCATGCTCATTTTTAGGGTACTTTGATCCCAGCTTTCAATGCTTGCAAATGGTTTGATCATGATTGTGATGGTGCATGTCACCTCAAAATTTATTCTTTTTATTACTTACCTACTCGAGGACGAGCATGAGTTAAGCTTGGGGATGCTTGATATGTCAGAAACGTATCTATAATTTTTGTTGCTCCATGCTTGTTTTATATCATTTGTCTTATGTTTTGTCTACACTTTGAGGTAATTTTATACGTTTTCTAGACTAACCTATTAACAAGATGCCACAATGCCTATTTTATTCTCTTTTTGGTTCCAGAAAAGGCAGAAAATAAACATTCTCGGAATTGGACGGGACAAAAGCCAAACTTCCTATTTTTCCCGGAGCAACACGGAACCACGAAGCAGAGATGGAGGAGGACACCAGGGTGGCTACACCCTAGGTGGGCACGGGCCAGCCCTGGTGGCGCCCATAGGGGGTGTGGCCCCCTTGGACCTCCACCGACCTTGCCTCCTTCGCCTATAAGAAGCCTCCGACCCAAAAACCCTAAAGAATCGACTAGAAAGCCACGAAAAGTTCCACAGCGCCGCCAACACCGAAGGGGATATTCGGGGGACAGAAAGTCTCTGTTCCGGCACCCTACCGGGATGGGGAAGTTCCCCCGGAGCCATCTCCTTCGATCTCCATCACCATCTCCATCATCGTTGTTGATTCCCATGATGAGGAGGGAGTAGTTCTTCCTCGAGGCTAAGGGCTCTACCGGTAGCTATGTGTTTATCTCTCTCTATGCATGATCATATTGTGATCATGAGCTTTGTAATCAAGTAGATCTGCTTTTCTACTCAAGTGCTTTAATAGATCCCTGCTCTCCCCACGTATGTGAAAGTGACAGCGTGCATGCCGTGGTGGAACTTAGGGTAGAGTCTACATAAATACTCAAGTGCTTCAACAGATCTCTGCTCTCCCCACATGTGTGTAAGTGACAGCGTGCACTCCGTGGTGGCATTAGGCTAGAGTTCATAAATCCTTATCATGAGTATATTTTGAGTTGACCGTCTCTACGAAATTGTGGTGTTTGTTGGAACCATCTAGTGCTCAAGGTGATAGTGTGGGGTTATCTAGATGGGGAAGGCGAACTTTGAGGAGTGATGTTATAGTCCTACCGTCGATTAGATCGAGTTCACCAACCGGAGAGTAGTTAAGAGTAGTATCATGAAGAGAATATATTTACTAAGAGTGTTCACTAGTGAAAGTATGATCCCTAGGCCTTGTTTCTAAACATTGAAACACCGTTTACCACTAGATCTGTTGCATGTTTGCTTGTTGCCATCTCTGTTTACTTGCCTTTAGTCTCTTCCACGCCATCAGAGTCTTTTCCGGTGCCGTCACGGGGAACTATAGTACCGTTTCAACCTTTTCCTCCCGTCAAGCTCTTTTCTGACACCATTGTCTTATAGTCATCCATAACACTTGTATTTCACTATCTCTTCGCCGAACTAGTGCATCTATACACCCGACAAGTGTATTGGGTGTGTTGGGGACACATGAGACTTCTTGTATCTTGATTGCAGGGTTGCTTGAGAGGGATATCTTTGACCACTTCCTCCCCGAGTTTGATAAATCTTGGGTAATCCACTTAAGGAAAACTTGCTGCTTTTCTACAAACCTCTGCACTTGAAGGCCCAACAACTGTCTACAAGAATAGAAGTGCATAGACATCAGGATGCTACATGTGTCAGCTACATGATCAGACAAAATGTCACCATCTGCCTCCACCGTACGCCGACCACCTAGGCGATCGTTCATCGATCACACCTCCTAAGAAACCTACGACCTCCAATATTTCTGGTCACTGGGACACCCGTGCAGGCGACAAAGCACACCATTTCCTCAACACAGACATCTTAACCGCCGATCGAGGACGGTGACGTGCACCGGAGGACCAGTCGCCGACACATCAGAGCTAGGCCGATAGTTGCACAATAGATGTCGCCCCGCAACCGCCCCTCCAGACCCGATGTGGTGCGCTGCCGCCAGCATAGGACCCCGCGCATCCACCGCCGCCGCCGGGGAAGAGGAGGCCCGCCTCCGCCGGCACCGCACGGGCTTAGCCCGACGGCGCACGCCGATGGCGGCGGGGAGGGAGGGGACCGGGGAAGTGCGGCGCCGAAGCGCTCGTCCCGTCGCCCGCGGGGGGACGAGAGACTTTTTTCTGGTTATGCAAATCAGCGTTGCATTTGTGGCATTTGTGTAATCTTTCAGGCATTTTACATTGTTTGTGTAATCTTTCTAAAGCATCACAGCGCTATGGTAGGCAGCTTGGTTCATCTAATTTGCATTGCATATTTTGTTTTTGTATGTAGCATTCTCGGTTAGTCTTAGAATTCAACAATGTACTTAGTTGGAATATGGCCCATGACATTGATAATCGGGTGGAAGCAAGTACATGTGAATTTTTGGGAAATAAGATATATGATCTGTGTGGTCTGTTACTTACTGCAACTCTTTCTTGACAGTGTAACTTAACTGTTACTCTGAAACTTAGTAAGTTATTGCACCTTTATGGAGATTGTTGTATATTAATGTTGCTTGTTGCACAACATGTGAAATGCATATTTTTAATAAAAAATTACATGTATGCTTGTCTACCTTTCTAGCTTTCTTTTCTACTCATGTAGTTTTCCAAAAAATTCTGAAACATGTGCTTTATTTTTGTTATATTAGAACGATAAGAAAATTCTGGTTCGAACTAGGCAGACTATTCATTTACCCTACGATATAATGTAGACGCGTGGTTAGCCCTAACAATAAAGAGTGAATGAATTTCTGAATGGTATGCGGTTGTATTTACGAATCTGAACATCTGAATACCGAAAGGAGGTTTACTTAGGTGAACCTAGTGTTTTTAGGTTTTGTGCTCTATAATTAAATGTTAGTTTTATTTCGTATTTATTAAAGCATAAACTAATAGAAAAAAAAAGGTCTTCGATTCGGTCCAGAGTCTAACACTAGTCCCGATTTGTTACGGGCTGGGACTAGTATGAGCACTAGTCCTGATTCGTACCGTTTTCAGCGGCCAGGAGCCCGAGGAAATTTTAGTCACGGGTCGTTTCGGACCTTTAGTCATAGGTCGTGATACCACCCGGGACTAAAGGGGTTCGGGCACGGGCAACACCCTTTAGTCCCGGGTCGTGATACGACCCGGAATTAAAGAGGTGCGGGCCACGGCAGAAAAACTTAAAATGGCTATTACTCTTGTGTACAATGACGGAAAAGAACGTACAACCTATCAAAATGTGCGGAAAAGAATTGTGAGTTCGATTTCAACAACGCTAGGCCATTTTGGATTCTTTTAGATTTTTAAAATTCGAAAAGGAAATAAAGTTATTTAAAAAATTAATTTTATTTGCAATTTTTTATTCCATATTTGGATTCCTCACATTTTTCCGATAATTATGGATATATTATTTGTCGAATTTTGATTTACAGATTTAAAGATATTATTTATGCCATATTAAATGAATAAATGGCAAAAAATGAATAAAATATTATTTTATTTAGTTTTTTACTTTCATTGGATTAAAATATTATTATTACTTATATATTGTTGTTTAATAAAATAGTTGTTTGTAATTTCGAAAAATAAAGATGTATGGCATATTGATATGGTAGTGTTGACAACAAGGTACAAATGGGCTTCGCGCAAGGGCATCCTGATGGAACAGAGAAGTTAAGCATGCTGGGGATGGAGTAGTGCTGCTAGGATGGGTGACCGACCAAAAAGTTTGACCACCAGTGTAATTTGACCTAAGATTAAGTATACTTATTACTAAAACTGTTTCAAGTGAGAGGATTACGGGTCAAAACAATTCAAAAGTTTAAGAAAAAATTCGAAAAATAAAATATTTTTTTTTTGAAAAATATCTCTAGTCCCGGGCCGTATTACGACCCGAGACTAAAGGTTCTTCGTCCCCCCTCCCCCCGCTGCGAAAACGGCCATGTGGTGCCTCTAGTCCTGGGTTGTAGCAAACCGGCACTAGAGGTAGGGGCCTTTAGTTCCGATTTCGCAGTCCCGAGTGCAAAGCCGGGACTAAAGGCCCTTACAATCCAGGACTATATAGTTTTCTTTTCTACTCATATAGTTTTCCAAAAATTTCTGAAACATGTGCTTTATTTTTGTTATATTACGATGATAAGAAAATTCTGGTTCGAACTAGGTAGACTGTTCATTTACCCTACGATATAATGTAGACGCGTGGTTAGCCCTAACAATGAAGAGTGAATGAATTTCTGAATGGTATGCGGTTGTATTTACGAATCTGAACATCTGAATACCGAAAGGAGGGGATGATTAACTCGAGTCTGATAGAATATGTCAGGAGAATAAAATCGAGCGGCTCTCCAAGGAAAAACATAAATTTTAATCTCTTCGTTACAAAGCCTAGTGAGTACTCCAAGACATTCAATTCTCGTCAGGTAATCGAGGCATGCTCCCTATTACATTTCAAAATCCACTGAGATCAAGCTTCAGGTGACGGGACAGACCAAGGTAAAGAAAAAAAGCAAAAGCACGCACGCGAAACTCGGTACACTACACGCATCATCGGTTACTCTAAAGCGACGGCCTCGAAGAAGACTGCCACGCTGTCCCTGGCATGCTGCTGCGCCGTGGCCGACGGCCGCGATGCGGCCTCGGAGAAGTACCCCTTGGCCGCCTCCAGCAACGCGGACGCCACCTCCGCCGCTGTGGTGCCGTTGCGCTTGTCGTCGTCGCTGGCGGGAACCGCGGGGGCCATGGTGCCGTCGAACGGCGCCTCGCAGTAGACCATCGTGGCCACGAAACGCTCCATGCCGGCGGCCATCTGCTTCGCTTTGCTTTGCTTCGGCTCCTTGTTGCTCTAGGTTCTAACACGATGAACTCGAGTTTCTCGCTTGCGTGCAATGAAGAAGGTTACGGCTGCGCGTGCAGGTATTTATTTATGGGCGTGCCTAAAGCTCAGTCAACTGAGATTTACTAAATCTCAGTCGATAGCTGACGTCAGCAACTGATTGCCCATCGCTTTTTGCTTTCTTATTTTTTTACTGGTCAAACATTGCTTGCATCTTTGTTTCGTAAGATTTTTCTGGCTTGTCTATGTCTCCGGGCCACCCTGTGGCTTCTAGCCATACAACCGGCCCACAAATAAGTAACAGGCCAGGAAAACGATGACAATCAACAGCTTAGAATATTTTCTTTTTCGTGAGGAATCTACAAAGACAAAATAAAAGTAAGAGAGAAATACTATGTAAGCGTATTGGCATTTTTATGGTTTGACAATATTTTCGGTTTGAAGACGTGAAACTAGAATTTTTCTAGGTGGGAGACTCAATTGCTGCACCCTACAACTCTAAAATATTTTAGTAGTATCCATGTGCAACTAGAGAAAACCTTAGTTGCAATTCCACATGTAATTTAAAAATCTTAGTTACTAGCCAAATGTAACTAGAAAAATCTAGTTACAACCTACATGCAACTCGAAAAATCTCAGTTGCGACCCACGTGCAACTGGACAAAATGTGAGCTACAACTTCATGTTTGTCTCGAAAAATCTCAGTTGCGACCAGCATGCAACTAAAGAAAATCTCACAAAGGTCATTGACATTACGGTCCCACAAGTGTCTCCCTTGCAAAAGAAAAATAAAAAGCAACAATTAAACTGTAAAAATTCAAGAAATAAATATTGTCCCTATCTTTAATTAATTTTTTTTAATTTGTTTACATTTTGATGTACCTAGTGTATAAAAACATTTATTTTTGAGATGATGGTAGTATATGTTTTTCACGAAAATGTTGATTGTTTTTAAGGAACTTTTGATTCCCACATATTTTCATCTCAGAAAAAATGTTACAATGCATAGTAAATTTTCCACAATGACACAAAAAGTCAGTTTATATGGCAAAAGTCCATGACACCTTTAGAAAAACTGCTTAAAAAGATGAGGCTGTCACGGCGCCTGGATCAGTTACGAGCATATTGCAATTGGTTCCCGAGAGAGCTCAGCTACAAGCAGGTCGCAAATGTCGGGCTCAGACAACTGGACCCCGACGGGGCTCCCACGGCGAAGCTCAGTTACAAGCATGTTCTAACTGAGCTGCGACAGAGCTCAAATACAAGCAAGTTGCAAATGCGCCTCGCCCCTCGTCCCTCGCCGGGAGATCAGTTACAAGTACGTCACAACTGGCCTCCCTCGCCAGGGGCTCAGACAACTGGACCTCGACAGGGCTCCGCTGGCGGAGCTCTGTTACAAGCATGTTGCAACTGGCCCCCGGCGGATCTCAGTTATAAGTAAGTTGCATACTCCCCCTTCACTCGCGCGGGGGATCAATTACAAAAAGGTTGCAACTGGCCCACCAATGGGTTATCTCGGTTGCAATCAAGTTTCACTTGGACCTCGACGGTCCCCCCAGGGGAGCTTAGTTACAAGTAAGTTGTAAACTCCCCCCCCCCTCTCACGCCGGGGCTCAGTTACAATCAAGTTGCAAACAGGCCCTCCTTCGACACCGACAGGTGCTCAGTTACAATCAAGTTGCGACTGACACCGCCCTTTCACATCGACAGGTGCTCAATTACAACCAAGTTGCAACTAGGTGCAAAGCTCAGTAACAATCAAGTTGTGACTGGCCCTCCGACGGGGGTTCCCCTTCCCCCAGTTACAGTCAAGTTGCAACTGCCACCCTGTCCCCCTTCCCTCCCTCGACGAGGCCCTAGTAACAAGCAACTTGCAACTGGGACCCCGCTAGGAGCTCAGTTATAATCAAATTGCAAACAGGCCCTCCTTCGACACCGACAGGTCCTCAGTTACAATCAAGTTGCGACTGGCACCGCCCTTCCACATCGACATGTGCTCAATTACAACCAAGTTGCAACTAGGTGCAAAGCTCAGTAACAATCAAGTTGCGATTGGCCCTTCGACGGGGGTTCACCCTTCCCCCAGTTACAGTCTAGTTGCGACTGCCACCCCGCCCCCTCCCCTTCCTCGACGAGGCCCTAGTAACAAGCAACTTGCAACTGGGACCCGCTAGGAGCTCAGTTACAATCAGGTTGCAAAGATGCCCTCCTTCGACACCGATAGGTGCTCAGTTACAATCAAGTTGCGACTGGCACCACCCTTCCACATCGACAGGTGCTCAGTTACAATCAAGTTGCGACTGACCCTCCGACAGGGGTTCCCCCTTCCCCCAGTTGCAGTCAAGTTGCAACTGCCACCCTGTCCCCCTCCCCTTCCTCGACGAGGCCCTAGTAACAAGCAACTTGCAACTGGAACCCCGCTAGGAGCTCAGTTACAATCAAGTTGCAAATATGCCCTCCTTCGACACCGACAGGTGCTCAGTTCCAATCAAGTTGCGACTGGCACCGCCCTTCCACATCGACAGGTGCCCAGTTACAATCAAGTTGCAACTAGGTGCAAAAGCTCAGTTATAATCAAGTTGCGACCGACCCTCCGACGGGGGTTCCCCCTTCCCCCAGTTGCAGTCAAGTTGCAACTGCCACCCCGTCCCCCTCCCCTCCCTCGACGAGGCCCTAGTAACAAGCAACTTGCAACTGGGACCCCGCTAGGAGCTCAGTTACAATTAGGTTGCAAATAGGCCCTCCTTCGACACCGACAGGTGCTCAGTTACAATCAAGTTGCGACTGGCACCGCCCTTCCACATCGACAGGTGCTCAGTTACAATCAATTTGCAAGTAGGTGCAAAAGCTCAGTTACAATCAAGTTGTGACTGACCCTCCGACGGAGGTTCCCCCTTCCCCTAGTTGCAGTGAAGTTGCAAATGCCACCCCGTCCCCCTCCCCTCCCTCGACGAGGCCCTAGTAACAAGCAATTTGCAACTGGGACCCCGCTAGGAGCTCAGTCACAATCAGGTTGCAAACAAGCCCTCCTTCGACACCGACAGGTCCTCAGTTACAATCAAGTTGCGACTGGCACCGCACTTCCACATCGACAGGTGCTCAATTACAACCAAGTTGCAACTAGGTGCAAAGGTCAGTAACAATCAAGTTGCGACTGACCCTCCAACGGGGGTTCCCCCTTCCCCCAGTTACAGTCAAGTTGCAACTGCCACCCCGTCCCCCTCCCCTCCCTCGACGAGGCCCTAGTAACAAGCAACTTGCAAGTAAGTTGTAAACTTCCCCCCTCCCGTGCTGGGGCTCAATTACAAGCAGGTTGCAAATGACCCTCCTTCAACACAGACAGGTGCTCAGTTACAATCAAGTTGTGACTGCCCCCCTCCTCCACACCGACGGAGTGCACTAGCTCCCTCGTCCTTGCCGACAAGGTCCTCCCTATTACAACCAAGTTGGAAACCGAACGGGTGCTCACAAGTAACTTACAACACTGGCCCGCCAATAGAGTCCCCCCGGATTGCAAGCAAGTTGAAAATCTAAATTAAAAAAACTCAATTCAAAAATCGAATGAATAGACAACTAAAAACCACTAAAAAGATAAACCTTAATTAAAAAACCGCAAAAAAATGTCCTAGCAGTCTAGGTTAACATATTTTTGTCCCAGTGAAAATAAAATAAAAAAACCACCCATAATAAAACGTCAACACATATAACAACTAAAAAAACACAACACTCGAAAAAAAACATACAAAAACGATTCAGAAAAAAAAGACAAAAATGAACACAGAAAAAAAAACAGAACACAGAAAAAAAAGCCACAAAAATAAACCCATCGCGTGCCGCTAAGAACACATGACACAGGAAAAAAAAGCACGCTGAAAAAATTTGAAAACGAAAAACCAGACCGCAGTACAGCCAACAGACAAAAAAAGCTAAAAGAAATAGCCCACCGGCCCACACCACGCAAACAGCCAACCGGCCCATGCACACCGGGAGGACAGCACGCAAACAGCAGACGACGCGCGCACGCAACAGCAGACGCACGACCGAACAGACGTGTGCGCACGAATTACGAAGTAAACGATCCAACGGTTAAATAGACGACTGAGACTTAACTAATTCTCAGGCGTATGAGAATTAGCAAAACCGTTTATTTATAGCCTCTGCACAAGGCCATACCGTGGCCGGGAAGTTTGTGTTGGATCATTGGATGCATGTCCTGCTCATCTTCGTTTCTGACTCGGAATCATCAAGCTGGAAACTGGAAAGCCGACCGCGTATGGAAGTCCGCATCGCAGAGGGCAATCCCCATATCTCGTCTGCAGCGCGACGGTGTACTTTCAGCCCGCTCGCGGAGGAACCCTGGGCCGCGGCCCATTAATGCGGCAGCCATGTTTTGGTCGAGTTTCTTTCTTTTTCCGTGGTTTGTTTCTTTTCTGACTGGTTTTTGCTGTTTTATGTTTTTACAAATCGAACATTTTTTGAAATCTGAATAATTTTTAATTCTGTTTTTTTACAATGTAAACATTTCCAAAAATTAATTATTTATTCAAATCTAAACCTTTTCATATCTGAACAATTTTCAAACTTGTACATTTCTTAAATTTGAACAATTTCAAATTTGAATTTTTTCTTTACTTAAATGATTTGTAATTTGATTTTTTGTCAAAATTCAAACTATTTAAGATTCAAACATTTTTCAAAATAACAACAATTTTAAAATAAAATTGTAAAGAAAAAATAATAAAATTTAAAAGAATAAGAAAGAAAACAATACCTATTATTTTGGGTCGCATTGAAGGCGGCTGTAACGAAACGCTGTAGGCAGGAAAGCCTCCGGCTTTGAGAGGGATATAGGCGTTTGATATTTAGCCCACATGTCAGTGACACATTTTATTTTTGCCATTATCTGTTCTAGACTCACTTAAAGGCTCAACCTAATCTACCATAAGCCAGAGGCCCACCTAACTCTAACTTGTTAACCTAACATGATTTACACAAGGCATCTCACACAACCACACCCCCACGATCACGTTCGTCCATTGCATTCCCATGGAGACGCACACAACAACAATGTAGTCGTAGTATAAGGGTACATTGCTCCTACGTGTGGTTTTGATAATAAATGACAATTCTCTTGGAATAATATTTTCATTGAGCTTTATATAAATTAATATTTTATGGGTCATGCTTGTAGTCCATGTGTTGGATTCATGTATGGATGCCATGAAGATAAAGCTATATCTTGAGTATTGCCATCAAGGTCATCGATTTAAAGAAAAGAATATAATATGATCAAGAAAAAAAATGAAGATGGAGTTCTTGTGCGGAACTCAATTTAGCCATCCTCTAAGGTTATGTGTTAAGAAAATGGATGATCAATATCTTGAGAGTTCGTCTCAAGAGAAGAATTCAAGATATGACTCTAAGTCGGTGCCATGATAGTCTCACGAGGTTAGCTATGGTGGACTAAGATATAGAGCATGCAATCAAACGAAGAGTTATTTATGTATCTCAAGATATTTATATGTATGAGAAGATATATGGTTGAGGTCAATGATGAGACACCGGTGAGGCCTCGTAGGCATCAATGAGACCAACGAATTGTCTGGCAGCGGCTCGGTGTCGTACATGCTGAGACATCGATGAGGCCTCGTAGGCATCATTCAGGTCAATGCCCTCTGGACGATGGTCATTTGTGCTTGGGGAGAACACCTCGTTGGGGCTGAAGGTGCCGTATCCGCCAGGCTCGGCATCATGGTGGTCGGGGCAGAATCTTGTCCTGGAGAGCGGCGTCTTGGAGCTTTTGTGGAAATAGCCAATCTGCGATGGCGACCCAGCCCTCAGGTGCGACAGCAGATGTCGGTGCAGGTGTTTAACCTAATCATGTTGAGGAGTGAATGAAATTCCCAATGTTGTGGGCTTGTATTTACTAGCTTGTGAATCTAAATATCAGGTAGAATATCAGGATAATACAACCGAATTCTCCGAGGAAAAACATAAGTTTATTCCCTTGGTTACAAAGTCTAATTAGTAGTACTCCAAGGCACTCAACTGAACTAAGATCAAGCTTTGGCCGATCGATGATCTGCTTCCACACAGACCAAGGAAGAAAAAGAAGCAAACACACATGCTAAACTCGGTACACGCATCATCGGTTACTCCAAGGCAGAATATCAGGATAATACAACCGAATTCTCCAAGGCAAAATATAAGTTTAGTCCCTTTGTTACAAAGCCTAATTAGTGGTACTCCAACTCTCGAAGACACTGAATTCTTTGCCATGTCATCGAGACGTGCTCCCTATTACAGCGCAAAATCAACTGAAGCAAGTAAACAAAACTCGGTACACTACACTCATCATGGGTTACTCCAAAGCGACGGCCTCGAAGAAGACTGCCACGCTGTCGCTGTCCCTGCCATGCTGCTGCGCGAGGGCTGACGGCGGCGTTGGCACTGCGCCGGAGAAGTACCCCTTGGCCGCCTCCACCAACGCGGACGCCACCTCCGCCGCCGTGCTGCCGTTGCGCTTGCCGTCGTCGCTGGCGGGAACCGCGGGGGCCATGGTGCCGTCGAACGGCGCCTCGCAGTAGACCATCGTGGCCACGAACCGCTCCATGCTGGCGGCCATCTGCTTCGCTTTGCTTTGCTTCGGCTCCTTGTTGCTCTAGCTTCTAACGAGTTTCTCGCTTGTCGTGCAATGCTTAGCTTGCGGCCGCGCGTGCAGGTATATATACATGTCCTGCTCGTCTTCGTTTCTGACTCGGAATCATCAGCCGGAAACTGGTAAGCCGACCCCGTATGGAAGTCGGCGTCGCAGAGGTTCTTTCCTTGGTGAAAACATGTGCGTGGTATTCAGGAGCCCGGCCCGTTAAGCTAGCACCTCTTCGGCCTGTCGCAGCCCATATCACCGCCCAATTGGACCGGCACCATCTCCTACGACCGGGAGCTTCCTACTTGACACCTTAAGCGCAATGCTCCCACGGATTCTTTTCGTAGCCTGCATCAATGCGGTCCAATTTACAGGTATTGTTCTAAAAAAACAGGTATTGTTTCACTTTTATAATGATGTTTTATTTTTTTTGATTTCTTGATAGAAAAAAAGTTTTCTATAAGCCAAAGAAAAGACTGAAACAACCACGTTTTAAAACAAAACTAAGGCCCAGTTCTTTTTTGGACTTCTTCAAGAAGCCGCTCTTCCCCCAGCTTCCTGGAGAAGTCGGTCTAAAAAAATTTTGAGGCTTCCAAAATAGTTAAGTCTAAACAAATTTGGAAGCCTCACAATTTTTTTAAACCGGCTTCCACAGGAAGCTGGGGGTAGGGCAGCTTCTGGGAGAAGCCACAAAAAGAACTGGACCGACTATAGGTAGATAGAACGGGACACCTTCAAATTAAACATGGTCTAGAAGCCAACCACGCAAGCACATGGACGAGATAACTTATCAAAGTCGCCAAGGGGAAGAGGGAGTCCAATTATGCAAAGAAGGGCAGGACTGGCCACCCTTTCTTCGGAGAGTCGAAGACGTTGTGGTGTGCAGGTCTCGCCTCAATACGCCAATCGCAACTAGCGCTTAGAATGTCGGACGACCCTAAAATGCCGAAACCCTTGCCCATTGCACACGTGTCTACTACCACCATCCGAAATCCATCAAGATGCCACAACACAGGATCCTCCCTCTTCCGCTGCCCACGCCACCCAAAGAAACCATGCTCGCGGGATCTTACAAAAAGAGTCATGGCACGTGTCGTCAGCCCGCATTCCAACTCTGAGTCCAATCTCCAAGAACATCGCCTCAAAGAAGATAGCAACATCAACGATGTCGCCGTTTTGTGATCCGCCTCCAAAATCCAGATCTAAGTTTTCACCCGAAGGATTAGATCATAAGTATGGATTGTATTGGGGCTCCTTGACGATGTCACCATGGAGGAAAAACAACAAGGCCGGGCAAGGCTTTAGCCCGGAGCGCCATGTACGCATGCACGCCACTCAACCACGCACAAACGACGCCACAAAATACCTAACACTATCGGAAACACGCTAGCTCGAGAAATGTATTGGACCGCCATCCTACCAATGGAGGCCACCGCATGCCTAGAAGCCAACCACACAAGCACATGGACGCGATAACTTATCAAAGTCCCCAAGGGGAAGAGGGAGTCCAATTATGAAAAGAAGGGAAGGACTGGGCCACCCCTTTTTGGAGAGTCGAAGACGCTGTGGTGTGCAGGTCTCGCCTCAATCCGCCAACCGCCAATAACACTTAGAATGTCGGACGATCCAAACGGTCTGATTTTGTCTGTTTTGATCGGGCCACAGACTATTTCGGGTCATGGTTCGGCTTGTCCGGCCAACCGCGGCCAGCGGCAATGATCCATTTGTCTGCGCTTGTCCAACGGGATCATGCTAATTTTTTTTGAAATTCAAAGAGAGATAATACGTGCTAAAACTGGCAAAGTTCATACATATTCATATGTAATTTACATTCAAATATAAAATACGAAATTTAAACTAGCCTTAGCCCTAACTACCGATCTTCGTGCGCCGACGCCATCGTGTCCATCTTGGGGTCGAGGTCGATGTACTCCGGCAACGTCTAGAGATTGGTCGGTGGCAGGGTCGGAGCGGGCGCGGGCAGGTTGATCACCTGGCTAGTCCGTGTTGCCCGCGACGCCATGTAAAGGTGGAGGTGCGCCAGCTCCATCCCCTCCTCCGGCACCGATAGCGCCCACCTCGGCAATGGCGGCGCAGGAGGCAACTGCATGTTTGCCTACGCCACCGGGCCGGTGAGCTAGACGGCTTCTTGGTAGCCGCCACAAAAGGCGTCCTCATCCTTCGCGCTGGCCGCAATGGCCTTCTCGGTATAGGCATCCTCGTCATTGCCCCATGCTAGTACCTACTGGTACTCCAGGGCCAGGTGCGCGCGGCGGCTGTGACTGCGTCCACCTCCTCCTCCTTGAAGATGATGTCGTCATCGTCGATGCCGAGAGCGTCATCGGAGTGGTTGACAGCTCCATCGTCGTCAGGGTTGAAGACGGGGACGTTGTATGCCTTCCACGGCTGGAACTCGCCGTGGAAATTGCTCGCGCGCCACGCCGTCTGCTCCCAGGCAAGGAATTCTTTTTAGAAGTCCTGGCATGAAGAGCACCGTAGTTCCATTGGTGTAAAAATGTTGAGCTAATGTAACTAATTTAAATCTACTGCAAGTGGGATATTGCTGGGAATATGCCCTAGAGGCAAATAAATGATTATTTTTGTTCCCGGTATTCACAATTGTAGTTTATTCTTTATGTTCTAACTATTGTGTCTTGATTATGAGAATATAAGGAAAACTCAGAAGCATGTGTAAAGATATAAACACCAATGTTCCTTGCCCCATGGGCATGACTAGCTCATCGTCAAAGATGATCAAGTTTTCCAGATCATGGTATAGTTATTCTAACAATGATACCATTTGACACTGAGGGTATATTGTTAAGATTAACAAGTACATTGAACCAACCCAAGTCAAATGATCTACTAAAATTAAGATAATCATTTTCATTTAGTTTTTAGTATATCATTGTTGTTGCTATATTACTTTGTCCTTTGACCATGAGGATATCAGTTGTACTTCATAGTGGAAGACATGTCTTGATTGCATCCTAGTTTCACCTTTCATCGGGTGATCATAAAGGTTGTCTTCAAATATGTTGGAAACTTATGCAGGTCACAAGATAGTTTGAGATGGGATTTTCACCTTTTTTGATGGAGAGATACTCTTAGGCCCTTCTTGATATTACGGTATCATTAATCATCTGGCTAGAAACAGAGTGATGAGATTCACTGTATACTAGAATATGTGAACAAGAGAAAGAACGAAAAACCATTAACGATGCCAGCATGGTATAGTAATCAAGAGTTGTATTATATGGATAATGAATTATCTTACATAAGTATTGTAGTGTATCGTGATGCAAAGGGGTAGTAAAAATCAACACCCTCCTCCACTCTACCTTTTAGTAGGATTTGTGGCATCAATTTTATTGGAAGCTATATATTTAATGCCACAAATTTTCACATGAATCAAGGTGTTAGGGGTGCACTACCTCATCAAACCACGACATGGATGGATCCGTGTTATCAAATCGTGCCATCATATTGCTGAAATCAAATCATCACCAACTTTAAAATTTGCTATTTTTATGATGGCACACAAGCTCATTGCATGGAAAAGCCGTGTCAAACTAATTGAATCAACAAAGATATTTCGTCTGCTCAACTTCCTCAAAAAATCAAATAGGAAAGGGACCATACATTGTGTTAAGATTCTTGACACGATGGCTAAGCAGGAGACTTCGAATTGGAACATTTGGTTCTTCTCGAGTGGTCCTGACAATTTTGTCATCATGACTTCATTATGCATACTAATAAGTAGCATGATGGTTGTCGTACTAATGTATCCTTCTGTGGTGTCTGTGATGTATGAGCCAAGTGGACCTAGTTGTATGTATGCTATGTGGAACTCTGTGGGACACTCCATGACTAGTTAGTATGTAGCCTGGGTTCATAAGAAAAGTCTTACGGGACAAGGGATGCAACCATAAGCACTATCTGTACATAACTTGGAGTCATACACATACGTGAAGAGCATGCCCTACCAACCTATGCATAAAAGAAGGACTCAAGACCCGTATAGGAGACTAAAGTCCCTCAAATGCATAATAGACCATAAGCCTTCATGCAAACATAAGCCAATATAGATATAAAGTGCTCCCACTAGTTTCGTCCTCAATGATCCGTTGAGTTTCCCATGTTACTCATCAGGTTCATCTTTGTAAACATCATTGTAATTTGTTATGGATATAAATCTAACAAAGCAGGAGTCACTACGACACACCGGCTCTTTGCCGTGTGGGAAAAAAGACACGACAAAGGCCCTTTGAAACACGACAAAGTCTTTGCCGTGTGTATACACGACAAATGCCACACGACAACGTTCGGCCGTGTGTTTTCTAAATAAGACACGACAAAGACTTTGCCGTGTGTCTTACACATAGATATGACAAAGTAAAGTGAGATGACAGTTCCCGCGGAGATGACGGTGTCTATTCTTTGCCGTGTGTCTTCTTGAAAAGTATACGACAAAGAAGCTGTCTTTGTCGCGTGTATCATGGAAAATTACACGGCAAAGAGACCGCCTTTTAAAAAAATTCAATTTTGTTTCAAACTTTTTTAAATATTGTTTACTTGATAATCTCATATAGTATATTTTAACCCTTTGTATGCTGAATATTAGGTTAAATTGCACTCATAATCAAACTTCTCCTTCGGTCACCCATCCTAACACTACTTTATCTCTAGCACGCTTAACTTCTTCATTCCTTCCGAATGAGCTTCCGAGAAAGAAATCATACCTTGTCGATAATACTTTCATGTCAATCCTATTAACTCTTGGACCATGATGTCAAACATCTTAGTTTTAGATTTCAAATAATTATTTAAGTAAACAATAATGAATAAGTAATAATAATCTTGAATCCAAATAAAAAATAAAATGATTTTATTTTATTTCATTTTTCTATTTAATATGGAATAATTCGTATATTTAAATCCGTAAATCGGAATTCGAAAAATAAAATGTCTAAATCAATCAAAAAATGTGAGGAATCCAAATATGACATCCATATAATCTTGTGAAAATGGGGTGATATCATTTTGAATTAGCCATTTGGTGGTTGCTTCACAAAATCCCATGTTTTTTGTGATCAGAAAATGGAAAATGGCTTTTTGGTGCAACATTGTTCGCTATCCCATGATGCATATGCATGCACAATATGGACACATCATCACAAACTATGCTTTGATTGTAGCTATAACATTGGTTATTTGACCCGAAAGCAAGGAAACCTTGAATGAGATAGGTCATTTTGTGAAGGTTTTTTAGACATATTCAATATACCAAGTTTGATATTTTTTCCTCCAACTATGTCACATAATATGACACTACGCAAAGGTTTTGCATTGTTTCGATCGTTTTTGAATTTTTTATGCCTCTTTTAAACTATCAACAAACTTTGTTGAACGACGGATATGAAGATTCTTAGCTCGGAGCTGAGCCTCTCTAACTTTTATTGGATCTTTGATGAAATAACATATTATGAACCTAAAAATGATTTTTGTAAAAAATCATGACCATCAGATCATGTACCTGTAGTTCATATCTGACCCACTTCCTATCGATTCGGCAGGAATTTGTCTTTTTCACTTGGGGTGGACGAAAAGGTTTGAGATCCCCCTATTGGGACATTGTCCATTTAAGGTGGTATAGTATTTTTGAAAAATGGGGTGGTAGCATTTTGAATTAGCCATTTGGTGGTTGCTTCACAAAATCCCTTATTTTTGCGCTCAGAAAATGGAAAATGGAGTTTTGGTGTGACGAAAAGGAAAACTTCCTCCTGCAACATTGTTCTATATCCCATGATGCACATGAATGCATAATATGGACACATTATCACAAATATGCATTGATTCTAGCCATAACATTAGTCATTTGACCCTAAAGCCATGAAACATCGAATGAGATATGTTATTTTATGAAGGTTTTTTTGAGACATATTCAATATACCAAGTTGGATATTTTTTCCTCCAACTATGTCACATAATATAACACCACGCGAAGGTTTCACAATGTTTCGATCGTTTTTGAATTTTTTATGCCTCTTTTAAACTATTGACAAACTTTGTCGAACGATGGGTATGAAGATTCTTAGCTCGGAGCTGAGCCTCTCTAAACTTGCATTGGATCTCTGATCAAATAGCATATTGTGAATCTAAAATGATTTTTGTAAAACATCATGGCCATTAGATCATGTATATGTAGTTCATATCTGACCCACTTCCTACTGATTCGACAGGAATTTATCTTTTTCACCTGGGGTGTACGGAAAGGTTTGAGATCCCCCTATTGGGACATTGTATATTTAAGGTGGTCTATTTTTTAAAAAAAATGGGGTGGTAGAATTTTGAATTAGCCATTTGGTGGCTGCTTCACAAAATCCCCCGTTTTTATGCATGGAAAATGAAAAATGGCTTTTTGGTTCGACGAAAAGGAAAACTTCCTCCTACAACATTGTTCGCCATCCCATAATGCACATACATGTATAATATGGGCATATTATCACAAACTATGCGATTGATTCTAGCCATAACATTGGTCATTTGACCCGAAAGCCAGGAAACCACGAATGAAATAGGTCATTTTGTGAAGGTTTTTTTGAAACATATTTAATATAACAAGTATGATATTTCTTCTTCTAACTATGTCACATAATATGACATCACGTAAAGGTTTTACATTGTTTTGATCATTTTTAAATTTTTTATGCCTGTTTTAAACTATGGTCAAAACAGCTAGCACAAAGATTCTTAATCAACATAAATATCTAATATTTGAGTTTATATAGAAAGATCTCATTTTTCTGCAAATTATGATATATTATTTGTATTTTTCTGAAATAGAATGATTTTTTTATGATTTTCCTAAAAGTAATGTGATAAAAGGAAAAAAAAGACTTTGTCGTGTATACTACGGAATACATATGGCAAAGGCCCTTTGCCGTGTATACTGCAGAATACACACGACAAAGGCCAACGATGGCACACAACAAAGAGGCCACCGTTTACAACCGTTAGCTTCTCCCCTTCAAGTGGACTGTAGGGTTCGCAACATAGAAAACAAAAAAATTCCTACGATGGGAACAACTAAGTATCAAGATCTATCTACTAGATACAAGCGACTGGTGGATATACCTCCATAGAATAAATACCCTCGAAGACCGAATAGCGTTAACGAGGTTGTACTCGTGGATGATATAGTCGAACGCTTGCCGATATCAAGATCGAGAAGAAGTCCATCTGATCCAGCCGGTCCAGCACCATCTAGTCCAGCACCGCAAAGCAGTGGTACATCCGTGATCGCACACATAGCCGGGTACCCTGACAACCTCCACGCTCTCGCTCCAGCGAAGCAGCGGAAGCAACAAATCCTTTCAGAAAAAGTCACCGAAAACATGTATCTTGTTGATCGGAGACCATGGGAAAATTCTAAAAGAGAGAGATCCTTCACAAGGTGTACTTTGAGAGGAGGAGAGGGAGGCCTTTTATAGGGAGAGGGGGAGCACCCAAGGGGCATGGCGCCCAGTCCATCGTGGCTGCCCCCACCTCTTCCACATTCAAGTGGGTGGAGCTCCCACTCAAAATGAAAAGCCTCCACTCGCATAAATATTCCCCCACTCAAAAATCCACTCACATGCATTAAATTTCCACCAAATTTAATGTAAGCTCTCATTTAAATAAAACTCTTTTATTTATTTATTCAGATTTTTTAATTACTCTAATTAACAAACATTCACATAAAACCCCTTATAACATTTCAATTTCACATGCAGAACCAGTTTCAACAATTTCAACCGAAACAGTTCCGGTGTCTAATGAAATAAATTCATGTGCTTTGTAATTCTTTCTCTGGCATATTATTTGCTCCAACTGGTGTCAGTATCCCTTAAGTGTGTCACCCTACGATTCGCGAATAATGTAGACATGATCGAGACTCCTCTCCATCAATAATCAGCAGCGGGACCTGGAGATCTGTACCGACTCCCACACATTCAACGATGACTTCTGTGATCGTGTGAACCTTATACGCATGTAACTCAATCCCTTTGTCTCGCGATATGTTACATGTTCGAGATTCGATCATCGGTATCTTCATACCTAGTTTGATCTCGTTACCGACATGTACTCTTTTCTCGTTCCCGTGATATAACATTCTAGTGATCAAATCACTTGCTTGCAAGCTAACTAATGTGATATCACCGAGAGGGCTCAGAGTATATCTCTCCGTCATCAGGATAGACAAATTCTACTCTTGATCCATGAGCCTCAACATAAGACCTTCGTAGCACTGTATCCATCTTTATAGTCACCTTGTTACGGTGTGACATTTGATGTTATCAAGATACTCTTCTGGTGTTAGTGATTGACATGATCTCATGGTCTAAGGACTAAGATTACTTCATATGATATTATAGCAATATAAACACAATGACCTTGATCGTAATGCTATACTTCGGATGAATGTTCATCACATCATTCCAACAATATTGTGACCTCGTTATTAACAACATCCAATGTCCATGATCAGGAAATCTTTGATCATCTTGTTAATCAACGAGCTAGTTTATAAGAGAGGCATAACTAGGAACTTTCTTTTTGTTTATTAAACACACATGTATTAACGTTTCCGTATTAATACAATTATAGCATGCAAAATAAACATTTATCATAAATAAGGAATACGATAATAACCACTTTATTATAGCCTCTCGGGCATATTCCCTTCATGGACCTGAGGGGTCGCGGGTCCCACCTCCTTGCCGTGACGATGCCTATGCCGTGTGCCGCTGTCGACTTTGCCGAGTGTTTTTTCTTTGACGTGTTCCTTTATGGGTCTTTGTCGTGTATATTTTTTTGTCGTGTTCTTTTTTCGAAATTTGCCGTGTTCGTGTACTTTGTCATGTGTTTTCTGGGTTACACACGACAAATACAAACTTTGCCGTATTCCGGTCTATTTGGCACACGACAGCGACATATTTTTCCGTAATGAGTAAGGGGTCCGAACCTAGTTAACACCCGTCTCCCATCTATAACCACCGGTGACCCGACATATCTTCATGATAAAACAAATCTTCATGATAAAACAAATCATGTACAATCTATGCCAGTGAGGTTACAATATTACAACCCTCCACATAATACAATGACCTTTGAGTAATATAATTTCATGAGGTTAACAAAAGTTTCACTATTTTGACCTTATGAACAAGTTTGTTTCTTCTCAAATGTAATGGGTTCTTTTTTCCTTTTTTTCTTTCACATAAAATAAATAGTAGAAGAAGCTGGGTCAATTGTATAGGTCAAGTATACCTATCTCTTTAAAAAAAGTACATGTCAAATACCAAGATGGTGCAAAAAGAAAGTATGTAGGCAGACCTACATGCACGGGGTAATTATTACGTGTAGGGGCTAATTCGGATTCTTTGCCTGTCCAGCGAAAAAGAGCTTTCTTTAATGTATAATAAAATAATAATACTAGGACTTGGTAGGTATATGTCACTCTTTTACCTAGAATTGATACTCTCCCTTATGCAAGAATGGTTGGGTGGTCTAAAAATATATACTACCCTGGTTGGGTGACTTTACATCGATCGGTACTCCTCTCAGTGAATTTATCAATGTTTCCACTCCCTCCACCATGCATGGCTGCAAAATGCATGCCACTATCACCAAATTCCCACCCATGCAACACGCATCATATATTACCTAATTATAGCAAACATAATATTTTCCTCAAAATGGGCACATAAATAAAAGGCATATAGTATATGCATCGCGTCGACCAATTCCTCAAGGTTTGCATGAACTCGTGATCCAGGTGTGAGTGTGTGACAGGCTCTCATGGAAAATTCACCATGGAGCCAGCGGTACATACACAAAAAGGCCAAGCTAAAGTTGTCGACAGGAGACAAAAACCAAGATCGCCCAAGATTTTCACACCACCAATTGACCGCGACAAGGCGATAAAAGTATGCTCGTACGTGTGGCACGAGGGCTAGCTGCTGCTGCGCCGCGCACACAATATTTTCAACAAGCCACGTCGCGGGAGATTTTGTATATGTAGCCAAAAGCAGTGCTTGATGGTCTGACTTCACATCAACCTGCTGACACGTCCGATCCCCCCATTTTTTTCTCGAATTTGCGCGGAATATCAACACAAAACAGCTGGAGAAGGCCAAAACTACGTGCCCTTTTTCTCAACTGTCTTCCTCTTGTCGCGACACACGATCGGGATCGAGACAACATACGATCCATCCACATCCATCCGTCCGTCCGTCTAAACTACACCATAATTAAAAATAATTGAAACGCATGTCGTTCGTTTGCTGGTCGATGGATCCATCACAATAATGCATTACATATTTATGGCTTTATTATTATGCTACATATATATATAAGCTATAGGTATACAAGTAATTAACAATACATACATGTCTCCCCCCTCTCTCTCTCTCCTACCACACACACACACACACACCGTCTTTTTCAATTCTGTAATTTGTAGTATCAGCTCCGATCTTGAATCTTACGTTGGCTTTTAATTGTCTCCCTAGTGTGTCCCTCCCTAGGAAATTATTCACGTACAATACCGGCCATGCACGCACGCGCGCATGCACGTAGAAAGATGGATTGAGTTAGTGCTAGTAGTGCGTACGTGCATGCATGCGGCATGACGCGCCACACTAAAACACTGGACAAAATAAAATAATTAATTAGCCACCGCTACACGTTGTTCATCGTCAAGTCCGCGTGTAGCGACGACACCGACCGCGCCAGGCTCCAGAGGTCGCCGTCGCCGGCGCTGGAGACGGCGGAAGAGGAGAAGGCGGCGGCGCTGTGCTCGTTGAAGAAGAAGGACGACATCGCTCCGTTCGCCTTTGTCGACCCGTCAGAGAGGCCGTTGCTGAGATCGTAGGACGCGAGCCTGTCGAGCGTGTCCCAGTCGCCGCCGCCGCCGTACTCGGTCGTCGGCGGCGGCGGCAGGAGCCCGGGCCCGGCGGCGACGTGCTCGAGAGGCGGGAGCTTCATGTACCTCTCGTACAGGGTGCCGCCGCCCGTGGCGGCGCTGTTGATCAGGTGATCGAGCGCGGAGCTGGTGGCGGCCGGCTTGGTCTCCTGCTTGCACGCCGTGGAGGACGGACGGCCCATGTAGTGGTTGAGGATGTGGTCGAGGGCGTCGTCGCTGGCGGAGTAGTGCAGCAGCTGGTGCTGGTGCTGGTTCTGCTGCTGCATCTGGGTGGCCTTGGCGTGCTCGCTGCCGGTGGTCACCGTGGACGAGCAGTTGCTCGGGGTGCGCTCTATCGCTACACCGCCGGGCAGCTTGGCGGCGCTGCCCTGGCCAGCAGCTTGGTGGCTGGCGACGAGGTGCTTCTTCTTGAACACCCTGCAGATGACCCACCCGTCCTCCTGCGCCGACGACTGGTCCCCGGCCACGCCGCGTATCTGCTCACACGTACGAATCAGCACGGTAACTCGATCGCATGAGATGATATGGTCGAGATCGGTAAGAAGAGCAGCAAAAGTCAATTGACTAATCAAGTGCGTGGTGTGACGTGCTTAACTAATCGCATGCAATTATTGTCCCGGTTAGATTAGTCCACAGCGTGATGCATGCATGGTGTGGAATTTTGGTAGTACCACTAGTAGAATAAGGTGGGTTAATTCGTAGAAGGTGAGTTAATTTTGGATCGGAGTCCATTTACACGAAAACAGTAGTACTCCGTACAATACTAGGAGCCAGCTCAAAAGATCTCCAAATCCTGGATCCATGCATATGCATGCATATGTCGCATATAGAGTTTGACCTCGAGAAAAGGAAGAGATCGATAATGGAGTTTCGTTTGTCATATGCCGGTGTCTCCGCGTACAAAGGTCCACTGTTGTACCATTCCCTTTATTTGCAGTACTGTACGAGTGTGTGAGATAGTGAGTGAGTGTGTGTCGTCAAGTACGCATGTACGTGAGATATATAGTTGGGTTAGCTATGAGACCATGTACGTGTTGTTGGACGATATGATCTTGCTGGTGCAGGACCAGATTCTCCTGCTGCGCGCGTGCCCATTGGCTTGGCTTGACCCCAAGACGCCCCGCGTGCACGCACCTAACCACCACCTCGACGTACCATCGATCACCGATCGATCAATCGCTCGCTCGCATTTCGCTTCGAGATCGCCGGCCCAGCCGCAGCCCCAGCTCCAGCCTAGCTAAAGCCTTTGTCCCTTCACATGTACTGAACCTACTACCACTACCCACTACCCTCACGCCTCGCCCCTTTTCCTGACGCCGACCCGTCGAAAGGAAATCCCAGCTCCCACTCGCAAATAAACCATGCATCATGTCATGTGTGTCCCCATTGCCAACCACCGCCCCGAACATAATCTTCACTAGCCTTTGTCGTCTACAGTACGTCCCCCCCTGCCACGTGTGTACGTGGATACGCAATACACGTACATTAATTGATCGCATGCACCACCACCACTACCTAGTATCGATCTCCATCGATCTCTGTCGGCCGGCCGGCCACCGTGCATGCAACCTACGTACGTACGTGCGTACGTACGTGTGGGGGAGAGTATGTACCGGTGATGAGGCGCCGGAGTAGTAGGGGACGTCGCCGCCGCCGCCGGAGCCGGGGTGCGGTGAGACGACGAGGTCGTCGAGGCGGTACTCGTGCATGATCCAGTCGGACTTGTGGCCGTGGGGCGCCCGGCCCTTGTAGAAGACGAGCGTCTTGCGCATGCCGATGCGGCCTGACCCGGCGGCGGAGTAGATGGCCTTGTCCCGCCCCGTGGCCTTCCAGAAGCCCGCCGCCGTGGCGCGGTTGGTGCGCGTCCCCGTCGGGTACTTCTTGTCCTTGTGGCTGAACAGGTACCAGTCGTTCTGGGGTCCCGTCCCGATCCTGCAACGCTCTGCAGATCCATGGCCACTTCTCGGTCACCACCGGTGCTCGATCATGCATTGTGCAACGAGAGCTAGGAGGATGAAAGGAAGAAACACGAACCTTGGATGTCCCATGGCTCGAGCTTGTTGAGGTCCACGTCGGGGATGACGTCCAGGTCGATGGGCTGGGAGGCCACCTTCTTGGCCAGGTAGTAGGTCAGCAGCTCCTCCTCCGTCGGGTGGAACCGGAACCCCGGCGGCACCACCGACTGCCCGTTCACCGAGATGCTCATGCTCGAATTGATCTACTACCTCACGCACTCTCGGTTCACTCTCTGGTCAAAACGGCTGAAGAGAATATATAGGATAGATAAGGAGAGGCACTGTAGCCGGAGTGCAATGCTCCACCTAGCTAGGAGCTAGCAGCCATTGATCGATGAAGGAAGAAAAGGAAGGAAGGAAGGAAGGGAGGGAGGGAGCAGCGCAGGGAATGAAGTTGCTGGTGGTGGTGATGGGGTACAAGGAAACAACTGCAACGAACGGGAGGTGGTTATATATAGCTAGCAAGCTAGCTACGGATCGATCGATCACGCGCGCCCTGCCCAGCTCCAGGCTCCAGCAGCAAGTGGGACTAGCTAGTGAAGCGCCACCAAACCTTGAGAGAGAAACGCCAAGGCGCCGCTGGCCCCACGAACGACGGCAAGATGGATGGGGAAGGGGGAGGGGAGGGGATTGGGAAGGGTGCGCGATAGAGGGGGCAAGAAAGGCGAGGGGCCAACGTCCGGAGCCATGACACGCGACCTTAAAAATCTCCCGGAAAACCACAGGCCAAACCGAACTGATCCGCCCCCCGGCCGCATCACGCGTACGGCCTCTCACGGGTAAACCATCACCAGGCACCATGTGCAGCATATGTGCCAATGGCCTGCATGCATAACCACCCCAGGCAGGCAGCAGCAACAGACCGACAGTTTTACAGAAAAAAAACATCGCAACAACAATAACAGCATCAGCAACAGAACGGCCGATCGATGTGTCTGTGCTAGCGGTTTGCTTTTCATGTTCAAGATTGTTAGTTTTGATAAGTTGAGAGGTTAATTTAAGGGACCCTTAATTTAAAGGTGCACGAGGGGGAAAGATGGATAGTTTCGGCTGTAGCGGCAGTACTGATTTTAGCCAGCCGACGAGGCTACCGGAGAAGAAAGGTTGAGAGGTTAACTTAAAGGTGCACAATCAAGGAGGAAAGATGGATAGTTTCGGCTGTAGCAGTAGGACTGATTTTAGCCAGCCGACGAGGCTACCGGAGAAGAAAGCAGGCAACATATGGTGCAGCTTTTTGACTTGTTCTCCCCGAGAAAGATAAAGAAATGTGCATGCAAATGATTCTGCAGTTCAGTTGTAGTGTTCCACCCCCTGTGCAAATCTGTCTCCCGCTTTTTTCCTTCATTCATCAGCCAAAAAGCCGAGATGGGGACTAGAATAATTAATAGAAATTATTGTCTTTGGAAATTATTGATGGAGTAAGTCGTCATAGGAGAACAACGGCTGTTGACTTTTCATTTCAATCTATATATCGCTACCTAATTGATTGACCAAAACTACTTCAAGATTAGTGTCTATTTAAATGTAGGTATGCATGACCTCCTGCTCCATGCATATTGTTTTTGAAGCCGCTTCTAATTGTCAGTTTAATAGGAAATGTTACTCCTACGGACCAAAAGAATCGATCAACGATATATAGTACGTAATTGACATTGTTAGATTCCTATACCGACAAATACTTTCTAACTTATATCAAACATTTCTTATATACATGGATTAATTTTGAACAAAGCCAAATCATGAAAAATGTGCGCCTTATTCATTGGAATGGAGGGATCAAGTATGTTTGTGAGGACAAACAAGATGGCTAAGACACCATGGACATGTTTGGTTGCATGCACTTGGCCGTGTTGACCCGACGAAACTTTCTTAGTCACATTGACGAGGGGTAACCTTGGTAATGTTCATTGTTAAAGACTTAGGATTTCGGAGAAAAAGAAAGCGCTGGTGATTTCTGTAGGGTTTCGTAGCATGGAAAACAAAAAATTTCTACCGCATACAAACAAATAAGCCAAGATCTATCTACTAGATTGTAGCAACGAGTCGATGGAATAACTCACCCTCGAAGATTCCAAAGTGTTTAACGAGAGCGGATTCTCGTGGGTGATGTAGTCGTACTCATCCCGATCTTAAGATCGCGTAGACGATCCTTCTGGCGCTGCGTTCCGGCAGCGCTCCCGCAGTCGGTCACACGTTCGGTACTCGACGAAGACCTTCCTCTCCCTTGTTCCAGCAGGCAGTGGAGGTTGTAGCACTCTCCTCGCGATTCCGGCAGCATAACGGCGTGGTACCGGAAGTAGAGGGGAGATCTCGCAGGGCTTCGCCTTAAGCCGGAGCGAGTATGGTGGACTATGAGAGAGCTCCTCGGCGATCTAGGGTTTAGACACACCAAGGAGGAGGTGCTAGGGCCGGCGGCTAGGGCTTGGGGCTTGCCCAAGTCGGCGGCTAGGGGAGCCCTAGGCGGCGGCAACAGGAGGTGGCGGCGCCGGGCTAGGGTTTTGGGGTGGAGAACTTGTGTGCTAGGAGGGGCAGCCCTGCCCCTCCCTTTATAGGTGGGAGGCGCCGGCCAAGGGGAGGGAGTCCCTCCCCAACTCGGATCGCTAGTGGGCCGGCGGTGGAGGAGGAACTCCTCCCCAACTCGGTTTCCCACTTCCCTCCACTTCCAAAAATAGCCGTTTGACTTTTCAGATTGGCATTTGACTTTTCAAACTAGGATTTGATTAAACCCTTTATTTTGTTCAGCGATGACACCTAGTACATGATGCAATCATTCCAACTTGGTATGACACATTCATGTACCCTTCCCCTTCGGAGTGTCGGACCTTCCGGAACCTTCTAGAACATTCCCGATGAAAACACCGGAACATTCTCCAAATCCGAAACAGGACTTTCCTTATATGAATCTTATTCTCCGGACCATTCCGGATCTCCTCGTGATATCCGGATCCCATCCGAGACTCCGAACAACATTCGGTCTCTTTCTCATCATTCCATAACTACTCAAAAAACGTCGAATCCTTAAGTGTGTCTCCCTACGGTTCGTGAACTATGCAGACATGATCGAGACACTTCTCTGAACAATAACCAATAGAGGAATATGGAAATTCATATGGCTCCCACATATTTCTACGATTACTTTGCGATCGAATGAACCACTTACATACGATACCAATTTCCCTTTGTCTCACGATAGTTTACTTATCCGAGGTTATGATCGTCGGTATCTCTGCATACCTAGTTCAACCTCGTTACTGATAAGTACTCTTTTCTCGTTCCCGTGATATGTGATCCCTTGTGAGCCAGTCACATGCTTGCAAGCTAATTGGATGACATTACACCGAGAGGGCCCAGAGTATATCTATCTGTCATATGGATGGACAAATCCCACTCTTGATCCATGTGTCTGAACCAATACTTTCCGAACACTCAATGCCACCTTTATAGCCACCCAGTTACGGTGTGGTGTTTGATGTCATCAAAGCATCCTTCCGGTGAAGGTGATATGCGTGATCTCATGGTCGAAGGAATTAGGTTACTATGTATCAGAAAGCATATAGCAATTGAACTATTAAAATGACTTGATCTTTATGCTACGCTTATCTATAGGAGTATGTCCACCATATCATTCTCCTAATGATATGATCTTGTTGTTAATAACATCTCAGTGTTCATGATAGGGAAACCATAATCATTTATTAACCAACAAGCTAGTATTATAAAGAGGCTTTACTAGGGACTTCAATTTAAGTTTACAAATCACGCAAGTATTAATGTTTCCTTGTTAATACTATTATAGCATGAATGTAAACATTTATCATAAACGCAAAGATATAATAATAACTATATTTATTATTGCCACTAGGGCATATCTCCAACAGTCTCCCACTTGCACTAGAGTCATCTAATCTAGATTACATGGTAATATACCGAACACCCATGGCAGTTTGGTGTTGGTCATGTTTTGCCCTCGGGAGAGGTTTAGTCAACGGATCCGCCACATTCAGATCTGTGTGTACTTTGCAAATCTTTATGTCCCCATCTTGGACATGTTCTCGAATAGCGTGAAAACGTAGCTTGATGTGCTTCAGCTTCTTGTGTGACCTTGGTTCTTGCGCATTGGCTATGGCGCCCATGTTATCACAGTAGATAGACATTGGGTCCAGCGCACTTGGAACCACACCCAGCTCTGTAATGAACTCTTTCGTCCATATCGCTTCTTGTGAAGCCTCCGAAGCAGCCATGTATTCCTATTCAGTTGAATATCTCGCCACAACGCTTTGCTTTGCACTCCTCCAGCTAACTACTGCACCATTCAAAATAAATACGTACCCAGATTGTGATTTAGAATCATCCGGATCGGTGTTCCAACTAGCATCGATGTAACCATTAACAACGAGTTGTTCATCACCTCCATAAGAAAGAACCATATCCTTAGTTCTTCTCAAGTACCTAAGGATGTTTTTGACCGCTGTCCAATGATCCACTCTTGGATCACTTTGATATCTTCTATTCAAACTAACAGCATATGCAATGTCGGGTCTAGTACATAGCATGACATACATTAGAGATCCTATGGCTGAGGCATAGGGAGTCTTTCTCATCTTTTCTCTATCTTCTGCCGTTGTCGGACTTTGAGTTTTACTCAAGGTCGTATTGGGCAACATGGGCAAGAACCCTTTCTTGCTTTCTTCCATTCCAAACCTCTTTAGAACTTTGTCCAAATATGTACTTTGTGACAATGATATTAGGCGTCTCGATCTATCTCTATAAATCTTTATGCCTAATATGTAAGCTGCTTCGCCAAGATCCTTCATTGAAAAACTATTATTCAAATATTCCTTGACACTATTAACAAGGTCTACATCATTCCCAATCAACAATATGTCATCTACATATAGTATTAAGAATGCTACAGAGCTCCCACTCACTTTCTTGTAAATACAAGCTTCTCCATAAGTTTGTATAAAATCAAAAATTTTGATCACCTTATCAAAACGTTGATTCCAACTTCGGGATGCTTGCTTCAATCCATAAATGGACCGTTGAAGTTTGCATACCTTGTTAGCATCTTTAGGATCGACAAAACCTTTGGGTTGCATCATATACAACTCTTCATCAATGTCTCCATTGAGGAATGTTGTTTTGACATCCATCTGCCATATCTCATAATCATAATATGCAGCGATTGCTAACATAATCCTCACAGACTTTAGCTTCTCTACAGGTGAGAATGTCTCATCGTAGTCAACTCCTTGAATTTGTCAAAACCCTTTTGCGACAAGTCGAGCTTTATAGACAGTAACATTACCATCAGCATCTGTTTTCTTCTTGAAAATCCATTTGTTCTCGACAGCCTTCCGGCCATCCGGTAAGTCCACCAAAGTCCATACTTGGTTTTCGTACATGGATCCAATCTCAGATTTCATGGCTTCTTGCCATTTATTGGAATCTGGGCTCATCATCGCTTCCTCATATGTCGCAGGGTCATCGGTGTTGTCCACCAACATGACATTCATAACGGGATCATACGAATCAGGAGTGGTACGAGTTCTCGTTGACCTGCGAGGCTTTGTAGCAACTACAACCGAAGTTTCATGATCATCATCATTAGCTTCCTCTCTTATTGGTGCAGGCACCACAGGAACTTCTTCCAGTGCTGCGCTACTCGCAAGTTCGAGAGAAGGTTCGACAACCTCGTCGAGTTCTACTTTCCTTCCAGTCACTTCTTTCGAGAGAAATTCCTTCTCTAGAAAGGATCCATTCTTGGCAACGAAGATTTTGCCCTTGGATCTATGATAGAAGGTATACCCAATAGTTTCCTTCGGGTATCCTATGAAGACGCATTTTTTCCGCTTTGGGTTCAAGCTTGTCCGGCTGTAACTTCTTTACATAGGTTTTGCAAACCCAAACTTTAAGGAATGACAATTTAGGTTTCTTCCCAAACCATAATTCATACGGTGTCATTTCAACGGATTTAGATGGTGCCCTATTTAAAGTGAATGCGGCTGTTGCTAATGTATAACCCCAAAATGATAGAGGTAAATCTGTAAGTGACATCATAGAACGAACCATATCTAAGAGAGTTCAATTATGACGTTCGGACACACCATTACGCTGTGGTGTTCCCGGCGGTGTCAATTGTGAAAGTATTCCGCATTTCTTCAAATGCTCGCCAAACTTGTAACTTAGATATTCACCTCCACGATCAGAACGTAGAAATTTAATCTTCTTGTTACGTTGATTCTCTACCTCACTTTGATATTCCTTAAACTTCTCGAAAGTTTCGGACTTATGTTTCATGAAATAGATATACCCATATCTACTCAAGTCATCCGTGAAGGTAAGAACATAACGATAACCACCGCGCGATGCTACACTCATTGGACCACACACATCGGTATGTATGACTTCCAATAAGTCCGTAGCTCGCTCCATCATACCAGAAAATGGATTCTTAGTCATTTTACCCATCAGACATGCTTCGCATCTTTCAAGTGATTCAAAATCAAGTGATTCAAGAAGTCCATCAGAATGGAGTTTCTTCATACGCTTCACTCCAATGTGACCAAGACGACAGTGCCACATATAGGTCGAGTTATCGCTCGATTTCAAACGTTTAGCCTCAATGTTATTAATATGTATATTTCCACTATCGAGATTCAATAATAATAGACCATCTATCAAAGGTGCATGTGCATAAAACATATTAATCATATAAATCGAACAACCATTATTCTCGGACTTAAACAAGTAACCGTCTCGCAATAAACAAGATCCCGATGTAATGTTCATGCTTAACGCAGGCACCAAATAACAATTATTTAAGTATAAAACTAATCCCGATGGTAGATGAAGGGGTAGCGTGCCGACCGCGATCACATCAACCTTTGATCCGTTTCCCACGCGCATCGTCACCTCGTTCTTCGCTAGCTTTCGTTTATTCTGCAGCACCTGTTTCGAGTTACAAATATGAGCAACCGAACCAGTATCAAATACTCAGGCACTACTACGAGTACTAGTGAGATACACATCAATAACATGTATATCGGATATACCTTTCTTCTTGATGTTGCCGTTCTTCAAATCCGCCAAGTACTTTGGGAAATTCTGCTTCCAGTGACCTTCTCCCTTGCAGTAAAAGCACTCAGTATCAGGCTTAGGTCCAGCCTTGGTCTTCTTCGTCGGCGCGGTAACTTTCTTACCACCCTTCTTGAAGTGTCCCTTTTGCTTAGACTTGGCTTTCTTGAATTTGGTGGTCTTATTGACCATCAACACTTGATGCTCTTTCTTGATCTCCACTTCTGCAGATTTTAACATAACAAACAGTTCTGGCAACTGTTTGTTCATATTTTGCATATTGTAGTTCATCACAAAGTTCTTGTAACTTGGTGGTAGTGATTGGAGGACACGGTAAATCCCCAAAGCATTAGGAATCACTATACCCAAGCTTTGAAGTTTGTTTGCGTGCCCAGACATCTTAAGCACATGCTCACCGACGGAGCTGCCCTCTTCCATCTTGCAGTTAAAGAACTTTTCAGAAGCCTCATAGCTCTCAATTGCCGCGTGAGTCTCAAAGATCAATTTGAGATCACAGACAATATCATGTGGGTCTGAATTCTCAAACCTTTTCTGAAGCTCTGATTCTAAACCATACAAGATAGCACACTGAACTGTGGAGTACTGAGTCTTCCGAGCGAGGTAAACATTCTTTACTTCATCGGTAGCAGTAGCTGCAGGTGGGTCACCCAGCGGTGCATCCAGCACATAGGTCAAATTACCAGCTGTGAGGACAATCCTCAAATTGCGGAACCAATCCGCGAAGTTGCTTCCATTGTTTTTTCAACTTTTCTTTCTCTAGGAACGCATTAAAATTGATGGTAGGGGCCGCCATTGATCTACAACATATTTGCAATAGTTTAGACTAAGTTTATGACAAATTGAGTTCTAATTAATAGTTAAATTAATCTAGGTGAACTCCCACTCAAAACAATATCCCTCACATTGTTTTAGTGATCACACGAACCAAATCCACCACATCAACACCGATCATCATGAGAGTTGATATAGTTTCAATGGCGAACAATCGACATGTTCATCATATCTACTATATGATTCATGCTTTACCTTTCGGTGATCCGTGTTCCGAGACCATGTCTGTACATGCTAGGCTAGTCAAGATCAAACCTTAGCTTCCGCATGAGCAAATCTGGCTTGCTCACGTTGTATACACTTGCAGAATCTAACACACCCGATCATCACGTGGTGCTTCGAAACAACAAGCTTTAGCAACGGTGCTAACTAAGGGCGAACACATTATGACTTGAAATTCATGTGCATGAGGGATCATATTATAATGCTACCGTTGTTAACTAAGCAATACAAGATGCATAAAGGATAAACATCACATGCAATTCATAATATGTGATATGATATGGCCTTTCTTCTTTGTGCTTCCGTTCTCCATATTCAAGCACGAACATGATCTCCATCATCACCAGCATTGCATCAAGGTCAATGACGCTTCTCCATGGTTGTCATCCTCCGGCTTCAACTATTACAACTACTTTGTCTTAACATAAATTAAAGACAACCATATGGCTCCTGCCGGTTGCCAACTTACAATAAGGAACCTTGCATACATCAAATATAATCACAATCATGGCCATATCACATCACTGCACACCCCTGCAAAACAAAGTTAGACGCCTCTACTTTCTTTGCATGTTTTACGTGGTTTGGGGCTTTCAATAAGTGTCGTTCTAACTTACGAACAAGAACCACAACATTGATACTAGCATTGTTAATCACCCGTTGTAAATTGAATCTTAACTATGCTGGGAGAAACAGACACCCACAAAGCCACTTATGCAATATAAGTTGCATGTCAAGCGTGGAGCAAGTCTCATGAACGATGTCATGTAAGGTTAGCCCGGGCCGCTTCATCCCAACATCCTGCAAGATGCAAAGTACATAAGAAGCAATCGACAATAAAAGCATCAACGCCCACAATGACCATTGTGTTCTACTTGTGCAACAGATCTACATATAGACACGGCTCTGATACCACTGTAGGGTTTCGTAGCATGGAAAACAAAAAATTTCTACCGCATACAAACAAATAAGCCAAGATCTATCTACTAGATTGTAACTAAGAGTCGATGGAATAACTCACCCTCGAAGATTCCAAACTGTTTAACGAGAGCGGATTCTCGTGGGTGATGTAGTCGTACTCTTCCCGATCTCAAGATCGCGTAGACGATCCTTTCGGCGCTGCGTTCCGGCAGCGCTCCCGCAGTCGGTCACACGTTTGGTACTTGACGAAGACCTTCCTCTCCCTTATTCCAGCAGGCAGCGGAGGTTGTAGCACTCTCCTCGCGATTCTGGCAGCACAACAGCGTGGTACCGGAAGTAGAGGGGAGATCTCGCAGGGCTTCGCCTTAAGCCGGAGCGAGTATGGTGGACTATGAGAGAGCTCCTCGGTGATCTAGGGTTTAGAAACACCAAGGAGGAGGTGCTAGGGCCGGCGGCTAGGGCTTGGGGCTTACCCAAGTCGGCGGCTAGGGGAGCCCTAGGCGGCGGCAACAGGAGGTGGTGGCGCCGGGCTAGGTTTTGGGGTGGAGAACTTGTGTGCTAGGAGGGGCAGCCCTGCCCCTCCCTTTATAGGTGGGAGGCACCGGCCAAGGTGAGGGAGTCCCTCCCCAACTCGGATCCCTAGTGGGCCGGCGGTGGAGGAGGAACTCATCCCCAACTCGGTTTCCCACTTCCCTCCACTTTCCAAAATAGCCGTTTGACTTTTCAAATTGGCGTTTGACTTTTCAAACTAGGATTTGATTAAACCCTTAATTTTGTTCAGCGATGACACCTAGTACATGATGCAATCATTCCAACTTGGTATGACACATTCATATACCCTTCCCCTTCGGAGTGCCGGACCTTCCGGGACCTTCTAGAACATTCCCGATGAAAACACCGGAACCATTCTCCAAATCCGAAACAGGACTTTCCTTATATGAATCTTATTCTCCGGACCATTCCGGATCTCCTCGTGATATCCCGGATCCCATCCGAGACTCCGAACAACATTCGGTCTCTTTCTCATCATTCCATAACTACTCAAACAACGTCGAATCCTTAAGTGTGTCTCCCTACGGTTCGTGAACTATGCGGAAATGATCGAGACACTTCTCCGAACAATAACCAATAGAGGAATCTGGAAATTCATATGGCTCCCACATATTTCTAGGATTACTTTGCGATCGAATGAACCACTTACATACGATACCAATTTCCCTTTGTGTCACGATAGTTTACTTATCCGAGGTTATGATCGTCGGTATCTCTGCATACCTAGTTCAACCTCGTTACTGATAAGTACTCTTTTCTCGTTCCCATGATATGTGATCCCTTGTGAGCCAGCCACATGCTTGCAAGCTAATTGGATGACATTCCATCGAGAGGGCCCAGAGTATATCTATCCGACATATGGATGGACAAATCCCACTCTTGATCCATGTGTCTCAACCAATACTTTCCGAACACTCAATGCCACCTTTATAGCCACCCAGTTACGGTGTGGTGTTTGATGTCATCAAAGCATCCTTCCGGTGAAGGTGATATGCATGATCTCATGGTCGAAGGAATTAGGTTACTATGTATCAGAAAGCATATAGCAATTGAACTATTAAAATGACTTGATCTTTATGCTATGCTTATCTATAGGAGTATGTCCACCATAGCATTCTCCTAACGATATGATCTTGTTGTTAATAACATCTCAATGTTCATGATAGGGAAACCACAATCATTTATTAACCAACAAGCTAGTATTATAAAGAGGCTTTACTAGGGACTCTATTTTAGTTTACAAATCACACAAGTATTAATGTTTCCTTGTTAATACTATTATAGCATGAATGTAAACATTTATCATAAACACAAAGATATAATAATAACTACATTTATTATTGCCTCTAGGGCATATCTCCAACAATTTCGTCGTCTTATTAGACAAACAAGAGAGTCGATGCCTATCAGATTATTATTGAAGATGATTACATAGTCGCTGAATCACTAGATGCAATCTAACTCATGGAGGATTGTGGTGAATCGAGAACTACAGTGTCCTCTCAGTCGGCTCCTCACAGCCTTTATATGAGACGCTGAGTCTCAGAGTCAAGTACGGGTCTATTACAAATTGGAGATATAACTCTATGACTATGTCAGTTTAGTACTATGCCTTAATCACCACGTCTAGTTCCTGGGCTTCGGATGCTTCGAGGACCCTTAATTTCTTGTGGGCCCTATGGGCCGTAGCTTAGGTAAGTACCAGGTATACCAATTACGGGAACCCAATGAGTCATATCCATGTCAGTATCCCTCGAGGCTCCACTCAAATCGTAGATTCGGGTTGAGTCTCAAGACATTTTCAGTATTAAACCCAAAGATATCCTCGAGTAAACAAACTGTGAGTTCAATATTTTTTCATGGGGATTTTGGTAAAATGAGTCTGGTGCATCTGACGGATCGGGAACCGGTTAATTTCTCTTGGGAAAAAACATCGTGAACGTTCTCAAGCTCAAGTCCCTGAAATCGAACCTGGTAAATACTGGCGTAATTCGGTTCGGGCGGCGGAGGTCTTATCGAGTACTTTATTCTAGTTTTGTGTTTTGGGTACCCAACACGTCTGTCGAGATTTTTATCATACATCGTTGATATGGAAATTTTCTAGCAGATCGCATTCGTGTGCGATTACCAGGTCGACAAGACAGATCCCGGGGTCTTATCTTCATATCTTGGACACGACATTCAGACATGTTATCGTGGCGGATGTGGTATGAGAACTTAAAGCTTTTATCAACTGCCTTGTTTGGTTGTTGGAATTGCTAAAGTTGTCACTTTGTTGATATTTTCATCGGGTGCGTTGTTAACGCCCCCGATGGGAGTAACCACTTGAGGGTTTATCGGCCTTGTAGGAGGATATTTGTTTTTATATCGGGTGCGCGGCCAGTGCTCCCGATGGAAGTATCCCCCAAGGCTACAATCGAAAGCTTGCATTAGACTATAGGCTCATAGTTGATCTTCGTGTGCTTGCATTTTTCTGTTAACTCCGTAGGAGGATTTGTTTTTTCTATCGGGTGTGCGGCCAGCTCTCCCAAAGGGAGTAGCCCCCGAGGCTATGTTCGGGTGCTTGCACCAGAGCATAGGCTCAAAGCTTTATCACCCGAGGAGGTACTCAACTCAAGCCTTCCTTCCTTGATCATCAAAAACTGTTGGGTGCACGGCCAGCGCTCCCGATGGGAGTAGCCCCCGAGGCTATGTTCGGGTGCTTACACCAGAGCATAGGCTCGATGTCTTCACCATCCGAGAAAAAGTTTTGACTCGGGCCTTGTTTCGGGAAGCATCAATATCTTTATTGAGTTAATCTTAGCGAATCTGATGCTTTTCTTCATCGCACATGACATCATTGCTGACAATCGCGATAGAGAGGACACACTGGGACGTATCAGTGGTGGGCCCCTAACGCGTGGATCCAGAATAACCCTAACTGGCAATTTTACTATTCGTCTACCCATTATAAGAGTTCTAAGCTATACCTTTGTAGATTCCTAAGTTTTCTTTGTGAATATATCTAGTAGCTTCTTTCTTATTCCTCTCGTTCTTGATGAGTTCTTCAAGTTCCTCTCCCCATTCTTGCTTCTTCTTCCTCTTAGATCTCTCTCTAACTAGTGTGTGGTATTTTGGTCTAAGCTCGATCAGTGAGTTGTGAGCTTTGGGGTCTCAGGTGGTCAGCTATTTATAGTGTTCCTAAATGGCTATGGTGATGACACCTATGCCATGCATTTAGGTGATTCACCTACTTAGGCATGTGTGAAACCACCTCTGTTGTCTAACTTATTCATAGGTGGCATGTTACTTTCGGTGGTTAAGCCTATGCTAGTTTTAACCTATGTGAATATGGCAAATTTGGCATATGGTTCTTTGTTTTTATTTGCAGGGGGTCAGTATCTACTTTTGCCTAATCAGGCATGCCAGTTCATCTTTTTTCACGTTCTAGTCTTGGACTATGACAGGTGTATATTCATTATTATTATTGGCGATTTAAATTTGGATTTCATCCATGAGCCCTTGCAATTCTAATTGGATGATTGTTCTAAGTATTACTTTCTATGAAGTTTGATTGGTTTACTTTTCTCTTATATCATGTTTTAAATTTCTAATATTTTGGGGTTCTTGAGATAATATAAAGCTTGGGTATATCCTTTGGTCTTTGATCTCGTACCGTGGCTACGGTTACTTCTATTGGTTTACATGTTTCATGGCTTATGATTTACATTTCGAATTTCCCATTGTGTTGTGAGTTGATTGTGTTCTTGAAGAGAATATGCCCTAGAGTAAAATAATAAAAGGTTTATTATTGTCATATCCCAATAAGTTCGTAATAGTTTCATATTGTTCTATAACTGTATCAAGTGGAAACATTGATACAGGTGTGATATGAAACATAAGTCCCTAGTAGCCTCTATTAATACTAGTTCGTTGGTCAATCGATGATCAAGGTTTCTTGATCATGTTGGTTCTTCGGCACCAGTTGACAACGAGGTCATATCATTGGTTAATGATGTGATGGACATTCTCAAAGATCGCGACACGATCAAGTCATGAAGTTCATCGTTGCAATAGTCAGAAACGAAGTCTCCTTCTCCTTAGACTGTGAGATCATATTAATCACTGTCTCCTGAGGCTTTGACCGCATCAAACGTCACTTAGTAAAATGGTGACTATAAAGGTGTATGTTGGGTATTCTATATGTACAAGTTGAGGCCTATGAATCAAGACTGGGATTTGTTCACCCACTGACGGGTAAGATACAGTTAGGCTGACTTGGTGAGATTACATCCATAAAGTTGCAACATGTGACTAGGTCACGGGGATGTAATACCGCGGTAACAAGTAAACAATACTTGTCGGTAACGAGATTGAACAAGGTATGGTGATACCTTAACTATCATATCTCGGACAAGTAGTATCAAAGAAACAAAGGGAATCGGACTCGACGATTATGGTTCAAAAGACATCATCATATGGAATGTATAGGGGTCATCGTGGGCATCCTGGTCCCACTATTGATCAATGATAGAGATCATATCTGTGTCATTCCCGAGCAGTGGGCCGCGAGGTGGGCGGCCGGCCCACCTGGGCACCAGCCACCGCCACAGCTTGGTGATCTAGGCCGCCAGGGGGCGCCGGCCCACCCAGCGCCAGCACCTGTTACTGCTGCTGTGCTGTTGGGCTGCGCGAATTTGGCCCAGTCGACAGTGTTTCTTTTTCCTGGTATTTTTCCTTTGCTATTAGTCCCACATGGCTAACCTAATGGGGATGGCTCACCCCATCCTCCTATATAAAGGGTGGCCTATGGGTGGGATTAAACACACAATTTGAGAAGTCCTTTGGTTGACTTTCTCCCTCTCTCTATACCTTGTGACCGTGGCCCCCATGTAAGGTCCGTGCGAACAAGGCTTATCTGTGGGCGCTGTTGCGCTGCGGGGATTCTGAAACCGGAGATCTACTTCCTCACTCCCAGCGGGATCAGGGAGACGGAGTTTCTCGTCATACACCGTATGTGTACGAAGCCACGAGGTGCAACACTTGGGGCACTTTGGATGTCCTGAGCCGGACTGCTGAACGGTGATGGAGCAAGTGGTGTGATATCTATGCACTTCTATTCTTGTAGACAGTTGTTGGACCTCCAAGTACAGAGGTTTGTAGAACAACAACAAGTTTCCCTTAAGTGGATTACCCAAGGTTTATCGAACTCAGGGAGGAAATTGTCAAAGGTATCCCTCTCAAGCAACTCTGCAATCAAGATACAATAAGTCTCTTGTGCCCCCAACACACCCAATACACTTGTCAGGTGTATAGGTGTACTAGTTCGGTGAAGAGATAGTGAAATACAAGTGATATGATGATTATAAGACAACGGTGCCAAAAAATTGTTTGACGGTAGGAAAAGGTTGAAGCTATCTTGTAGTTCCTCGTGACAGCACCAGGAAAGACTCTGATGGCATGGCAGAGACTAAAGGCAATATGAAATAAAGATGGAAGCAAACTATCGTCAAACTTTGTCGAACGACGGGCATAAAAATTCTTAGCTCAGGGCTGAGCCTCGATAAACTTGAAATGGATCTCTGATGAAATAGCATATTGTGAACCTAAAAATGATTTTTGTAAAAAATCATGAGCATCATATTATGTACCTATAGTTCATATCTGACCCACTTCCTACCGATTCGGCAGGAATTTGTCTTTTTCACCAGGGATAGACGAAAATGTTTGAGATCTCCCTGTTAGGATATTGTCCATGTAAGGTGGTATAGTATTTTCGAAATATGTGGTGGTAGAATTTTGAATTAGCTATTTGGTGGTTGCTTCACAAAACCACCTATTTTTTGTACTTGGAAAATGGAAAATGGCTTTTTTGTGCGATGAAAAGGAAAACTTCCTCCCGCAATATTGTTTCTCATCCCATGATGCACATGTATGCACAATATGGACACATTATCACAAACTATGTCTTGATTCTAGCCATAACATTGGTCATTTGACCCGAAAGCCAGGAAACCTCGAATTAGATAGGTCATTTTGTGAAGTTTTTTTGAGACAAAATCAATATATCAAATTTGATATTTTTCCTTCTAACTATGTTACATTATATGACACCACGCGAAGGTTTCGCATTGTTTGGATCGTTTTTGAATTTCTTATGCCTATTTTAAACTATATATAATGTTTTATGTTTCACTTAATATTTATTTACAATGTGTAATATTTGAGTGTAGATAGATAGATCTTATATTTCTGCAAATTTTGATATATTATTTGTTTTTCCAAATTAGAATGATTTAGTTATGATTTTTCAAAGTTTAATGAGGTAAAAGGAAAAATAGCTACGCCGAGGGCAGCCGTCGGCGTAGGCGAGCGTAGGCTACTGATACGTCCAAAACGTATCTACTTTATCGAACACTTTGCTATTGTTTTTCCTCTATACTTGTATGATTTGGATACAACTAACACGGACTGACGCTGTTTTCAGTAGAATTACCTTGATGTCTTATTTTTGTGCAGAAAATAAACTATCAGGAAAAATCCCGGAAAATATGCCAAAAATTATATTTCGCCACAAGATCCATGGAGCCAGAAGGGGAGACAGAGGGGAGGCCTGGGGGGCCCAGACCCACCCTAGGCGCGGGCCCACTAACCCCGCGCCTGGGAGAGGTTCGGCCACCCAGGCATCTTCTCGGTCTCCCTCCGCGTTTATAAGTTGCCTTCTGACCTAAAAACAGAGGAGGGGTCGATAGTTTTCCAGAAAGAGTTCCGCTCCGCCGCCGCCACTAGAAACCAAGATTCGGATCCAGAAACTCCGTTCTGGCACCCTGCCGGGACGGGGAATTTGGAGAGGATCATCGCCATCGTCATCACCAACGCATCTCCATCAATCACCGATGTTTCCCTCATCCATGAGTGAGTAATCCCCCGCTATAGGCTTGGGTATGGTAGGGATTTGATGAGTTCTATCATGTAATCCAATAAGATCTGTTAGGGGCATAGTGCCTAGTATCTCTATTAGTGCTATTTGACTTTGTTGCAACTTGTTATGCTTAATGCTTGTCACTAGGGCCCGAGTGGCATGATCTCAGATCTGAACTTATTATTGAATCATTATGATATTGTTGTTTACGAACTTATTTGCAAGTTGTGTACACATATCATTGCCCGGATCCAAAGGCCTCAAAGTGATAGTAATTGGGACAACCGGAGGGGATGGCTATGGTGTGAGGATCACATGTGTTCACGGAGTGTTAATGCTTTGCTCCGGTGCTCTATTAAAAGGAGCACCTTAATTGCCAGTAGTTTCCTAGAGGCCCCGCTGCCACGGGCTGGCTGGACATAAGATGTCGTGCAAGTTCTCATTGCGAGCACGTATGACTACATTTGGAGCACATGCCTAGGATTGTTTAGTACTTGGATGCTTATTATTATTTATCTGCAATGCCCTAGTTCTTTGAAGTTACATGTTTAGACTCGTCCATGCAATGCCCGTCCATCCATCCCTATGCCTACCGCACTCGAATCCTACTTTTACTGCTACTGTTACTATTGCTCATATTTCATTGTTGCTATTGCTGCTGTTGTTGCTTTGCTGTTACCACTACCAAATTGTTGCTACTGATAAACTTTTGTGAGCAAGAACTATTTACAGGTGCAGCTGAACTAACAACTCAGTTGTTAAGGCTTGCAAGTATTCTTTGGCCCCCCTTGTGTTGAATCAATAAATTCGGTAATACTACTCGCGAAGACTGTTGCGATTCTGTACACTTGTGGGTCATCAGCTACGAGCAATTCTACGCCGCCAACTGCGGAGGGGCTGGCTTGGTCACAGTCTACGCCGACGGCCCTGACATTTGGTCATCGGCGTATCCATCCATTTCTGTAGTGCGAGAGGATAATACATAGGAAAAGGATACTACTCCCCTGGGGGATCAATTCACCGGGTCCCTTCGCTTAGCGCCTCCCATCCCCATCCCGCGCCGCCTTCCTACTCGCTCAGCACTGGCCGCCGCCGCCCTCTGCCTACACCAGCGGCCATGCCGCCTTCCTACCCTCCAAGCCCGTCGTCACCCTGCTTCCTTGACCCAGCGCTCTCGACGGTTGTTGCCTTCCTTCCTGCACGCTTCTTTCCATGGCGCCGCCTCCGTGAGCTCTCTCACCGGCCGAGGTCCTCGTCTCCGACCAAGGCCCTCGCCTCCAACCTCCACAGCGCTGGCCTCGCCTCTGGCCGCAGGCGTCGACCGAGCTCGTCCCCTCCTCCTGCTCGATCGAGACCCCGACCCCGCCCACCATGACTCCACCTACCATCAGCCTGGTCTCCGTCGTCACATGCCATGTTGCCACTGCAGGTTGTGCACCGGACCTACCCTATGACTCCAGCATGCGCACCTCCCTGGGTAGAAGGTCACCGATGCTGCCATCCCGCGTTGTCGGTGTTGCCGTCACCTGTCGGTGTTTGCTACTTGCTACTATTTTGTTTGTGTTTGCTATGAAAGTTTTGCTATATTAGTATATTAATTTTGCTATGTATTCATATATTTTTTGCTACTTTTGTACAATTTTTTTGCTACAACCAATCTCTACGGTTTTGCTACGAGATCTCCGACGATGTCTCTTTTGCTATATTAGAAAAAACATTTTGCTACAACCGTTTTATGGGTTTTCTACAATAGGCAAAGGTTTTGCTACAAGGTTTCCGGCGAGATCTCCGGTGAAATTCTCCGGTGAGGTCGGGTTCGCTACATTAACACAACTTTTTTGCTACACGGTCGCCGGCGAGATTTTCGGTGAGATCCGGTCTAATTTTTTATTTTTTAGACCGAACCGTTTTTTGCTACATGTAGCAAAAGCAGGACTAGTTGTAGCAAAAAGGGGACTTTATGTAGCAAAAACGGAATTTTGCCCCAAAAAAGAGGACACGTGGTTGGCTGGGGACCCGTGGATAAAAACACAAATTCCCCAGAAAACGCGTAGTACTGTTCGTAATACATAAGTGGCACCGACTTGCATCTTTACCGGATAGACCAAAAATGCTAGAGTTATGGGGATTTTGCTACGGAAAAGCTTTACGGGATGAGGTGGATCAACCCGGCTGGTCTAAATTTTTTACCTCCCGTGATTCTAGGAACTAAGAACGAATCCATGATGCCCACGTCTGTCCGTAACTCAAATCCCGTAAAAACCAGCCGGGATAGACCCCCGCAGCTATACACACACGAGGAGTCGTCGTTGAGATCAAGTTGACTGAGACCTATCTGCATGAGGCAGCTGCAAAGCGTTCGTACGTACGCGGTACGTTGCTCGCGCGTCCCGTGTGGATCGAGCGAGATGCCGTGCCTCCGCGCGCCCGCGACTGCGCTCGATCGCGTCGGCAGCGCGCACGACCAAACCGTCGGGGACGCACTGCCGTCTGCCGGCACGCACGACGCCAGCCAGCTAGCCGAGCGCTTTGCCCGGTGACTTCCGCGGAAAAAGTACATGGTCTCTCCGTGCGCTTTTGCCAGTGGATCGACCGACGATGTTCGGTTGGAAACTCGGAGGCACGTCAGATTCACGCGACGTACTGCTGCGTCGTCTCCCCTGCGCGCGGTCTCCCGTTAACTTAATTTGCCGACCTATGCTCAATCTGAGTACGGCGGTGCGTGACGGCGAGGCCAGGGGACGTACACGTACGTTTATTAGGAACAGGGAGATCGAGTCCTAACTCCCAAGTCCAACACCCCAAAAAAAAGAAGACGACGTGGTTCCCCCAAAAACAACACGTACGGTTGTTGTAAATATCAGTTTGTGTGTTCTTCACCTTTTACCTAGAGTACGGGTCCATCATTTACTGATTATTAATCTTGTTGTTGCATGATGCGATCCAGACTCGATCGATATCTCTCTTCCACCATGCATGTACTGACAGCCATCGGCCGGTTCATGAGCTCCTTCGATTCATATATACTATCCCATAGAAAAAAAGACTTGTCGGAGAGGCCTTTCTGCCGACTGCACGGTCGTCCATGCATATTCCCATCTCGATTATTAGCTTAGCCATATATAGCCCGTCACATTAGACAGTAGCCAATGTGCATGCATGTACCAGACCAATAGTACCACTAGTCTAGTCTATAATAGCTTCTAGCCAGTGCTAATCACGAATTAATAATGAGGTTAATCACGCTGTCATGGGTGTGTACGACCGATGGTAATCGCGAGCCGTGTCGAGCCGTTAATGGCCAGGGCTCGCCCTGATGTGTCCTGCCGCTCGCCTCAAAACGGCCCTACTACACCCTCCTCCTTTCTTTTCCTTTGAAAAAATATCCCGGCCAGCTTGCTACTACTAGCTAGCTGCTAAACCTCTGTTACCATGTGTCTCCGTGGATGCATGCATGGCCCATGTAGTCGTGCTGTTGCTGCCAGACTGACTATGTAGCTAGCTAGCTACCCAAAGGATCCGATCAGTTAAAATAATTAACTCGGTTAGTCATTAGTCAACGACGGCAGACGGAGATGGATTCGATCGATGGGCGAAATCTAATAACGTAAATTAACGCGGTTCGACCCGATCTATATAGAGCGTGTCGATCGGCGACACGCTCCCGAAGCTAATGGGCGTTTCGATCGTGTGAGTCGTCGATGATAGATAGATGATGAGTTTTTACCAGCAATGATCGACCGACCGATTCGACGGGCGACGTCCAGATCGTTTACCAAAAAAGCGAGTGGGGATTCGACCGGTCGTCGGTCTGTCGGAGCGACGCCCAAGGGCTCGTCGCCTGCTTCTAGTATCTATCTAGCTCGAGACCGTAGTCTGCCAGCTGCGTACGTACGTATGTACGAGCGCGCGTGTGTCTCTCTCGGTACGTCTTGTGCGTACGTTCAGTTTGTACTTTGCACTGTGTGTATATGTAGTGGATAAGGCTATCGATGAGCTGTACGTGCCGCTATGGCATGCTACTGTGTAGCTTAGCGTGCTGATGAATAGTGCCATCTAGCTAGGAACCCTTTTCGAACCATAACTACGTAAATGGAGCCAGACACCAACGGCCAGAGGCTACGCCGATAGCCAAATATCAGGGTCATCAGCGTAGGCCACAAGCTGGACGCCCCACGAAATTAGCCGTCTGTGTAGAATTTTTCTCGGCGTAGGATAGCCTACGCCGACGACGTCCCTCGGTATAGCTATTTTTCCTTTTACCTTATTAATTTTTAAAAATTATAACTAAATCATTCTAATTCATAAAAATATAAATAATATATCAAAATTTGCAAAAAAAAATAAGATCTATCTATCTACACTCAAATATTATATAAATATGTTGAATAAAAATCTTCACGTTCGCTATTTTGACCATAGTTTAAGACGGGCATAAAAAATTCAAAAACGGTCAAAAACAATGCGAAACTTTCGTTCGCTATTTTGACCATAGTTTAAAACGGACATAAAAAATTCAAAATGGTCGAAACAATGCGAAACTTTCGCATGGTGTCATATTATTGACATAGTTGGACGGAAAAAATATCAAACTTGGTATATTGATTATGTCTCAATAAACCTCCAAAAAATGATCTATCTCATTCGAGGTTTTCTGCCTTTCGGGTCAAATGACCAATGTTATGGCTAGAATCAAGGCATAGTTTGTGATAATGTGCCCATATTGTGCATGCATATGCATCATGTGCTGCCGAACAATGTTGCATGAGGAAGTTTTCCTATTCGTCGCACCAAAATGCATATTCTATTTTTCGAGCGCAAAAAACGAGGGGTTTTGTGAAGCAACCGCCAAATGGCTAATTCAAAATGCTACCATCCCATTTTTCAAAAATACTAGACCACCTTATATGGACAATGCCAATAGGGGGATCTCAAACCTTTCCGTCCACCCCTGTGAAAAAAACAAATTCCTGCCTGGGTCAGATATGAACTACATGTACATGATTTGATGCTCATGATTTTTTACAAAAAATATTTTTAGGTTCACAATATGCTATTTTATTAGAGTTCCAATGCAAGTTTAGCGAGGCATAGTGATACGTCGTAAATGTATCTATATTTTTTGATGTTCCATGTTTGTTTAGTATCTACTTTGTTTTGCTTTGTCTACACTTTGAGGTATTTTTATATGTTTTCTGGTACTAACCTATTAACAAGATGCCATAGTGTTAGTTGTCTGTTTTCTTCTGTTTTTGGTTCCAGAAAAGGCAGAAAATCAATATTCTCGGAATTAGATGGGACAAAAGCCAAAGTCAATATTTTACCGTGGGGAACACGGAGCCAGAAGACGAGACGGAGAAAATCCACCAGGGGCCAAAATAACATTACACAACAGTCCTCGATGGGTCCCACAGAACAGATATATATATACAACACGACTCCATGAGTCAAGAATACAGATATACAGAACAAAGATCCAAATCACCTTGAAAACGGTAGAGCGTCCAGCTACGGACAATATGCAAATGGGGCTAAGAGCCCTGAGGAATAACCAATGGCGTCCATAACCCTGCCCAGGCCAAGCCGGAAGGGTAACCCTGCTAACGACGTCGATCTCAAACCTGCTTAAACAAAAGGGGTGCCGACAAAGGGCAAAGGAAAAAGAGGAGCGTCAGTACTGAGGCCAGTACACGGCGAGACTAGAATTCGGCGGTCCTCGCCTACAAAGGTATGGTGGACTGAAGCGGCAGCGGCAGCATGCGCTAAACAACCTATAGAGACTCGATACAACTAGCGGTCATCAGAGAAGGGGTAAGTAAGACCTATTCGGAACCAACCTGATACTAACAACAAACAAACCCATCCTGGCGTTTCCCCCTCGAGACCAAACGAGGAAGTCAACCGAGGAACTCACGCAGTTGGCAGTTTTATTTATTCAGTTACCGTTGCAGCAATTACTAGTCAGATATAGATAGTCATCCTGATAAAGTAAGCAGTGGGCACATTTATTTAACCATTCCATTGTAGTTGCAACACTTACTAGTCAGATACAAATAACATGAGATAACCCCAAAACCCAGCAGTTGTTGGTACTTTTAATCAGCCATTCCGTTGTAGTTGCGATAATTACTAGTCAGGTACAATGGTCGCAAGCGACAACTCAAACAAGCAATTATGGACAGTATTATTTAACCATTCCATTATAGTGAAGCTGATTACTAGTCATTATAAAGTCAAATTTATAGCAATAAACTTTAGTTATGCTTGTCTATGGTCGAGATACTGTGCTCCAAGTCGTCCATAACCGCGGACACGGCTTTCAGAAAGTTTTACCCGGCCGGGGTGCACCAATAGCAACACACGCTCGATCAACCTCGGAAAAACCAAATCAAAACCCAACGAGGCTTTCACGACTGAGCAATCACAGGATTCAGAAATATTTCAGGGGGCCACCCCTTAAAGTAGAACCCGCAACGAAGCCGGCCGGCTCCGAGACGGACTTAAGGTTGTGGGGACGGCTGTGAACGACTGGGAACCCGAAAGTGTGGCTGGGCTTGTCGACACCGCGGAATCGTGCCACGATCCTAAACAGTACAGTGTGCTCCTCGCACAAACGTAAATACAGAAGTAGCATGGCATAAGTACAGGATAGTAAATAAAACCTCAAACTAGTTTGTGGCCCCAAGAAATAAGACTGAATCAAGCTCTGGCTCAGGGGGGTCCCATATACCTCCCGGATGTGGATAGCGCGATAAATCAAGGAACAGGTATCAAGTACTCGGGGTCCTACGGGACACAAGTGGGCGTTCGGAAACCAAATATTTTCTATCACCCACCGATGCCTCTGCTTACTTCCATTTTAGTTGTTAAACAGGAATTAAAGTGAACGATAAGTAAAACTATGATCAACTCCAACAACAACATGCGGCAATACATCAACAACTGTGGCACTGGACGACACACAATAGCACTTGAGCAAGCGACTACGACGCGCAAGTCCAACTATCTACCAAACAACAGGTAATAGGATGTGTCCAAGGCAAGATAAGGCTGCAAGGGATATCACAGGTACGGAAACTAAAGCATCGCAACACAGATAGCAATAGATCAACAGGAGGGAATAAATACTATAAAAGTAAGATAGGTAGAAAGGGGGAGATGCTCGCCTGAAAACATTGCCGAAGGTTCAACCGAAGATCGGGGAGAAGCTCACATCAACTTAACGGCCCAATCCGCGAAGAAGCAAAACACTAGAATAAACATCGGATGCACTATTTAATACAACGGCAGAAGATCGGCATGATGCATGTATGATGTATGGCATGGCAAAGATGCGATGCAATTAGGTCAATGTTAAGTGGAACCGGGGTCCCGACAATATTTAGGTGGTTCATGTTGTTTAGATACCCTGCAATTTAATGTTTCATTATCAAGACAAAAGATAGCACCGGTTCGCTACACAAATTTAATTGAGGCCAATATAAGGCTAGATTTGCCCGCATATGGGCCCCATGTTTAATTATGCAGTGAATAGGCATAAGGCCCCCAAACCACATGAATGTATGCATGCAAGATGAATGATTAATATGCGACAAGTTGTATTATATTATAAAATAGGGTTTCGGGAAGGGGTTCACACATTGAGGGGTATCGACGAACTTGAGGTTCCGGGGTTCGGGGTTCGGTCTCGGGGCCCGAATCTGGGGTTCAGGGTTCGACGGAACGTTCTCGGACTCCGGGATCGTTCTCAGATAACGGAGGTAGGTCTTGGCACATTCGCGGTGGTCGGGCCGTGTTGTCGATCTTGTCGTCGCGAAGGTCTTGTCGGGTCGTCGTATCGGGTCGGTCTTGGCGTTCGGGACGAAGAACTTGGCGTTCCGCGGCGAAGTGCTTGTCGTACCGGCGGCGATCTTGGCGGTCATCGGGTCCGGGAGCGGTTCTCGGCGAACTGATCGATTCCATGTCGGCGTACTCGGGTCTTGGCGTCCTCGGGGCAACGGCCTTCGAATCGGGGAAGGCGATCTTGGCGTACCGCGTCTTCGGTGGTCGGTGACGATCTTGAATCGACGCAAGGCAATGTTTGCCGAGGAGGATCTTGTGATACAAGGTATCATTATCGGTAGATGGCAACATCAGAGCCTTCTCAGACCAGGTGTCCTAGCAACAAACGGAGCATCGAGACAGCAGCTTCTGCAGATATCGAAGACACCGGCAGATCATTCCCTTCACAGCACAACTCTACAGGTTCGGAAGAGCTGACATGCAATCGATTGAAGGCGACCACAGCCACGCGCGGGCTTGGCAGCAGGACCAGGCGGCCAGCAGCAAGACACGGACGGCGCTGCGAGACGGCGAAGGACGCTCGGGGCCGCGGCTGCGTGGGCCCGCGAAGAGGCGGAGGAGGCCACGATGGCTGAGGGACGGTCGGGGGCGGCCACGGCCACACGGCGGCGCAGGGAGGCGGCGTGGGAGAGGGAGAGCGGGCGGGCGAGCGCGTGGGAGGGATGAGGGAGGATGGGTACAGGCGGGGCCAGGGGTGGGCCGGTGGTGAGACCCAGGGGAGGTGGGCCACGCGGAACAGGGAGAGGAGAGAGGGAAAGAGGGGGCCGGCAGGTGGGGATCGGGGGTGGGGTTGAGTGGGGAGTGTGTGTCCAGGTGGAGTGGAGGTGAGGGAGTGGGGGGGTAGGTGGCGGCGTCTGGTTGGCTGGGGGAAGGGAAAAGGGTGAGGTGGCAAGTTGCTATAGGGTGGGGTGAGGTGGAGAGGAGGGCTGGGTAGGTTGTCTGGTAGCTTTAGAATTTTAGAGGGGGGCTGATTAGGTGGACCGTTTTTGGTTCTGGGGGTGGTCGTTCGGGTCGGGTCGGCCCGTTCGACTGCCCCCACTAAAAATAATTAAACCTTTTATTTGTTTTAAACGGGCCGTTTGTAAACCGATAACAGCCGAAACAAAATAATCCGGAGACCCGGGTTTGGCGTTTGAATAAAAGACGGGGCGTTTAGAAAACAAAACCAGGCTTTTCAAAAATAGTTTTATGCAAGCAAATGCAATATGATGACGATGCTCAAATGCAATGTGGCATGATGACATGAGCATGCGGTCATGATGATGCAATGCACAAAAACGACGCGATTTTCTAGTAGTGGTTTTGCGGGATGCCACAATTCGACACCACTAACAATGGATCTCGCCCTCGAGATCCGCCTCATGGTACCGGGAATAAGGTCGGCGGTCTGCGTCTTCTCGCTTCGTGTAGATCCTCGCGACACCACTAACAAGGGTCGTTGTCCGTGATCGTCGAGAGGACACTCCGGAACAAAAGGTCGAAGGTAGAGGTATCAACAAATAAAGCCACCTCTAACTCCGGTGGAAAGAGGGAACCGATGCATTCTCATCCACTTCAATGTACACAAGCGAATAGAAAGGGTAGTCGGCATGGGGGCCAATCCATCACGCACCGAAACTATTACTCTGCACAATCAGTAGAAAGAGTGCAACCATTCTCGGAATCAGACTGAAGATCTCGACAAGTGAGGTTCGGAAACAAAGAAGTGATGCGGACTCTGCATCGGATCTGGCGTAGAGGATGTCGTCGCGTCGGAAAACACCGGAAGGCACAAACAAGGAACACACAATGGTACCACAGCAGACGGATTCCTCAAGCAGCATGAACACCGGATGGTAGAACACCGTTATCAAGGAAGGAAGCGAAACCCTGAAGGTATGACGGAAACCCAACCACGAGAATTCCTGGACTCGAATAAAGAGACGAGAGCGGATTCAAAACACGTAGAGGTAAGAGGAGAATAGCAGAGGGGTAAGGAGTAAAATCAGACCTAATCAGAACTATCCAACCGATTTTCAAAAATAGTTTTGACACTCTACTTCGGCCATTAGCTAGGTTATCCTACAGGCTGGACTTGTGGGGGTATCGCAACTGCTGAGCTCTGATACCACTCTGTAACACCCTCAGAATCGGACCTATGCAAGTTTCAGCGATTCCGCCAAACCCGCATAGAAACGATTCAAAGGTGCCCACCAGGCACTTTCGTGCGGGTGGAAAACAAAGTAATAACATTACACAACAGTCCTCGATGGGTCCCACAGAACAGATATATATACAACACGACTCCATGAGTCAAGAATACAGATATACAGAACAAAGATCCAAATCACCTTGAAAACGGTAGAGCGTCCAGCTACGGACAAGATGCAAATGGGGCTAAGAGCCCTGAGGAATAACCAATGGCGTCCATAACCCTGCCCAGGCCAAGCCGGAAGGGTAACCCTGCTAACGACGTCGATCTCAAACCTGCTTAAACAAAAGGGGTGCCGACAAAGGGCAAAGGAAAAAGAGGAGCGTCAATACTGAGGCCAGTACACAGCGAGACTAGAATTCGGCGGTCCTCGCCTACAAAGGTATGGTGGACTGAAGCGGCAGCGGCAGCATGCGCTAAACAACCTATAGAGACTCGATACAACTAGCGGTCATCAGAGAAGGGGTAAGTAAGACCTATTCGGAACCAACCTGATACTAACAACAAACAAACCCATCCTGGCGTTTTCCCCTCGGGACCAAACGAGGAAGTCAACCGAGGAACTCACGCAGTTGGCAGTTTTATTTATTCAGTTACCGTTGCAGCAATTACTAGTCAGATATAGATAGTCATCCTGATAAAGTAAGCAGTGGGCACCTTTATTTAACCATTCCATTGTAGTTGCAACACTTACTAGTCAGATACAAATAACATGAGATAACCCCAAAACCCAGCAGTTGTTGGTACTTTTAATCAGCCATTCCGTTGTAGTTGCGATAATTACTAGTCAGGTACAATGGTCGCAAGCGACAACTCAAACAAGCAATTGTGGACAGTATTATTTAACCATTCCATTATAGTGAAGTTGATTACTAGTCATTATAAAGTCAAATTTATAGCAATAAACTTTAGTTATGCTTGTCTATGGTCGAGATACTGTGCTCCAAGTCGTCCATAACCGCGGACACGGCTTTCAGAAAGTTTTACCCGGCCGGGGTGCACCAATAGCAACACACGCTCGATCAACCTCGGAAAAACCAAATCAAAACCCAACGAGGCTTTCACGACTGAGCAATCACAGGATTCAGAAATATTTCAGGGGGCCACCCCTTAAAGTAGAACCCGCAACGAAGCCGGCCGGCTCCGAGACGGACTTAAGGTTGTGGGGACGGCTGTGAACGACTGGGAACCCGAAAGTGTGGCTGGGCTTGTCGACACCGCGGAATCGTGCCACGATCCTAAACAGTACAGTGTGCTCCTCGCATAAACGTAAATACAGAAGTAGCATGGCATAAGTACAGGATAGTAAATAAAACCTCAAACTAGTTTGTGGCCCCAAGAAATAAGTCTGAATCAAGCTCTGGCTCAGGGGGGTCCCATATACCTCCCGGATGTGGATAGCGCGATAAATCAAGGAACAGGTATCAAGTACTCGGGGTCCTACGGGACACAAGTGGGAGTTCGGAAACCAAATATTTTCTATCACCCACCGATGCCTCTGCTTACTTCCATTTTAGTTGTTAAACAGGAATTAAAGTGAACGATAAGTAAAACTGTGATCAACTCCAACAACAACATGCGGCAATACATCAACAACTGTGGCACTGGACGACACGCAACAGCACTTGAGCAAGCGACTACGACGCGCAAGTCCAACTATCTACCAAACAACAGGTAATAGGATGTGTCCAAGGCAAGATAAGGCTGCAAGGGATATCACAGGTACGAAAACTAAAGCATCGCAACACAGATAGCAATAGATCAACATGAGGGAATAAATACTATAAAAGTAAGATAGGTAGAAAGGGGGAGATGCTCGCCTGAAAACATTGCCGAAGGTTCAACCGCAGATCGGAGAGAAGCTCACATCAACTCAACGGCCCAATCCGCGAAGAAGCAAAACACTAGAATAAACACCGGATGCACTATTTAATACAACGGCAGAAGATCGGCATGATGCATGTATGATGTATGGCATGGCAAAGATGTGATGCAATTAGCTCAATGTTAAGTGGAACCGGGGTCCCGACAATATTTAGGTGGTTCATGTTGTTTAGATACCCCGCAATTTAATGTTGCATTATCAAGACAAAATATAGCACCGGTTCGCTACACAAATTTAATTGAGGCCAATATAAGGCTAGATTTGCCCGCATATGGGCCCCATGTTTAATTATGCAGTGAATCGGCATAAGGCCCCCAAACCACATGAATGTATGCATGCAAGATGAATGATTAATATGCGACAAGTTGTATTATATTATAAAATAGGGTTTCGGGAAGGGGTTCACACATTGAGGGGTCTCGACAAACTTGAGGTTCCGGGGTTCGGGGTTCGGTCTCGGGGCCCGGATCTGGGGTTCAGGGTTCGACGGAACGTTCTCGGACTCCGGGATCGTTCTCAGATAACGGAGGTTGGTCTTGGCACATTCGCGGTGGTCGGGCCGTGTTGTCGGTCTTGTCGTCGCGAAGGTCTTGTCGGGTCGTCGTATCGGGTCGTTCTTGGCGTTCGGGACGAAGAACTTGGCGTTCCGCGGCGAAGTGCTTGTCGTACCGGCGGCGATCTTGGCGGTCATCGGGTCCGGGAGCGGTTCTCGGCGAACTGATCGATTCCATGTCGGCGTACTCGGGTCTTGGCGTCCTTGGGGCAACGGCCTTCGAATCGGGGGAGGCGATCTTGGCGTACCGCGTCTTCGGTGGTCGGTGACGATCTTGAATCGACGCAAGGCAATGTTTGCCGAGGAGGATCTTGTGATACAAGGTATCATTATCGGTAGATGGCAACATCAGAGCCTTCTCAGACCAGGTGTCCTAGCAACAAACGGATCATCGAGACAGCAGCTTCTGCAGATATCGAAGACACCGGCAGATCATTCCCTTCACAGCACAACTCTACAGGTTCGGAAGAGCTGACATGCAATCGATTGAAGGCGACCACAGCCACGCGCGGGCTTGGCAGCAGGACCAGGCGGCCAGCAGCAAGACACGGACGGCGCTGCGAGACGGCGGAGGACGCTCGGGGCCGCGGCAGCGTGGGCCCGCGAAGAGGCGGAGGAGGCCACGATGGCTGAGGGACGGTCGGGGGCGGCCACGGCCACACGGCGGCGCAGGGAGGCGGCGTGGGAGAGGGAGAGCGGGCGGGCGAGCGCGTGGGAGGGATGAGGGAGGATGGGGACAGGCGGGGCCAGGGGTGGGCCGGTGGTGGGACCTAGGGGCGGTGGGCCACGCGGAACAGGGAGAGGAGAGAGGGAAAGAGGGGGCCGGCAGGTGGGGATCGGGGGTGGGGTTGAGTGGGGAGTGTGTGTCCAGGTGGAGTGGAGGTGAGGGAGTGGGGGGGGTAGGTGGCGGCGTCTGGTTGGCTGGGGGAAGGGAAAAGGGTGAGGTGGCAAGTTGCTATAGGGTGGGGTGAGGTGGAGAGGAGGGCTGGGTAGGTTGTCTGGTAGCTTTAGGATTTTAGAGGGGGGCTGATTAGGTGGACCGTTTTTGGTTCTGGGGGTGGTCGTTCGGGTCGGGTCGGCCCGTTCGACTGCCCCCACTAAAAATAATTAAACCTTTTATTTGTTTTAAACGGGCCGTTTGTAAACCGATAACAGCCGAAACAAAATAATCCGGAGACCCGGGTTTGGCGTTTGAATAAAAGACGGGGCGTTTAGAAAACAAAACCAGGCTTTTCAAAAATAGTTTTATGCAAGCAAATGCAAGATGATGACGATGCTCAAATGCAATGTGGCATGATGACATGAGCATGCGGTCATGATGATGCAATGCACAAAAACGACGCGATTTTCTAGTAGTGGTTTTGCGGGATGCCACAATTCGACACCACTAACAATGGATCTCGCCCTCGAGATCCGCCTCATGGTACCGGGAATAAGGTCGCGGTCTGCGTCTTCTCGCTTCGTGTAGATCCTCGCGACACCACTAACAAGGGTCGTTGTCCGTGATCGTCGAGAGGACACTCCGGAACAAAAGGTCGAAGGTAGAGGTATCAACAAATAAAGCCACCTCTAACTCCGGTGGAAAGAGGGAACCGATGCATTCTCATCCACTTCAATGTACACAAGCGAATAGAAAGGGTAGTCGGCATGGGGGCCAATCCATCACGCACCGAAACTATTACTCTGCACAATCAGTAGAAAGAGTGCAACCATTCTCGGAATCAGACTGAAGATCTCGACAAGCGAGGTTCGGAAACAAAGAAGTGATGCGGACTCTGCATCGGATCTGGCGTAGAGGATGTCGTCGCGTCGGAAAACACCGGAAGGCACAAACAAGGAACACACAATGGTACCACAGCAGACGGATTCCTCAAGCAGCATGAACACCGGATGGTAGAACACCGTTATCAAGGAAGGAAGCGAAACCCTGAAGGTACGACGGAAACCCAACCACGAGAATTCCTGGACTCGAAGAAAGAGACGAGAGCGGATTCAAAACACGTAGAGGTAAGAGGAGAATAGCAGAGGGGTAAGGAGTAAAATCAGACCTAATCAGAACTATCCAACCGATTTTCAAAAATAGTTTTGACACTCTACTTCGGCCGTTAGCTAGGTTATCCTACAGGCTGGACTTGTGGGGTATCGCAACTGCTGAGCTCTGATACCACTCTGTAACACCCTCAGAATCGGACCTATGCAAGTTTCAGCGATTCCGCCAAACCCGCATAGAAACGATTCAAAGGTGCCCACCAGGCACTTTCGTGCGGGTGGAAAACGAAGTAATAACATTACACAACAGTCCTCGATGGGTCCCACAGAACAGATATATATACAACACGACTCCATGAGTCAAGAATACAGATATACAGAACAAAGATCCAAATCACCTTGAAAACGGTAGAGCGTCCAGCTACGGACAAGATGCAAATGGGGCTAAGAGCCCTGAGGAATAACCAATGGCGTCCATAACCCTGCCCAGGCCAAGCCGGAAGGGTAACCCTGCTAACGACGTCGATCTCAAACCTGCTTAAACAAAACGGGTGCCGACAAAGGGCAAAGGAAAAAGAGGAGCGTCAGTACTGAGGCAAGTACACGGCGAGACTAGAATTCGGCGGTCCTCGCCTACAAAGGTATGGTGGACTGAAGCGGCAGCGGCAGCATGCGCTAAACAACCTATAGAGACTCGATACAACTAGCGGTCATCAGAGAAGGGGTAAGTAAGACCTATTCGGAACCAACCTGATACTAACAACAAACAAACCCATCCTGGCGTTTCCCCCTCGAGACCAAACGAGGAAGTCAACCGAGGAACTCACGCAGTTGGCAGTTTTATTTATTCAGTTACCGTTGCAGCAATTACTAGTCAGATATAGATAGTCATCCTGATAAAGTAAGCAGTGGGCACCTTTATTTAACCATTCCATTGTAGTTGCAACACTTACTAGTCAGATACAAATAACATGAGATAACCCCAAAACCCAGCAGTTGTTGGTACTTTTAATCAGCCATTCCGTTGTAGTTGCGATAATTACTAGTCAGGTACAATGGTCGCAAGCGACAACTCAAACAAGCAATTGTGGACAGTATTATTTAACCATTCCATTATAGTGAAGTTGATTACTAGTCATTATAAAGTCAAATTTATAGCAATAAACTTTAGTTATGCTTGTCTATGGTCGAGATACTGTGCTCCAAGTCGTCCATAACCGCGGACACGGCTTTCAGAAAGTTTTACCCGGCCGGGGTGCACCAATAGCAACACACGCTCGATCAACCTCGGAAAAACCAAATCAAAACCCAACGAGGCTTTCACGACTGAGCAATCACAGGATTCAGAAGTATTTCAGGGGGCCACCCCTTAAAGTAGAACCCGCAACGAAGCCGGCCGGCTCCGAGACGGACTTAAGGTTGTGGGGACGGCTGTGAACGACTGGGAACCCGAAAGTGTGGCTGGGCTTGTCGACACCGCGGAATCGTGCCACGATCCTAAACAGTACAGTGTGCTCCTCGCACAAACGTAAATACAGAAGTAGCATGGCATAAGTACAGGATAGTAAATAAAACCTCAAACTAGTTTGTGGCCCCAAGAAATAAGACTGAATCAAGCTCTGGCTCAGGGGGGTCCCATATACCTCCCGGATGTGGATAGCGCGATAAATCAAGGAACAGGTATCAAGTACTCGGGGTCCTACGGGACACAAGTGGGCGTTCGGAAACCAAATATTTTCTATCACCCACCGATGCCTCTGCTTACTTCCATTTTAGTTGTTAAACAGGAATTAAAGTGAACGATAAGTAAAACTATGATCAACTCCAACAACAACATGCGGCAATACATCAACAACTATGGCACTGGACGACACGCAACAGCACTTGAGCAAGCGACTACGACGCGCAAGTCCAACTATCTACCAAACAACATGTAATAGGATGTGTCGAAGGCAAGATAAGGCTGCAAGGGATATCACAGGTACGAAAACTAAAGCATCGCAACACATATAGCAATAGATCAACAGGAGGGAATAAATACTATAAAAGTAAGATAGGTAGAAAGGGGGAGATGCTCGCCTGAAAACATTGCCGAAGGTTCAACCGAAGATCGGAGAGAAGCTCACATCAACTCAACGGCCCAATCCGCGAAGAAGCAAAACACTAGAATAAACACCGGATGCACTATTTAATACAACGGCAGAAGATCGGCATGATGCATGTATGATGTATGGCATGGCAAAGATGCGATGCAATTAGGTCAATGTTAAGTGGAACCGGGGTCCCGACAATATTTAGGTGGTTCATGTTGTTTAGATACCCCGCAATTTAATGTTGCATTATCAAGACAAAATATAGCACCGGTTCGCTACACAAATTTAATTGAGGCCAATATAAGGCTAGATTTGCCCGCATATGGGCCCAATGTTTAATTATGCAGTGAATCGGCATAAGGCCCCCAAACCACATGAATGTATGCATGCAAGATGAATGATTAATATGCGACAAGTTGTATTATATTATAAAATAGGGTTTCGGGAAGGGGTTCACACATTGAGGGGTCTCGACGAACTTGAGGTTCCGGGGTTCGGGGTTCGGTCTCGGGGCCCGGATCTGGGGTTCAGGGTTCGACGGAACGTTCTCGGACTCCGGGATCGTTCTCAGATAACGGAGGTAGGTCTTGGCACATTCGCGGTGGTCGGGCCGTGTTGTCGGTCTTGTCGTCGCGAAGGTCTTGTCGGGTCGTCGTATCGGGTCGGTCTTGGCGTTCGGGACGAAGAACTTGGCATTCCGCGGCGAAGTGCTTGTCGTACCGGTGGCGATCTTGGCGGTCATCGGGTCCGGGAGCGGTTCTCGGCGAACTGATCGATTCCATGTCGACGTACTCGGGTCTTGGCGTCCTCGGGGCAACGGCCTTCGAATCGGGGGAGGCGATCTTGGCGTACCGCGTCTTCGGTGGTCGGTGACGATCTTGAATCGACGCAAGGCAATGTTTGCCGAGGAGGATCTTGTGATACAAGGTATCATTATCGGTAGATGGCAACATCAGAGCCTTCTCAGACCAGGTGTCCTAGCAACAAACGGAGCATCGAGACAACAGCTTCTGCAGATATCGAAGACACCAACAGATCATTCCCTTCACAGCACAACTCTACAGGTTCGGAAGAGCTGACATGCAATCGATTGAAGGCGACCACAGCCACGCGCGGGCTTGGCAGCAGGACCAGGCGGCCAGCAGCAAGACACGGACGGCGCTGCGAGACGACGGAGGACGCTCGGGGCCGCGGCTGCGTGGGCCCGCGAAGAGGCGGAGGAGGCAACGATGGCTGAGGGACGGTCGGGGGCGGCCACGGCCACACGGCGGCGCAGGGAGGCAGCGTGGGAGAGGGAGAGCGGGCGGGCGAGCGCGTGTGAGGGATGAGGGAGGATGGGGACAGGCGGGGCCAGGGTTGGGCCGGTGGTGGGACCCAGGGGCGGTGGGCCACGCGGAACAGGGAGAGGAGAGAGGGAAAGAGGGGGCCGACAGGTGGGGATCGGGGGTGGGGTTGAGTGGGGAGTGTGTGTCCAGGTGGAGTGGAGGTGAGGGAGTGGGGGGGGGGGGTAGGTGGCAGCGTCTGGTTGGCTGGGGGAAGGGAAAAGGGTGAGGTGGCAAGTTGCTATAGGGTGGGGTGAGGTGGAGAGGAGGGCTGGGTAGGTTGTCTGGTAGCTTTAGGATTTTAGAGGGGGGCTGATTAGGTGGACCGTTTTTGGTTCTGGGGGTGGTCGTTCGGGTCGGGTCGGCCCGTTCGACTGCCCCCACTAAAAATAATTAAACCTTTTATTTGTTTTAAACGGGCCGTTTGTAAACCGATAACAGCCGAAACAAAATAATCCGGAGACCCGGGTTTGGCGTTTGAATAAAAGACAGGGCGTTTAGAAAACAAAACCAGGCTTTTCAAAAATAGTTTTATGCAAGCAAATGCAAGATGATGACGATGCTCAAATGCAATGTGGCATGATGACATGAGCATGCGGTCATGATGATGCAATGCACAAAAACGACGCGATTTTCTAGTAGTGGTTTTGCGGGATGCCACAGACACTTTGGAAAAACATGGTTTCTTGGGAGTTGGAAGCATGAGTAGAGCTTACTCATACAAGTGGAGGCTAGCAAAAGACTAGGAGCAACAACCTAAGAGAGCATAATGTCCATAATCATGCAGAGCAACAAAGCATACTAATCAAAGCAAAGAGTGGTACTACAAGTCAAGGACTAAATGACCATAGAGGCTAATGGTGACTTATCATAGTCATAACATGGTGTGATCATGTGCCAAGTCAACCCAAGAAAAGCATCAAAGGAGAATACCACAATACTATGCTTTTGCATGCTAAAACAATGCATAATTTTTTCAAGGCACACTAAGCAATCCCAATTGTTTGGAACAAGACATGCTACCGCAATAATCACTAAGCATAAGGTCAAAACAACACCTAGAATGTCATGCTAAAGTCTAAGTCACAGTCAATGCAAGCTCCTCTTGCACTTCAAGCAAGAACTTACTACTCCTTTCCAACACCAAGCAACTTATTTGCAAAACAACACAGCGAGAACGGGGTCCAAACTTATTTATTCAAGCAAACTAAACAACCTAATCAAAGCAAACGAAAACTAAGACGCTCCAAGAACAACACAATTGAGCATGAAACAATAAAAACGAAGTGTCTAGACAGACGTGAGCTTTTTATTGATGAAGAAGGGGATGCCTTGGGCATCCCCAAGCTTTGACGCTTGTACCTCTTAGATATTTCTTGGGGTGACACCATGGTGGCATCCCCAAGATTGAGCTTTTGTCCATTCTTCATCTCATTGCATCATCCTCTCTCTACACCTGAAATTTTTCCTTCATACAAAACTCCACACAATCTTCATTAGCAACATTAGTTTATTCAAAAGATATTAGACCTCTGGAAAAGCTTTGAAACAGCAAGGCTTTTCACTAAAAACAAAAGCTACTGTAGTAACTCCTTCAAAAAGCTCAATTGACCTAAAGAGAACTCAAAAAGGAATCAATAAGAAGCAAATGCAAATAATGGCAGAAATCTGTCAAAACAGATCAGCAGGTACAAACCGATTTTTTTTCGAACATCTCCTGTTGCTCAAATCAAAAAGTGTTTAACTAACGAAAATTAGCTATCATATTGGGTGATTTATTAGTAAATTTTGAGCTCAATACGAGTTACAGAGACTCCTCACGAATTTTTTTGGTGGAGGACAGAAATCTGTTTCGGGACAGCAACTCCCCAAATCTTACTTTCCTCTCATTAGAGGTCATTCTTGGCACAAAAAGCAAACAAAAAGGATAAGCAGAGGTTATTACTGAAATAATTACTTCCAAGACTCAAGGGAACTCTTAGGTTATCTTCCAACAAGTATTTTTTTAATGCCTTTAAGGTAGGCTTTATAGCTTGAGAAGATGCTCACATAAGAAGAGCTATATACACATTTAGTCCCACATCTTGCATCGCCCGAGCGTTTTAGTCCCACATCTTGCAATGCGAGCAATAATAATCCCACAACTTGCATTCCTGAAGCATTTTAGTCCAATTTAATTAAATTTCAATAAGTTTGATTAAATTCGTCATGCTATGGCGTTACAATTTTTTCAAAATAACCCCTCTATCTTTTTTCTATGGCATTTGTGTCCATGGTACGAACTGAAAGATGGACCCATTTGTTAGTAGACTATAGATAAAATAGTTAAAACTATAAGCAAGTATTGGGATTGACCCTAGTACCTTCTTGTGCCTACTCAACCGCACAAACCACTATGCCAACCGATGCTATATGAAACACTTGAGAACGTAGTTTATTTATATAGTATAAAAGCACACACGTACGTAAAAATAATTGTATCAACCGTCAACATAATCTTATGCATCGTCTATATCCAATCATCTTGACATGTGGATGCCTTTATTTCAAGCGTTTAAAAATACAATTTAAAGTATAAAAACACCTTCAAAATATATGTATATGTGGGCAATGATGCAAGCTTTTCCTATGTAGCCTAGAACATAATTTATTTTGGATTAAAAATTTGCATTTTTTTATTTTTTTCACAACTGTAGAATACGTATTTTTGAATTTCTAAAATAAAAGCTTACATGTAGCCTAGGTGTATAAACTCAATCGAGCTTCATTTTCCTACGTGTGTGTTATTCTTTTTGTATTTTATGTCCGTGTGAGCCGTCTAGAACTAGCTAGCGTGACTAAGCCATTTAGAGCTAACTAGTATGATTGAAAGCTAACACTTCACGTGCTTCACGTCTGTGAGAGTGTGTAGGTGAGTTAGGGCTCATCAGTCTCAAAATAATGAATAATAGACTACCGCTTTTCAATTTATCATGATTTCTTATGTGCTTTAGTGGCAAGCATGATTCTTTAGAAGAGCACGTCGTGAGTTCAAATCCCCCACTCCACATAAAGATTTTCTTATTTGTTTTCTTGTTTGTACGACCACTAACAGGTGGGGCCTTCCTATCAGGCCGTAACAAGGGTCGCAAGTGGCGGAGAAAAATATGCAGGGGTCATTTGCAAAAACTACAATGCCACATGTCAGTTCTAGAATGAGTGTGAACACATTCGGTCAAAATCATAGAAATCGATCAAAATAGACTAAAATGCTCTTGGGTTGCAAGTTGTGGGACTAATCTTGCTTACTTTACAAGATGTGGGACTAAAACGCTCTCAGGGTGCAAGTTGTGGGACTAAAAATGTATATACCTCACATAAGAATTATGAATTGAAGTCAAAGAGAGCATCAAGTAGCAAATTCAAAACACATTTAAGTCTAACCCACTTCCTATGCATAGGAATCTTGTACACAAATATATTCACAAAGAACAAAGTGACAAACATATGAAGATAAAACAAGAGTAACTTCAAAACTTTCAGCACATAGAGAGGTGTTTCAGTAACATGAAAAATTCTACAACCATATTTTCCTCTCTCGTAATAATTTTCAGTAGCCTCATGAATAAACTCAACAATATAACCATCACACAAAGGAGGCTTTTCCTGAGCTACAAACACATAATTTCTATCAAGCTCAAAAACAGTGAGATTAAAACCTTCACAGGTTTTACCCAAAGTAGATATTTCAAAAGGATCCACAGGAACATAGCATTCATCCTCCTTTGGTAAGCATGGGGGACAATCAAATAATATAAGAGGTAAAGAGTTACTCTCATTAGAAGGTAGGCATGGGTATATCCATTCTTCCTCCTATTGTTCATCACTCTCCTCTTTTTCTTCTAATGAGCTTCCAGTTTCAACAATTTCTTCTTCCATAGGCTCTTGCAAGGCATTAATCTCTTCCAAATGTGGAAAGCATCTATTAAAATATTCAAGAATATAGCTATTTTCTTCCCTGTAATTATCAAAGCAAAATTTAAGTATCTCCAAAACCTCATGTTCATAAGGTGCATCATCAGTATTTTCAAGCAAACTGGCAAGTTCAAATGCACCCTTGAAGGCAATAAATTCTTAAATTGTTCCACATCATAAAAATCATAATTTCCTTTAACATAAGAAGATATGGTAACATTATCATTATACTCACATTGAAAGGGTAGGTGTTTATACCTCCTGCAGCAACAAGCTTTATCAAAGCAATAAGTAACATTATAAGTAGAGCACACATCTCTAGCGTAATATTCAACCTATCAATTTGTTCCCATAAGTGTTTCCCTTTTTGTGACAAACTCCTTATAATAATACTTTTGTTCTTCCGTGAACCCACCTTTCCAATAAGAACTAGTTTCAAAGAAACCATCCATTGATAGAAAGCATGACCAAGCAAGGCAACAACAGACCAACAACTAGAGCAGGAAATAAAAATTTTGTGTTTTTGAATAAATCAAGCAAACCAAACTAGACTAATTTTTTTGGGTTTTTTGAAAAGAGGTAAACAAAACAAAGAAAAATAAAAAAAAGCAAACTAAAAACAAAGTAAAGAGAAAGGAAGTGAAGGACTCCCCTTGTGAAGACGTCCTTAGCCTCCCCGGCAATAGCGCCAAAAATCTTGATGCGTGCACCCAGTGTTGACGTGGGACACTTCGTTGGAACCCCAAGAGCAAGGTGTGATGAGCACAGCAGCAAGTTTCCCTCAGTAGAGACCTAGGTTATCGAATCTGAAGGAGGAAGGAAACGTCTCAAAGGTGTTGCAAGCAACATGGAGACCTGCACAACACAAACTCAAGACTTTGTCCCAACGAAATAGTGAGGTTGTCAAGCTCACCGGTTTTCTGTAACAAAGGATTAAATGTATGGTGTGAAAGGTAATGGTTTGCAGCAAGTAACAAGTAACCGTAGAAGATGTATCAATGGTAAAGATTGGACCGGGGTCCATAGTTCACTAGAGGTGCTCTCCTTAGATAAACAACATGGCATGAAGGGTAAACAAATTACAGCAGGGAAATTGACAGGAACTGAGCAAGGCATAACAATGCAATACTAGTCAGAAAGATCCTATGAGATTCGATTGGGCAATACAACAAGATACATAGACCGCCATCCAACTACATAGACCGCCATCCACCTTGAGGTTATCATCCGAACCCCCTCCAGTATAAAGTTGCAAGCAACAAACAACTTCTTTAAGCAAAGTGTGTAAGGTAAACAGTCCACATGTTCCATGAATAAGAGACCGTTGTTTTCTCCCTAGTAGCAACAACACATCTACAACCGAAGAGATTATTGTCACTTCCCTTGGAAACTAGAGGCATGAACCCACTATCGAGCATAAATACCCCCTCTTTGAGTCACTAGCAACTACTTGGCCGAGATAGCTACTAACAACGGAGAGCATCCAAGATCACAAACAACATAGACATGGTAGAATCATAAAGACAAAACCATTAATCAAACCAACATAATAATCTCAATATCCATCGGATCCCCGCAAACACAACATGCACGATTACAAATAGATTAGATCCTGATCTTGAACGGAGCTCACAAGATCTATACATGAAAGCACAAAGGAGGAGATACAACCATCTAGCTACTGCATGGATCCATAGTCCAAGGTGGAACTACTCACGCATCATACCAGAGAGAAGGCCTCCGGGATGATCTCCCCTCCGGCAGGGTGTCGGGAAGAATTTCAGATCCCCCCCCCCCCGATCTAGGGACAATGGTGGCGGAGGCTACAGACGGTTTCGTGGAGATTTGATCGGGTGCTTAGGGTTCCTGCATCGGGGGCTTCTTATAGGCGAAGGGGGAGGCCGAGGCGGTGGCCATGGGCCCCACACCCCTCCCAGGCATGGGGCAGGACCCACCCGCGCCTAGGGTGGGTCTGGCCGCCCTGGCCGGCCTCTCCGGCTCCCCTCTGGACTTCTTGTTCCCCACAAAAAGAATTGACTTTGACGTTTGTCCCGTCCAATTCCGAGAGTATTTCTTTACTAACTTTTTTGAAACCAAAAACAACAGAAAACAGGCATATGGCACTATTGCAACTTGTTAGTAGGTTAGTACCAGAAAACATGTAAAAAGCTCCTCAAAGTGTAGACATAGCAAAGCAAAGTAGATACTAAACAAGCATGGAGCATCAAAAATTATAGATACGTTTCCAACGTATTAGCATCCCCAAGCTTAACTCCCACTCGTCCTCGAGTAGGTAAGTGATAAAAGAATAATTTTTGAGGTGACATGCACCCTCACAGTAAAGATCCAACCATTTGCAAGCATTGAAAGCTGGGATCAAAGAACTCTAAACATGTGCATGAAAGATGGAGTTCTAATAATAGGACATAGTAACTATGCATGCAACATGACAAGCTACAAACAAATATCATGAATAATATGCAATGAAAAACGTTTGTTTGTTTCACATACAGAAAACATAGCATAGTGGCAATCAGCTTGTCCCTCATAGAGTAGCAATATAGTGCATAGGACACCTTCAAAGTTCACAAGGGTGACTAGAAACAAATATCACAATATGCTTCAATCAATAAGCTTTGGAACACTGCACACAGAATGAAAACTATGCTCTCTTAATGGTGCCCAAAGGTAGAAGGTGGAGACTCAATAGTGGTGGAAGAAATGCCCTTTTTTGTAAAGGGAGCAGGGATTACAAGTTTCAAAAAGAGCTTCCAAAAATTATGGTACTTGTTAGCTTTCAGCCCTCATTGCCCCTATCATAAGCATCTTGAAGTGGTTAAGGTTAAAGTGGCAAAGATGGAGTATATGCTTGACAAAGTATAATTTGGCAATCTCAAGTCCCTTGAATACGAGGGCCACACCTCATGCATACTCAACTTTGGGCCCAGGTAAGTTCTTGTTATTGTAAGTATTTGCATATCATTGAGAACCGCTAACGGGGTACCCCTTGCACATGGTACAGGAGCTTTCCCATAACCAAAATGATAAGGCCAGCAGACAATGAGCATCTCAGCAATCTTTTTATTTACCATATGCATAGTTTTTTATTGAGGATGCTTCATAGATAGCTCATTATGGTGATACTGCAAGTTTCCACCATGATTAGGCATGGCTTAGGCTAGCGGCCCAGGAGTTTCTCTAACACAGGATACAAACTCCATGGACTTACAAGTTCCCTCTTTATTTCACACCAGTGACATCCATAGACAAAAGAGCATGATATCAACGGAGTACAAAGTACAAGTGCAATGTTGAAAACGTTCCCCGTGACAACACGGTTCTGCTAATTCCAACTTATAAGTGCAAGCATATACAACAAAGTTGTCACAATGGTTCAAGTTTATTAGGGGCAAAGAATATAAAGTGTGCCATCAAGTTCGTGAGGTCTTTAATCAGTAAGTTTTCACATAACAAAATAGTTTTTAATCGGAAGATAGTTGAAAACAAGAATATACTTGGAATGGTGTAACACACCATGCATAGGAGTTTATAGTGGAAACTTTGGAAAAACTTGGTTTCCTGGGAGTTGGAAGCATGAGTAGAGCTTACTCATACAAGTGGAGGCTAGCAAAAGACTAGGAGCAACCAACTAAGAGAGCATAATGGCCATAATCATGCAGAGCAACAAAGCATACTAATCAAAGCAAAGAGTGGTACTACAAGTCAAGGACTAAATGACCATAGAGGCTAATGGTGACTTATCATAGTCATAACATGGTGTGATCATGTGCCAAGTCAACCCAAGAAAAGCATCAAAGGAGAATACCACAATACTATGCTTTTGCATGCTAAAACAATGCATAATTTTTTCAAGGCACACTAAGCAATCCCAATTGTTTGGAACAAGACATGCTACCGCAATAATCACTAATCATAAGGTCAAAACAACACCTAGAATGTCATTCTAAAGTCTAAGTCATAGTCAATGCAAGCTCCTCTTGCACTTCAAGCAAGAACTTACTACTCCTTTCCAACACCAAGCAACTTATTTGCAAAACAACACAGCGAGAACAGGGTCCAAACTTATTTATTCAAGCAAACTAAATAACCTAAGAAAAGCAAACGAAAACTAAGACGCTCCAAGAAAAACACAATTGAGCATGAAATAATAAAAATGAAGTGTCTAGACAGACCTAAGCTTTTTATTGATGAAGAAGGGGATGCCTTGGGCATCCCCAAGCTTTGATGCTTGTACCTCTTAGATATTTCTTGGGGTAACACCATGGTGGCATCCCCAAGATTGAGCTTTTGTCCATTCTTCATCTCATTGCATCATCCTCTCTCTCCACCTGAAATTTTTCCTTCATACAAAACTCCACACAATCTTCATTAGCAACATTAGTTTATTCAAAAGATATTAGACCTCTGGAAAAGCTTTGGAACAGCAAGGATTTTCACTAAAAACACAAGGTACTGTAGTAACTCCTTCAAAAAGCTCAATTGACATAAAGATAACTCAAAAAGGAATCAATAAGAAGCAAATGCAAATAATGGCAGAAATCTGTCAAAACAGACCAGCAGGTAGAAACCGATTTTTTTAGAACATCTCCTGTTGCTCAAATCAAAAAGTGTTTAACTAACGAAAGTTAGATAACATACTGGGGGATTTATTCGTACATTTTGAGCTCAATACGAGTTACAGAGACTCCTCACGAATTTTTTTGGTGGAGGACAGAAATCTGTTTCGGGACAGCAACTCCCCAAATCTTACTTCCCTCTCATTAGAGGTCATTCTTGGCACAAAAAGCAAACAAAAAGGATAATCAGAGGTTATTACTGAAGTAATTACTTCCAAGACTCAAGGGAACCCTTGGGTTATCTCCCAACAAGTACTTTTCTTTAACGCCTTTAAGTTAGGCTTTATAGCTTGAGAAGATGCTCACAAGAATTATGAATTGAAGTCAAAGAGAGCATCAAGAAGCAAATTCAAAACACATTTAAGTCTAACCCACTTCCTATGCATAGGAATCTTATACACAAATGGATTCACAAAGAACAAAGTGACAAACATAGGAAGATAAAACAAGAGTAACTTCAAAACTTTCAGCACATAGAGAGGTGTTTCAATAACATGAAAAATTCTACAACCATATTTTCCTCTCTCATAATAATTTTCATTAGCCTCATGAATAAACTCAACAATATAAATATCACACAAAGCAGGCTTTTCATGAGCTACAAACACATAATTTCTACCAAGCTCAAAAATAGTCGGATTAAAACCTTCACAGGTTTTACCCAAAGTAGATATTTCAAAAGGATCCACAGGAACATAGCATTCATCCTCCTTTGGTAAGCATGGGGGACAATCAAATAATATAAGAGGTAAAGAGTTACTCTCATTATAAGGTAGGCATGGGTAGATCCATTCTTCCTCCTTTTGTTCATCACTCTCCTCTTTTTCATCTAATGAGCTTCTAGTTTCAACAATTTCTTCTTCCATAGGCTTCTGCAAGGCATTAATCTCTTCCAAATGTGGAAAGCATCTATAAAAATATTCAAGAATATAGCTATTTTCTTCCCTGTAATTATCAAAGCAAAATTTGAGTATCTCCAAAACCTCATGTTCATAAGGTGCATCATCAGTATTTTCAAGCAAACTGGCAAGTTCAAATGCACCCTTGAAGGCAATAAATTCTTCAATTGTTCCACATCATCAAAATCATAATTTCCTTTAACATAAGAAGATATGGTAACATTATCATTATACTCACATTGAAAGGGTAGGTGTTTATACCTCCTGCAGCAACAAGCTTTATCAAAGCAATAAGTAACATTATAAGTAGAGCACACATCTCTAGCAATAGTATTCAACCTATCAATTTGTTCCCATAAGTGTTTCCCTTTTTGTGAAAAACTCCTTATAATAATACTTTTGTTCTTCCGTGAACCCACCTTGCCAATAAGAACTAGTTTCAAAGAAACCATCCATTGATAGAAAGTATGACCAAGCAAGGCAACAACAGACCAGCAACTAGAGCAGGAAATAAAATTTTTGTGTTTTTGAATAAAGCAAGCAAACCAAACTAGACTAATTTTTTTGGGTTTTTTGAAAAGAGGTAAACAAAACAAAGCAAAATAAACAAAGCAGACTAAAAACAAAGTAAAGAGAAAGGAAGTGAAGGACTCCCCTTGTGAAGACGTCCTTAGCCTCCCTGGCAACAGCGCCAAAAATCTTGATGCGTGCACCCAGTGTTGACGTGAGACACTTCGTTGGAACCCCAAGAGCAAGGTGTGATGAGCACAGCAACAAGCTTCCCTCAGTAGAGACCGAGCTTGTCGAATCTGAAGGAGGAAGGAAACGTCTCAAAGGTGTTGTAAGCTCTCCGGCTACCCTCTGGACTTCTTGTTCCCCACGAAAAGTAATTTACTTTGACGTTTGTCCCGTCTAATTCCGAGAGTATTTCTTTACTAACTTTTCTGAAACCAAAAACAAAAGAAAACAGGCATATGACATTGTTGCAACTTGTTAGTAGGTTAGTACCAGAAAACATGTAAAAAGCTCCTCAAAGTGTAGACAAAGCAAAGCAAAGTAGATACTAAACAAGCATGGAGCATCAAAAATTATAGATACATTTCCAACGTATCAGCATCCCCAAGCTTAACTTCCGCTCATCCTCGAGTAGGTAAGTGATAAAAGAATAATTTTTGAGGTGACATGCACCCTCACAATAAAGATCCAACCATTTGCAAGCATTGAAAGTTGGGATCAAAGAACTCTAAACATGTGCATGAAAGATGGAGTTCTAACAATAGGACATAGTAACTATGCATGCAACATGACAAGCTACAAACAAATATCATGAATAATATGCAATGAAAAACTTTTGTTTGTTTCACATACAGAAAACATAGCATAGTGGCAATCAGCTTGTCCCTCATAGAGTAGCAATATAGATGCATAGGACACCTTCAAAGTTCACAAGGGTGACTAGAAACAAATAGCACAAGAACAAGTAATATCACAATATGCTTCAATCAATAAGCTTTGGAACACTGCACACAGAATGAAAACTATGCTCTCTTAATGGTGCCCAAAGGTAGAAGGTGGAGACTCAATAGTGGTGGAAGAAATGCCCTTTTTTGTAAAGGGAGCAGGGATTACAAGTTTCAAAAAGAGCTTCCAAAAATTATGGTACTTGTTAGCTTTCAGCCCTCATTTCCCCCATCATAAGCATCTTGAAGTGGTTAAGGTTAAAGTGGCAAAGATGGAGTATATGCTTGACAAAGTATAAGTTGGCAATCTCAAGTCCCTTGAATACGAGGGCCACACCTCATGCATACCCATCGTTGGGCCCAGGAAACGTCTCAAAGGTGTTGCAACCAACGTGGAGTCCTGCACAACACAAACTCAAGACTTTGTCCCAACGAATCAGTGAGGTTGTCAAGCTCACCAGTTTTCTGTAACAAAGGATTAAATGTATGGTGTGGAAGGTAATGGTTTGCAGCAAGTAAACAAGTAACAGTGGAAGATGTATCTGTTGGAATTATGCCCTAGAGGAAATAATAAAGATGTTATTATTATAATTTTTGTTCATGATAAAGTTTATATTCCATGCTAGAATTGTATTAAGCGGAAACTTTAATACTTGTGTGGTTTGTGAACAACACTGTGTCCCTAGTATGCCTCTATGGACTAGCTCATTGATTAATGATGGTTAAGGTTTCCTAACCATAGACATGAGTTGTCGATTAATAATGAGATCATATCATTGGGAGAATGATATGATGGACAGACCCAAACTAAGCGGAGCAATTAGATCGTTTCATCGTGTTCATCTTTGCGAAGCTTTTCTTATGTCAAATATTGTATTCCTTAGACCATGAGATAATACAACTCCCTGGTATCGGAAGAAAGCTTTGAGGTCATCAAACGTCATCCTATGAGAGGGTGATCATAAAGGTGTCTCTCAGGTGATCGTAAAGTACCTGTTGGGTTGTATGTATCGAGATGGGATTTGTCCCTCCCAAGTCGGAGAGATATACTTCGGGCCCACTCGGTAATCGATATCAACACCGCTAGCAAGCATGTGGTTAAGGAGTTAATCACAAAGTGATGTCGGATTACAGAACGAGTAAAGTACTTGCTGTGAACGAGATTGAACTAGGTATGACGGTACCGACGATCAAATCTCGGGCAAGTAAAATATCGCGAGACAAAGGGAATATATATATGGGATTGATTGAATCCTGGCATCGTGGTTCATCCGATATGATCATCGATGAATGTGTGGGAGTCAATATGGGTTTCCAGACCCCGCTGTTGATTATTGATATAAGATCATGTTTGCATATTCTCGAACCCGAAGGGTCACACACTTAACGTGTCTCGACGCTAGGATAGATTGGATAATTGGTTTATGACTTTTTGTTCGGAGTCTCGGATGATATCCGGGACATCACGACAGGTTCCGGAATGGTCCGGAGAATAAGATTCATATAAGGCAATGCAGTTTTTGGAGTTCGGAATTATTTCGGGTTAATCGGTATTGTACCGGAAGCTTCTAGAACCTTCCAGAGGGGGACCAACGTGGCTCCACCTGCCGGGATGGGGCATGGGCCTATGAGGGAGTTCCCTGGCCGCATTGGGCCAGGGGCACAAGGCCCCATAGGGCCCAGCCGGCCAAACCCTAGGGAAACCCTAGGGGAGCTTCTGGAAGGGGGGAACTTGCCCCCCACTCCTCCCTCCTTGGCCGCCGGCCCTAGGGCTTGGGGGAGGGGCAAGGGCTGGCCGCCCACCCCTCTATATAAAGAGGGCTGGGGCGCACCCCTCCCACACCTCCTCCTCAAACCCTAGCCGCCCTGCTGCCCTCCTCTCTCTCTCCCTCCCGACTGCGTGTAGGCGAAGCCCTGCTGCAGAAACTCTCCACCACTTGCACCGCGTCGTCGCGTTGTAGATCCAATCCATCTCTCCACCATACTTGCTAGACCGAGGAAGGATGATACGTCGAGGTTCCGCACGTGTGCATCTCTCGGAGGCATCGTCACTTGCGGTGTTAGATCGGATCGGATCACGAGGAGGAGAAGCGAGTACGACTACATCACCCACGTTCCGTCGAACGTTCCGCTGTGCGAATCTTCAAGGGTATGAAGATCTCATCTATTACCCCTCGTTATTTGCATCTCCTAGATTAGATCTTGGCTTTCCCGTTCGCATCCGTAGATATTTTTATATTTACTATGCTGCGAAACCCTTCAGTATCAATGGTAAATATTGGACCGGGGTCCATAGTTCACTAGAGGTGCTCTCCTTAGATAAACAACATGGCATGAAGGGTAAACAATTGCAGTAGGGCAATTTACAGGAACTGAGCAAGGCATAACAATGCAACACTAGTTAGAAAGATCCTATGAGATTCGATTGGGCAATACAACAAGATACATAGACCGCCATCCAACTGCATCTATGACTAGAAGTCCACCTTCAGGTTATCATCCGAACCCCTCCAGTATTAAGTTGCCAGCAACAGACAACTGCTTTAAGAAAAGTGTGTAAGGTAAAAAGTCCACATGTTCCATGAACAAGAGACCGTTGTTTTCTCCCTAGTAGCAACAGCATATCTACAGTCGAAGAGATTATTGTCACTTCCCTTGGAAACTAGAGGCATGGACCCACTATCGAGCATAAATACCCCCTCTTGGAGTCACTAGCAACTACTTGGACAAGATAGCTACTAACAACAGAGAGCATGCAAGATCACAAACAACACAGGCATGGTAGAATCATAAAGATAAAACCATTAATCGAACCAACATAATAATTTCAATATCCATCGGATCCCCGCAAACACAACATGCATGATTACAAATAGATTAGATCTTGATCATGAACAGAGCTCACAAGATCTATACATGAAAGCACAAAGGAGGAGATACAACCATCTAGCTACTACATGGACCCATAGTCCAAGGTGGAACTACTCACGCATCATATCGGAGAGAAGGCCTTCGGGATGATCTCCCCTCCGGCAGGGTGCTAGGAAGAACTTCAGATCCCCCTGGATCTAGGAATGATGGTGGCGGCGGCTACAGACGGTTTCATGGAGATTTGATCGGGTGTTTAGGGTTTCTGCATCGGGGGCTTCTTATAGGCGAAGGGGGAGTCCGAGGCGGCAGTCAGGGGCCCCACACCCCTCCCAGGCGCGGGGCAAGGCCCACCCGCACCTAGGGTGGGTCTGGCCGGCCTCTCCAGCTCCCCTCTGGACTTCTTGTTCCCCACGGGAAGTAATTTACTTTGACGTTTGTCCCGTCCAATTCCGAGAATATTTCTTTACTAACTTTTCTAAAACAAAAAACAGCATAAAACAGGCATCTGGCACTGTTGCAACTTGTTAGTAGGTTAGTACCAAAAAACATGTATGTAGACAAAGCAAAGCAAAGCAAATTAGATACTAAACAAGCATGGAGAATCAAAAATTATAATTACGTTTCCAACGTATCATCTCCCAATGAAGATCTATAGTGATCTGAGCTACACATCATCAAGCTATTTCTGGCGCCGTTGTCGGTGAGGCTAAGGACGGCTTCACAAGGGGAGTCCTTCACAACCTTTCTCTTTACTTTGTTTTTGTTTTGCTTAATTTATTTTGCCTTGTTTTGTTTGCCTCTTTTTATCAAAAACTTCAAAAAAAATAGTTTCATTTTGTTGGCTTTCTCTTATCAAAAACAGAAAAAAAATAGTTCTACTCTAGTTGTTGCTACTGTTGGTTTGCTCCACTTTTGCAAAAATGAACTCTGCTGAGAACACCAAGTTTTATGACTTCACTAGCACAAACAACAATGATTTCCTGAGTACACCTATTGCTCCACCTGCTCCTGATACTACCTTTTATGAAAATAATCCTGCTTTGTTGAATCTTGTGATGAAAGAGCAATTTTCTGGTGCTAGTTCTGATGCTGCTGCCCACCTCAATAACTTTGTTGAACTTTTTGAGATGCAAAAATAGAAGGATGTAGATGGAGATATTATTAAGCTCAAATTGTTTCCTTTCTCCTTTAGAGGAAAATCTAAAGAATGGTTGATATCCTTGCCTAGAAATAGCATTGATTCTTGGATTAAGTGCAAAGGTTCTTTTATTGGAAAATACTATCCTCCTGCTAAGATTATATCTATGAGAAGTGAAATAATAAAATTTAAACAACTTGATAATGAACATGTTGCTCAATCTTGGGAAAGAATGAAATCTTTGGTTAAGAATTGTCCCACTCATGGACTGACTACTTGGATGATTATCCAAACTTTTTATGCAGGTTTAAACTTCTCTTCAAGAAATCTGTTGTATTTAGCTGCTGGAGGGACCTTTATGACCATTACCTTGGGTGTTGCAGCAAAGGTCCTTGATAATATGATGGTCAACTATTCTGAATGGCACACTGAGAGAGCTCCACATGGTAAGAAGGTAAATTTTGTTGAAGAAACCTCCTCTTTGAGTGATAAGATTGATGTTATCATGACTATGCTTGTTAATGGAAAAGCTCATATTGATCCAAATAATGTTCCCTTAGCCTCTTTGGTTGCTCAAGAAGAGCAAGTTGATGTGAACTTCATTAGGAACAACAATTTCAACAACAATGCCTATAGGAATAATTTTGGTAGTACCAATAATTATAGGCCTTATCCTACTAATAATGGCAATACCTATGGAAACTCCTACAAAAATACTAGAAGTGCTCCTTCTAAACTTCAAGTCATGCTTAAAGACTTTATTAGTAAATAAACCACTTTCAACAAGACTGTGTAGGAAAAACTTTTGAATGTTGAGAACAATATTTCCTATTTTTCTGAAGCTCAATCCTCTTTGATTAATAAAATGGTTGCTAAACCTGAAACCTTGGAAAGTACCTTTGCTGCTACTCATGCCATACAAGTTAATATTGATGAAAATGTTAGACTGATAGCTCAACTACATGCTAAATAGGAAAGAGAAGCTCTTCCCGGCACCCTGCCGGAGGGGAGATCATCCCGAAGGCCTTCTTCATCATCATGCCAGCCTCAGGTATGAAGCGTGAGTAGTTCCACCTTGGACTACGGGTCCATGCAGTAGCTAGATGGTTGTTTCTCCTCCTTTGTGCTACCATGTTTAGATCTTGTGAGATCTATTCATCATCAAGATCATCTATTTGTAATCATGCATGTTGTGTTTCCAGGGATCCGATGGATATTGAGATTACTATGTCAGATTGGTTAATGGTTTTGTCTTATTGATTCTAACATGTCTCTGTTGTTTGTGATCTTGCATGTTCTCCATTTATAGCAGCTATCTTGGCCAAGTAGATGCTAGTGACTCCAAGAGGGAGTATTTATGCTCGATAATTGGTTCATGCCTCTATTTAATCTAGGGAAGTTAAAGAAATCTCTAAGGTTGTAGATGTGTTGTTGCTACTAGGGAGAAAACAACGGTCTCTTGTTCATGGAACAAGTGGATTGTTTACCTTACACACTTTGATTAAAACAGTTATCCGTTGCTTGCCACTTAATATTGGAGGGGGTTCGGATGATAACCTGAAGTTGGATTACTAGTCATAGATGCAGTTGGATGGCGGTCTATGTATCTTGTTGTATTGCCCAATCAAATCTCATAGGATCATGAATGTCTAGTATTGCATTGTTATGTCTTGCTCTGTCCTATCAATTTCCCCACTGTAATTTGTTTATATCCTATGTTTGTTTATCTTAAGGAGAACACCTCTAGTGAACTATGGACCCCCTTCCAATCTTTACCACTGATACATCTTCCACTGTTACTGTTTACTTTCTGTAAACCACCATTACCTTCCACACCATACAATTAATCCTTTGTTTTCAGCAAACCGGTGAGATTAACAACCTCACTGTTCGTTGGAGCAAAGTCTTGAGTTTGTGTTGTGCAGGTTTCCAAGTTGCTAGCAACATATTTGAGTTGTTTCTTTCCTCCTACTAGTTCTTAAACTTGGTTTCTTTCTGAGGGAAGACTTGTTGTTGTGCTCATAATACCTTCCTCTTGGTGTCTCCCAACGAAGCTCTACATTGATTTGATCCACCATTACTTAGCCCTGAGCTAAGAATCTTCATGCCCGTCGTTCGACAAAGTTTGATGATAGTTTAAAACGGGCATAAAAAATTCAAAAACGATCAAAACAATGCGAAATCTTCACGTGGTGTCATATTATGTGACATAGTTGGAAGAAAAATATCAAACTTTGAAAGAACATGTGGGCCCCCATGTGTGGTTTTGGTAATTAATGACAATCTTTATGGACTAATGTGTGTATTAAGTTATACTTGTATGAATTGTCCATTGGCATCGCTTGGAGCTTGTGTCGGCTTCAAGGTCGATGAAATGAGAAGAAGATATGTTGTGCAAGCTCAAAATGCGCAATCTTTAGAAGATCTCATGTTTGATGCTTGCCATCCTCGGTGATCGTGGATCGATGATGAGGAATCAAGAAAGGCGTTCCATCTTGAGTCGGGAAAGATCGTCTACATCGAGCTCAAGTGGAATGCTCAAGGCAAAGGTATAATCTTGTTAGGTTTTCCCTTTTGCCGGACTTATATTGTTAGTGGAAGACCGGGTTTAGGATAGATAACCGTACTATCAAGACGGGCTCTCGAATGAGTAACTCAATCACATCGTTCGGACAGAGTTCAAACCTTTGCATACTTGCATCATCGTATTTGGTTGTTATTTTGTCTTATCCATGTGAGGATATAGAGCTTGTGGTAATCTCCATAACAAGCTCTTGTTCATCAAAATCGGATCCCTCTTTTATATCTTATTGCGATTTTGATCTATGCGGTTTTTCGGTTTCTCACCAAGTGAGGTATCTCACATTATTATACTTGATACATTCTCACTTGGTTATAACCAATACTTTCACCTTTTATAGGGAATCTCATGTCGTCCTCTTTCCAACGCAATTGGAATCGGGTCGATCGGAGTTACCAATCAAAAGTTATAGCCGTTTGAATATCTGCTGGTCTCCTAGGTACCAAAATGCGGTAGGCAGAAGGTTTTGGAAAGTTTCCAAAATCCACTGCCGGGCTAGGTACCAAAAAGCAGTAGTACCACATTTTAGTACCTAGCGCGACAGAAGGTTTTTTACTTCGTCATTTGGATATATCCTCTCTTGCTGCACTATGATGTTTCTTTGCATGATCTTGTAGAGGTTGTTGTCCTCTTCGAAACGAGCCCAAGATCATCGAAATCGGAGTCCGGATGCAAAAGTTATGGGTGTGTTCGTTCTGTGATGATCGGTAGTACCGGACCAGGATCCGGTAGTACTGGGGTCCGGTAGTACCGCATTTTGGTACCGGGGAGCGCAGAGAAAAAATGCGTTTGGAGCCCCAGGAACCCCAGGAAATGTCCGGTAGTGCCGGGAAAGTCCGATAGTACCGGGAAAAAGTCCGGTAGTACCGGGAATCGCGTTTTTGGGCTGCAATGGTTGGATTTTGGAGGGACCTATATAAGGGGCCTTCTTCCCCAATGGTTCCTCAACCATTCTTGCAAGTTTTCCCCTCCATTGTTGACCTTCTTGAGCTTGCTTTCTATCAATCCCTCGGATGATTCTTGCATATTCTTGAGGGATTTGAAAGAGGAGATCTAGATCTACAATCCCACCAATCAATCTCTCCTCTAAGTGAGGGGAACATATTGGGATCTAGATCTTGGAGTCTTTTGTGGATTTCCTCCATTGTTCTTCCTCTCTTATTCCCCCATAATCTTTTGTAGCTTTGGTGGAATTTGGGAGAGAAGGATTTGAACACCTTTGTGGTGTTCTTGCCATTTGCATTTGGTGCATTGGTTTGTGTTCTTCTCGAAGGATTTGGTTTGAGTTACTCATTGGAGCTTGTCCCTCTTGGGTTCTTGGAACCCTAGACAGTTTTATGGCCTTGGTGGCGTTGTGGCCTTGGTGGCGTTTGTTGGGAGCCTCCAATTAAGTTGTGGAGAAGTGCCCCAACCTTGTGAGAGGTTCCGGTTACCACCGATAACTACACCGATAGTGGAAGCGTGGATTGATCCCGTTGGGGTGAGATTCACCGGAGAATAAGGGAGGCCTTTTGTGGCGTTGGTGGTTTAATACCACCCCCTCTCCAAACTAGACGTACTCCATGTTGGGAGGAACTCGGTAAAATATCAGTATCCCCGCGTGCCTCGGTTATCTCTATACCCGAGTTCTTTACTTATGCACTTTACATTGTGATATATCTTGCTATCACTTTGTTGCTTGTATTGCTTAGCATAAGTTGTTGGTGCACATAGGTGAACCTTAGTTGTTCTAGGTTGTGCTTAACAAAGTAAACACTAGTTTTATTCCGCCTTTGTTGAGCCACTCTAGGAAAAGTTTTAATCGCCTATTCACCCCCCCCCCCTCTAGGCGACATCCGTATCCTTTCAAACTTGGTATGTTGATTATGTCTCAGAAAAACCTTCACAACATGACCTATCTCATTCGAGATTTCCATGCTTTCGGGTCAAATGACCAATGTTATGACTAGAATCAAGGCATAGTTTCTGATAATATGCTCATATTATGCATGCATGTGCATTATGGGATGGCAAACAATGTTGCAAGAGGAAGTTTTCCTTTCGTCGCACCAAAAAGCCATTTTCCATTTTCTGAGCGCAAAAAAGGGGGAGTTGTGAAGCAACCACCTAATGGCTAATTCAAAAAGCTGCCATCCCATTTTTCAAAAATAATAGACCACCTTATATGGACAATGTCCCAACAGGGGGATCTCAAACCTTTCTGTCCACCCCTGGTGAAAAAGACAAATTCCGTCTGAATTGGTAGGAAGTGGGTCAGATATGAACTATAGGTACATGATATGATGCTCATATTTTTTTACAAAAATCATTTTTAGGTTCAAAATATGCTATTTTATCATAGATCCAATGCAATTTTAGCGTGGCTTAGCCCCAAGCTAAGAATCTTCATGCCAGCCATTCGACAAAGTTTGACGATAGTTTAAAACGGGCATAAGAAATTTAAAAACGATCCAAACAATGTGAAACCTTCGCGTGGTGTCATGTTATGTGACATAGTTGGAAGAAAAATATCAAACTTGGTGTATTGATTATCTCTCAAAAAACCTTCACAAAATGACCTATCTCATTCGAGATTTCCTGACTTTCGTATCAAATGACCAATATTATTGCTAGAATCAAGGCATAGTTTATGATAAGTTGATATGGATATCATACTTGGATTCCTCTCATTTTTATGATCAATTTAGACATATTATTTGTTGAATTCCGATTTACGGATTTAATGATATTAATTATTCCATATTAAATAGAAAAATATAAAAAAGTAAAATCATTATATTTTTATTTGAATTCAATAATATTTTTGCTTATTCATTGTTGTTTGTAATTTCGGAAAATAAAACATGTGACATAGTGATATAAGAGTTAATAAAATTGATATCATAGTATTGATAACTAGGTACAAATTGTTTCGCGGAAACTGATTTAAAAGAAATGGAGAAGTTAAGCATGCTGCAGGTGGAGTAGTGTGAGGATGGATGACCAACTGGGAAGTTTGACTAAGACTGCAATTTTATCAAAAAATTAAGTGTAATTAGTGTTAAAAATGTGGGGCTATGCTGAGGGCAAAGTCATCGACGTAGCCTGCGCTGACGACTTTTTCATATGTCGACGGCCTCTGTGGCTACGCCGAGGGAGGGTTTTGCCGAGGAGGCCACGCCGAGGGCAGCCATCGGCGTAGTTTACGCCGACAGCTTTTGGCCCTCGGCATAGCACACCATTCCTATAGTGCATGCATGCATCTGTTCTTCTTTACTTGAACTGGAAATAAAGGAGCGATCTGCAGTATACACCGGACGTCTGATTGGTGGCCCGCAACACTTGAAACAGGCCCTTTGGATTCAAAACCAGCCAATTGGTTGTCCGCTCCATGCCCACGTATTAGGCACAGCGCGTGTTAGAGCACCCACGAGTCAGATCCAGCGACAACAACTAAATCGGTCGTATCACAGAGTCACCCTCGCGGCTAGCTGTCTCCCCAAAGCCAAATTCCCTTCCCAGCTGTCTGTACGTGCGGGTGCGACCATGGAGATGGTGTGAGCTCCTTTGCTGCAGAAAAAAGGGGAGGGATATTTTGGACACCTCCCGCCGAAAACCTCACCTTATTTATTTCCTCCTCGCTCATCATTTCCCCCATTCGAGCTCTCTTGTCCCGGCGGTGGCTAATCTCCCGCGGCAATTCTCACGGCGGCGAGTCCTTAGTCGCCATGTCGAGCTGGAATGGTGGTCAGAGCTCAACACCCTTGTTGGTAGGTGAGTTCAAATTCCGCCAATTCCTTTGTAGAGTTAGGGTTAGCTTCTGATCCGGGATTTTCGATTTGGCCTCAAATCAACTCGATTTGTCTGAAATTTCATGTATGTTAGGACCTCGCAGACATGGACTATGCTCCAGGCATCAATGGAGACCTCTCATTCTACGGCATGGCAGAGGATTGTCCCGAGGTTGCTGCCTCCACAAGATTGAGCATGTTAAGTCTGTTGCATTTGAAGGAAGCAACATTGGCCACAGATTCTACCTCTATTCCGTGCATAATGTAGGTCATCTCATCCACAAGCTTCTTATTTGTCAAGCACTATAAAATCCACTAGCTTTGAGCATGCACTTATGATCTATAGGAAGTCATAAATTGTGGTTTTGTGGCTTGGTTGGATAAAGAATGGCCAGAAACATAAAAATGCATTAGGAAGACTACGGAAAATATATCATCACAGTAACCGTGCAAGAAACAAAAATAGGATTCAGAATGCCATGTTAGTGAACGATCTTGCTGACGAGAAGAACAAGATTGAGAGGAAGTACTCGTGGATGAAGCTGAGAAAACGGCTGTGGGTGAGAACTTATCCAGGATTACAGAGAAGGAGAAGGAGATGGAGATGGATTTGCAGAAGACCGAAGTGTTGAAGAGTGAAGTGGATATGCTAAAGTAGTTGTGGAAATATCTAGCCGAGATAATGAATATCAAGCAGAAGAAATGGGATGAAGAAAATGAGGGTATGAAGGTGGAAAATAAAAATCTTGAGTACATAGTTTTTGATATGTTCAATGCTATCAATGCTAACAAAGACGAAGAGGATCAAGGAAATATGTGATGAGTGATGTGTAATTTCTATCATTTCAAGTTTCTTGTACATGGTGAACCCACGGTGTAAGGATGACACCCACTTCTGATGTGGTGGTAGGTTGACACCATAGGCAAATGGATTTCTTAAAATCCTCTTTTAGTACTTATCATGCACAAATAGTATATAGTAGATGTAATGGTAATCTCATCTAAGTTAGAACGAGGTTACCACATACAGACTCATCCGTGTAACCAAACGATTTTCTATTTACATCAAGCAGCGCACCAAACAAAGGGGTCAAAGCTGTCCTAAAAATATAATCACCTCGCATGTAGACAACCAAACAAAATCCACGACGTGGCTTATTATCATTCTTCCATGGCCATGCTCCCAGGGAGCACAAATATTGTTGCAACCAACCAATCGCACCTTATATGGATTGAAGGGTTACGACACTGCTTTAGTTTCCTTGAGGACGGTGTAGGCAACTACCAACTCCGTTTTAAATGGCGTGTTTGGTAGCCTGCACACACCCAGGGAGGCCCGATTGCGATGAAAACAGGCTAACTGGTTGCCTGCAGCACCCCCATGTTGTGGCCCGCACGCGTCTTAAAGCAGGCCAGAGCCAGGCCTAGTGACAACCCTCGATTCAGTCATTTTTTTGGGGCCTGGCTCAGGCCAAAGAAAATGAGTCAACACGGTGCACTGGTGGGAGACGGGGAGGGAGACGCCGCGTCGCTTCTAGGCCAACCTCCCTTAATCCCCTCACCTCCCACTCTTCTCGCTCACTCTCCTCTCTACACTGCGGTCACTCTCCCCCTCCCCACTTGACGGTGTCGTTCCCCGCGACGAAACGGTCGCACACCATCATCGGTGGTGGTGAAGGGCTTAGAGGGAGGAGACTCCGACGTCGAGGCTATCGCTCACCATCGGAGTCGGCGGTCTTAGTACGAGAAACAACGGCAAATCCAAACCATGGAGGTAAGCTTTTCCCCTTTTTCCCCGAGCCATTTATACGGTAGATATGCTTGTAGAAGGTCATGGTTAGGGTTCTAGATGCCATGCGTTGTAGATCTGCACAGATATCCCCTGCTCACGTTTTTCGATCTGCATGGATTTGTCGATGATTACAATGGCTAAGGACACTTTCAGGACGAAGTGATTGAACCAGGATGAGTTTTCAATGGTTTGTACATTCCGCCAGGTTCACTCACCCCGTCGCTGAAACAGGTGTTCGTCTGTTGCCACATTTAGTAGTATTGATAACTACAAGTCAGGCCCTATATAAGCCATGAGGCAATGTTTCCACCTTTACGAACTATCAATGATTAGGATAGTTACACATACAACAACTTTTTATAGATGAGTTTTAGTACCTAATATTTTTGCCCAAAGAGGAAATTTGTGCATGGTCCTTCATACTAAGGGATCATCTATGGACACATGTTTGATTGTTCTAATCTTATGTCCCTGCTATATGTGCTACGTCGATGATTAGAATTGTCACACAATGTACCTTCATGGATGTCTGATCGAACCTTGTTGTATGTACAAACCGGGTATTTGTGCATCTAACTTGGTTAGCTCATGATGTCCCTGAAGGCGACATGCATTTGCCACATTATGTGTGCAACAAATTTCTAACTCATTGGTTTGCTTTCTGTTTATTACTTTTCCTTTGTGTTCATTGCTTAAATTTCTTAGTCATTGCAGGTTGTCAACATCGGTGGCCGGGGAAAGGAGTCTGCTGATGGCTCGAACAAGAGGGAAAAAATTCAGGAATGCCTCTCAATGTTGGCACCTGGGTTGAGGCAGTGACCCCTACCCGGTTTTGCAAGGTGATCATAGCACCTGCACTGGGATTGCTTCCTACCCCCAGAGGCATTTAGGCCATATTTGGAAAGTGTCCCTAACATAGTCACTCTGAAGATGACGACTGGCTACCAATAGGACGTCATGATCTCAGATGTCAATAAGAAAGCTTGCTTCGATCAAGGTTGATCACCTTTTGCAGTAGCTCATGACCTGAAGATCGGCTACTTGCTGACCTTCGAGAAGATCTACCCAAAGGTTTACAAGGTGGTCATCTACGACTAGAACCAAGCCGAGGTTTGCAAGAGGTGCCCTGAACACTGTAACATCCCAAAAATATCAAACTTAGATCAACAAAACACTAATCCTAAAGTTTAGGGTTAACAAAAACTTTTCTAAATCAATTCATGAATGCATGTATATGTGTATGCATGAATTTTGAATTTCTTTAAAACTACCTTGTTTGTGTGATCCATTGCTTGTAAAATGTTTCTTAGGTGAAAAGAACATCATCTAAAACATTCCCCACACTTTTCCTAAAGAAAAATAAGTCAAAACAAATATATTAAGGGAATGGTCATTTTGACCAATTTAACTCCCATGCCTACTTTGGTTGTCTCAAACTTTCAAAACCTAACAGAAACTTTTCTGGATCTTTGCACCCCTTGAATGTACTCATAACAAAGTATCAAGGCCCACTTTGTGATCATCCAGAAACTTTCAAATGCATAGTTTAAATGACAACTCAAAATTGAATCTTCTTCATATGGGAAGATCCCACTTTTTCAAAACCCACTCAAACAAGCTCAACTTTCAAAACCCAAGCATCTGCAGACTCACCAGAACCAATCTAGCAAACCCACCAAAAATCATTTCAAAATTCAAAACTTGATTTCATGCGACCATTTCATCAAACAGGTTGCAGACACAAATCAAACAAAACCACAAACACTATAGTGTGCATTATTTTGAGCCTAACTTGTTCCCTAGTTAGCTCTCACACAATCCAGTAGATCATCTAGAAAGGTTAGACCAGCACTAGCACCCCTGTGAGCTTGCCATTGCCATTACTGGTGAACAGCCGAGCAACCCCATGTCACCCCAATGTGGACAGCAAGCTAGGAGCAGCAGCAAGCCTAGCCAGCATGTCCGGGAGGCAGCCCACCGTCCACCGCCACTGCCTGTCCCAGCCGCGAGCGTTGCCAAGCCCTGGACCACGCGCACAAGACACGCCCAGACCATGCCGAGCGTGCGCCAGAGCGCCACCCTCGACCATCACCCACAGACCGAGCGCCGCCCTCACCGCGCGCGCACACGATCACCACCGACCCAGGAGACCGCCAGACATCCCCGTTTAACGCCCCGCGCCATACAGCCACCGCCCGCCGTCGAAGACGCCGCCTCTGCCATGCAGAGCACCGCCCGCTCCAGACCAAACCACACCGCCCCATGCCTCGCGACCATGTCGTTGAGCATCGCCAGGAGACACAGCACCGTCCCCTACCCTTGCCCATGCCATTAGCTGCCTGTAACGTCGCCCACGACGAGTTCACCTTGCGCCCCGACGATCCCCTCGCTCGACTATAAATAGAGGCCACCCCCGCACGATTTCTTCACACCATCTCACTCCCCTCTCCTCACTGATCGTGCCACACCATTCTCAGAGCAAGGCGAGCACCACCTCGCCGGAATTTCACTGGAGCCTACCGCTGCCGGAGAAGAAAGGAGCCAGCGATTGGAGCCGCCCCAGGAGAAGCCACCGGTACCAGGAGGTTCGCCGTCGTCGACTTCGTCGTTCGCCCGCCTCGTCGACCCTCGCCCGTACCCCGGTGAGCCCCCAGCACCCCTCACTGGCCGCGCTAGGTTTCGTTCTCGCCGGAGCTGTCTCGCGTCGACGATGACCCTCAGCCGTTGGATTAGAACCAGATCGAACGAACCACGTTGCCCCATACCGCTTCGCCCAGCCCCGTGTCACTGACGAGTGGGGACACCCACTTAAGCAGCCCGCGGGAGCACTGCGCTTAGCAGGCCGGCCCGTTAGGATTTCCCGCGCAGCCCAGCAATTCAAATTAAACCTTTTCTTTTTAATTTCAAACACACTTCTGTACCCAACTTCAAAAATCAACCCAGATCGATTTAGTGCACCAAATTAGATGAAACCAATTTTGTTGGAAAGGTCTGTGAATGCTTAATCCAAGCCCGTTGGATTCAAGTCATTTGGATCTGTAGATCACCCATAGCAAAAATAACAAGGCAGAAGCTTTTCTGCATTCAAACATTTTTCAAATTTAAACCATAAAAGCTTTTGAGTTGATTCCAACTCTCAAAAATCACATTCAACCATACCTTTCAGAATATATAAAAATATATATAGGTTACTTGCAGAAATAATGTTCAAGGAATAAAAGAATGCTTTATAAGCATTTCTAGCCACTTTAATTAATTAAAATAAAAGGGTAAAACCTTATTAAATTTTGACACCACTTTAAATCACATTCCCATGGACTACAATATGTGGTGATGACATGTGTCAACATGATCCCATGTTTAGTTTGGAGAATATTAAATCTTAAGTAGTTTTTCAATGAGTAGAAATTACTTTTCTAAAATAAAAAGACTTAAACCAATCCTTAACCTTGTAATGTTAGAGATGATGCTAGATCATCTATAGGACCCTTGTGTGTGATGATTGCAAGTAGTTAAGTATTGTTTGGTGATTTTGTACCTCGTATTTATTCATAGACGCTAGTACCGACCAAGGATACGAGGAGGAAGGAGGATACTACGAAGAGGAAGCCGAGGAAAACTTCAACCACTGCTCTGCACAAGGCAAGCTAGTAACTATGCAAGCTTATATTGACATTGATTGCAAGCCTAATACCACTAGTGATTATGCAAGCTAACACTTGCAAGGTACTATACCTATGCAAGCTAACCCTTGCAAGATACCCTATTGTTGCCACAAACCCATGCTTGTGATATGATTACTATATGCCTTAAGCATATGTGACTATACCCACTTGTGAAACCAATCCTAGTTTTATGGCAAGCTTCTTACTTTATTTCTTTATCAAAGCTTACTTGGAGCCTACCTAAGAGTTTTGGTAGATACTAGACAGTTGTGCTGAAGGTTGCATAAAGAGCATAAAATTTGGCCTAAGCTAGAAACCTTGATATCAGCTTATGATATAAGGTTGGACTTAGTTGAAACCCCACTGGTTACCACCCTCTATTAGTACTACCCCACCTGTAGATGCTAGTGCTAAGCATAAAACTTGATCAATTTTAGATGGGAATACTTGGTGGAAAAATGGTTATGAAAACCTTGGAATGATGGATCATTCTATTGAAATGTTTTGGACATGTGTTTCCAAACACCTGATGATTTTGGTGATGAAAATGTTGAGGCATGAGCCTTAGCCCTTTATAAAACTGATGGTTGTCTGGATGCGATACCATTCCAATTTTATCGTACAACCACAATACCCGAATATTGGGTAGGGCTTGACTGGAAACTTATATACCTTAGTATTAGTTCCCTCACAGCCAAGGTCTGAGCTGAGGCTACCTTGTGAAGATTGTCCACCTGTGCAGTACCCAAGATGACAGTGGTCATGGTTGGGAGGCCAAACTCACAGGAGAGGTGCTTATACTAGGGAGTGTAATTGAAAGGTTAGGATTGATTATCCGCATACTGAGTATGGTGAATTCAGGATTTGTTCCTGACGGATGTATCGAATGTTGTGGTGAAAGTGTACAATCTCTGCAGAGTGTCAAACTATTCGAATAGCCGCGTCCGCGGTTATGGACAGTTGGAGTGGCCATACTGTTCCCCCGTCAGACTTTTCAAAATGACTCGTGAAACGACTTGAGACTGTGACTTGACCACAACAGAGTTGTGACTGGAAATACAAGATCCCACTTAGGAGTTATAAAATTGTGACCAGCTTTGGAACTTAGTAGAAATAAATCTGGCTTTTGCAAAACAACCCTAGAGCCTAGTGTCCTATTATCCAAAAACCCCTTTACTTGTTAGTATTAGTTTGCGAGTACTTAAAGAGTACTCATGGCTTTGTCCCTGGCTATTCCCATGGCCAGACTATGAAGAGGAGTACCTGGAGGATGGACCCCAGGAAGGTTACGACAACTAGGATCATCTCCCATCGTCAGCATTGCCTGTGACCTCGAAGATGGAGCCTCGCCTACGCTACCGTTATTATTACGTATTCCGCTGCTTGATGTTGTATTAAGAACTGGATCATGAGATCCCTATTTGTGTAAGAACTTATGTATCGTTGTAATGGATGAAGTACTATGGTATCCAATTCTGTTATGTCTCGCAAAAATGGTAATCCTGGGATTGCGATGTATGGCATAACAGGCATCTAGGATTGAAAAATCCGGGTGTTGACAAGTTGGTATCAGAGCCATCCTGACCATAGGAGCCCCTAGTTAGATTGGACGCTGAACCCAAAAACTTAGTTTCAAAACTCAAGAACAAAACTATTTACGAAAACTTATTCTCATTCTTACCTCTTTAATTCTTTAATAAACTTCATGTTCCTCAAAAACTCTTGCAAAATATATAAAATTTTGACACACTTGATCACTTTGATAATCTACTCATCCTCTATTTTTATAGATGGACGTGAAGTACAGCAAGTTTTACCAACTCGGGAATGGAGGAGACCTTATCTTTGAGAGGGATCTGGATCAGCTTTCGGAACTTCTGGAGCCCCCGCATCCCGAGTTCTTCGGAGCTCAGCTCAATGATCAAGGGGGAGAAGATCTGCAGTGGCTAATTGTTGCAAGTCTCCGAGGAAAGATTGAACCTCCCACTGCGGAGGGAATTCAGTTTACCTTGAGGGAAAACAACTGGCTTGATGGACTTGCCAGAGCAATGCAAGAAGCTCTTTCTCGTCTGTGTGGACAGAGCATCAATCAGATCAAGGGTACTCGCTTTGAGTTTTGCCCAAGACGTGATGCAAATGGTCAACCACTGGAAGCCCCATACCACCCCGAGCTGAAGACTCAATTGGACCACCTTAGCTTCATGATGTATGATCGTCAGCAGGAACTGGATAACTGCTGTGACTATTGCAACCACAAGTCTGCCATCATCAAGACGAAGGATCAGACCATCGCCATGCTAGCAAAGGATCGCAAGTCTCGCCGCCGTCATCTCGACAAGAAGGAGCGCATTATTGCCCTTCTTCGCCATCGTATCTCATCTCTGGAAGAGACCATCCATGAGAGAGACATGCAGTTAGAGGAAAGGGAGAATGCCGGAGAAGATCTTCGTGGAGACCCTTACTCCTATCTCAGCGATGACGATGATTTTCTGGAGGATCAGGCCATGGACTTCTTCACCGATGAGGATGATTTCGCCTTCATCGATGATGCTGAAGATGATGAAGCCACAGACTCCGAGCAGTAGTAGCACTAAGCACTAGTGTAGTGAGTAGTAGTCGGTCCCATTGTATCGTAGTTCCCAGAATGGTTCTTAAAACCATCTGTTTTTCTTTGTTGTGGTGTGTGTTGTGCTGTGTGCTATGAGTGAATGAATGAAAAAGCAAGTTGCTAGAAAACTTGAGTCAAACTCTAAAAACTTTTCAAAGACCCAAAACCTTAGAAATTTCCCTCTTTTCTCATGATCTATATCAATCTTCAGATGCCACGTGGAGGAAGTGGTTCAGCCCCGGACCCGATGTTGCAGATCCTGCAAATGTTGACTTCTGACCGCGAAGCTGAAAGAGCGGAACGTCAAGCCAACCTAGCCACTCTGCAACAGATAGCCCAGCTAGCCCACAACAACCAAGGCCATGGAAATCAGGACAACCACGGATCTAAGCTCAAGAATTTCCAGAATACCAACCCACCCGTTTTCACCAAGTCGGAAGAACCCCTAAACGCCGATGATTGGCTGCAAACTATGGAGAATAACTTGGAAGTAGCCGGAGTAGAAGCCAACGAGAAAGTCTTGTTCGCCACTCATTATCTAGCCGGAGATGCCAGGGCATGGTGGAACAGTGTTCGTGCAATGACCGGAGGCCAAATGATGACCTGGGAGGAATTCAAGGTCAAGTTTAGCAGAACCCATGTGCCGCCAGGTTAGATCAAGAGAATGAGAGACGAGTTCAGAGAATTGAAGCAAGGAAGGATGACTGTAGTGGAATACCGTGACAAATTTTTGTCATTAGCTAGGTATGCCCCGGATGAGATAGACACCGAAGCCAAGAAGAAAGAAAGATTCCTGAATGGTCTGCATGACGAGATGCAGACAGTGTTAGTCAATATTCCCTTTGCTGATATTGAAGCCCTTGTCGACTCCGCTATCCAGATGGAAGGAAAGATCAACCAGGCCAATGAGAACCGCAAGCGTCGCATGATGCATCAACCAGGAACCCATCAGACCCCAAAGTATCGCCCCAACCCATCTCCAGGATTTGCCCCAAGAACCAACAGACCCCCTATGACCCGTCCGACCTATCCCAACCGTGGAAACCCTAGACCCGGAGGAAATCACAACAACCCCGGCAATTCTAGCAATTTCACCCGTGCCCCACCCAAGTTCAACACCAACCATGCTACCGCCAACCCCAATACTGCCCTGAGGACTGGAAGCAATGTTGTGCCTGTCGCAGCCAAGGACAAGTCACAAGTGACCTGTTATGACTGTGGAAATAAATGCCACTATTCCAACGAGTGCCCCAACAAGAAGAATGCTACAGCCCCTAATACCAATGTCCCAGCTCAGCAGCAGCGTCGTGTCCAGCCAGGGAGAAGATTTGCCCCAGGGAATTCACTCAACCGCAATGGCCGTCTTTTTCTCATGCATGCTGAAGAAGCTCAGGAAGCGCCAGACGTCGTGCTGGGTATGTTTTCTGTTAATTCAGTACTCGCAAGAGTGTTGTTTGATTCTGGTGCATCGCATTCATTTGTCACCGAAGAATTTGCCTGCACTAGTAAAATTCAACCAACCAAACTGAAGCATGTGATGATTGTACAAATTCCCGGATCGACCACCAAGGCTAGGCAAATTTGCAAAGCCGTCCCTATCCGAATCCATGGCATAGATTTTTATGCTAACCTAATAGTACTCGGAACTAAAGGTTTGGAAGTAGTACTAGGAATGGATTGGATGTCCAAACATAAAGGAATGATTGACTGTGCCAAGAAAGCCATTACCATGACCAGTACCGCCGGAATATCAGTCGAGCATATATCTGAAACCTTACCTCGCCAATTCAAGTGTAACAAGAGTCTAGCCCAACCTACCATTGACCAAGTTCGGATAGTCTGTGAATACCCCGATGTATTTCCAGATGTTTTGCCCGGTATGCCCCCAGATCGGGATATCGAGTTTATCATCGAACTAATCCCCGGAACATGACCTATAGCCCAGAGACCCTATAGTATGAACCCATCAGAACTAGAAGAACTCAAGAAGCAGTTGGATTCCATGTTAGAAATCGGATTGATTCAACCAAGTGCGTCCCCATGGAGGTCACATGTCTTGTTTGTGGACAAGAAGGATGGAGGTGACCGTTTGTGTACGGATTATCGAAAGTTGAATGATGTCACCATCAAGAACAAGTACCCCTTGCCCAAGATAGAGGATTTGTTTGATCAGTTGACCGGTGCCCAGGTGTTTTCTAAGATTGATCTTAGAACTGGATATCATCAACTCAAAATTCGTGCAGAGGATATTCCAAAGACTGCCTTTACCACCAGGTATGGATTGTATGAGTATACAGTCATGTCTTTTGGATTAACCAATGCCCCCGCTTATTTCATGAACCTCGTGAATAAGATTTTTATGGACTTCCTGGATAAGTTTGTCGTTGTTTTCATCGATGACATTCTGATTTATTCCAAATCGGAAGAAGAACATGAGCTACACCTAAGGACCATTCTTGGAACCCTTAGAGAGCATCAGCTGTATGCAAAATTTAGCAAATGTGAATTCTGGTTACAGGAAGTAGGATTTCTCGGTCACATTGTATCAGCCGGAGGAATTGTCGTTGACCCTGCCAAAGTGAAAGATGTAGAAGATTGGCAAGCCCCAACCACTCAAACCCAAGTTCGTGCCTTTCTCGGATTGGCGGGATATTACCGCAAATTCGTAGAAGGATTCTCTAGTATCGCCCGACCCATCACCCAATTGCTGAAGAAGGACAAGAAGTTTGAATGGACAGACAAGTGTGAAGCGAGTTTCCAAGAACTCAAAAGGAGATTGATTTCCGCCCCAATCTTGATCATGCCGGATATCACGAAGCCCTTCGATGTGTATTGTGACGCATCCAAGATTGGTCTCGGATGTGTGCTAATGCAAGAAGGCAAAGTTATATCCTATCTATCGCGACAATTGAAGCAACATGAACAAAATTATCCAACCCATGACCTCGAACTCGCAGCCGTAGTTCTAGCCCTAAAGACCTGGAGACATTACCTTATGGGAAACCGTTGTGAGATTTATTTGGATCACAAGAGCCTAAAGTATATATTCACTCAGAAGGAGCTGAATATGAGGCAGAGAAGATGGATTGAGCTAATCAAGGATTACGACCTGGACATTCACTATCACCCTGGAAAAGCCAACGTAGTAGCCGATGCCCTTAGCAGATTGCCATGCCGCTTGAACTCCATGATTTTGAAGGAGCAACCAAGTTTGCACAAAGAGATGGAAGATTTTCGAATAGAATTAGTAAGTGAAGGATTTTTGGCTAGCATAGAACTTCAGCCCACTTTGATCAGTCAGGTTAAGGAGGCGCAGAAAGGAAATGCTAGTATCGACGGAATTAAACGTCGTATCGGTACAGGCAAAGTACCCGGATTCACCGAGGACGAAGAAGGAGTTTTGTGGTACAAAGTACGCCTTTGTGTACCAGCAGATTCTGAGTTAAAAGAAGTTATCTTGAAGGAGGCTCATGATACTCTTTATTCTATCCATCCCGGAGGAACTAAGATGTATCAAGATTTGAAAGAGCAATTTTGGTGGCATAAGATGAAGAGAGAAATCGGAAGCTATATCGCCAAGTGTGATATATGTCAGCGAGTCAAGGCAGGACATCAAAGACCCGCTCGATTGTTGCAACCTTTGCAAATTCAGTAATGGAAATGGGATTCTGTAGGAATGGACTTTATCACTGGACTACCTACTTCTAGTAGGGGAAATGACTCTATTTGGGTCATAGTGGACAGATTGTCCAAAGTCGCCCATTTCTTGCCCGTCAAAACTACCTATCAGAGTTCGAAGCTAGCAGAGTTGTACATCGCTAGTATCGTTAGTTTGCACGGAGTCCCCAAGAATATCGTATCGGATCGAGGAACTCAGTTTACCTCGAGATTCTGGAAGAAGGTCCAGGAAGGTTTAGGAACCCGCCTAGATTTCAGTACCGCGTATCACCCTCAGACCGATGGACAAACGGAGCGAGTAAACAAAATACTCGAAGATATGCTTAGAGCATGTGTGTTAGAATATGGATCCAAGTGGGAAGACTGCCTGCCGTTTGCAGACTTTTCCTACAACAATAGTTACCAAGCCAGTTTGCAAATGGCCCCATTTGAATTCATGTACGGAAGAAAGTGCCGCACCCCTTTGAACTGGTCGGAAGTAGGAGAGAGTCAAATTTTCGGACCCGACATCCTACGAGAAGAAGAAGAGAAGGTTCACAAGATTCGAGAGCACCTCAAGACAGCCCAATCCCGACAAAAGAGTTACGCCGACAAGAGACGTCGAGACCTCGCCTTCAACATTGGAGATTTTGTTTATCTGAAAGTGTCTCCATTGAAGGGAATGCAGCGTTTCCAACTCAAAGGAAAGTTAGCCCCCAGATATATCGGACCTTTCAAAATTTTGAACCGTCGAGGAGAAGTATCGTATCAACTCGAGCTACCAGAAGAGATGTCAGCGGTGCACAATGTGTTCCATATCTCGTTACTTCGCAAATGTCTCGAAGTCCCCGAGCAGACCGAAGTGTTCAAGAATATCGATCATAGGACCATAGAGATCAATGATGACCTGACCTATCCCAAAGTACCCATCCGTATATTGGAGGAAGTCTTTCTAACGACCAGAACCCGAAGCATCAAGTTTCTCAACATTCAGTGGAGCAACCACACAGAAGAGGAAGCTACCTGGGAACGCGAAGATCACATCAGGACGGAGTTTCCAGATCTCTTCAAATCCTAGGTAATCTTTTCGTCCTTTTTCAAATCTCGGGACGAGATTTTGTTTAAGGGGGGAGGTTTGTAACATCCCAAAATATCAAACTTAGATTAACAAAACACTAATCCTAAAGTTTAGGGTTAACAAAAACTTTTCTAAATCAATTCATGAATGCATGTATATGTGTATGCATGAATTTTGAATTTCTCTAAAACCACCTTGTTTGTGTGATCCATTGCTTGTAAAATGTTTCTTAGGTGAAAAGAACATCATCTAAAACATTCCCCACACTTTTCCTAAAGAAAAATAAGTCAAAACAAATATATTAAGGGAATGGTCATTTTGACCAATTTAACTCCCATGCCTACTTTGGCTGTCTCAAACTTTCAAAACCTAACAAAAACTTTTCTGAATCTTTGCACCCCTTGAATGTACTCATAACAAAGTATCAAGGCCCACTTTGTGATCATCCAGAAACTTTCAAATGCATAGTTTAAATGACAACTCAAAATTGAATCTTCTTCATATGGGAAGATCCCACTTTTTCAAAACCCACTCAAACAAGCTCAACTTTCAAAACCCAAGCATCTGCAGACTCACCAGAACCAATCTAGCAAACCCACCAAAAATCATTTCAAAATTCAAAACTTGATTTCATGCGACCATTTCATCAAACAGGTTGCAGACACAAATCAAACAAAACCACAAACACTATAGTGTGCAGTGTTTTGAGCCTAACTTGTTCCCTAGTTAGCTCTCACACAATCCAGTAGATCATCTAGAAAGATTAGACCAGCACTAGCACCCCTGTGAGCTTGCCATTGCCATTAATGGTGAACAGCCGAGCAACCCCATGTCACCCCAATGTGGACAGCAAGCTAGGAGCAGCAGCAAGCCTAGCCAGCATGTCTGGGAGGCAGCCCACCGTCCACCGCCACTGCCTGTCCCAGCCGCGAGCGTTGCCAAGTCCTGGACCACGCGCACAAGACACGCCCAGACCATGCCGAGCGTGCGCCAGAGCGCCACCCTCGACCATCACCCATAGACCGCGCGCCGCCCTCACCGCGCGCACACACGATCACCACCGACCCAGGAGACCGCCAGACATCCCCGTTTAACGCCCCGCGGCATACAGCCACCACCCGCCGTCGAAGACGCCGCCTCTGCCGCGCAGAGCACCGCCCGTTCCAGACCAAACCACACCGCCCCATGCCTCGCGACCATGTCGTTGAGCATCGCCAGGAGACACAGCACCGTCCCCTACCCTTGCCCATGCCATTAGCTGCCTGTAACGTCGCCCACGACGAGCTCACCTTGCGCCCCGACGATCCCCTCGCTCGACTATAAATAGAGGCCACCCCCGCACGATTTCTTCACACCATCTCACTCCCCTCTCCTCACTGATCGTGCCACACCATTCTAAGAGCAAGGCGCGCACCACCTCGCCAGAATTTCACTAGAGCCTGCCGCTGCCGGAGAAGAAAGGAGCCAGCGATTGGAGCCGCCCCAGGAGAAGACACCGGTACCAGGAGGTTCGTCGTCGTCGACTTCGTCGTTCGCCCGCCTCGCCGACCCTCGCCCGTACCCCGGTGAGCCCCCAGCACCGCTCACTGGCCGCGCTAGATTTCGTTCTCGCCGGAGCTGTCTCGCGTCGACGATGACCCTCAGCCGTTGGATTAGAACCAGATCGAACGAACCACGTTGCCCCATACCGCTTCGCCCATCCCCGTGTCACTGACGAGTGGGGACACCCACTTAAGCAACCCGCGGGAGCACTGCGCTTAGCAGGCCGGCCCGTTAGGATTTTCCGCGCAGCCCAGCAATTCAAATTAAACCTTTTCTTTTTAATTTCAAACACACTTCTGTACCCAACTTCAAAAATCAACCCAGATCGATTTAGTGCACCAAATTAGATGAAACCAATTTTTTTGGAAAGGTCTGTGAATGCTTAATCCAAGCCCGTTGGATTCAAGTCATTTGGATCTGTAGATCACCCATAGCAAAAATAACAAGGCAGAAGCTTTTCTACATTCAAACATTTTTCAAATTTAAACCATAAAAGCTTTTGAGTTGATTCCAACTCTCAAAAATCACATTCAACCATACCTTTCAGAATATATAAAAATATATATAGGTTACTTGCAGAAATAATGTTCAAGGAATAAAAGAATGCTTTATAAGCATTTCTAGCCACTTTAATTAATTAAAATAAAAGGGTAAAACCTTATTAAATTGTGACACCACTTTAAATCACATTCCCATGGACTACAATATGTGGTGATGACATGTTTCAACATGATCCCATGTTTAGTTTGGAGAATATTAAATCTTAAGTAGTTTTTCAATGAGTAGAAATTACTTTTCTAAAATAAAAAGACTTAAACCAATCCTTAACCTTGTAATGTTAGAGATGATGCTAGATCATCTATAGGACCCTTGTGTGTGATGATTGCAAGTAGTTAAGTATTGTTTGGTGATTCTGTACCTCGTATTTATTCATAGACGCTAGTACCGACCAAGGATACGAGGAGGAAGGAGGATACTACGAAGAGGAAGCCGAGGAAAACTTCAACCACTGCTCTGCACAAGGCAAGCTAGTAACTATGCAAGCTTATATTGACATTGATTGCAAGCCTAATACCACTAGTGATTGTGCAAGCTAACACTTGCAAGATACTATACCTATGCAAGCTAACCCTTGCAAGATACCCTATTGTTGCCACAAACCCATGCTTGTGATATGATTACTATATGCCTTAAGCATATGTGACTATACCCACTTGCGAAACCAATCCTAGTTTTATGGCAAACTTCTTACTTTATTTCTTTATCAAAGCTTACTTGGAGCCTACCTAAGAGTTTTGGTAGATACTAGACAGTTGTGCTGAAGGTTGCATAAAGAGCATAAAATTTGGCCTAAGCTAGAAACCTTGATATCAGCTTATGATATAAGGTTGGACTTAGTTGAAACCCCACTGGTTACCACCCTCTATTAGTACTACCCCACCTGTAGATGCTAGTGCTAAGCATAAAACTTGATCAACTTTAGATGGGAATACTTGGTGGAAAAATGGTTATGAAAACCTTGGAATGATGGATCATTCTATTGAAATGTTTTGGACATGTGTTTCCAAACACCTGATGATTTTGGTGATGAAAATGTTGAGGCATGAGCCTTAGCCCTTTATAAAACTGATGGTTGTCTGGATGCGATACCATTCCAATTTTATCGTACAACCACAATACCCGAATATTGGGTAGGGCTTGACTGGAAACTTATATACCTTAGTATTAGTTCCCTCACAGCCAAGGTCTGAGCTGAGGCTACCTTGTGAAGATTGTCCACCTGTGCAGTACCCAAGATGACAGTGGTCATGGTTGGGAGGCCAAACTCACAGGAGAGGTGCTTATACTAGGGAGTGTAATTGAAAGGTTAGGATTGATTATCCGCATACTGAGTATGGTGAATTCAGGATTTGTTCCTGACGGATGTATCGAATGTTGTGGTGAAAGTGTACAATCTCTGCAGAGTGTCAAACTATTCGAATAGCCGCGTCCGCGGTTATGGACAGTTGGAGTGGCCATACTGTTCCCCCATCAGACTTTTCAAAATGACTCGTGAAACGACTTGAGACTGTGACTTGACCACAACAGAGTTGTGACTGGAAATACAAGATCCCACTTAGGAGTTATAAAATTGTGACCAGCTTTGGAACTTAGTAGAAATAAATCTGGCTTTTGCAAAACAACCCTAGAGCCTAGTGTCCTATTATCCAAAAACCCCTTTACTTGTTAGTATTAGTTTGCGAGTACTTAAAGAGTACTCATGGCTTTGTCCCTGGCTATTCCCATGGCCAGACTATGAAGAGGAGTACCTGGAGGATGGACCCCAGGAAGGTTACGACAACTAGGATCATCTCCCATCGTCAGCATTGCCTGTGACCTCGAAGATGGAGCCTCGCCTACGCTACCTTTATTATTACGTATTCCGCTGCTTGATGTTGTATTAAGAACTGGATCATAAGATCCCTATTTGTGTAAGAACTTATGTATCATTGTAATGGATGAAGTACTATGGTATCCAATTCTGTTATGTCTCGCAAAAATGGTAATCCTGGGATTGCGATGTATGGCATAACAGGCATCTAGGATTGAAAAATCCGGGTGTTGACAAACACCCTGAAGCTTTTAGGAGGATTGTGCTGCAGCAGTGACTGCTGTCTAGATGAAGTAGTTATGATTTGTGCTTCTGGTCATGAGCTAGTACTTTTGCGTTCCCTGTCGTGAACTATCTCGTTGATCTTACATTTGTGTTTGTGTGTGTTTACAGTGGTATCCTCGCCTCTCTTCAAAAGAGGTGACCATATCAGCATTGCAGCATGCAACCAAATCGTATTGCTTCTTTGTGTTCATAGATGCATGCAGACAACCAAACAACCACAATTCTGATTTTCGTGGATGCAAAGAAGAAGGTATGTAGGCAGGGATGTCATTCAAGGCACAAGCCTTGTATAAGGCTGACAGTGTCAACTGTCGGTCCGGGAAAAAAAACATACAGGCTACAAAACACGTTCAAAATATAAGATGTTTTAATAGTCTAAATTGGTGACGTCATCTTGAGACAGATATAAGTAAACGCGTGTCTTACTGCGAAAGCCGTTGCTCGGTGGCAGAGGTGGCTCCAGCAAGGCATGCAGCAAGGAGGATTCCCCGTTTACCGACGGTACTAGCAACACCGGACGTACCATGCATGCAACCAAGCAATATATCTAGCTAGCTGGAACCCAAATTAACCAACGCGAAAAAATCATCCGATCTGATCTGACAGCGCCTCGACCAAGGTAGAGCAGGGAGTATCTATCTAGCTGGCCGCCTAGCCTAGCCTAGATGGGGTACTGTCCAAGGCAGAGATTCCACACAGGCACTGTAGCGCCAGCGACGCTGCTAGCGACCAAACGCGCGCTTTACCATCGCCCTCGCCACGCCACTGCCCTGCTGGGTATATTCGTCGATCGGTCACGTAACACGGACCGTGGCAGGAGCAAGGAAGGAATATTTGTCTCTTTTCTTGCCGTCTTCTCTCTTTCGCCAACAACAACAACGCCCACGACATATGTGTACACAGTATGTCGCTTTGTCTCTCTCTCACCCGTCGTGGTCGCTCGTTGTGCGTGGTGCTTAATTGGTGGTACGTGTACGTGTCCGGAAATGCTTCAACCTTCTAGAAGCTACCCTGCACATATATTACCAACAACAATTATTCCCCTTGTTGTTTGTCCTTGTTGTGTTCCTGCTTGCATGTAGTAACAACACTGGCTGCTGATGGATGATTAGCTAGCTATGTTAGCTTCCTGTAAAATGCTCACTCACTCAGTGCGGGCACCGTTAAAACTGAATTGTCAGGCATGATGATCTCTCGCTCTCTTTGATAATTAGTGGAGGCTGTGCACACATTCTAGATCGCAATTATAGCTGCCGATCTCCCCTCGATCGCAATGGCCTCGGTATATATATTTAGCTTTATTAGTTATCTCGCTAGTGAACTTCTCTCGCTCTACCGGTAATCATGGAGTATATATGCTGGTCGATGGACGGACGTAGCAACGACAGGATAAGTAGTGTAGTAATTGGTGGGCGAGAAAAGAATTATAGTATACGCGTGTAGTACGTACGTGCATGCATGGTGTCAGTGCGTGTGCGGATTGGGGCCATGCATACACACATGCTGACCGAATCAACGGGCCAGGTTGTTGTTCTTTGTCAGTGCGAGTGAGCGAGTGAGTGGAGGCTAGCTTGTCCCCATGCATGTCAACGCCCTGCCTTTCCGACGCCAACGCGGCCGGCCGGCGTATTCCGTCGCTCCACGTACGGTGCAGGTAACAGTAACTGCTACGGAAGATAATATTTACCCTCCACACGCTCTGACTCAAAGCAAGCGACATGGAATAAAGGTGCGCAAAGCTCGCGTGCATAGCATTCCTCCAAACAGGTCAGGGCGCGATGAAATCGGTCCGTTTGGTTTTTCGCCACGACCGCTGTGTTTGACCAGCACGCTTTGTAAAGCACTCCAGCGCCAGACCCAACTAGAACGCTCGAGTCGAGCGTTTCCATGGAGCCATGTCCTGGAGCTGCAAAAAAGGGGTGGGGGCGTGCACGCCCCATCCGTGGGACTTAGGCGGTAAACGGAAGTTTTCCGGCCCTGTTTCGCGCCAAGAGTACCCTCATCTTCTGGGATGGCTCACCCTACGTGTTGGCCCTTCCCAAAATCCCTCCTCCTCTTCATTCCACGGCAGGAGCGGCGGAGTCGGTGGCGACGCAGATCTACCATACTCGGTGGTTCCTCCAACTCCGGGTGGTGAGGTTGGTTAGCAGTGATTCTAGCTTGGATCCTATTGTTACACAAGAGAGCTGTTAGGCGGGCTATGTTTCCTAGACTGATTCAAGCCTGGATTCTGTTGTTGCAGAATGAAGCTTGGAAGGAGAGGAGGAAGGAGTGGGCAGCGGCAATGTGGATACCACCATCTGACAACAAGAAGAAGGAGGTGAAGAAGAAGGAGAAGAGAAATATGATGATGATGATGATGAGAAGAAGGTTGCAGTACCCCACCCCCTCCTCTAGTTCCCGAACAATAATCATGATCGACTGTGTTTGTAAACTTCCATTCATATTAGCTAGGGTTGTGTGATGATGAGCTGATGAACTGTATATTCGTAGTAGCTCGGCTTGTCCATCGATGAACTTCCTACCAGATTATGATTTATACCTTCGTAGTACCTTGGTTTGTCCATTAGAGAGAACAGGTGACCGCATTTCAGACCTGGGGCAACCAAACACACACATTTGCTCACGTTTTGGACTCTGGACTCACTATAGGAATAGGAAGCTACGCCGATGGCCGGTCGCTACGCCAACGGCCAAACGTCGGGGCCGTCGGCGTAACCATCGTCCAGGCCAGCCCCGCCAAGTAGCCGTCGGCGTAGAATTGCCCTTGGCGTATCCTATGCTACGCCGACGGCTGCCCTCGGCGTAGCTATTTCTTTTACCTCATTAAACTTTGAAAAATCATAACTAAATCATTCTAATTCGAAAAAATATAAATAATATATCAAAATTTGCAGAAAAATAAGATCTATCTATCTACACTCAAATATTATACATTTGTAAATAAAAACTAAGTGAAACATAAAACATTATATATAGTTTAAAACGGGCATAAAAAATTCAAAAATGATCGAAACAATACGAAACCTTCGTGTGGTGTCATATTATATGACATAGTTAGAAGGAAAAATATCAAACTTGGTATATTGATTATGTATCGAAAAAACCTTCACAAAATGACCTATCTCATTCAAGGTTTCTTGGCTTTCGGGTCAAATGACCAATTTTATGGCTAGAATCGAGGCATAGCTTATGATAATGTGCCGACATTGTGCATCATGGGATGGCGAACAATGTTGCGGGAGGAATTTTCCTTTTCGTCGCACCAAAAAGCCATTTTCCAAGCACAAAAACGGACGGTTTTGTGAAGCAACCACCAAATGGCTAATTCAAAATGCTACCACCATAGTTTACAAAAATACTATACCACCTTATATGGACAATGTCCCAACAAGGGGATCTGAAACCTTTCCGTCCACCCCTGGTGAAAAAGACAAATTCCTGCCGAATCGGTAGGAAGTGGGTCAAATATGAACTACAGGTACAAGATCCGATGCTCATGTTTTTTTTACAAAAATCATTTTTAGGTTCACAATATGCTATTTTATCAAAGATCCAATGCAATTTTAGAGAGGCTCGACCCCGAGCTAAGAATCTTCATGCCCGCCGTTCGACAAAGTTTGACGATAGTTTAAAACGGGCATAAAAATTTTAAAAACGATCGAAACAATGTGAAACCTTTGTGTGGTGTCATATTATGTGACATAGTTAGAAGGAAAAATATCAAACTTGGTATATTTATTATGTCTAAAAAAACCTTCACAAAATGATCTATCTCATTCGAGGTTTCTTGGCTTTCGGGTCAAATGACCAATATTATGGCTAGAATCGAGGCATAGTTTGTGATAATATGCCCATATTGTACATACATGTGCATCATGGGATGGCGAACAATGTTGCAGGAGGAAGTTTTCCTTTTCGTCGCACCAAAAAGCCATTTTCCATTTTCCGAGCACAAAAAATGAACGGTTTTGTGAAGCAATCACCAAATAGCTAATTCAAAATGCTACCACCATAGTTCGGAAAAATACTAGACCGCATTATATGGACAATGTCCCAATAGGGGGATCCGAAACCTTTCTTTCCACCGCTTGTAAAAAAGACAAATTCCTGCCGAATCGGAAGGAAGTGGGGCAAATATGAACTACAGGTACATGATCTGATGCTCATGTTTTTTTACCAAAATCATTTTTAGGTTCACAATATGCTATTTTATCAAAGATCCAATGCAAGTTTGGCGAGGCTCGGCTCCGAGCTAAGAATCTTCATGCCCATCGTTCGACAAAGTTTGACGATAGTTTAAAACATGCATAAAAATTTTAAAAACGATCGAAACAATGTGAAACCTTCGCGTGATGTCATATTATGTGACATAGTTATAAGGAAGAATATCAAACTTGGTATATTGATTATGAAGCAACCACTAAATGGCTAATTTAAAAACAGGGGGTTTGTGGTTAGTTGATATGGATATCATATTTAGATTCCTTTCATTTTTCTGATCAATTTAGACATATTATTTATCAAATTCCGATTTAAGGATTTAAATATATTAATTATTCCATATTAAATAGAAAAATACAAAAAAGTCAAATTATTATATTTTATTTAAATTCAATAGTATTTTTATTTGAATCAGTAATATTTTTACTTATTCATTGTTGTTTACTTAAATAAGTGTTTGTAGTTTTAAAAAATAAAAACATGTGACATAATCATATATGAGTTAATAGGATTGGTATCACAGTATTAACAACTAGGTACAAATTGTTTTGCGGAAACTGATTCGGAAAGAACTGAGAAGTTAAGCGTGCTGGAGCTGGAGTAGTGCTAGGATGGGTAACCGAGCGGAAAGTTTGTTAAAGACTGCAATTTGATCAAAGATTAAATGTAATTAGTGTTAAAAATGTTCTAGGTGAGAGATTAACTATTCAAACAATTCAAAGATTTTAAAAAGTTGAAAAAAATAAAAAAAAATCAATTTTTTTAACAATCTGCTGTTATTATGCCGACGGCCATACGCCGATGGCTAGAACTACGCCGACGGGCAAAAATGCCTCCACCGATTTAGAGCTTTGCCGAGGAGGCTACGTCGAGGGCAGCCGTCGGCGTAGCGTATGCCGGGAGCATTTTGGCATACGCTGACGGCTTTTTGCCCTCGGCCTAGCAAGCTGTCCTATAGTGACTTACAAGCAGCCTATCAAACGGGCTACGTAAGATACCCCATAGATAAATTGTAGGCTATCAAACGGTGTGCAGTTCAATGACCAAAGGCTTGTACTCCCTCCGTTTGGAAATATAAGATGTTTTAGGTTTATGAAAGAGATGTATCTAGACATCTTTTAGTGTATAGATATATTTGAACCTATACACTACAAGGTGTCTAGATACATCTTCTTTACAAACCTAAAACATCTTATATTTCTAAACGGAGGGAGTATAAGACTGGCAATGCCAGCCAGCACTACCGGTCTGGACAAAAAATGGATGCAAGGCCTACGTCCTTGTCCTTGATGCGCTGGCCGGGTCAATCACCTGCGCGCGTCCTCCCTTTCCAGGCTATTTCTTGGTGAAACTTGGACTCTGTGTATGTATGTGGGGATACCGATATCATCTCGCCATCCGTATCTGGTAGATATCATATCTCTGTGCCGCCCTGGCCGTGGTAGCAGTACGTGTACGTGCTGTAAGGCGTGCACCGGAAGCTTTAATATGTTCGCGCTGCCGGCAGGCCCCGTCGGCGATCGACCCACGACGACCGACGGCGACGTACCTACCTTTGTCAAGCGCAGTCGCTGTCCCCTAATTCCTTCTTTCTAGCTGTTGCCTCTTGGTACTTTATATTCATCACAATGAAAAGCAAAAAAAAAAAAAACTCAGACATCTTTCTTTCTCGGGTGATGCACGAAAGCGCGGAGAATGTGTGTCTTTTCTTTTTGTTCATTCATGGTGTGCGTACGTATGCCATTGATCATCCATGGAAGTGGGGATGTGTCCGAGTGCTGATTTGGACTCTACACGAGCCAACACTAACATAACAGGCTATGCTCAGCTACGGATGGATATGTATATTATATAGTGTGGTGTTGTTGCTTCGTTTTTAATTAACTTTGCATATCCATGGAGCCCGTGCGTGCGTGGCTGCTCCCAAGCCCTAGGGATTAGCTTTTATGGAGTATATTTTAACTTAGAGGCGAAAGAACAAAGATCTACTTCACTTCATCACGAGATATCCTGCCATTAACAAGTCCGTGTATACACTTTCCGGTGCCATATTTTTCTCCTCTAAATCAGAGTCAATTTTAGTTCACTGGAATTTGGTGGGAAGAGAACGTACTCTCCGCTAATTGGCCACTTTACGTAGGTTTTAGCTTTTCTTTCTGTGGGGTTAGCTTTTCATTGAGTTGAAACGAATCTCTATATTTTAAGCAAATATACATAGTGAACTTAGAGAGCAGTGTCCCATCGGATACACTCCACGTGATGATTACATCCGGCAAATAGTATTAATACATATTTGCTCGTCGTACTTGCCGTTTGGATTGGCAATCTTAGCCCAAAAGAGAATGAATTCATGTGCTTTGCTTGACCATATGCAAGCCACATGAGTACATATAACAACGGAAACAACCGAAAGGAACAAATGGACATGAGTGTCTTTATTACTTTTAGACCGACTAAGTTTAATTAATTAGCTCGTGCAGAGTTATGACAAAGTTTTGGCATCAGGATGGCATCATGGCTGCTGCATGATGCATGGCCCGGTCGACTCGACTGGGCGTGGCCTACGAGGCATCATCATGCAGGCGCTAACGGCCTAACTCGTGCATGGCAAAGGCGCCCGCGCACACACAAAAGCCCAAGGATTCTCCCTCCATTCATCAATCCCATCCGGAGTAGCTTTGAGCTTTGCAGCGTATCATCTCTCCAGGCAGGGTCAGCCGCCTAATCATCACGGCGGCCAGCACCCGGCGCCTGTCCACGTACTGCGCCTCCATGCACCATCGCCACTGCCGTCTGAGATCGGGCGCCTAAATCTCCATTAAGCAGCACCTAACACCCCATATATCACGCGAGCTCGTGAGGACTTAAAGGCTATCCAGTAAGTGGTACTAGGATTCTAGCCATAGCAGTAGCAGGTGGTGTGGGCGAGACCTGCCCTCGTGTTTCCTCGAATGATTAGAGCCATGCTTGAGTTGATTCCCTTCGGATAAGAGCCTTCATCATCGTACACAGTTTGCCTGTTTCACAACAAACAAGCAAAAAAAACGGAATTAATCAGTTCTTACCCCCAAAAAAATCTAAATACGACATATTATATGTGTTGCACAGGTGACCAGGTTACCTGTAGTTATATATAGGTGCATTGATTTGCTGGGCCTGCTCCAAGTCTTGTCCTGAATACAGGAAGCAATTCGCGCAGCAAATAAAATCGAAGGCAAAAACTGCAAGGAGCAATGGTCTGAACCGCCAATTCCCCGGTCCTGCTTGGCTACTTCGGAGCCTCCTTTCTGGACTCATCCGCACCAAACGACCGGTACCACCATACCAAATTTGAGCAGGAAGATTTGTGAGCCATGGCAACGGTCACCATCCACTGCTTCCAAGACGTAACATGAGTGGTCGCCCCTGACCTGGGAAACATTTGAGCTTCAAGGCTTCAGTTCAGGCGTTATCTGGAGTGTCTGTCCCCTGCTGGGTGTAGGTCAGGCGTAGCTTCAGCTCCAGAGTGATCTGGAATGGCCTCCAGCTCTCTTACGTGCAGGCAACCACTCCCATGCAGACAACAGACACAAGACAAAACCAACTAACTTAGTAACTAGAAAACATATTTACATATTTTTTAGTATGATGCAGTATGGCTAAACTACACCTGATGTTCTGTGCAGAAAACCGCTACACTGATGGTCGAAAGTTGGCATGGGAAACCTCAACTCCGCAAGCATCTGGCTTCTTAAACAAGCAACGCAAGAGCTCATGAGAAGATTAATCTAGAAATAACTCGGGAACAAGACTGGCCTGCATTCTGATTGGCAAAAGTAAGCAACATACTCGCATCCTAATCTCCAGGTGCGGAAGTGCAGCTGGATTGATATTGATGGTATAATCATACTGCCCAAGTCACAATAACTTACTCAGCACACTTGGGGGATTCAGATTTCAGATTCTGTAACACCGTGGCGCACTCTGGATCCCTCCCCATCCTTCAATCACATGCAAAAAAAGTTGCAAATACAGGAATGTATGCTTCACTTTTCTTCCCATGAATCAGACAGCTTGCACCGTAATGACACTTCATCATCAGCTTTGGCTTGTGTGTAGTGAGCATCAGAGTTGAGTGAGAGCAAGTAAAGTGGCGGCAGCGGCATACGTGCAGGCTCACGAGACTGTACAACTTGCAGACCCAGGGCTCATCAGGCCAAAGTCCAACTCCTAGTGCAGATGCAGATGCAGAGGATCGGGAAACAGGGCCAACAAGTGCAAATCAAGGCAGCACCATCTGGGAATTAGATTGTGACAGGTCACCAAAGTCATTCATGGAGAAGATGCATGCGATCTTGCCCTAGCCAAGCAGTAGCATAATAGCATAACGGAAAAGGTAAAAGGAGAGCCCATACCATGATAACCATTTGTCCATGTCTGTAGCATGTATGACCAAGCCGGCAAGACCTAGTGACCAGAGAGTGCCCACACCACCACAGAGGAGTAACAGACTTGGTTTATTATAGCAACATGGTTCTTCACGATAAGGAAGCATGCAGTTTTCAACACCAAATCAAATCACCTCTAGGCACTAGCTGGGAGGGAGTGCCTTCCCTAAAGATTTGATGGTAACACAACCAAAAGGAGATCGTTTACTAGGCAAACTAGAATCCAGGCTTTACCATGCATAGCTCCATCCACTTGATGAAAAGTTGCTCCACCTTGTTAGTGAACAAAGCTTGGTGCTTCCACCGGTTTTGAAACCATCTGTTAACACGTCATAACGAACTTTTATTATAATCAATCACAAGATTCAGTAAGGTTTACCCTAACAGGCATGATTGAGATGTTTTACTTCTCCCCAGAGCCAGGGTGGAAATCCATAAAAATTCCAGCTACATAATAATAATAATAATCATAATAGTTGTTTCTCGAAATAAAACAAAATCATACTACTCACACACCAGCGGATTACTCAGATCAAATCAGCAGCTTTTCAAACCATAACTACACTTTATTTTGCAAAAGTTGAGGAGATGGTATATGCATTCAAAAACTACTTAATCGACTCTGCATCTTTGACTTTCAGTTTCGCAGTACCTTAAGTCCATTTCACTTGTCCCTATGTCTTCTATTGGAGTAGATCCAAAGCAATGTTGTTGTCTTTTAGACACCCCACAAACATATTTTATCAATACAAGTCAGAACTGTATATTGGTTTTTTAGTCATACCCAGATACATGTATTTTTTCAGTCATACCCAGCAAAGAAAAGCAAGTAACTTCGTCAGCCTGAATTCATGCAAAAGACTGGAATACAAGTCTACAAATGAAATTTCTTATAGTAGTTCAAATGTAAGGCAGTGCTTTTCTGGAGTACATCTTGTCTATGCTTCAGGACAAGTCAATGGAAGATCTGAAATTACAATTCTAAGAACAAGCTTGGGCTAGCAAAATGGCAGCATTCAAGGAAAGAGCCCAAGCATATACATGACTAGGCCCAGGTCCATTAAATATTAAAAGGACCCACAAATGTAATCAACTGCTTTTGTAGAACTCTGTCACTGATTGAGCAATGGGAGATGGCAAGTCTCATATATCTCAAGTAGTACCATCAAGTTCGATTTTAACAAAACAAGATGGGAAAAGGTAGCACAATTAACATCCCAGGTGAGCAAGACATGTTGGTCTACTAGTTACAGAACAAAGATGACATCGTTCTAGATGACTAAGTTGTGCCGTGAAGATTAAAAATTCAAAAATCATGTACTTATTTTCAGAAGATCAAATTAGGAGTAGTTTCAAATCTGAAGTACATCTTCTTTATGCTTCAGTACAAGTAATTGAAGATCTGAAATTACAATTCTAGGAACAAGTTTGGGCTAGCAAAATGGCAGCATTCAAGGAAAAAGCCCAATCATATACTTGACTAGGCCCAGGTCCATCAAATACTAAAAGGATCGACAAATGTAATCAACTGCCTTTGTAGAACCTAGTGTCACTGATTGAGCAATGGGAGATGTTATGTCTCATATTTCTCAAGTAGTATCATCACGTTCGATTTCAATAAAATAAGATAGATGGGAGAATGAGCACATTTAAAATCCCAGGTGAGCAAGACATGTGGATCTCCTAGTTACAGAACAAAGCTGTAGATGAAACTCATGTCGAGAAGATCAAAATTTCAAAAACCATACTTACTTTCCAAACATAGAACAGTGGACATCTGAAGATACATCAAAATATCATGAAAGAGAATAAGAATAACTATGTAATAAAATATCGGCTGATAAATCAGTTAACTAGCCGATTAACTGCGAATCAGAGCCTGACCGAAACGAAAAGGGCTTATTCGGCGGGTTTACTGGTCTAGCCGATAAATCGGTCTGACAAGCCGATTTATCGGGAATCTTCAGTTAACTGGTAGGGTTTCATTTTACTGGTCTGTCCTTTTCTATCCAAATAGAACCCCCCCCCCCCCCCCCCCCCCCGGCTCTAGTAGTCGACCCATCCTGCTCGTTAGGGTTGGGAATTGGGGCTCCCGCGCCGCCTCCTCATCTCATGGCGGCCACCGGCAAGGAGAACGTCGCCGCCGGCCAGATCCACCTCCCGCCAGCCTCTCTTCTCCCCCTCCTCCGGTCGTCCCTCACCAGGCCCTTGCTCGATCCGCCTGAGCAGCTGCGCCGCCCGCCGGATCTCCAACAATTGCTGGGAACATTGGAGATTGGGATAGTACTAAAAAAACTAAAAACTAGGTATATTCTTCCGATTAATGGTCAACCGATAAATTTAGTTAATCATCCGATTCACCGATTTATCGTTTCTCAGAGGCCGACCGAGCAGTCACCAGTCACCAATATTCTGAACATTGTAAAAGAAGATGATTCAGTTAAGACAATACAGACTATCTTCAACTAACACTACGTCAGGTAATACACCTGTTTACCTCAATTCTGAAAATGCATCCCTCCCTACCTTTAATGATATGATACTTTGAACAAACCTCAAAAGCTCCCAATTAAGTTAAGAAATGGATTCCACACCTGTTTCCTAGGCTAGCAGGGAACCAATTTACTTTTCTTCCATGTTTACTGATGCACAACATTATATCAGAAATTCAATGGCCCTGGAGGCATATCCAGTCCAACTGAAACATTCCATGAAGTGTGCCACTTGCGTGTACAATGGGAGAAAGGTTCCCAGTGAAATGGTTTGATAGAAAATCTAATGCCTTATTACTGTGTATGAGAACACTATGTTCCTAGCAGAAGGCAGCATCCATCCTATAAAGGAAGCATGCAGTTTTCAACACCAAATCAAATCAGCTCTAGGCACTAACTGGGAGGGAGTGCCTTCGCTAAATATTTGATGTTAGCACAACCAAAAGGAGATCATCTACTAGGCAAACTAGAATCCAGGCTTTACCGTGCATAGCTCCATCCACTTGATGAAAAGTTGCTCCACCTTTTTAATGAACAAAGCTTCCTGCTTCCACCAGTTCTGAAACCATCCGTCAACATGTCATAACGAACTTTTATTATAATCACAAGATTCAGTAAGGTTTACCCTAACAAGCACGATAGAGACGTTTTACTTCTCCCCAGAGTCAAGGTGGAAATCCATTCAAATTCCAGCTCCATATTAATTACTCCCTCCAGCCCATATTAATTGACTTGGATTTATCAAATTTTGGATGAACCTATATACTAAATAGTGTCTAGATTCATCTAAATTTTGACAAATCCAAGTCAATTAATATGGGTCGGAGGGAGTATAATAGTTACACGCTGTTTCACCACAAGAAACCATGGATTACTTGCCAATTAAGTTTCACCATGGGAAAGTTAAATCTAAATAATAATAGGCTGAGGAGACCAAATCAGCACCTTTTGAAACCATAACTATGCTTTATTTTGCAAAACTCGAGGTGTTAATATATGCACTCATATGTTTAGTAGACTCAATGAATCTTTGACTCCATACGGCAGTACCTAAGTACACTTCACTTGTTTCTATGTCTTCTATTGCAGATCCAAAGCAATGCTACTATGTTTTAGATACCCCAAAAACATATTTTATCAATAGAGGTCAAAACTGTACTTGTATTTTTTTATTCATGCCCAGACATGTATTTCTCAGTCATACTCAGCAAAGCAAGTAACTTCCTGGCTACAGAAAGAGGGCTTTAAGAGTTGCAGAAGGGTTCAGCCTGGACAGATGCAAAAGACTGACATAGAAGTCAACAAATTAAATTTCTTGTAGGTGCTGCATACTTGCATGTAAGGAAGTGCTGCTCTGGAGTACATCTTCTCTATCCTTCGGAACAAGTCAGCAGAAGTTCTGAAAGTACAATTTTAGGAACAAGCTTGGGCTAGCACAATGGTAGCATTGAAGGAAATAGCCAAAGACCATACATGACTAGGCCCAGGTTCATTACATTAAATCCTAAAAGGTCCGACAAATGTAATCAACTGCCTTCGTAGAAACCAAGTGAGCAATGAGAGATGCCAGGTCTAATAAATCTCAAGCAGTACCATCATGTTTGATTTCGATAAAAATAAGACACGATGAAAAATAAGCACATTTAAGATCCTTAGTGAGCAAGACATGTTGGTCTTCTACTTACAGAACAAAGCTGACATCATTCTAAATGACGTAAATCGTGTTGAGCAGATCAACATTTTAAAACACATACTCCCTCCGATCCATATTAATTGCCGCTGAAGTGGATGTATCTAGACATGTTTTAGTGCTAGATACATCCGATTCAGCGACAATTAATATGGACCGGAGGGAGTACTTATTTTCAAAGATCAAATTAGGAACATTTTCAAACATAGAAGAATAGTGCATATCTGAAGATAAAGCAAACTATCATGAAAAAGAATAACTACATAACAAAAGAAGAAGATTCAGTTAAGACAATACAGACAATCTTCAACTAACACTGTGCCAAGTAATACACCTGTTTAGTTCAATTCTAAAAATGCATCCCTCATCTCTAATGATATGATACTTTGAACAAACCTCAAAAACTGCCAACTAAGTTAAGAAATGGCTTCCATGCCTGTTTCCTAAGCTAGCAGGGAACCAGTTTACTTTTCTTCCATGTTTATACTGATGTGACAGCATATATCAGAAATTCAATGGCCCTGGGGACATACAAGTATCCAGTGAGTCCAACTGAAACATTCCATGAAGTCTGCCACTTGCATGTTAATTATAGCCCACTCATTTTCCTTGTATAATGGAAGAAAGGCTCCCAGTCTAAAAATGAAATTCTTATGCCTGGAATGGAAGAAAGGTTCCCAGTGTAGTGGTTTGACAGAAAACCATGGAAGAAACATCCATCTTGTACAATGGAAGAAAGGTTCCCAGTGAAATGGTTTGACAGAAAATCTCATGCCTTCACTACTGTGTATGAGGTCACTAAGTTCCTAGCAGAAGGCAGCATAAACCAGAAATCCAATGGCCATGGAGGATACAAAGTACCCAGTTAAATGAAACAGTCCATGATGTGTGCCACTTGCGTGTTTATTATAGCCCACTGATTTTTCTTGTATAATGGAAGAAAGGCTCCCGGTCAAATGGTTTGACAGAAAATTTAATGCAGTGTATAAGGACACTAAGTTCCTAGCAGAAGGACAAAAGAGAACAAGCCAAAAAGTTGAGATATCAGCACTGTCATGAAATGTAACAGAATATCAAAGTCAAGGTTGGCCACACCCCAGCTCAATTTTCAATCATGATAGAACGAATCCAAGGGTGATAGTAACAGAGTAGTTCCAGCTTAATACAACATAACTGTTGTGTATTTTGACAAGGGCAAACTGTAGATAAAATCCATAAATCCCCTAGCTGTAATTAAATTGAAAAAATCAAGGACTGTTTTTTTCATGCTGGCTGATATTTCCTCATCACAATCCTAGTTAAAAATCCCAAACTGCCAAAAGATAGGATGTAGTCTAACTAGACTAGAGACAAAATTCCACAAGGATCAAGGTGACTCTTATATGTGAAACCTTCATAGCAATATGAGAGCATATGCAACACGAAGATAATGCATAAATGAAACAAACAAGTAGGTAAGAATCATGTGACTTACAAACAACAGTTGCAACTTACTATGGTGCTCTAGGACCCAGTCTATACTTTCTGTGTTGAAATTTATTAATCTGCCCTCACACTCAAGCGCCTTATACTTAAACTTTGCTTACTCACTATACAACAAAAGGATCCAAAACAAGAGCACCAGGACAGGCATTGTAGAATAAGTCAGAACTCAAGAGCTGCAATCACCATCATATAAATCAACAAACTGAATGATGCTCAGATTTTACCAGGCACACAAAGTAAACATCTAGATACAACAGCTACATAGGTACAATGAAGAACAGCTCAACTCAACAATTGTAGAGTAAATTTAGATACAATCAAGCTGCCGATTACTTAACATACACATAGTGTTGGTACCAAATTACAGCAAGAAAAAATGCAACTACCTTGAAACAAAAAACAAAAGGATGTGGACTAGATACCAGTCTATCGCACTTGTCTTGTGGAGAGGATTTGTCCTGTGGAAGCACATATAACACCTGTATAGCCACTGTCAAGGTAACCACTGCCAACTGTTAGCATTCATAACTCAAACTCATCATCCAACTTGAGTGCCTCAGCAGCAGCCTCCTCCTCTTCATCGTCGATTGCAAAGTATGGGTTATGCACCTCAGGCCGGAACCTGTATCCAGTGAACACATAGAATGCAAGGGTGGCGATCTCTCCAGCCACGACACTAGTCCAGAGATACCGGTACGAGGTGATGGTCACCAGCGCATACACCACAACACGTGTGAAGTAGATGTAGCAAATGACGACCACGTAGTACTGGCGGAAAAGGGTCAGCTTCATCAGGTTCACCGCCGCTTTCCCATCGGAGCGGGCGGCCTCACGGAGGTTCTTGATTGACCACACGATCGGGAAGAGCACGGCGCAGCAGCAGACCACATCCACAAGCAGGAAAATCTGTCTCCAGGTAACCCAGTCTCGGGCATACGGGCCAGATTCATCGATCACAACCTGTGCAATGTTGGCCACGACCTGCAGGGGGATGACCACCATGAGCACCTTCTTCTCACGGTCCGCCAGGTACGGCTTGAGGAAGGACCAGCCAGTGCCGATGAGCACTATGAGCGTGAAGAGCGAGATCCCCTTGAAGAAGCTGAAGATGTAGAAGAGCACATCCCAGCCGTGTGCGGTGCCAGTGCGCTCGATGTAGGACTTGTCCTCAGCCTCGGCGAGGAGGTTGAACCCCTTGAGCACGAGCACCGCGAGCATGAAGTAATGGATCCGGAACACGGCGGCACGCTTGCGCAGCAGTATGGAGACCCAGGCAGCGACGAGCCCGGCGTACGCGATGCAGAAGATGAAGTAGATGGTGGGCAGCGCGGCGGCCCCGACGGAGAGGTATGCGCGCTCACCGGTGGCCGGGTCAACGTTGTACATGGCGGAGCTGATGTCCATGGAGACCTTGAGATTCCCGCCGGTGAGGCAGTTGGCGAAGACGAGCGTGTACTGGCCGGGCTCGGAGACGCGGAAGGAGGTGGTGAATGAGGAGGAGCGGGCGACCTCGACGCCGGCGGGGTTGGGGGCCGGCTTGAGGCGGTCGAAGGAGTAGGCGAGCTTGACAAGGTCGGACTGGAGCGCGCAGGTGACATCGAGGTCCTGGAGTTGGCGGAGAACGTGGACCCATGCGTCTAGGGTGGAGAGGAAGAAGCCGAACTGTGAGAGGTCGAGGTCGGAGGAGGCCGGCGGGTCGAAGGCGATGCCGGAGACGTTGATCTCCAGGACGCCCTGGTGGGAGAAGCCGAACTCGTCGAGCGGGATGATGGTGCGCGGGTCAGCGCGGATCACCGTCTTTCGGATCTCGGCCGCAGCCGGAAAGGCGAGGAGGGCGAGGACGCCCAGGAGCACCGCGGCGAGCGGCGGCGCGGCCATCGGAGCGGTTGGTGCGATCTGAGGAGAGGGGGGAGACGGTAGGATTTGGGATTTGGACGACGAGCGGCACGCGCTGGCGTGATTTGTCGGCAAAGGCGACGGGCTTCGGGTCCGGCCCGACGACCCCGAGGGGACGGACCCCTGTATTTCTTCCCTTATTTTTTCATGTCGAAAACCAAACTGAAGTGACTGAATTTTAAGTGTAGGTTTAAGCACAATGTTTTGACCCTGCATTCAAGCATTTTTCTGATAGTATTTAATGACTAGCTAAATATATACTACTCTTTTCATACCGGTTTAAAGAGCCATCACATAGTTTAAGAAAAAAATTTGATCATATATTATGTCACAAAAATTATACCATTAAAAAGATATTTTGAATATAAATCCAATGATAGAATTTTTGAAAATTATAATTCATATTTTTATTGGACTACCCTTTAAAGCGATGTGAAGAGAGTAGTATGAATTGTAAAAAAAAATCAACATGTTGATTTGAAAAATGGGCTCATCACTCGGTTATGTGCCACAGTTAGCTTTAATGCGTGGTGGTTGCTCCAATGAATCTGTCCTTATACATAGTGCATGGACATTAACCATGAAATCGGATCTCTCAAAAGAAACATGAAAACGACGCAGTAAATGCTAATTTAATATATTAAAAATAATTTATCTTCTAAACCATTAATTTAACTAGCAATGCATATTGAGGACTTCCGACCCATGTTTCGGTGTTTCGATGAATTTTCGCCATGTCAAATTTCATTTCCATATACTGTGGTTGCCAAATTAACAGTAATTAGTTACGAAGACAATGCTATGGAGAGTTAGAGAGTGAGCATTTCTAGTGTTTTCAATAATAAAGAGGTGATATTATTAAACTAAAACTAGTATCATGAAGCCTAGCATTGATCTAAGATGACGTACTTGGCAACGAAGTTATCAAAAATTAATAACGCCAAACGGCGAAGGGATACAAGGTGCTGCATCGAGCTTACACGAGAGATCTAACCACCCACACAAAAAGGCTACCAACGAAGCTACAACCGAAAGCGCGAGCAGCCGGAGAGGCCATTACAGATACTACAAACGCGGAAAGCAAGCGCACGACGTCTACAGTGTCGGGTCGGAGCTCCCCGGAGGGCGAGCCATTTTCACGCGCGCCATCGAGATCCCGTCATCGCTGCAGTGGCAACGCCACCAGAAGCCGACCACTCCAGAAACCAAACTGCGCTGCCCACAAACCCCCAAGTAGCGCCGAGGGATCCCCAAGAAGACCCGGGGGTGTAGATCCGCATCAAGCCTTGTCGAGGGAGACACAACCACCGTCGAAGAGCCACACGTCGAGATCTCCAAGGCGGCGTCTTCAAGAAGAGCACGACGCCTGAGCGCCGCCACCGCCCGATCCGAGGATCGGGGTTTTCACCTGGAGCACGAGAGAGACCGAAAGCACCGCGGCGACGCCTTCAACAAGGGAACGACGTCAGTAGACGCCGCCGTCGCGGCCCAAAAGGCATGGTTTCTGCGGTGACCCGGCATACCACTGCATGATGTAGTACACTATAGTCGTTGACATAACACCAATGAAACATCGTTCACTAGTATTACATCCCTCGGAGTAGTACAACAGAAACATAGCAGGTCCAAGACATGACTATAGGTTACAACTTAACTCTTTACACAAGATCCAGAGAACACTCTAGGTTAAAGAGAGAGAAAGAAACTTCTTACAAAGAAGAGTCAGAAATAAATAACTCATAACTATTATGCTAATAAAATTAGCATCTAACTATTTGGCTTGTATTGCTACTATTGCAGTACTCTACAGAAATAGGTTCTATGGCTAGAGATTATATTCTTATCTAATCAATAACTTCGTCTTCACTTGAGTTGATGTATATGTTGACTTTCTTGACTTCATTGAAGAACTTTAGCTTCTGGTGATGATTCCTGGAGCATAACTTGATGTAGACGTTGTCTGTACTGGCTTTAGAACCTAGCAAGGGTTAAGAAGATACTTTGAGTACGAGCGCACTCAACAAGTTCACTAGAAAAGGAGTGTTTGATGCACTATAGCTACAGCCACAAACCGTAGGTCGTATGCAATGCAGGTTTTCGTAAACATTTCTTCAAAGGTTGCTTTTATTCTGAAAAGCTATGTCCGTCGGCCTTCACGGGTTTACCAAAACTTTCATGGTGTTCCTTTCCCGCCGTGTTCGCTGCTCCTTCCCGGAACAGGGAGTAACAAGTTACAGTTCTTACACTCTGCAGAGGTGCGTTACTTTACCCATGAGAGATCTTAGCTTTGTTGCACATCCGAATTGCAGGTTCGTTCACACTTCCTTGGTGTGAGGCCCAGACTAAGATCCAAGCCAATCACTGCCTTCTCCACGACCCCGCATGTCTCCTTGGTGTACGCCAGCCCACCTATTAAATTACGGCAATTGGCAGTACAGACCGTTCAGATGCCAGAACTATCGTGGGATGTTGAGGGCTCCCACCCATATGCTGCATATACTCTACGAATTACCATATAATATGTATACTACGAGTGATAAAAGCCACGACCCGCACATCCAGCTCCATGCGAGAGAGGGAAAAGATACAGCTGACTTCTCCATCCCATTCCAAATCTCATGGTCAACGCGTGATATACGGCGCAAGGATCACTGGCAACATTGGTTGTTAAGTCCTAGATAATATGTTCCTTTACCACTGGAACTCTTATAGTAGGTTATTACCTCATGGTAAATAACCTATAATCACATTATTATGAAAATAGTGTTTTCTGATCTTTTTCAAATGCAGGTGATGACAACACTGGATTTGTAAAAATACTTTACAGAAAATAATCAAAGGACATGAGCAAGTGTGAACTTGCCTTTTGTAATTGCAAGATTATGCACTCATGGTCTTCAAGACAATATAAGATCCAATAGCTAAAATCTCCATCATTGGTCCGGTAAGGACTAATGTTTAAAGAAGCAAGATGCTTTTATGCATAAGTAATGTAATGCAAGTTGATAAACGCGAATCCCGAGAATAACGTTGTTTTAGGGTTTGGATACTGGAAAGGTTTTTCTCGGAATGTGTTGCCCTTTTAGATTAAGTTTCATACATGTGCTTCTTATTAAGGCTTGTGAGTGTGAATGAAACAACATGTATCTGTACAACAATAAAATACACACATATGGGATGCTACTCAAGGTTGCTTATATCTTAATTGTTTATCTTTAGGTTTTACTTTACAAGTAATGTCACTTAAAAATAATTTAAGTGTTATTGATCCTAAGTATATAAGTAGAATATAAAATAAGGTGTTTTACTATTAATTGTCATATGTTGTTTGAAGTGATAAAACAAATAACTTTTGAAGAAAATCTTACTCAACTAAGCAGAAGCATTTAAGCTTTTAAGTTAACCTTATGAGGTGTTCTTTCTAGTTATAGTCTTTAAGTAAGAAAGAATTGCCTTTATTGGAATAATGATATTAGTAGTATTTGAGACTTATCTATTTTGGTTTTTAACTTGGTTGGTTTGGTATTAAGATGCTTTATAACTTAATTTTAACAGACCAAAGTTAACTATAAAACACATAATAAGGTTTTAGCATTATGTTTAAAGTCTTGTAGACTAAAGTTAACTTTAAAGACATAGATGGACTTTAAGTGTAATGCTTATTATACTTATATCTTGTTCACTTTATAATGTTTCTTTAAAGTTATTTAAGAATGGTACTATTTTTAGTTGGTAGTGGTTTCTTTACATTATAATTGTATAAAGGGATATATCTCCTTATAAGAGTGTGGTTGAGGTTTATGAATAAGTAAATAATATTATTCACTTCCTATGAACTCACTATGGTGTTTTGATTTGTTTATAAACTTGTGATTAAAGTAAAGGAATAGGTTTTATCTCTTTACAAATTATTCTTGGAGTTTTTTAGATTGGATAAATATCCTTTTATAAAATAATCTACATTAATGGTTGAGAATTAATTTAATAAAATTGTATTCAAAGTGGGTTAATTCATTTTGAATGCACACTACAAATATTTAATATTAATACTAGTTATTAGACTCAATTGATTAATTTTTAGAATTATTAACAAGTTTTATTTACCTTTATATGAATTATTAATTAAGGAAATAGGTTTAAATTCAAGTTATAAAAGTGTTTAACTTTTTATTTAACTCAAAAGTGGAATATCACATTTTTAACATGTAGGTATTATTTTTGTGATCATTTTGGTATATTACATTTATTTTGTGATTTATAAATAATAAGATATGATTTTAATAAGGTTTATTACTTTATAAATACTTAATAATTAACATATATTTAATTAAGTGAAATAATAATGTATAATTATAATTTTTAAAGTATAATTCTTATTTTTCTATGATTTTTAGTATTTTATTTATATTTTTAACATCTACCATTATTAAAATATGAATTATCAAAGTTTTATTACTTATAAAACCTTTATTAAATAATGTTTATTTAAATAATTAACATAATAATATTTGATAATAGTTTAATGTTATAGATTTTCTTTTTCTAAAATTTTTCATATATTAAACATATTTTTCTGAATTATAAAATAAAAGTTATTAATGAAATAAGATTTAATTATTTTATTTATATTGGAATTAATATTGTTTTATCTAATATTTAAATAGAAAAGACATTTTGTACCTAAGCTAAATCTACCCACGGTCACTGACTATTGGGCCCAAGGCCATGTCATATGCCACATCAGCAAAGACCATTTAAAAGCTGACCAGGTCAAGGGTGGCATCACCCTGTCGTCACGATGACATCACCTCGCCGGAATCCCCCTAGTCAAGCACGGACACGGCGAGCTGGCGCGCGCGAGGCTGCCTGGCTACACGCATAGGATGTAGGAGCGTGCACTGAATGATAAATGGGCGGCGCCGCTGGTTGTTGGCTATCGGAGAAGCTACGGCGGCGAGTTCGTGCGGCGGCTACGGGCGGCGCACGTCGGGAGTATCATTCCAGAAGCAATCGAGGAAAGTAAGGGCACTGGGAGGCTCAGTGGCTTACCAGGAAGCTTGTGGAGGCTATGGCGAGGGAAGGCAAGCTCGGACAACGTCGCCATGGTCGACGGCAAGCGTCGGTCAGAGGAAGGGGATGCACGCGATTACGGTCTCCTGGCTCGATTCCTTCCGCACATAGACGAAGTCCACCATGGCAAAGCTTGATGCATCTTCAGTTGGTCTCGGGGAGGTCTCAGACGGCGAGCTAGGGTTCAGTCAAAGAGAAAAAATAAGGAAAGAGGGGAGGATAAGGTTTGTTGGTGTTACAAGGTTCCTCTTATAGGCAAATATAAGCTGTGGCTCGAATCTTGGCGGAGCGGGCATCGTGACGATGGCGGACGGCGGAGCTCGAGCCAGGGAACTTCTTGATCGGCGTCGCATTATGCCGAGAGGAGGAAGAAAGGAGAAAGAAGTGGCGAATCGGTATGGGCCGAGGAGTTGGGCCAGTTGGGCTGTGATCGGCTGCTTGCGGCGACGAGTAAGCAAGAGAAGGGATGGGCCATGGGCCAGATTTGATGTGTCCTCTGTTTTTTTCCTGGTTCTATTCCTTTTTCATTTTCTGTTTTGTTTTTAGTTTTGAATTTAAGCAATAACTTTGACTTATCTTTATGGAATTTTATTTGCTGAACATTTGCAGCAATAATGAAGTTATTAAGAATCAATTTGTGAACTTTTATTATATATTGTTTAGGGTTTCTTTATTTTCTTTATATAGATACCTTTCCTATTATTATTTGTGAGGGCCTTTAATATGAATTTAATTGGGCATAAATTCATAAACTTATTATAGAATGTATTACTACTAACTAATGAGATTTTATTCTTATTAATACATAATATTAAGGCAACTTTTATATTTAGTGATCCTTCATAAGTATTTGATACATAAGGTTCTAAGTACTAATAAGATTTGAAATTATTCTTATGAATTTAAGAAATAGCAACAGATATATTTTATTATAACTAACTTTAAAAGTTAAAGGTTTGAGTTGAAAATGCTTTACCATAAGTTCTTAGAAGATTTAATATTCTCATATTTATTTTATTGATGTGAATAAAGGTTAATGGCTAAACCTATTGTATTTATGTGTGATTTTAATAATATCACCATTTAAAGTAAAATAGTGGGATTGTTTTTCTGGGCTAACTTATGAGAAACAATTGATGAAGATAGTTCCATAAGCACCTATGTGTAATGATGGTTGAAAATGACAAAGATGTGCTCAGGTGATTTGATATAGTAAATATTACTATAAACCATTGTGGAAACAAGATGATAGATCAATTATTTGAGATGGATACTATGTTTGGTTAAAGATTTAGGGTTTAGGCTTTAACAAGGATTCCTATATACCATACTTCATAATTCTGGACTTCTGATTAAGGAATTCCTTTCCTAGATATATTACTTCTCTATGTCCATCATCATGTGCTAACATGATGAGCTTTTCTTTATAGAATATTCTTATCCACCTTTTATTCTTCGAACCCCATTTGTAAATCCAATGAGCTTAACACTAAAGCTTTCATAATCTTCTCATACTCTTCCTTAATCATCCTTCACTAATATTACTCCAGTAGTTGTATATATCAAACTTCACTTCACCTCAAGTGTTTAGTAATTCCCAAGAGGAAGATACTACTTCTCCAATTCAATGTGCTCTAGCATCATCTTAATCATACTATCATATCTCTACTTGATTCCAGTATCTAATACTCCAACCTCACATTATATTAATATGACTTGTAATGACTAATCTAGGATAATATATCTATACTATGGTTCAATCATGTTTTATCCACCAATGTCACTTATACATGGTATAAGCATTCAATATTGGTGAGTAAGGCATGATCATTTTAATACTTTGATCCTTTATGGTTTAGGTTTCCAGTTGGCTAAACAAGGCTTCCATCCATACAACATTACAGTTGTATTATAATTATCTTCCATTTAACTTTATTGGATTAAGAGATATAATTCATTGATTATACCTACTTGATCCAATAGGACTACTCCTGGTAACTTATCTTCCGACCTCATCCTTGTAATCTTCTTTGTTACCATATTGATTTGATTTCCTCCAATTACTCCCATCCTATAGATGACATCTAGAACTAGCATCACTATTTACATCTTCTTACTTCTTTCTTTATAAGCCTTAAGTGAATGCTATAATAAGTACAAGAGTTGATAGGTCAAGAATTGGTAGGTTAAGAATTGGTGAATCAATAGTTGATTACTCAACATTGATGAACAACAATATTGGAATATGATTCCAATAGGAATGGTAAAGATTGATATGGAAAGAAAGATATATGGTGATTGATCTTGACTTAGTTTCTTCCCTACTCACTCTCACTAAAGGGTTAAAGTTAGGTATTTCCATGATACTCATGGTATAAGTAGGTGAGATTAAGATATAGTTGTTACATTCATATTATTTGTGTTATATTTATAATTTGGTATTCATGAGTGATTATAATGAATACTATGATATGATCACCTAAGGATCAAATATAAATCATTATGTAATGTATTAGGGTTTAATTTTATTACATTTGATCTACCCTTAGATCAAATCATGTTTACCCAAAATAAGGTTTTAGCAAAGGTCATATTGAAACTTATCGCAGTCAACTTGATGATCTACTTCAATTCCATCAAGTTAAGAGAAGCTTCAATCACTTTGAAAAGTTTTTATTTAAAAGCGCGAAAATTATTCAGATTTTCTATGCATGAATGCAATGCACACATTTGTGTTCAGCTTATTTCTAAGCTCTAATGTTGGGATGTTACAGTTTCCCCTCGGCTAAGCCTTCATCCTCCAACACGGATGTCGGGCCACCGCCGAGACAGCAACCACACCACCGCCATGACGAACAACACCCCAGACACCGGGCCACGCCACCGACGAAGAGCCGCATGCCAAGAGCTCCAAGACGGTGTCTTCAAGAAGAGCACGACGCAGCAGCGCCGCCACCGCCTGATCCAAAGATCTAGGGTTTTCACCCGGAGCCGCCGCCAAAGCACGCAACTCGCCGGCCACCATACCGTCTGCACGGTCATGGTCTTCGGCCAGCACCTGAGTCCCTGGCTCGCCCGACAGCCAAGGGGACTCCCGCCACCCTGGGCCGCCGCCCCGGCGTACCCAACTTTGCACCCCGCCACCTGAGAAAAACGTTGCGAGAACACGAGACAACAAGGGCACCGGGCGGCTGCACACCCAGCACTACTACGACCAGACAGGAAGGAGCACAAGCAGAGCCAGATCGACCTCCAGCATCCCCCTTGGCTGCCGAGGCCCACAGATATGGGACATGGGTGATGGGCTCGAACGGGCCCAAGGGCCTCCGCCCCGGCCCGAACTCAGGGGAGCACCATCTCCATGTCAGGGTCCTTCCGCCATGGGGAGTACGTGCGCAGCGCCGCCGCATGCCGAAACGCTCGCCGTGCCCGTCCACGCCCTCGACCTCCACCGGTGGGCCAGGGGCAGAGCTCGCGCCGCCCGCCGCCGAGACAGCTCCAGGGAGCCGTCGCCGCCACAAGCACGCACAGGACACGAAGTCGCCACGCAGAGGTTGGAGCTCTGCGCCACCACGCCCCACGACCAGCACGGCGCCCTCACAGGCCGTAGCGGCCCGCGCCGCCACCATCGCGCGAGGGGGGAAGAGAGGCCCCGCCGTCGCCGACGCGCGGGCTTCGCCCGGTGACGCCCTCTGGCGGCGGCGAGGAGGAGGGAAGGAGGTGGGGAGGAGCTAGGAAGGGGCGCCGCGAGGGGCTCTCAGTCGCTCGCGGGAGCGACGCGAGAGCCAAGATAATTTAGCAACTAAGTAGATGTAATATGGCAACTAAGAAATAACAGGAACTATCAAGAGAAAGAGTTCTCAAAACCAGACAAGATGAGATTTAGATTCAAATATCTTCTCATGACTAAACCAACGATGAAAATAGAATAAGAATCCGATTAGCGTTTGAAGAGATGAAAATTCAGAATCAGGGGAACTTTTATGATGTTCTCGATGCATGTATTCACGTCATTGATTGCATGCGTGTAGGAGAGAAAGCAAATGGAGGAGATGTCCGCGCCCCGCACGGTAGTTGCCTAGTATGGCCCTTAAAAAAGAGTTGATTCTTTCCTTCAATTTTTTTCAAACTTTTATGATTGTTTCTTTCCTTCTAGTCAAAAACCAATTCAAAATTTTAATTTTGTAATTACAATATGCATAAAAAATCTATCATTCTTTTTCATGTGGAGGTGTGATGAGAGTGGTCTTTGCATGAAGAGATGATGCTTGAGGAGGTTAGATTAATAACTGGGTCATGTTGGGTACACTCCTCACGTGGGATATGAGGAGATGGCCTTGTTGAAGACTTTCAGATGTCCCAAATAGGTGCAAGAGCCCACTACCAATTATAGGGTTATGTCCAAGGTTTATTTTGGATATTGCATGTGATGAAAGGGTAGGGATATGCCTCCCATCTAGCAACCACTAGGTGGGGTGACAAAAATCCTAGGTTATCCTCCATTGAAGAAGAAAGAAGACAAACCAAGAGAAAATGGAAGGAGAGGAAGTTGAATGGAGAGCTTGAGATCAAGAACACAGCCAACAAGGTTGTGAAGTCCAGATTCACTACCTTGTCTCCTTCAAGTTGTGGTTTCACCATCTTTGGTGAGATTGTTCCAATTCTAACTCTTTGCCTTAAATTTTGTTGTTGGCATCCAAGATCCATGTATATATCAATCACAATATATTCCACCATGTTGCAAGTTGCTGCTTTATGATGTGAGACATGTTCCCAATATACAGTTGAGTCTGTTGTCAGTTGGAAAGGTTGATGACATTTTTATAAAAATTATTTTGGTGATGCAAAATAAGAACTCACCAAAGGATCTTCTATTGTAGCTTGAGGAATCAAGCAAGATTGTCTCTATGTGATTAAAAACAAGCTATGCAGAGAATGACACTTCGGTTGAGTTATGACACAAGGGACTAGGGTATATGAGTGAGAAGGGTATGGACGTTCTTGACCACATCAAGTTCCTTCCTAAGTTGAAAGGTATAACCTTTAAACCATGTAAACATTGTTTTTCTGGCAAAAAATGAAGGGTTACATTTCGTACATTCTCGCCACATTGCATGGAGAATGTTCAAGACACTATGCACATCGATGTTTCTCCATGACCAAAAAAATATCTCGAAGGAATATTATACTTTGTGACATTCATTGATGACCATTAGTGAAAGATGTTTTGGTATGTGTTGAAAAATAAGTGCGAGTCCTTGACATCTTCAAGGAATTCCATCGCAAGTTGAGAGATAAACTAGAAGGAAATTGAAGTGGATGAGATTAGACAATGGTGGTGAATACCAAGGTTCCTTTGAGAGGTATTACACAAAGTTTATCATCGGGCTTGAGAGGACTCCACCAAAGACACCCCAGATCAACGGGCTTGCATAGGGAATGAAGGGGACTTTCACCGAGAGGGTTACAAGTATGATCATGCAAAGTTACCTAATTATTTTTTAGTTGAAGCATTGAATCATGCTATGTATGTAATAAACATGTCCACCTTAGTTCCTCTTGCAGGTAATATTCCTTACAGAGTTTGGTCAGGGAAAGAGGTATATCATACAACAACTTGAAGGTCTTTGGGTGCAAGGATTTTGTGCATGTCCTGAGAGGTGAGAGATCTAAGCTTGATAGCAAGACAAAATAGTGCATCTATGTCACCAGTCCAAGTAATGAATTTGGATATAGATTGTGAGATCATATCAAGAAGAAGGCATATAGAAGACGAGATGTGGTTTTCATTAAAGATGAAGTAACATAAGATATTGGAAAATCGGAGAAGTCGGAGTCCATCACACCTCTGGTTGACTTGGATCTAGTTAACCCTCCTCTCGTAAATGCCAATCATGGAGGAGATGATGATGAAGACGATGATGATGCAACTAAGCAAGGTAGTACAAAGTGAGGGACATGAACATCCATCTGATGAAGATGATGAAAATTAAGGTGATGACAATCCACATGATTCAACTCTAGTGTAATAGTTGAGGAGAAGTGGAAAAGATCTAGTACCTTCAAGAAAGTACCCAAAACATCAGTATATGTTGATGACTGATACAGGTGAACCCTCGTGCTATGAGGAGGCAGTGTCTGATGAGCACAAGAATGGATGGTCGGAATCAGGGGCGAAATTCCCCTTTAGGAATAGTATGGCAGCTTCCCTACCTAGATTTTGTGCAAAAAATCACGTATATATATATATATGCATCTCTTTGTTGTATATACAGTTTTTCAGCGAATTTTGTATGTTCTGAAGAAAAACAGAACAAAATTGACTCAATGGGCCGTGTTGGAGGGATTTCTTCCATCCTAGGCCTTTGTTGGGCCGTGCACAGGGAGAGGAACCCAAGCAGAACTGTCCCCGAGGGATAGAAATGAAACCGAACAATGAATCGTTGCACCGCCGTCTGTCCTCCTGATCGGGCGAGCGAGAGTTCCCTTCCTTATCTCGTGACTCCCATGCCGGCCCGTCGCCAAGACTACCTGCTTTTGCCTGTCCATCCTTCCCCTTCCCCTAGATGCTGGAATCCTCAATTCTCTATTCTCAACAAGGTTTGTGTACTCTACAAGCTTCCTGATGGTCTGATCTGTAGGGTTCACAACATGGAAAACAAAAAAATCTATCACGGGAACACACAAAACCAAGATCTATTCTACGAGATCGGTGCAACGAGATTGCAAAGAACTAACCCTCGAATATCCAAAGCGTTTAATGAGATTCAGATCTCTTGGTTGATGTAGTCGATCACTTGCCGATCTCAAGATCGCCTAGACAATCCTTCTGGCGCCACGTTTTGGCAGTGCTTCCGCAGTCGATCACACGTATAGTAGTCGATGAAGACCTTTCTCTCCCTTGTTCTAGTAGGGCAGCAGAGGTTGTAGATCTCCTTGGAATCCCAACATCATGATGGTGTGGTGGTGATGGCGGAGAAGAGATAACTGCAGGGCTTCGCCTAAGCCGAAGCAGTGTATGGAGGAGAGATGGGAGGCGCCAGCGGCCAGGGTTTGGGGTGAGGGTCTAGGGGCGCCCTCACCCCTCCTTATATGGGTGGGGCTGTGGCCAGGGTTCCCACCCCTGGTCGAGTCCTTCCCCAACTCCTTTAGGCCAGCGGCAAGGAAGGCGAGAGGGAGAACTTGTCCCTCAAGGTTTCCCTTTCCTTCCCTAACTAGGATTTGACTTTTCAAACTAGGATTTGACTTTTCAAACTAGAGTTTGTTTCTCTCTTCCTAGTCCTTGGCCGAGTTGTCCTAGGGTATGATGCGCCCAGCCCATTAGGGTATGGTGCATTCCAAGCACCCCCCCTTCCGGGGTGGTGGACTTTCCAGAACATTCTAGAAGCTTCTGGTCAAAACATCGAAAACATTTTCGAACCCCGAAAATTGACTTTCCTTATATGAATCTTATTCTCCGGACCATTCCGGATCTCCTCGTGATGTCCTGGATCCAATCCGAGACTCTAAACAACATTTGATCTCCAACTCACATTCAATATCTACTCAAACAACATCGAATCCTTAAGTGTGTCTCCCTACAGTTCGTGAACTATGCAGACATGATCGAGACACCTCTCCGATCAATAACCATAAGTGGGATCTGGAAATCCATAATGGCTCCCACATATTTCTACGATGACTTCGTGATCGAATGAACCATTTACATACGATACCGATTCCCTTTGTCGCGCGATACTTTACTTATCTGAGGTTTGATCATCGGTATCTCTATATCTAGTTCAACCTCGTTACCGATAAGTACTCTTTACTCGTTCCGTGATATGAACTCCCTTGTGACCTAGTCACATGCTTGCAAGCCAATTGGATGACATTCCATCGAGAGGGCTCAGAGTATATCTATCCGTCATATGGATGGACAAATCCCACTCTTGATCCATGTGCTTCAACACATACTTTCAGAATACCTAATGCCACCTTTATAACCACCCAATTATGAAGTGGTGTTTGATGTCATAAAAGCATCCATCCGGTGATGGTGATTAACATGATATCATGGTCGAAGGATTATGTTACTATGTATTTGAAAGCTTGTAGCAAACAAACTCTAAATGACTTTGATATTACGCTACGCTAACTATAGGAGTGTGTCCATCACATCATTCTCCTAATGACATGATATTGTTATTAATAACATCTAATGTCCATGATCAGGAAACCATGATCATCTATTAATCAACAAGCTAGTTCAACAAGAGGCTTACTAGGGACTCTTTTATGTTTACAAAACACACAAGTATTAATGTGTCCGGTTAATACAATTATAGCATGAGATGTAAACATTTATCATAAACACAAAGATATAATAATGACTATTTTATTATTGCCTCTTAGGCATATCTCCAACATGATCTGGTGATCTCAATTCTTAGCAAGGTTTCTAATTCTAATGGTCTCACACTCTCACCCCTGCTAGGTCTAGGCAAGTACTATAGGATCTCTTCTCAGCTGATTTTGTTTTGATATTACAAGCCTAGCTAAAAAGATAGTTGAATTTGATAGGCACATCTTATTTTCTATAGTCTACCGCTTTATTGAGTTGGCAATGTTTTTTCCGTGGCAACGACAACTGTTGAAAGGGCATTCTCATTTATGAAGATCATCAACATCGAATTACGCAACAAGATGTCTGATGGTTGGATTAATAATTTGATGGTGTCCTACATCGAGCAAGGATATTCAGAAGTGCGGATTTTGGTGAAATTAAAAAGATGTTTAAAAGAAAGGTAGAGCTTTGCCATTGTATGGGACTTCTAAATGGCATTAAAGCTTCATTATTGACACGTATGTATGTTCTATATTATTGATTTAAATATGTTAATATTATAATTTGTACTAAGTGATTTTTTTATTACCATTGTCTCGTGACAATCTTGATTTGTTGCATTTTTTAATGTTCTAGAGTTTTCTCGACCTTAGTTTTTTTCTTCCTTCGCCAACTGGTTGGAAGCCATGTTGGATGACATAAAATCCCTATATGAAAATGAAACCTTTGAGATGGTGTCTTTGCCAAAGGGCAAGAAAGCGTTCAAGAACAAATGGGTGTACAAAGTGAAGACAAAAGAGCATAGCTCACATCCAAGGTGCATGGTGAGATTAGTTATGAAATATTCCATGTAAAAGAGTGTAATGAATTTGATGAAATATTCTCTCTTGTGGTCAAGATATCTTAATCTGAGTTGTGTTTGGCATGTCTTTCACCATGGACTTGATGTGAAGACACCATTCTTCATGGCGACCTAGAGCAGGAGATATACATGGAGAAGCAAGAAAGATTCATCGTTGCAGGTAAGGAGCACCAAGTGTGCATATCAAATAAGATCTTGTATGGCTTGAAGAAAGCTCATCGGTAGTTGTACAAGACGATCGAGTCATTTATGATTGATCTTGGTCACCATAATGCACAACCTGATCATTGTCTCTTTATGAAGAGGTATGACGAGGGTGAATTCATTATTTTCTTGCTATATGTCGATGACATGCTGGTTGTTGGAAATGGCACAAAGAGGATTTCTCTTCTCATGAAGGCATTGAGTAAATTATTTGCCATGAAGGATTTAGGACTAGATAAACAAATTCTTGGCATGAAAATCTCCCGTGATAGATCAAAGAAGCTATTTTGTCTCTTTGAATGATACAATGAAAAGGTACATGACGATAGGTTCAATATGAAAGACGCAAAGTATGTTACGTCTCCACTTGTAGGACATCATAAACCGAGTTCAGAACAATGTCCTAGCAACAAGAAGGAGAAAGTTTGTTTGATGTATGCCATGGTGTGCACTTGGCCTAATATTTTCTATGCAGTTGGAGTTTTTAGCCAATCCATGACAAATCCATGTGAAGCTCACTGGAATACAGTAAAGTGGATTCTCAAGTATCTCAAAGGTACTTCTAGATTGTGCTTATGCTTTGGAAACGATGATCCTGTATTGCAAGGTTATACATATGTTGATTATTTTGGTGATGAAGATTCTAGGAAGTCTATTTTTGGATACTTGATGACTTATGTTGTGGGGTGGGGGGGGGGGCAGTGTCGTGGCAATCAAGGTTGTAGAATGAATTCCATATCAACCACATATGCGGAGTACATAGAGTGGTTGAGGATTGGAAAAAAGTATTGTGGATGAAATCTTCTTGCAAGAGTTGGGCATGAAAAAAGAGAATTATAATATGTCTTGTGATAGTTAGAGTGTTATCCAATCTTCCACTCTCGAACCAAACACATTGATGTGATGTATCATTGGATTCGAGATGTGAGTTCCAAGCTGCTAAAACATGAGAAAATCCATACTAACAAGAATGGTTCATATATGATGACCAAGATATTGCCAGGTGAGAAGCTACTTATGTTGCAAGGAGGTGCCCCCCGGATGAGTTAGATGGGGAATAATTTTTGGATGTCCTCCTCATATGGCTGTGAGGATATAACCTTATTGAAGCCATTCAAGTGTCTCAAACACGTGCGTAGATCCCACTACCCATAAGGATTATGACCAAGGGTTTTTGTGGACACCTTTTCAAGCGGCCTAAAATAGGTGCAAGAGCCCACTCTTTTCAAATATTTATGATTGCATTTTCTTTTTAAGCAGAAATTGAATCAACATTTATTCTATTTTTCCTTGCAATCCAAATTAAAAATGTTGTGTTGAGGTGGGATGAATTACTAGGCTAGATTAGATCTAGCGTGACTTAATAAGTTAGGGTAATTTTTGGGAGATGTTAGCAAACCCACCGGATATTCAATGCGACCTCACAACTCAAATTTGGTGTTCATGGGTCGAGGCCGACCTTCCCTTCCTCGTGTTATTTCGTCTTTCCCTTTGAGTGTGGGGTAGGGTACGCATGCAAGTGGGCAGTCTGGCGGACAAGACAGACAGTCCGCCAGAGTGCATGCAAAGCTAGGAACACTTAGTTTAGGAAATGAATTGGTTTAGTGAATAAGCTGGAATAAAATTAGGCGGACATGCATACACGCGTTGACGGACGTCCGTCTGCATCCCTAGTGTGGGTGTGGGGACAGTAAATGAGCCTAGAGGGGCAAAACAAGAACGAAGAAACACAAATGTACTTTTCTAAAATTCTCTAAACAGACTTCTATCCTGCTTTATAAATAAAACCAATACGGCTGAACAATATAAGGTTGTGAGGTAGCCCTATTACAAAGCACATCATGAGATAATCGGAAAGCGTAAGTCATACCGACAAAGCCAAGAGGTGAAAAAACAACACGACTACGAAGCCAAGTGCGCTCTGGGATGCCTGGCCACTCTATACGACACCTGTGCTCCATGACAGCGCCCCTAGAAGGCTAACAACGTAAAGTGTCGCTGTCGTCGAGTCCAAAAGGACATGAGTTTTACCCGAAACGCTAGCACGGGAAAAGAGCACCTCGATGATGCCATCAAGAGGAGAGCGGCACCGTGGGCATCGTCGCCGTCAGTGCCGAAGCACGAAGCTTTCGCTCGATAACTCCCCATGACACCAGGCCCGTCCAAGGCCCTGTGCGAGCTGGGCGACCGCACAGGGCCTCCAAATTCTAAGGGCCCCCAAATTCCTAGTCCAGCCCATGCTTGTAGCCGTATGTGTCTCTATTTTATAGCAAATTCCAACTGAACAGCTGTGGGCAGCTGGGCCTCGTCCTGCTCTAAGTCTTCTGGCCCAATAACTGGTGCAGACCGATTCAGTTAACAATTACGGATCGAATTAATTCCGTCACTCGTACGTATGCCGAATTCCGATCTAATCCTGCTTGTTGGCCAAACAAATCAAAACTACAACGTCCCGTGAGTCCTGATCGGATTTCTCCACCGCCCACTTTGCCCGGAACGGCAGAACACCGGCAGCCAGCGATGCCGGCGTCCATTGCCCAAGAGCCATTCACACTCACCCTGTTCATTTGCGAGCTTGCGTCCGGGGACTGCCCGCCAATCAAAAGTTGATATGTTGATTGAAGTTCCACCCCATACCCAACTACCGGTAGATCAAGGTTTGGTCAATAGTTCTTCATTACTTCTTCTATTATTTTATCTAGTCATCTTGACAAGCCTAAGATTCGTGTAGTGTTTGAATTCAGTCTTAATACTCCCTCCGTCCCAAAATAGATGTCTCAGATTTATCAAAATTTGGTTGAATTTAGACATTATTTAGTATATAGATTTATCTAAATTTTGACAAATCTAAGACAACTATTTTGGGATGGAGGGAGTATTATTTTCTATTACTTGCATCTACTATGACGCACGACAAAATTTATGGATTTGAATAATAGGACTTGGAATTGTATCTAGAGAAGATTAATAATGAATGCCACTAAATATTTTGTTTCAAGAAATATCAGCCAAATGATGATTTTCAGTAGAATGAGGATAGTTTATTATTGCCTTACTGGCACCTTTTAGTGCGATCAATGTTTGATATATTCCTATATACTATACAAAATAACACGCAACAATGTAACTCAGCAATGTCATATATAAAGTGAAAGTATGTTTTAGTTAGTATTGTTATGTAAAATATTCAAACTTTAGGGCTTGTTTTGGGTCTCGCACTGGGGCCCCGAATTTCTGAAAACGGCCCTGCCTGACACGAAAGGGCCAAACGGCGCATGAGACAAGGGGAGATATATCCCACTTCAGATCTGGGCACTATTACAACCGCCGGAAGAGACGGCTCCCGAGCGACCCGCCCAACATACATTGCCGCCCACATGACATTGATATTGATATACTGATATTTTAGGACACTTGTAATACTGATATTTTTGGTTATTGATACTGATATGTGATATGCAATCTTGGGCAACTAAGGTTTATATATGAAAAAGGAAAGAATCTCTATGTGCCTATTGCCCGTTAAAAAAAACAGTTTTGCCTATTTCTGGGGCCTTTGCTACTACTCCTGGGGGCAGCCCACGAAGGGTAGGTGTAGACACTCGAGTGTCGGTGCAAGCCACGGCGTGGATCGACATCAGAAGCCAAATGGGGTTTTCTATTGTAGATAATGGGGATTAGATTGCATGCTTTTAGTGTTGAAGTTAGGGCGAGTGGTGCTTCAGTCGCTATCTCCATTATAGTTTGGGAAACGCTAGGCGTCCCCCGGACGATGGGGAGTTCCCATCGTCCTCCTTCCCTGCGCGACACGTGTCCACAAAATTGCCCCAAATCCCGCTTTTGCTGCAAAACATCCCACGCTTGCTGCATATGTTCCCGCTTTTGCTTCTGAAGCAAAAAAAACGGTTCGTTTTAAAAATAGAACGTCTCGCCGGAGACCTCACCGGAGACCTCGCCGGAGGCTATGCAGCAAAAAAATTGTACTAATGTAGCAAAACCGACTTCGCCGGAGACATCGTCGGAAAAAACTCGATGGTGACTCTCGTCGGAGACCTTGTAGCAAAAAGTTGACACTGTTGTAGCAAAACCACAAGACGGTTGCAGCAAAAAAATTCTTCTAATGTAGCAAAAAACCTACTTCGCCGGAGACATCACCGGAGAATTTAGCGGAAGACCTCATCGTAAAACTTGTAGCAAAAAATTTATGATATTGTAGCAAAACAAAAAAACAAAGATAGCAAAAAATATATATCAATGTAGCAAAAATACAGAAGCTTTTTAGCAAAAATATTTTTTGCTATTGTGGCATCCTAGCAAAATCCGGGATCTTGTAGCACCACGGCCGAGGCATGTAGCAAACTCCGATGCCATCGCTTGGGAACGACGCCATGGCTTGGGAGTACAAGCTCCTGCATCTCGCGGTTGGCTTCGCTACCTCGCAGCGTAGACCACTGGCGCCATGGCTGTGTAGACCACTGGCGCCATGGCTGCGTAGACCACTGGCGCCACGGCGACGGGCGGACACAGAGGCGAGGGCGCGGGCCGGCGGCGAGCCGGAAGATGGCCGGGGAGGGGGTGGACGGAACCGGACGGCGGGGCTTGCAAGCGGAGAGGCGGCCAGAGGGGGAGGTGAGACGGGGGACGCGCCGGGGTCGTCCGCGCGCGGGAGGCAGAGGCCGGGCCGGGGGCGAGCGTCGCGGCCGGCGGCGGCTTGAGGCAGAGAGGTTGCGGGGCGGTGGCGGCCGGCGTCGGGGAGACGCGGGGAGGAGGAGGCCCGACGGCGCGTGGCCAGAGGAGGAGGAGCAGAGGGCGGCTGGGTAGCGGTCGCCGGCGGAAGGTGCTCGGGGAGCTGGCGTAGGTGGAGAAGCCCAGGCGCGCCGCCTCCATCGACAAGCCCAAGAGAGCAGGGAGGCAACAGCTCCGGTGACGAGCGCCTCCATCGCCGTGCTGCAGAGGAGGCCGGCGAGGATGGGCGACGCGCGCGGCCGGCGAGAGAGGCGCGGGCCTGGGGAGGGAGGCCGGCGGCGGAACGGCGAGGGGAGGAGCGACCGGGAGAGCGGCTGTGCGGCGGCGCCGCTTGCTGCAGAGGGAGGACGCGAGTCCGGGAGAAGGGCGGCGGGGACGAGCGAGGCGCTAGCGGCGGAGGAGAGAGCGCGGCCGGCGGAGCGGCGAGCGGAGGGTGGTTGCCGGAGAGGAGGGAGGGGCGGCTGCGCGCGGCGGGTGGCATCGGGAGGAGGCGCGGTGGGCGAGGTGGTGGAGCGGACGGAGCAGTACGACCCGGACGATGAAACGCTCGTATCGTCCGGGGGATATGTATCATTTTCCTTATAGTTTACACGTCTGGTGGTGGACGCCCTGAATAAGTGTACTCTGATCAACTTCCAGCTACCATTTCCACTGGCATTTCAACATCTAGCACTGGCATGGATGTTTTTTATGATCAACGGCACATCAAGTCGATGCCCCCATTCCCTAGTTTACAAAGTGAAACCAAATCTTGGCCGAACAAGGTGCACCCACGTTCTAGCAACACAACAAATTAAATAAAAACCCGGGTTGGACAAAACACGCCACGGAATGCCAAAATGTTAACCGGTACTACCCCCTTCTTCTCAGCTTATTACTACTCCTTCCCACTCATGTTAGTTGACTTGTCGTATCTAGACAAATTTAAGTCAACTAATATGGGTCGGAGGGAGTAGTTTAATAGGCAACTATAAAAACTAAAAAAAATCTCAAGAGTTAAGCTCATATCTAGCACTAACTAATACATAAAACCAACAATTGGTCTTCTAAAACGCTTCCACTAATGTTAGAGATTGATATGTAGCCAATCCCTAATCATCTAAATCACAATGCTATTTCTACTAAGCCTAATAAACTAAAAAGGATGTGTTAGATCCCTAGAAACATACTAGGTGCAAATCTAGTCGGGTAGTCTCTTTCTTATAGATCATACTTACGTATGATTGTTGCTGGGACAGAGAGAGATATGAGAGGAGAGAGAGATGCAGTACGTTCTCCTTGGCTAGAGGAGCCTGTGGCGTTGGCTATGGCGATGCAGAGACGGCGGGTGTGGGTCGTCGTCGGCGAGGCTTCCCGTTACTACCACGCTCCCTAAATCGGTAGGGTTTGTTAGTGGGAAAAACGGCTTGCGGCAAACCTCGTATCCGCGAGCCGCTGACCCCACCTCTATATATAGTGAAGTGTAACAGGGGCTGCCAACCATGTAGGGTTGGGCGCCCCCAATAAGGACGCGGATCAAAGGGTCCGATGGGTCGTTGGGCCCACTCAGGAGGAGATCAATCTAACATTCTCCCCCTTAATCTCAACATATTCTTTTAATTATGTACTTTTCACTTTACTCGTTTTATCATCGATCAGTACATAGAGCATGTTTCATCGTCACGGCTCAATTACCGATAGAATCAGACAACTATAACATACCTCTTTGTTTTAAAATAAATTATATTCCTTTTCAGGCATTTTATTATTCAGGAATCATAGGCTTTCCGGTAAACCCATGCCGGCTAAGTATTCCTTAAACACATTGGGTGGTAAGCCTTTTCTAAACGGATCTGCAAGCATATCCTTTGTCCTTATATGATCGAGACTTATAGTTTGATCCTTAATTTTATCTTTCACAACATAGTACTTTATCTTAATTGGTTTGGGAGCATTACTCGACTTGTTGTTGTGAGTATAGAATATTGCAGGCTGGTTGTCGCAGTACATATTTAGTGATTTGTAAATACAATCTACCACTTTCAAGTCGGGTATAATTTTTTTAACCATATTTCCTGCCTCGTGGCCTCATAACATGCTATAAATTCTGCATATATTGTGAATGATGCAACCATTGACTGTTTGGAGCTTTTCCACGAAATATCCCCGCCTGCGAGAGTGAATATGTATCCTGATGTGGATTTTCTATCATCTCTGTCTCCCGCAAAATCTTCATCTGAATACCCTCTTATTTCTAGGGAGTTAGATCTCACTATCTTTATTCTTTTATCATGTTGATTTTTAACTTTAGCTTTGAATATCTTAAATTTATCCAACGCTTTTGATTTTTTTTATTGGATAAATATAATCATAACGGGAGTAGTCATATGTGAATATTATGAACGAGTCATAGTCATCCACACTTTTCACAGAAAACGGTCTATAAATATCAGTGTGAGTTATTTCTAGTGTTCATCTGCTTCGTTTTGCATCCTTTTTAATTTACTTTACATATTTTCATTTAACGCAATCTATGCATTGCTCTATGTCTGAGAACTCTAATGGAGGAATAATTTCATTTTTAACTAGTCGTTCTATTCTCCCACTCGGAATGTGCCCTAAACGATAGTGTCATAATTTCGACGAAGAATCATGAGTTTTCTTTCTTTTCTTTTGATCTTTCTGTGACACAGAAACATGTTCATTCACATTACACGCAGAATATTTTTTTACATAGGGATAACAAATAAATCTCATTATAAATGAAAGCAACACCCACACAATTATTATTAAACCATATGGCACACTCGCCATGTACAAAATGACATTTATAATGATCTTTGTTCAAACGTAAAACACTAATAAAGTTTCTATGTAATGAAATAACATAAAAACATCTTTAAGCGGGATCATGAATCCATCAACTAGCTCTAAGGAGATGCCGCTAACAACTTCAATGTCTGCTTGGACTACATTTGCAACTTGAATGCATCTTTCACTTCTTTGCGTAGTCCGCGTCGAATGGAATCTCTATAATGAATTTGCGGCATGAACAGTTTCCCCTGAGTCAATCCAGAAAGTAGATTTCAAAAATTGTGTATACAAGGATTCATTTACAAAATAAATAATGTTGTTACCATTCTTTACCATTATTGACTTTAGCCAAATAGAGCAATCTTTCTTGTAATACCCGGTCTTCTTGCAGTGGAGACATGTATTTTTGTCCACTAGGAAAGACCTTTGCTAATGTTGATGTTGCATGGGAGATTTTCCATGTGGCTTTGGAGGGGAGATTTGGTTGCTTTGATTGTAGTTTCTTTTCTTGTTATCTTTCACATAGTTCAGAGAACTACCATGTGAGGTTTTAATTCTATCCTCTTTTTGCACACACATGGCTATTGTATTTTCAATATCCACCACTCTGTATGCATGTTGTAGTTGATAAAAAAAAGTGCCAAACCTTTTTAGCAGTGAAGCCATAACCAGATGAACAAGGAGTGCAGACTTGAGCTCCAAATCAGCATCCATGTGCTTCAGCTTAGCTTTCATGTTGCTCATCCTAAGGATATGTCTCTTATGCCATGTCCACCACACATCTTTGAAGAGAAAACGAATTGTCTTTATCTTTTGAAGATACTCCTCTATGGAAGCACACTCTGCAATTGAGCCCGCAATAGCATACTCAATTGTATTCTTTATGAAAGCCATGCACTTTTTGTTGGCGGTCAGCTAATTTTTGTTCTCGAGAGTATATGTCATCTCCAATAGAGAATAATCAAGCTTCTTTTTATTCCAAGTAGCAGCATCGTATTTATCATCTCTTACGGATCTAGCGTGTCGACAACCCAGTCCATCTTAGCAAAGACGAAAGCCAATTGACCTTCTTTCTACGTTCAGTGTAGTTATCACCTCTGACGGTTGCAACGTCCTTGATGCATCCCATCAAGTAGTACCCTTCCGAAAACCACACTGAAGTGAGATCATAACAACAATTGCATACATTTCCTTTAATTCTAATTAAACTTGAAAGAGCACATTTAAACTATTCGCAGCGGAAAACATGAATAAAGTTCATGAAACATACTATTCATAAGTATTTTTGTTACCTTTCTATTTTATAAAACAAATGTATCGTTGGTTCAGTTTGTTTTGAATTCAAAATCTATACGAAAAAATGTCAAAATTAGACATAATTCATCAGAAAAATGCTTCTGTAATCATAAAACTGGGCGAAAATAGCCCACTGCCTCTTGTGTGCGCGTCGCCTACGGCCCGGTCGTGCCCTACGCCCCATGTGCGCGCGCTGTCCTACTACATGCACCACGCGCACCGCCGCTCCTGGCCCATCCCATGGCCTAGCATTTGGCCCACGGCTCGGCACCGCCCGCGCGCGCTCCCCGCATCTCCTGGCCGTCTGATGCATCATACGGTTGTCCGCGGTTCTCTCCCGAACAAAAGATGTTGCTCCGACCGCATCCTAACCCTAGCCACCATTTCTCTCTTTCCCTCTCGCGACTCTCTCGCCCGCAGGCGGTGGCGGAAAAAAATCCTCGGCTGGCGACGACGAGAGCAGCTCTGCCAGCATGAGGCCACGTCGAGCCACCCCCTTTATCTTTTCTGTATGTTTCTTTCCCCTACCCCTGAACCCCGCAGCACCACAGCGGTACAGAGAGGAGATGGAGGCAGTGTGGCGGCGCCCCTGTCCCCCTTGCCGGCGTGCACGTCAAGTGGCCCAACGGCGGCGCCCTTTGTTGGCGTACGCATGGCGATGGCCGGTGGTAGGCAGAAGCTATTCTTTTTCGTGTGTTGATTAACAAGGTGTAAGGTATTGTTAGAACTAGGGTAGGGTTTGACTGTTTCCTATTTTCGATTCTAGATAGGATTTCTTTTGTTTTTCTTTCTACCCGAGGTATATCTACAACCCTAGGAAGCTTTGATACCATTGTTAGATCCCTAGGAACATACTAGGTGCAAATCTAGTCGGATAGTCTCTCTTATAGATCATACTTTCATCTGATTGTTGTTGGGGACAAAGAGAGATATGAGAGGAGAGATAGAGAGGCAGTACCTTCTCCTTGGCTAGAGGATCCCGTGGCGTTGGGCATGGCGATGCAGAGACGGTGAGTGCGGGTCATCGACGAGGCTTCCCGTTACTAATACACTCCCTAGATCGGTAGGGTTTATCGGTGGAGAAAACGGCTTGCGGCGAACTTCGTATCACGAGCCACCGTCCCCCACCTATTTAGATAGCGCAGTGCAATAGGGGCCCACCAACCATGTAGGGTTAGGTGCCCCTGATTTGGGCACGTATCAAAGGGCCCAATGGGCCCACTCGAGAGGAGATCAATCTAACATGAGGGAGTAGAATTCTAAACCGAACAACCATTTTATCACTCCATGGATCTGGTGGAACAGTTCAAGTTCTAATAACATCTCCACCGTAGTCTACCAAACCATGTTCAGTAACAAGTCGGACAAAGCCTTTGTGGGTGTTGATTCATAGTGTCGGTCATGTGGGGAGAGTCTGCCCATACCGGCAGCACCTCAAAATGGAACCCAAAATAATTTTTGGCCTAAATAAAATGCAAGCTATAGAGAATTCATATAGAACATTCAAATACAAAGTTTAGAAAAAATTATTATGGTAATTCAAACATAATTGTAAAGTAGTTTGCACAATAATTTAAACAAATAAAAATTCGGATTTCTTAAGCATTGTGACCTTTGAGCGCCCTCAAATGCGCCACTAGGTCCTCTTGAAGTTGACGAAGAACAATTTCGTCACAAATTTCTTGATGCATGGTGAGAAAAGCACTGAAGTTGGCTTGCACCTCATAATCAACATCGGCAAGAGCGCTCTCGTGCTCAAACAGTTGATCATGAACCACTGGAGCATTGTGTTTATTCTAGATGATCATATTATGCATGATCACACGAGCATTTATCACTTCCCACATATGAGATGTCGACCAAGTAAGAGCAGGGTACCTGATGATAGAAAAACGAACTTGGAGCACACCAAATGCAACTCAACATCCTTCCTACAACTCTCCTAGTACTTTGAAAACCAAGCTCTTGCATCAGTATGAGAGTCGGGGATTGTCTTCACAAATGTCATCCATTTTTGGATAAATATCGTAGACAAGGTAGTACCCTTTGGTATATGGTCTGCCATTGATGGCCTTCGGCAAGTCTGCCGAACTCCATAGAGCGCTACAACATGTTGATTTCATTGTGAGATCTAGCCATGCCAAAGAAGATGTGTCAAATACACATGCTATATCTTTGAAAACTTCAAGTATCACATTGCACTCTCTGGTATTCCCTTTGTACATTCCTATCCAAGCAAACAGACAATTCTTCCATCCCTAATGCATCTATTCAATTCTAGCAACCATCTCGAAAAATCCTCTCGTTGTATTTTGTGTTAGGGTCTGAGATATATCTTATTAATTTGGTATTCTTAGATAGGTTGGTCCAAACACTAAACAACCTCTAGACAAAACATGTAAACACTCTCAAAGTTTGTGGACTCAAACATGTAAAAACATTCATTTCCAACACGAAAAACATGAAGTTCCAATTTTTCTTGTTGTACGCTTTTTAGAAATCGAGTTTAAAAAGAACTCTAGATTTCTTCTTAGTGTGAAGGTAATGCATTCTTTAGTGCAAAATGAAATCACTATCTTATATAAATCTCCCTTTTATAAAAGTGATTGAATTTTTGAAACCACCTCATCAACAACTAATCCATGATTCATTACTTTGGTACAAAATTTGAATGAAACACTTAATAGACAAATCTGCCTAAACATATGGATTCTATCTACACCCATCCTTTTTGGGAATAGGATAATGGTACTGATGACCCACAAGTATAGGGGATCACAACAGTCTTCGAGGGTAGTATTACTTAATTTATTGATTCGACACAAGGGAAGACAGAGAATACTTGCAAGCCTTAATAACTGAGTTTTCAATTCAGCTGCACCTGAAAATAGTTCTTGCTCACAGTAGTTTATCAGTAGCAACGGTTTTGTAGTAGCAACAACAAAGAAACAACAACAGTAAAACAAGAGCAATAGTAAGAGTAGTAGCAAACAATAGGATATGAGTGCGGTAGACATAGGGATGGATAGACGGGCGCATGGACGACACTAAACATGTAAATTCAATATCTAGGGCAATTGCAGGTAAATAAGATAAATCATCCTAGTACTAAACAATCATAGGCATGTGTTTCATATATAGTCGTGCGTCCTTACAATAAGAACTTGCACAACATCTTTTGTCCTGCCAGCCCATTACAGCGGGGCCTCAAGGGAACTACTGACAATTAAGGTGTTCCTTTTAATAGAGCACCCGAGCAAAGCATTAACACTCGTGAACACATGCGATCCTCACATCACAGTCATCCCCTTCGGTTGTCCCAATTTATGTCACTTCGGGGTCTTTGAAACTGGATAATGATATATATACACAACTTGCAGATAAGATCACAAACAATACTATCATAATGATTCAATAATAAGTTTAGATCTGAGATCATGGCACTCAGGCCCTAGTGATAAGCATTAAGTACAACAAGTTGCAACAAACTAAATAACACTAATAGAGATACTAGGCATCATGCCCTAACAATTTTATTTGATTACATGATAGAACTCATCCAATCCCTATCATCCCCATAGCCTACAGTGGGGGATTACTCACTCATGGATGAGGAAAACATGGATGTTTGATGGAGAGACGTTGTTGATGATGATGACGATGATCCTCTCCAAATTCTCTGTCCTAGCAGGGTGCCAGAACGGAGTTTCTGGTTCCGAATCGCGGTTTCTGGTGGTAACGGCGCAGCGAAACTCTTTCTGGAAAAACGTCGCCCCCTCCCCTGAGTTTTTAGGTCAAGAGGCAACTTATATGCAAAGAGGGAGGCCGAGGGGTGCCTGGGGCGTCCACACCCCCTCTAGACGCGACCAGGCTTGCCCGCGTGGCTAGGGGGTGTGCCCCCCCGGGCCCCACTCCGTCTCGTATTCTGGCTCCGCGAGTCTTCTGGCGAAATAGGATTTTTGGCATATTTTCCGGAATTTTTCCTGATAGTTGATTTTCTGCAAAAAAACTAGACACCAAGGTAATTCTGCTGAAAACAACGTCGGTCCGTGTTAGTTGTATCTAAATCACACAAGTTTAGAGGAGAAACAATAGCAAATATGTTCAGAAAAGTAGATACGTTTTGGACGTATCAGGTATCTTAAGTCTAGAGATATAATATTTTTGACATCAAACAGTGAATACAACTTTGGAAATAAGGTCTTGGAATTTTCGATAAAAATCGATAGAAAAACTATACGGGGAAAACATTTTATTAACTTTCATAGAGAAAACTTTTCTTTGATTTCCTCCATAGTAAACATGTCAACTAACTTTCCTTTCTATTCTTGAGAAAGGACAAAGTCAATGGGACAAGACAAAGAGACGGATAAAAGGTCAACCTATCCAAATAAACTTTTAGAAAAGTTAATGGTTGTTTGAACCAATGTAGGAAAATCGGATTGCGTGCGTGCGCGCGCGTGTGTGCGTGCGTGCGTGTGCGTGTGCGTGTGCGTGTGTGCGTGTTGAGTTCATCATGTTTTCCCTCGACCCAAATCCTTAAGGATGGGTCAATCCTCAAGGAACCCGCAACTCTTTGTTGCCAAATGGTCTATGCAACTTTTCCCTTTAAAAAGTCCACCCAAACTTTATAAACAACACTCTTAAGATCCTCTCTACTAAACAAGCATAATTGAAAATAAAATTGTTTCATAGGCACCGATCTGTTGTCTCCAGTATCTATAACTAGAGCTATGTGATTAGAAACCCCTCTAACCAGGGTTTTGACCGTAACTAAAGGAAATTGTTGTTTCTAAGCAGGGTTAACAAGAACTACTTCATCCGTCCAGAAATAACTGACTTGGATTTGTCTAAATTCGAATGTATCTATATAATAAAATGTGTCTATATACATTTAAATCAGTTATTTCTGGACTGAGGGAGTATATCTTTTCAAAGAGTGAGTCATGTTGATTATTTGACTAAGTGAAACTTCTTCAAGCAAAATCTAAAACAAGCAAAAAAAATTACTGCTTTCATTGAGAGTTGAACTCAAGACCTCCCGCTTACTAAACGGGTGCTCTAACCAACTGAGCTATGAAAGCAAAGATGCTGCAATTATTGGAATCAGACTCCTACACCAGCAAACCATGAACTGGTTACTGAAAACCCGCGAAGGATTATGTGTTGCTGCTTCTACTGGCGGTGCCTGTCGAGGAGCTGCTGCACCCTGAGCTCTAGCTCCCGGATCCTCGGCGCCCACTCGCGCCTTATCTCTATCGGCCTCATCTCCCCCACAATCTCCACGGTCTTGGGGCCGCTGCCTCCGCCGCCAACCTTCTGCTGCCGCCGCGCCGCAGGCCGCGCGCCCGCGTTCTTCCTGGTCTTCTTCTTGGCCTCCATCTTCGCCGCGGCCGCCCGCTGCAGCGCCCGCAGCACGTCGGACCCGCGCAGCTGCCCCGCGGGCGACTCCGTCGAGGCGACGGGCCGTCGCCTCCCGGACGGCTCCTCTGGCTCGACTGGCTCTTCCTCGTCCCACGGATCACCGAAGAAGCTCTCGTCGACGGCGTCCTCGTCGCCGCTGCCGCCGCCGCCTTCGTCGTCCCACGAACGGTCGCGGCGGGCGCCTCCGCGGCGTGGCCTGGCCGACACGGCGGTGAGCGCCGCCGCGCGGCGACGGGACGGGACGGCGGCGAATGGTCGCGGGTGGACGGAGAGCACGCAGCGTGCGGTGGAGAACATCGCGCATCGATGGACACTGGTGGCGCTCTGCATTATCTGCATACCTCCGAGTCTCCTAACGATATGGCGCGCACCTTGACTATAAACAGAACACCTGACTGAACATTTTCATTTGCAGCTGCTCCACAACTCCAGTGAGTGGCATCCAGTCTCTAGAGTCCATCCATATTCAGGTTCCAGCTTTGCCCATCCATGCGTGGCATTCCTCCTGGTTTTGTAGCACAGAGCAAAGCTAGTGTCATCGGCTTTTCAGCCGTCTGTCTGCATCGACCGAAGCAGAGTCCAAAGACACCAATCTTTTATCTACTAAACCAAACTCAGTTTGCAATGATGACAAACAAATCATGCTTAAACCACCGAGAGATACATTTCATTACCTACACATTCTACAGGATTCAGCAAAATTCTGTGGATAAAGACATTTGCACGCAAGAGCAGAACACGGTGGCTACGAGGAGGAGGAGCTGCTCATAGGCACGGACTCGTAGAGCTTGGCGAAGTAGAACTGGGTGGAGATGAAGCCCCGGTTCTTGACGCGCCAGCCGGCGGAGCGGAGCGCCTCCTCGATGTCCTTCTCCGAGTGGAGGTACGCGCGCGTGGCCTTGGACGGGCCCGGGAACAGCTCGCCGACGCGCTTCAGGAGGTCGAAGAAGAGCGTCTTGGGCGCGAAGCTGATGACGAGCCGCTTCTCGGCGAGCGAGGCCAGGTGCCGGATCATCTTCTGCGCCTCCTCCCGCGGGTAGTGGATGAGCACGTCCAGGCACACCACGATGTCGTAGCTGCCGTCCAGGCTCTCCAGGTCCCTCACCTCGAACTGCGGCATGCGGAAGTCAGGCGAAGACGCCGCGGCAAGCGCCGCCTGCCGCTGGGCCTCCGAGACCATGGCGGCGGAGATGTCAGAGGCGAGCACCGAGGCGCCGGCGGACGCGAGCGGGATGGAGAGGGAACCCGTGCCGCAGCCGGCGTCGCAGACCGTGGCGCCGGCCAGCGGCACGTCGGGGGCGTCGCGCAGCATGGCGAGCGTGGCGGCGACCGTCTGCGCGTGGCCCTCGCGGATGTCCAGCTGCACGCGGTTCACGTCGTCCGTGGCCGACCCGTAGATCTTGCGCCACCGCTCGAAGCCCGTGGAGTTGAAGTAGGCGCGCACCGCCTCCTTGTCCCCTCCGCCCACCGCCTCCGCCTGCGCCTTGCGCCGGCGCTCGGGGTCGGAAAGGGATACAGCAGCCGCCAGAGCGGCGGCAGCGGCTGCCGCGGCGGGCAGGGAGAGCGCAGGGAGGTCCGCTACCTGGGGCAGAGCCGAGGCGACGGTGAGAGGCTTGCGCTGCTGGTGAATGCGGAACTGGGAATGAGCATGCGCGAGCTGAGGAAGTGAAGGCGTCGGGGAGTGGAGGCGGGAGAGAGGTGCGGTGGAGATGGCGGCGCGCGCCATCGTCGGAGTGAGGAGGAGTAGCTGATTCTTCTTCGGCGAGTGGTTCGCGGGTGTTGGAGTTGGGGATTTCGGGGATAGGGTTTTTGTGGATAGCCCCTAAGATAAGTTGCTATCTAGCATGATGTGCCTGCTGGCTCTGCAGAGAAGGCCATATTTAGATGGTAGGATTATCTCAGGGTGGTAAACGCGAATTCAGTTCCAAGTGGACCTACTTTTAGACGGGCTACGCCATGCTAGGCCGATACTGCTACTCCCGTAACAGGATCCAGTTTCTAGCTTTTTTTTTTGAGCTTCAGTTTGTAGCTTGTGGGACTGTCAATTGTGAAAGGCCCAGAGTCCAGGCCTATATGCATACGTGCATATGTATTGAGCACTGTCCGGCCCATATAGAAAATTAGATATCAGGGCCCACTTGCGTTTTAGTGACTAAGGAGTCATTTATATCTCTTAATATAAAACCCTAAAAAAACCTATATATCTCAATATCATCTAAGTTGTCTATCTTAACATGCAACATATCCACATCACCAAGTGACCACAACCGTACAATTCTCATCTTCATCCGTCCAATATGTTTTCCAACTCAATAACTCATCTATCTCAGCGGGAAAAAAGTGACTATACCGTGCCATAGTGCTCTATTCTTCACAATATCCTTCAATAGTTTTATTGTCAATTAATTCAAGCAGTGAGAGGCATCTTCTCTACGTTCAACTATTACTGTAGTTGGCAGGGTAAATTTTATCTGTGATGTTGTGTCTGTCTTTCACGTCCCCTGACTTTCCATCTCGAGCCTTCACATTTCATCTATCCTCTCTAGAGAGCACTACCACACATCCGTGCAACCAACACTAGCCAGTTCCTTCCTCCTCAATACTCGTGAGATGCCATGGCTGCGAAAAATCGTAAGAGCAAGCGCCACCTCCCAATCGAGCTACGCCACTACAAGTTCGCCCTACACCACGAGGCAGAGTAGGGTCTACCTGATCCACAGTGCATTTTCTTTGTTGTTGCGATCTTCATATCTTGTGATTGTGCACAATCATTTTTCTTTCTTTTAAATTTAGGTTTCAGATTTAGACGCTTCTAGTTCAAGACATGAAAGATAATATTTGCCCTCCAGCGCTCATACACACAAAGAATTAGATTATGTCATAAGTCTCCAACCTTGCTTTCTAAGCAATGCTTGATTAAAAAGTTGGATACCTCAGAACCCTATCCCAACAACAGAGTTTTGGATTGCCATATCACTCCACTTCTTCCAGTGCATTTGGTATCATCTCCTCTCCACCAAAATTTTGCTAAATTTTGCTATAATATTCATAATTTTCTTGCAGATCTTTTTAGACAAATAAACGAAAACAGCTCATAGAGTATGTTGGAATGGCTTGACACACTAATGTCACCAGCACCTCACAAGCTGTATCACTCATATTTTTAGCTGCATAGTCATTCACCAGTTTCTTCAATCTAGCAACAATATGCTTAAAGTGTTCATCTATAGATCGATCCAATGTTGTGGGTAACCCCAAGTACTTCTCTACCAGGGACTCCCCATCGATTCCAGAGAGGGTAGGAACCGCTTGTTTCATCTCCTCGGTACAATTAGCACTAGAAAATCTGTAAATTTTGATCTATTTACTAGCTGACTCAGTCCAACTCTAGAGTGTTCAAAAATATTCTACAATCTAGTTGTGCCACTAGCAAGCGCATGTGTAAACACTAGACAAATCATCCGCAAATAGTAAATATGATAACTAAGAGGCATGAACCCCACTCTAATACCACGAGAGAGGTACTAGGTACCAAATATTTGAGGTAACAACTTAGACCCTCTGCACAGAAAAAAGGAAAAGATAAGGGGACCGTACATCGTAATGGTCTTGAAATTTTTATCGGAATTGCAAAATGGACGAAGGCTAAAAGATAAAATTCTGTTATTTGTACGTTCGCTATATCCACAACGAGTCATCCCACATGAGCAAGATGACTTTGCAAGAAGATTGCATGCTTGTATCCACATATGCATAGAATTGTGACCCTCCTCTTGAAGTCCCAGTGTCAAGGTGGCTTATCTTAAGAAGGTGAAGGCATATGCGGTGCGGGTATTATAGCTTTAGTGGAAACAACGTAATTATTCCCCCAAAACCACTAATGATCCGTCTATTTGCAGTAGAGTGATAGCTCTAGTCGGGCCTTCATGTTCTCTGTTCTATAGGGTTTACCTATATATCGCAATTTCCCTTGCACTATTTATGTACATTTTCGCTTATAAAGGAGAAAATTCACCAACAAGAACATATCGCAAACATTGCCGTCATTCTAGAAAAGGAGCTGAAGATATCTCCGACTTTCGGCATATAAGCCTCATCCATGCAATTCAAAGCTCATAAAAATGATGACAACTTGTTTATCTCCTCACATGTGCATGCTCGGGTGCTTTATTTAGGGTGCTTTATCATCGGGATTTTTGGGGATCCTATTATGCATGGTCGAGGGCTTCAACAAGGGAACCTTTTCTCCCCTCCTCTTCTTCATGGATATTGATCCTCTCCATCATATACTTCGTAAGGTCACAAAACAGGGGCATCTTCACAAACTTCGCGGGAGGGTTACCCCAATTTGCACCTATCTTTATGCGGATGATATCACCATTTTTATGACACCAAACAAGCAAGACGTTGACTACTTGGCCTCCACAATGGAAAGTTTTGGCAATGTAATCGGACCCTGTCACTAATTTTAAAAAAAAGTCATGTGCCTCCAATTAGGTGTGACATATTAAACTTGATGATATCCTCCAAGGCTTTCCCGCAAATCATGCCAACTTCCCAACGAAATACCTTGGCATTCCTTTGTCGGTAACGCGAGTCAAGAGAATTCACTTCCAACCGTTATAGTACAAAGTGACTGCCAAGCTTGTCCCATGGATTGGGAAACACGTAAGTCTGGCCGGTTGCCCTACCCTTGTGAAGGTAGTGCTTAATAGCAACATTATGTACTTAATCACCATGCTTAAGATCCCTATGGAAGTGCTCATGAAGATTGATAGCTTGCGGATATCTTTGGGCGGATTGTGGCAAGGTCACTGGAGAAAAATGCAAACTAAATTGGGATTTAGTATGCAAACCAAAATAAAGAGGAGGACTAGGGATCCTAAACCTATTAAAATTTGTCTCTGAGCTTTGCGTAAGGTGGCTTTGGAACGAGTGGAACGAAGAGACCAAGCCAAGGGTTGGACTTGGAAGCACATGCAACACACAAGACCTTATTAGCCTCTTTGCGGCGGCACAATTGTGAGTTTGGCAATGGGAAAAGGCTCTCTTTTGGGAGACCTCGTGGCTTGAGGGCATGCGGCCAAAATATATTGCACCATGAATTTCTGACATCTCTAAGAAGGAAAAGATTTTGGTTGCAAAGGCCTTAGAGAATGATTATTGGATCTCACAAATTAATTTTCAAGGCGGTATATCCACACAACACATCACCCAATTTGTCAAGCTCTGTGAGATGTTTGCCAATGTTCATTTGGACGATGACACCAAGGACTCGATTAAATGGAAGCTCACAAATGATGGTTGCTCTTCGACGAGAACGGCATACAAGATGCAATTCTTGGGGCTCACTTCCTCTCCTTTGCACTCCTTGGTTTAGAAAGGCTTGGGCGCATTGGCGGACCATAATGCAAGCCAAAAGGGCCATGCCCCCCCCCCCCCCCCAACTCAGCTAAAATTTACATAATACTACTTAGTATTTATCATTTTTAACCATACAAATCACAAACTATTTCATGTTGGCCCCCTCAACTATTGGGCAATCTCTTTTAGCCCCTCCTATAATTTTGGTCAAGGTCCGCCACTACTTGGGCGTCTCCCAAGACCAAGTTTTTTGCTTGGTTAACTAGAGTTTGGACGGAGATAGACTTGAGAAAAGAGGATGGAAAATTTGTAAGCTATGTAAGCCATGCAACCAAGTGCAAGAATCGGTGGCGCATCTTCTCTTCCAATGTCGCTACACCATTCGTGTTTGGTGAAACTTGAAGGATTAGATAGGTCCCCGTCATAATGGTGTTGAGCCACAAGATTAGCATGAGATGGTCATCATCAAAGAGTGGTGTATGGAGGTGATCCACAAGGAGGGGGCCCCGAAAAGCCATGGCTTCGCTACGTATGTTGGTCTCATGAAAATCTGGAAAGAGCTCAATGCAAGAGTTTTCCAAAACTACTCAATGACCTCCATGATGAGAAATTCCAAGATAAAAGAGGAGATGGCGATTTGGAGCCTTGCCGAGGCAAAATTGTTCAGTGGTATAATGTCGCGAGAGCAATTCATTTTGGAAACTTGGCCAACCTTTGTGGACCGTAAAACCTCTAAATTCTTCTTCTCTAGTATTAATGAAATGGAAAATCTTTTGCCATGTTTCAAAAAAATAAAATCTGAAGGAGATATCATCATGGAGTGAGAGCTGTAGTGGGGCCTTCATATTCTCGGTTTCTGTGGGCTTGACTATTGAGACCATCCATTTATTCTCGCACTGTTTCTATACATTTTCAGTTATCTGAAGGAGATATCCTCCTATAATGCTATTCACGAAAAAGAACTTATCTGAAGGAGATGCATATGCAGTGATAACCTGTCCAGACTTTGAAGTTCAGAAGCCATCCTCTACAGGGCTCGCAGCATGAAATAAACGGGGAATGATCAGTTGGCACAAGCTGGGAATATCGCTCCTTCTATGAAAAGACAGTGTAATTACTGAGCCGGAGGATCATATCCGTACGTACCGGAAGATGCAACATCACAGGATGGAAATTAAAAGACAGCACATCGGGAGAGGCAGACACTGACAGACATAGCCGGCGGCGATCAATGGGGGACTCTGCTAGTCTATTGCGCTCTATTCAGAAATAAATTCGAGCAGTGCCGATTCGAGCAGCTCGATCGGGGGCCTGCAACAACGCACAGGCCATGTTCATGTGTGTGCAGGAAGGAGAAGCATCCATATCTGAGAGAGGAACCAACAACTTGGGAAGCTTAATCAATTCTGTCCATATATATAAGACTATTATATTACAGTTGTGGGGAGCTGTTGCTGCTGAGGACAGTTTGGCCCAATAATCAAGCAATTAATAATAATACACTTTATCATGATTAATAATTAATTAATTACGAGGGGGAGAAAAGAGAAAAGAAAAAAAAAGAAAAGATACAACTGTATGGAGAGTATTTATAGTCCTTGGAGAGGATAAGGCGGCAGAGCTGCGTACTCATCCTCCTGCTACTAGCAGCCAGCTGCACACACATCTGTTGTGGCAGCATGCAGCCTTGCAGGGTAACCGTTATTGCCTTCTTTCTCACGGCCGGCCGGGCCATCATCAATCCCTTCCTTCCCCACTCTTAATTCTGTGCACTGTTGGTGACCATGGATCGCTGTAGCAAGAGTAGCTGGATACACACTACTACTAGTACTACTAGAAGAGCTTCAGATGCTAGTCCTGGGATGCGGCGGTCCAGATGGCCTCGAGCTCTGCGGCGAAGAGCTTCTCCTGTCCGACGACGATGGTGATGTGGTCCTTGTTGTCGTAGACGGTGACGCGTGCGCGGGGCACCCTGGCGCCGACGGCGAGCGTGCACTCGACGGGGAGCAGCTCGTCGTCGCGGCCGTGGAAGAGGGCCACCTTGCAGGAGAGCTGGTCGGAGACGACGTCCAGGTAGCTGCCCATCCTGCTGGCGCTGAGGCACATGATGTTGTGCAGGGTGTGCCAGGCCGCGTTGTGGGTGTGGCACATGAAGGCCTCGATCAGGAACGTCCGCATCCTGCAAGGGGCAAATCCATACATGCCATTCATTCATTTACTCACTCCAACGAACGAACGCCCGCCATTCACTGAAACATACTTGTATACTACGCGTATGCATGTGCCGGCGGGAAAGAGTAGGCTACAGTACCACTAGTAATAGAAACGAGGAGAAATCATCGCTGCCATGCAAGTAGGAGGAGGAGTATGACCGATATCGTGCATGTGTACTTGCGACGATCCAGTAATAAACATTTGCAGCTTCGAACCAAGCTTAACTCTACTGTAGCTAGATCTCAGCCATTCATGCATGCATATGGGGAAGCATATGGAAGAGAGATGCTCCTCATTTATGGCCGCCAAAACTGCACTGGCCACCCCCACTGGGCATCCTAGCTTTCAGGTTAACCAATTCTTCTACTAGTACTGTAGTAGTAGTACAGTGCACTGTCGTCGTAGGAGAAGTGTATATATTTCAGTCAGTGTTGGTAGTAAGCTGCAGGCTGGCTAGGACAGTTGGCTACGGTGCCAACAATGTGCCATACTGCCGTGCGAGGTTCCTAGCAGCTACAGCTCGTCGACACGGCGAGCAATTGGTATACTCGAGGACTTGGTTTGGTACTAGCTTGCACGCTATTATCCCCGCAAAAAAAAAAGCGAGCACGCTATTAATCCGCCAAAATTAATCTGGGACCCCAGCCCGGCCGGCTGGCCGTATGCAGCAGTACTACAAGTACTGTTCATCTCATCATCTCTGGATAGACAAATGGAAAGGGAAGAGGAAGGCTTTCGTGCCAAGATAGGTGTGGTCTGGTCGATCATGTTAGGTCCACACTCCACAGAGATCGGTCGAACCAGAACGGAAACCAATTTATGGCATGGCACGTAGTAGTACAAGCTTAGGACGCGGGCGGCATGCACGTACGTACGGGGGCTTTGTACTGTACCACTAGCTAGCTATATCAAGCTAGCTAGCTACTCATGATGCACCGTCCAAGAGACGACACGTCTCCCCCTAAGCGCACATGCACGCACAAGTTGCGCAACGAACACGTACCCCGTTGCACGTATACGGACCGAATCTACGGTGCAAACTGCGCCTAGCGTATATGGACATGCCTATATGTACACAAGTCGCGTACGTACGTGCGGAGACATGGCAAAAACCCGTGGCCCCCCAACGCCGTACTAGCGAGACTATTAGGCCCAGTTATTTTAGGGGCTTCTCCAAGAAGTCGCCCTCTCCCAGCTTTTTGGGGAAGACGGTCTAAAAAAATTGAATGCTTTCAAAATAGTTAAGGTTAAACAAATTTGAAAGCCTCGTAAATTTTTTGCTTTCCCAGAAAGCTGGGATAGGGCAACTTCTTGGAGAAGCCACCAAAAGAACTGGGCCTTAGTGATAGTGGAAGGTTTAAAACATTATTATTTTGTTAATAATAATAAGAAGAAGATAATTTTGTCTCAACTAAAAGGAAAGAGAATTTTTTTTCTCATCTATAAAAGAAAGAGTGGAGAGGAAGCGAGAGGACGCATGTATATATCGACGGTGGCATGACCATCATCAACAAGTGTACGTTAAGACAAGGGCTGTGTCTGTGTGTTGTACCGGCCGAAGACTTTGGCGTCCCGTTCCGTGGCGAATAATTGTGGGTCGTAGCGGCTGCTGGGGCCCGGCGGGGTGCATGCGCCACCGTTTATGGCGAGGGTGGTGAGCCACCGCCGATCTAGGCCGCGCCTGCGCGCAGGGCTGTCGTGCCCGAAATACTCGACGTGTACGTACGTGGTAGTACGCGCACCGGCCCACCCACCACGGCGTACCGCGCGCGCGGTTAGTTATTAGTAACACTTTTCTTTGCTCCATGGGGCGGCGCCGGCCGCCGGGTGGACGGCCGGACGCTCGCCGCATCGGGCAAAATCCCACGACCGGAAGGACAGACGGCCGGTGGACCAACTAGCAATATTGGTCCGATAGCTAGCACTACGACCAAGCGATCGATCCGAGTGACATTTCTGAAGACAGAGAGCCGCCATAGTTTGGTTAATACAGGCAGTGATGATGGGATCGGTGATACTACTTATGTAATTATGGGTTGGATTAGTTAGTCGATCGTCGTGGGTGTTAATTCCCGACGGACAAATGCGGCGTGCGTCGACCTCAGGACGTCCACACCGGCACTAGTACTAGTAACACTGTTGTCACCGAACAACATTAGACGGCGATCATTTAAGGGAAGCCGCGATCGACAGCGGTCGCTCGCTCGCTATTGAGCGCGAACCAATACCGCCGTCCCTCCTTGTTTCTCGCTTACCGCTGATAGCTCTACCGCTTTGTGACTACTGCTCCCTCTATCCGGAAAACATGTCTAGATATATCTAAAGCTAGACAAATCCAAATCACTTATCTACCGACAATAATGGAAGTAGTACTAATTTTCCTCCATAGACGTACGTATCCTTTTTCCCAAACGTTTCACGAGCAGGTACACTGAAGAAGTGTTGCAAAAAAGCCGTAGTGTAGCTAGCAGGAGGGGAGAAGAAGGCAACTCAAGAAGTGGCTGTCTGTCACTACGCTGTTGTGGCGCCATCATCAATGTAAAACGACGACAGCTGTTGTGGCCGGCGCTCGTCTGCCGTCTCAGACCGCATTGAACGCGCGCACCAATCTGTTTTCAAAACAAACCTATCTACTCAAGATCGATAAGATCACGAGGAGGATCTTCATCGACCGTTGTTAGTTCAACTTAGCTTGTAGTATCTCCGTTCTGCTCTACTACTTTGCGACTCGTGTGTGGCGGGGACAAGGGGAACAGGTCGTCAGGTGGTTGGGAAAAACAGATATGGAGAACTCAAAAGAAAAAGGGGAAATTTACTGGTGACACGAGGAGAGGAGGCGCACGCACGCACGCATGCGTGCGTCTGTGGTCGAAGTAGGGGGTTGGCTTACCTGTTTCTGGTGAAGAGCCTGAAGAGGCGGTCCCACACCCGGTGGTGCCTGCAGATGGTGAGGCAGATGGTCCGGCTCACGTGCTCGTACCAGCACGCCATCGACGCCCCGAACGCGATCGGCGGCCACACCCGCCGCGGCGCCACGCGACGCATCACGTACTGCGTCGCCGCGCCGGCCTCCGACTCCGGCACCGGGAAGTACGGCTGTCACAAGCGCACGGGTGAGTGATTGAGTGATTTCGTCAGCGCAGGCAGGCTCGCGATTCACGTGATCGTGCACGGGCCAAGTGGCCGAGAAAAGTACACTACTACTACTACTCCGGAGGAGTGACACTCTATTAATGGAAGAAGGAGATGAGGTTCGGCGATTGAATGCATGGGAAGCGTATGCGCAGATGGTGGGCACGGCACTGGCACTGGGCACTTACGGGCGCGAGGAGCGTGAGGGACTTGACGGCGTCGGGGTACTTGACGGCGAGCGCCAGGGCGAGCACGGAGCCGAGGGAGTGCGCAACCACGTGGAAGGACCGGAGCCGGTACCGCTGCAGCACGGACCGCTCGATCATCTCCAGGTGCTCCCGCAGAGTGTACAGCGAGTCCGCCGGCTTCGGGCTCCGCCCGAACCCCAGCAGGTCCACCGCGAACATCCGGTACTTGCCGCGCGCCGCAGGGCTGAACGCCGGGAACACCGTCTCCGTCCAGAAAACCGACGACGAGATGAACCCGTGGATGAACACCACAGCCTCCGTCGTCTCCGTGGAGCTGGGGCTCGGAGGCGGGGCCTGGACGTGCACGTACAGGTGCGAGGACCGGGCGCCCGTGCTCCAGGAGTGGCAGTGCTTGCAGTCGCAGTCGGACCAGCACGGCGCCTGCCGCGGCGGCCGCGGCGCGCGGTCCATCTTGCCGCGGATCAGCTCCGCGATGGCGGGGCTCACGGTCAGCGCCGGCGCCGAGGGGCCGGACTTCCTCGTGGCGTCCGACAGCAGCGACGCCCGCACGTACAGCGTGTCGGAAACGTCCTCCAGCTGCATCTTGTTGGCCGACGACGACGACAGCCGCACCACCTTCGGCCCCGCCGCCGCCCGAGGAGGCACGAACAGCGTCCCCGCCGCGCTCCCCCGGCCGCCGCCTCCGCCCGAGCCGTCCTCGCGCGCCGCCGCGGAGCAGTAGCACGGCTTCCACTCCGCCTCCACGGCGTAGTCCACCACCTTGTACACCACGCACAGCACCATGTCCAGCACGTCCAGGAACGAGAACACCACGAAGCTCACCGCGCAGTTCAGCGCGCCACCGGCCACCGCCAGCAGCGCCCACACCGACGCCCTGCTGAGCGCCCACTCCCCGGCCCTGCCGCCGGCCGCGCCCATGGCCGCCGCCGCCTTCTCCTGCCACACGCACGTGGCAATGTGCATTGCTGGGCGTCCGGCTCCTCGACCGGCCGATCGATCGCCGCCCTGCACGCACCCGATAGACCGGAGGCGCCGCGCCGGCCGCTCGCAGCTGGCACTGGCAGGCAGGGTGGGTGCGCTACTGGTAGAAGCAGGAGCAGAGGGGAGTGAGCTTTTTGTAAGAGTAAACGAGCAGAGCGTCGACGGGTGTGGCTTTACAAAACAAACTGCATTTAAGCGCGGTGGGGAGGCGGGTGAGGAGAAATAATATTTTTTTTGGTGGGCGTTTTGGCCACGGGTTTGGTTGGGTTAAATAGAGTGTGGGCTTGAGCAAAGCTCAATCGGGAGGATGATGAAGAAGGGAGGCGCCACCGCTTGTTGTCGCCGGTGGTACTGATTGCTGAAAGCTACGGATCGTTTCCATCCCGGCAATTATAATCGAGTTTCGTTTCATGGGGAAGGAGTTTACAGTTACTACTGTTGATGGTGGACAATACTACTGTACCTTCCGTGAAACTGCATTTATTACTTCGCTCTGGCTAGCTTAGCAGCCGTCGGGGAGCAACGAATTGTTCAAACTTGGATCGTGGGCCCCGAAATCATGGAGGGAAATTCTGCTATTTCAACGGAAGCGTCTAACAAAATGACATTGTCATATCAATCTCGAAAAAAATATAACGTTGTCGTATCTTAGGCCGCACACTCTTGAAATAATGCCATCAAGACATCACAATGTCAAAAGATGGAATCGAAGAACGAGACTAGAAGTACACAATCCCTCACCTTTTTGCTATAGGACAACTTTTTTTTCATGAAAAGGGGAATGACCCTGCAAGGCCTAGATGTTGGGTGAAGGTGAATCAAGTGGAAAAGAAAGAAACGGACTCTAGGAGGAGGAGACGGCGATGGCTTTGGAGAAACCCATCTAGGGTTTTGTTCCCCTCGCCGGTGACGCCGCCGGTCCGCTCCGTCTTCGTTGGCCTTGAGGCCTTGGAGGTATGGCGGACCACGGTCTCACGCCCGCGGAAGGTTTCTGTTCATTGATTAGACTGTTTTTCTGTGTCTTTTTGGGATTGTGAGGCGTTGGCTACATCCTGAAGTCAGAATAAGGTCCTTTCCGTCCTATCCTCGCTCCGGCGGTGCATCTAGCACCGGCGAAGGACGCGTGGAGTCGTGTGTCCGGTAGATCTTTTGGGGTATGTTCGGTTTTCGTGTTCATTGGTGTGTTTTTAGGTCGGTCTCTTTTGATCTACGGATGATATCATTGGCGATGGTTGCTGCTCTAGTGTGTTGGTCTTTCGGAGCCTTAGCGTGACGACTTTCCGTCTATCTACTACAACAAGCTCTACTACGACAAGCTTTGCCCGGCTCCGATGTTGGACAGGCAAGGACGACGACGCGTCTTCGGCTCGCACTAGTGTTTGTAGTCGTCGCTAGGTGGTCCTTTGACCTATTTGTAATTTGTATTACTTTTAGAATTCTTTGTACTACTGCTGATGATTATTAGTAGATCGGTGGAATTTCGAAAAAAAGTGGAAAAGAAAGAAACGCTCTCTCCCTGACCCCTTCCCCATACCCCATGTGCCGCCTCCCCGAGTGAGTTGGCCGGGGCAGCTCCCTCCGACCCCTTCCTCCAGAGCACACCCTCTCCCTCTCCTCTCCCGCCAAGCGTTGTTCACTCGGGGCTGAGGGGACGACAGTGGTAGCCCTTTCCATTCCCCAGCGCACGAGGCCCTGCTCAGTGGGTGTAGCAAGGTCGGCGACGCTCCGGCAAGGCGGATGACGGTGTGGTGATGGCTCTGCTTCTTCGTGGTGGCGGTGTCACAGAAGTTTCCTGGCCGATGAATCCCAGATCTAGGCCCTCCGAGCTCGATCTGGATAATGGCAGGTCAACTCGGGTTTTTCTCTTGTTTTTTTTCTTTATTTTCTCTTACCCCATGTAATTTAGTTTTCTTTTAAAATCCATCTGGACAATTGTAGAGGTACAAGTTACATAGAGGATCTTAAAAGAAAACTAAATTACTGCCAAATCCTCACAGTAAGCACAAAGGACCCTAATCTGTAAACAAAAAAAGCGAGATGTTATTTCTTCTCCATAGATGCTTCTAGAACTCCACCGTTGGCCACCTTCTCCTTCACCAACGACAACACCACTCGGGAAGGAGAGAACAATAGACGCCGCCGGGGATCACACAAAGGGCCTCCAGCAGGAGGTTCAGAAAATACCGGTTGAAGTCGTCGACGTCCATGAGTGACACATCAGAGTGAGCAACAAATCTTAGGCAACCGGGAATGTTTTCCTGGAAATAGCAGCTTTAGATCTTCCCTATCACCGTCTTGACCATATCCAAGATCCCGCAAAATCTTTTCCACCATCGACACACCTCGCCGACATGGAGAAAAAGACATCATCGAGATGTATAGAAGAACCAGTGCGGCACTGAGCCAACGGACCTTATTGAGGGAGATGCCAACATGGCCCGCCTTCCCTGCCTCTAGCGTCGACCGATGGAGTCACACAGGAGAGAGAAGAATCGATGAGGCGCACCAGATATGGCCGTGGAGATCCAGTGCTCTCCTCGAACACACTAGCATAAAGCCGAATAAAAATACAACAGGAGGATATGTACCACCTCTATGTAAATGGATGCTTCCTGCGCGTCTCCTCCGCCATTTCCGGCTAACAAGGTCACCAGGGAACGCTCGGGATTGGCCTGGTCATTTACAAGGGACTCTCAAGAAGGAGGCAGAGAAAGCAGAGCGGTATAGGACAACATGGAACTTAAAAGAAAATTAAATTACAACCAAGTCCTCATAGTAAGCACCAAAGTCCCTAAATTGCAAATAGAAAACGCGATCTGGTCCTTCTTTTCCATAGATGCATATGGAACTCCACCGTCGGCCGCTCTCACGATCACCCGGGACAATCACTTGGGAAGAAGAGAAGGATGGACGTTGTTGGGAATACCACAAAGGGCCTTGATGCCTGCAAGAGCACAAGTTTGTTTGGAGCACTTTTCGTGAAAATACTAGTTCCGGTTATATATTGATCCCAAAGAGGAGTCTAGGAAAGTGTTTATCTATGGTGTTTTTGTCGCATCCAAGATGTCACAAGTCTTAATTGAATTGAGTGTAAGTGTCAAGGATGGAAAGATGGTGAGTATGATTGAGTTTGCAGATTAAAAGAAAGTAAATAACATAAAGTAAAAGTAAAGTTGAAGAATTTATCAGAGTTCCTACAAATGAGAAATTAGGCGTGGAAAAATCCAGTTCATCGTAATGGATAAAGTTGGATAAGTAATAGTAATTTTTCATATAGTGCAAGTAGATGATGTTGCCGTCGGCATCCATCTCCATGAACGATGTGTGGAGAGTTCGGGTCACATCACGGCTCTCCTTGGGATCCATGTTCTCCACCCGCGAGCGGTGCTTGTTTCCTTGGTTTCCGTTCGTGCTAGAGCCGAGGGCCATGGCGGAGAGCGCAGCTCGTCGCGCGCTGGACTCAGAGGCTGCTTGCTTGCGTTTGTCAAGTGTTTCCTGCATCTTGACTTGCTTCTTATGCTCCTCGATGAGGAGGTAATGGTATGCCATCAGTAGTTCACGTGAGGAGTCTACAGGCAGGACTATGTCGCCTGCTACGACGCGACGTGCCTGGACCCATCCTTCTTTGCTAAGTTGGATGACGTGGCCGTTGTTTTCCCCTTCGGGTGGGGGGGACTGGCTTCTTCTGTTCCCGCCGTTTCTGTCCTGCGGGTTGGGTTCGTGTTGGGCGGCGGGTTAGGCGTTTGCTGTTCCTGGATGACTGCGGCACATTGGTAGCGCTCGTAGATTGGTCCGCTGCTGCCGCAACTTTCGGACCCGAAACCGTAGGTCCCTTCATCCGAAGGTGGATCGCACAGAACTCATCTGTCGATAGTGATGTGCGCAGCACAGGGTGTGGAGCCCATGAGGCGGGCCTGATTGATGGCACGGGCACCTGCTCAGGAAGGCGGAGGGTGCCAGTTTGTCCCACCTGGAAGCAGAAGCTCCCGAACAAGATTTCGAGTCCGTCGCCTACGGGCTCGAAGTCCTTCATGGTGGCCGGCGTGTGAGCGGTGAAGTCGAAAGCGCCGAAGAGGAGGTGACTCTCCGTCGCCGCAGAGTTGTAGATCGATCGGGTCGGGACCGTCACGATCGCACAATCAGCAGCCCCGCTTCCCACAGACGGCGCCAATTGACGAGGTTTCGACTCGTCAATGCCCATTGTTATGGACTTGGGTTTTGGAGAAGATGGGGATGCTGGAGATCGTGGAACGGTTAACAGACAAGCAACCAGGGGACACGAGATTTACCCAGGTTCAGGCCCCCGGAGGAAAAACCCTACTCCTGCTTGTCTGCTCTTGATTACGGCGGAACCGAAGGTTACAGGGTACGCAGATTCGATCTGGCGTGGTGGTGCGTATGCGAAAGTATGAGTCGAGAGATCTAGGTCGTGCCCTCCTGGCCTTTATATAGACTTAGGGAGGTCCCGGGCATAGTCCTAGTCAGTTACAGGTTCTAGGGTTTTACCCCTTTGAATTTTCTATCTACTCTAGTCTTGGTCTCCAAGGATCCGAAGGCGTTATGGGCCTGGGCTACCCGAAAGTCTTCATGGGCCGGCGTATATTCACCGTGGGCCTTCCTTGGGCTAGACTAGGTATGCTGAGACCACGTACCCGTAGGGTATAACCATGTCAATAACGGATCAAGGCCTTAAGCTTTGTTGTTCCTCATGCCTCCCGAGTGATACTAGTTTCTCTTTGGTATCAACTGTGTCACTCGGAGGTCGCCGATTCACTAGTAAACAAGTTCTTGCCCATGTGATTTTCTGGATCATGTTACCTAGGTCCTTAGATTAGATAACAAGCATTACACATAACATAGATAACCAGTCTTACGCAAAATAATAAAAACGATAATCACGAATAGATGGAATATAGGATATGCATATCACATCTCACCAATCACCTACATCTCCATGCAACAAGAAGGCCGCCTCCCTTGCTACACTCGTGCTTTGGGAGGTTTGGCTAGAGCAGAAGCCCCGGGTTTTTGGCCATAGAGAGCATGATGTCCTGGCACTCTGTAGTAAAATTGTTGGCGAGGTGCGTCTATGGCCCTTGCCGGCTCGAAGCACCTTGCCAAGAGAGTAGGCTCCCCTAGTCCCCCGCGCTCAGGAGAGCCGTGTAAATGTGTTTCTGTTTGTAACCTTTTCTTCTTCTATCAATGAATACCAATAGATCTTCTGTTGGGCTTCAAAAAAAGACATCTAAAATAAGTTTCGGGGACAGTTTTGATGCACTTTCTGATTTTCATGACAATTTCAAACATTCGTCGGCGACTTCTGGGACCACTGATGCATTTCACTCGTCGTGTGCCGGTACTCTTCAAGTTTTTCTCGGCAAGAAAACAAGCAAAACCTGTGATTTCCGTTGTCATCTCTGTTCCTTTTTCTGCAGAGGTTTCGTTTGTGTTGCAAGCTGGAAAGGGTCGCGCATGGTGGTGTGCTGCACGGGGGCAACTTGCCATGCATAGACATCATTCACCTGGCAAGGAAGTGGCAGAACCTTGGCGTACGTGCGTCCAACCGAGAACGGGGGTGGACACCCGAGCGTGTAAACCCCGTTCTCTTCCCGCACAAGAGAGAGCGGGCGCGCGAGACAATCGTGCTCGGTGGGCGTGGCACGCACGCCAGCACGCCTAGAGTCATCTTGGCCATTGCAGCTAGAAAGACAGCCTCTGTTTTGACTCCGTACGGCTCGGCTGTCCTCTCGGCGTACGGTGGTTGGCCTCATTTGTATTTGCATATAAATCCACCGAGCACGTACGTCCAAGAGCTAGGATGCAGTTTTTGGTCGATGGTCGCAACGATGTTCACGAGCAGCGAGCTAGAGATACTACCATCCAGCTGCTGTTGGGCGATGGTCACAAGAATCTCCGTATTTTCGAACGCCAAGAATCTCCATAAGCTATTTAACGCGTGAACCTTTCTTCGAGAAGAACATATTTACACGTGAGCCAAGATTGTATATACGGTACTACTATGGTAACTCATATAGTAAATCATTCATGTTAACCATGGAAGGACCCAAAGCTGCGTTTCCTTTGTTCGGCAGAGTAAACTTGTTTCATGGATGTCACGAGGGAACTACCTAACCTAGCCCTAGCTCCCTGTCTTTTTTCCTTTGTTCGGCAGGATGGTAGAGTAAACGGGAGGGAGAAGAGCCATGAAGGAGAGGTGAATCTAAACTAGACCAACAGATGGAGGAACCACGGTGGTATTGTATTAAGAGAGTGATGAGGCTCGAACTCGGGCTGCGCCTAGCACACTACAACATGCTCTAGCCGGCATTGGCAGAGCTAGGGAAATGAGAATCCGGGTGCACGGTGGTGCCCTAACTTAAAAAAAAAAACTTGTTTTAGGGGTGACAAACATGGTAAAAAAATAGCTAATCTAAAAAGGATTTTTTGTTTACCCTAGGTCTTGTGCACCACCAAGCATGAACTTGGATCCGCCCCTGCTAGCCGGTAAGCCCCCGAATCTTCTTGGGAGGTGGCTCTCAAACCCTAGGAAAGAGAGAGTGGGTGGTTGTGGGGTAAGCACCGGTATTTTGAATTCAAGGTGATGCCCGGGCAACCTTTGAACAACTATTTGAATAATGTTTCTAAAGAGATGATATATTGCAAAAGGGGTATTGGTCTTTTTTCAGTGGCATTCTAGTGTCTCGGAACTAAATTTGGCTGCAAGTATTCTACTCACCTTTGTGTCTCTTTTTTTTCTTCTTCTGTCGTGCATGCACACGGCCGACCTATGTCTGGAAACGTGCATGGTGATTGATCGTCACGTTACGTGTTGTCATCTCTTGGAGGGCAGTACTCGGGTGTAGTACCATTCCAATTTCCACGGCCACTCTGTCTGTAGCTAGTATCTTGGACAGGCAGGATGATCGACGTGTGTATGGGTGGGTGGCGGTTGGGGGTGAGCGGCCGATGGAGGTACTACTACCCATATGCGACCATGCACGCAGCTAGCAGTAACCTGACGGGTCTCCTCTCCTCAACTCTCACGCGCGTTGACCTGGTGGTCGTGGCCGCTAATATAATAAACGCCCCGAACCAACCCCGCGGACGGACGCAACGCACGTCGCCGTGGCGCTGGCGCCCCATGACATGACATGAATGTCTCAGCATCGCCGCCGCTAGCTGCAGCGACCCCATGCCGGCGCCAGAACGCGCGCGGCCAGCCCAGCCAGCTGCCGCGCATATAACGAATAGTTTCGAAAACACACGATCTATCCGTCGTCGAGGAATTTCGCTGACAGATCGAGGCCCTACGCGATTGCCCCTGCCGTGCCGCGGCACACAAGTGCCAATAAATAAATTCGCAGGGTGGATATTGCATCTGCAGCTGCAGGGTTTAGTTTATTTTGTCTGTTGGCGCGCGAACCACCCGGCCGGTCAGGTCAACGGCTCGAGTGGGTGCGGATGCGAGGCCGTCCCGGAAAGAACGGGGCTATGCGCGTGAGGTTTGGAACGATGGCGCTGCCCAAGAGAGAAACAACGGACGGTACGTTCTGCTCGCCGGGACATAAATGCGGGGTGTGCCAGCCGTCAGGGTTGTGCTGCAGTGCCGTGTGAGTGTGTCTGAACGGAAGCGGGTCTCTGAGGATGACCGGCCGCTGGCCGGAGTCAATGACGACTTGGCAGAGACGGCCGCCGGCCGGTCTTGCACATTGCACGGGCCAACAGCGCTGCCCGGCCTGATCGTAGCTAGCTACTGTAGGTACGTGTAATCTCACACCATGCCGCGATCGATGACGGAGAGTGCACGTATACGTGCCGGGAGAGTCACACGTTACGGCCTCGGCGCAGATCCAGGAGCACGGCACCGGCCGGCCAGGTGCGTGCGTGCGCGTGCTGTGCTAGCTATCTGCCTCCGCCATGCATGCATGCGTGCTAGCTGGTCCATCTCCGCACCTTCCCACGCAGGCGAAACGGGATGATGATAGTATATACAGAGCTTTTTCAAAACAAAAGGACGAGGCGATGAAAAACATGTGCACGTACGTACAGCGAGTGGTGTGCGAGCTCGGAAACTGCAGCTAGCGTGACTCGTGCTTGTACGCACGTGTCCTCCGATCCCACCGGTACGTGACCGGGTTCCGTCGCGCATGCATGAAATGCACTGCAATGCAATGCGGCCAGGTCTATTTGACAGAAGCCATCCATGTGGCCACGCCGTGCGCCCCTCGTGTTTTGAGTGGGGTTAACTTAACTCATCTGGGAAGAAGAACAGGTACCGCATGATGGCACAGTGGTCGATCGTACGCGATTCGTGCCCACCACGACGACATGTAGTAGGAAGCCTCTGGTGCTGTCAGGAATAATTCAGCGGCAGCAACACACACTGAAATATTTGCCTAGAGGTACCGTACCTCTAACACGTGTTTCGCTTCTTCTTCTTTCGCATCTGTTCACGTGAATAATAAGGAACGCGTTTTTAAGATTTATCTTTGACCAAAAATTCAGTATTAGTATATATATGATGTTTATTTAGATTATTAACATAGGTGAAACATGTTTTCGCTGTTACTGGAAAAGATACCAGTATAGTATAACATAACTAAGGGAGTGCCTAGATCTCAGGCGCCTGAGAATTAGTTATGTCTACGTCGCTGATGTCATTCTAATATTTGTGCTAATTCTCAGTTGCAACCTAGTTGCAACTCCTAAGATTTGTACTAGTTCTCAGTTACAACCTAGTTGCAACTCATTAAATTTTCAGTTACACCCGAGTTGCAACTCATGTATAGCACGAATCACGAGGTAAATCAAACGGTGAAAGAGGCGACTGAGAAATAACTATTTCTCAGACGCCTGAGAAATAGCAAAACCGCATAACTAAAGGTATAATTGCTCGATTTTTTTTAAGTCAAAGATAAATCTTAGAGAACACATGCGCGAGCAGCATTATTCATAGCAACGAAAAGAATTACAATTACTCCAAAAATTAAAAGAAAATATGATGTCTTGAGCTAGCAGACAAATGAAAGTAAACTTTTACTACTCACGGATGAGTAAAAGAACATTTCATCGAAACAGAAGAGGCTACTGCAGCTTTCTTTCTCTGAATGAGCTCCAAGAAAGAGGGCGCGCGCAACGCGCGCGGTGATCTGAATTGTGAAAGCTACTGCTAGCTAGTACGATCCGTGTGGGTGTCAAAATGCGGTATGGAGAGCATCGCGCAGCTAGCCGACCACTCTGAAATGAAAATCCTACGCAGTAGGTTAGGTGTACGCGTAATGGCCGGCCGGCATCAGGAGGTGTCTGTGTACAGTTCGGAAGAGAAGAAGGCAGAGAGGTAGATACAATACAAACATTGTTGCTCTGTACCGGTGTCCCGTGTGCAATTTGGGAAACTGCGGTGTGTGTACTCGATCGACCTGTTCATGCTGCCAACACGTGTACGTGACCCCGGACCTCTGTGTGTGTGTGTGTGTGTATGCACGTGTCACACGTCCGGCCGGGCATGCAGAGCGCGCGCATGCATGTACAGTAACAGCTGGTTGCCGTTTTCACGTTCGATGTACGAGTACCATCGACGTCCTCGTTCTCGATCGCTGATAAGGTAGTTTGCATGTGAACCGCTCGATCGAGGAGGACAAGTGATCGGTTCCATCGACATCGATCGGGCAGCTAGCCGGACTGGTTTGACCGATACCACGTGTCATCACTCATTGCGAAGTAACGCTATACTCACAAAAATCGCTTTACGTTCGATGCGCAAAATAACTGACTCCCTCTGCCCTAGAACAAGTGACTTCAATCTAATCACAAAATATATCCAGATACTTACGATATCGAGACAAAGACGAGTCCGCTTATTTTGCGCAATGGAGGGAGTACAAATTTACCAGATAATGAATCACGATCTGTGCAACCAGCAGTGTACATTGCAAAGACCCCCTCTGGTATATTTTTCTGTTTGGTACCAGAAAACCCTATAATCTGTCGACTATTTACTCTGAGATCCCTATGCTACTACTCGTTCGCATTACCAAAATCGGGCATCGACAATTCCTCATTGTTTGATTCAACAGTTTTTGGAGCATGACAAAATTCTTTTTCACAACAAAATCAAGTTCGTTTTGGATCAGTAAAGTTCATGTTCGTTTTGGACCAGATTTTTTCCAAGGAAACAATTTATTCCAATAAAAATTCTAGTAACCAATTTATTGTTTCAGATCGTAGATCCTGGAACATCTCGCTTGAGAGCCATGACAACGCTAGCTAGTGCATTCTTTGCTCTGAGTTTCGAATTAGAAACTTTTCGGATACAACAATCCAACCAACATAAACATATTCTTTTTGAATCCAATATACATGTACTCATCCAAGAACGAACTCAACAAAAAAAACGGATCTCCATATAGAAATAAGAATAAATAATAAGTTGTCTTCAAGAAGCAAAAACAAACAACGCATCTAGGGGTGGCCATGGATCCAGGACCTACAAGCCCAGATCCGTGCCCTCCAAGCCCAGATCGGAGAAGGAGAAGAGGACTGCGCCATCATGCGCGGATGCATGGCGTTGCCGCCGTCCTGTGCGGATCCATGGAGTCGCCGGCCGGACCGCCAGGTAGGGGAGGAAGCAGCATGTCTTGACCAGGAAGTGGATGAAGAGGGGGACGAGACGGGACGGAGAGGGTGGAGGCGTGGAGCGTTCTGGTGAGGTGCGGCCGTGCGGGACAGAATCATGGTGTACATGTCCACCTTCGTCCCCATAGGGTTGGGATTGTGTACTAAGTCTAGGTTGTAGATGTAAAAAAGACTTGTGCGAATCTTGAAATACTGCGGACCGTTGGATAAGCCAGAAACGCCCACAACCATGTAGAATCGCTGCGTCCAATATTTCAACCAAAACTCCGAAGTGTCGGTTGTCCCTATGGGTGAGCAAATAGTTCGTCGTGTAAATTTGATGGCTAGGTTTGCACCGATCTGCACATGAAATTCAAATTTAGTCGGAAACAATTAATAATACCAACTTCGTCAAAGCAGATTAAGATGCTGATTTTTTTGTTTGTACCCACATTAGAGAGCTAGCTCGGAGACGGAAAAAAAAGAGAGAAGCCGCTACACGCGGTGATCCGAAAGCTACCACCGGGTCCACGTCAAAGCTAAGCAGCATGGACAGCATGGTGCGCATCAAGAAGTTGCCTGTATACAGAGCCGGATAAGTCGGAATCAGCAGCTAGCGATCAATCAACCGAATCGGAAGAATGATGGAGCAGGATTGAATTGCCACTTGGGACGCGGTCAGAGATTAGCGCGTGCGCGCGCCCGATGGAAAGCTACCGCGCATGTTGCACCATGTCTCGTAGCGGCGGTGGCATGGGCGGACGGAGCGGACGCTGCTCATTTGCCAGGTAAATTCCAGACTAGGTTCAGACCGATCTCACATGAAATTCAAATTTGGTCAAGAATTTAATGAAATGATCTCTAGTCAGAAATAACTGAAAAAACAAATTCAGAATTGGTGCAGCTCCCTGGAGGTGCAAAACGGCGACGGTGAGTGTGGGTGGTGGCGGCACTCGCAGCCACGTGGTAACCGGGCCAAGACTATTGCTTAGGCCTTTAGTCACGTATTACTAGTCTCGGTTTCTAAACCGGGACAAAAACTCCTTACGGACCAAGACTATAGGCCCGTTCTCCACTAGTACACCCCTATTGCAGCGTGCGGACGGGGGCTTTGCGCGCCCTTTTGGACCCGGCCGGGCCAGACTGGTTTGTTCCTATATCGTGTCTGGTCAGCTGCCGCGTTGCGGTGGAGGTAGTTTCCTTCTGCACGGATGCGAGGCTGTTGCCCCTGCTCCTATTGTCACTTTTCTCGGACCTCAAGGACTCACGTCGATATCCACACTGAGATGACGAAATTGGCGCATTTCCTGCGGTGGCGTGTGCTGGTTAGCTGCAGGTTGGGTGGAGCGCTACAGAACGTCCCGGGTGATGGTTTTGTGGGGTTAAGAGAAATCCATGTCGGCTCTGTCCAGCACCAACGCGGTGACGCCTGTGGGTGTCGCTACTTCTTCCTGAATGGCGTCGGGTGTATCTCTTTTTCACTCCCCTTCATGTATCGAGGGAAACCCTAGGACCAGTCCGGCAGTAGTAGCGTCGTCATCGCATTCCTTGGTGAAGGTGTTTGATACACGTGGTTCGTAATGCCAGGAGCGCGGTGGGACTTGTTCGGAAGGCGCAGGGTTGAGGGTCTTCTTCGTTTCGTCGAAGTGCCAATGTGGGCATTTGTTTCTCTTTTGTTCTTTTTTTTTTAGCTTGGTTGTGCTGCAGCCCTAGCGTTCTTGTTGTATCGTGTGATTGCTATATTAATATAGCAAGACGAAAAGCTGATTCGAGGAGAAGAATACTAATTTCTTGTGTACTCCTGTTACAGAGCTCAGAGCAGAATTGGTGCAGCTCCCTGGAGGTGCAAAACGGCAACGGTGAGTCTGGGTGGTGGCGGCGCTCACAGCCACGTGCTAACCGGGCCGGGACTAATGCTTAGGCCTTTAGTCTCGTATTACTAGTCCTGGTTTTGGACAAAAGCCTCTTACGGGCCGGGACTATAGGCCGTTCTCCACTAGTGCACCCTTGCCGCGGCATGGAGACGGGGGACTTTGTGGGCCCTTTTGGGCCTGGCCGGGCCAGACTGGCGTGTCCCAGTATCGCGTCCGGTCGGCTGCCGCGTTGCGGTGGAGGTAGTTTCCTCCTGCGCGGATGCAAGGCTGTTGCCCCCGCTCCTAGTGGCACTTTTCTCGGACCTCAAGGACTCGCGTCGATATCCACACTGAGATGACGAAGATGGCGCATTTCCTACGGTGGCGTGTGCTGGTTAGCTGCAGGTTGGGTGGAGCGCTACAGAACATCCGGGGTGATGGTTTTGTGGGGTAAGTGTCAACACCCGTATTTTTAGTCCTAGATGCCTGTTATGCCATACATCGCAATCCCAGGATTACCATTTTTGCGAGACATAACAGAATTGGATACCATAGTACATCATCCATTACAAACCGTACATAAGTTCTTACACAAATAGGGATCTCATGATCCAGTTCTTAATACAACATCAAGCAGCGGAATACGTAATAATAATGATAGCGTAGGCGAAGCTCCATCTTCGGGTTCACAGGCAATGCTGACGATGGGAGATGATCCTAGTTGTCGTAACCTTCCTGGGGTCCATCCTCCAGGTACTCCTCTTCATAGTCTGGCCATGAGAATAGCCAGGGACAAAGCGATGAGTACTCTTTAAGTACTCGCAAACTAATACTAACAAGTGAAAAGGGTTTTTGATAATAGGGCACTAGGCTCTAGGGTTGTTTTGCAAAAGCCAGATTTATCTCTACTAAGTTTAGAAGCAATGAATGCTAGTTAAAGTTTATAACACCTAAGTGGGAACTTGTATTTCAAATCACAACCCTGTTGTGGTCAAGTCAAGATCTCGATTTATTTCACAAGTCTTTTGAAAACATCTGACGGGGGAACAGTATGGCCACTCCAACTGTCCATAACCGCGGACACGGCTATTCGAATAGTTTGACGCTCTGCAGAGATTGTACACTTTCACCACAACATTTAATACATCCGTCAGGAACAAATCCTGAATTCACCATACTCAGTATGCGGATAATCAATCCTAACATTTTAATTACACGCCTTAGTATAAGCACCTCTCCTGTGAGTTTGGCCTCCCAACCATGACCAACTGTCATCTTGGGTACTGCACAGGTGGACAATCTTCACAAGGTAGCCTCAGCTCAGACCTTGGCCGTGAGAGAACTAATACTAAGGTATATAAGTTTCCAGTCAAGCCCTACCCAATCTTCGGGTATTGTGGTTGTACGATAAAATTGGAATGGTATCGCATCCAGACAACCATCAGTTTTATAAAGGGCTAAGGCTCATGCCTCAACATTTTTATCACCAAAATCATGAAGTGTTCGGAAACACATGTCCAAAACATTTCAATAGAATGATCCATTCATTCCAAGGTTTTCATAACCATTTTTCCACCAAGTATTCCCATCTAAGGTTGGTCAAGTTTTATGCTTAGCACTAGCATCTACAGGTGGGGGTAGGCATTAGTGAGGGGTGGTAAACTAGTGGAGTTTTAACTAAGTTTAATCTCATGCCCTAAGATGACATCAAGATTATCTAGCTTAGGCCAAGTTCAATGCTCCTTATGCAACCTTCCAGTATCTTTTTAGTATCTACCATTTATTTCAGTACACTCTAAGTAAGAAATTTGATAAAGAAATAAAGTAATAAACTTGCAAATAAAACTAGGATTGGTTTATCAAGTGGTTATGATCATATATGCTTTAAGGCATATAGTTGACATGGTAACAAGCAATTATTGGCTTGCATAGGTAAACTTGATTAGTAAGGCTAGCAAGTATTGGCTTGCACACTATTAGTATAAGCTTGCTAAATTGCAAGTGTTAGCTTGCAAGGTTAATAGCTTGCCTTGAGCAGAGCAGTGGTTGAAGTTCTCCTCGGCTTCTTCTTCGTAGAATCCTCCTTCCTCCTCGTATCCTTGGTCGGTACTAGCGTCTATAAATAAATACGATGTACACAATCACCAAACAATACTTAATTACTTGCAATCATCACACACAAGGGTCCTATAGATGATCTAACATCATCACTAACATTACAAGATTAAAGCTTGGTTTAATTCCTTTTTTATTTTTAGAAAAGTAATTTCTACTTATTGAAAAACTACTTAAGATTTAATATTCTCCAAACCAAATATGGGATCATGTTGACACATGTCATCATCACATATTGTAGTTCATGGGAATGTGTTTTAAAGTGGTGTCACAATTTAATAAGGTTGTACCCTTTTATTTTAATTAATTAAAGTGGCTAGAAATGCCTATGGGGCATTCTTTTATTACTTGAACATTCTTTCTGTAAGTAAACCTATATATTTTTATATATTCTGAAATGTATGGTTAAATGTGATTTTTGAGAGTTGGAATCAACTCAAAAGCTATTATGGTTTAAATTTGAAAAATGTTTGAATGCAGAAAAGCTTCTGCCTTGTTATTTTTACCTGGGTGATCTATAGATCCAAATGACTTGAATCCAACGGGCTTGGATTCAGCATTCTCAGACCTTTCTAACAAAATTGGTTTCATTCAATTTGGTGCACTGAATCAATCTGGGTTGATTTTTGAAACTGGGTACAGAAGTGTGTTTGAAATAAAATGGAAAAGGTTTAATTCAAATAACTGGGCTGCGCGGGAAAATTTAACAGGCCGGCCTGCTAAGCGTAGCGCTTCCGCGGGCTGTTTAAGTGGTTGTCCCCACTCGTCAGTGAGACAGGGGGGTGTGAAGCGGTATGGGGCAATGTGGGACGTTCGATCTGGTTCTAATCCAACGGCTGGGAGTCATCGTCGACGTTAGGCAACGCCGGCGAGACAGAAACCTAGCGCGGCCAGTGGGGGTTGCTGGGGGCTCACCGGGGTGCAGGCGAGGGTCGGCGAGGCGGGCGAACGACGAAGTCGACGACGGCGAATCTCCTGGTACCGGTGGCTCCTCCTGGGGCGGCTCCAATCGCTGGCTTCCTTCTTCTCCAGAGGCGGCGGGCTCCGGTGAAATTCCGGCGATGCGCTGCTCGCCTTGCTCCGAGAACGGTGTGGCACGATCAGTGATGAGAGGGGAGTAGAATGGTGTGCTCAATTCGGCTGGGGGTGGCCTCTATTTATAGTCGAGCGAGGGGACCGACGGGGCGCACGGTGAGCTCGTCGGGGGCGATGGTACAAACGGCTATTGGCATGGGCGAAGGTAGGGGACAGTGCGGTGTTCCCTGGCGATGCTCAACGATACGGTGGCGAGACGTGGGGCGGTGCGGGTTGGTCTGGAACATGCGACGCTCTGCGTGGCAGAGGCGGCGTCTTCAACGGCGAGCGGTGGCTGTGCGGCATGGGGCGGCGAACGGGGATGTCTGGCGGTCTCCTGGGTCGGTGGCGATCGTGTATGCACGCGGCGAGGGCGGCGCGCGGTCTGTGGGCTTCGGTCGAGCGTGGTGCTCTGGCGTATGCTCGGCACGGTTGGCAGAGGCACGGGCGCGGTGTTCCTGGGTGCTCTGGTCGGTGTCTTCGAGGCAGGGCTGGTCTAGAGGGGGCGGTGAGGCATGGGTGATCTCCCAGACAAGGTTGGCACGGCTAGTTTCCTCACTAGCTTGCTGTCTACATGTGGGTGGTAAGGGTGGCTTCGGCTGTTCACCATTGATGGTTTTGGCAAGCTCACAGTGGTGCTAGTGATTGGTTAATCTTGATAGATGATCTACTGAGCTGGTTGTCAGCTAGATAGGGAACCAGTTAGGCTCAAAACACTGCACACTATAGTGTTTTGATTTTGTTTGATTTGTGTCTGCCAAGTGTTTGATGAAATGGCCGCATGAATTCAAGTTTTGAATTTTTAAAAGATTTTTGGTGGGTGTGCTAGGTTGGTGCTGGTGAGTCTGCAGATGCTTGGGTTTTGAAAGTTGAGCTTGTTTGAGTGGTTTTTGAAAAAGTGGGATCTTCCCATATGATAAAGATTCAATTTTGATTTGTCATTTAAACTATGCATTTGAAAGTTTCTGGATGATCACAAAGTGGGACTTGATACTTTGTTATGAGTACAATCAAGGGTGCAAAGATCCAGAAAAGTTTCTGTTAGGTTCTGAAAGTTTGAGACAGCCAAAGTAGGCATGGGAGTTAAATTGGTCAAAATGACCATTCACTCATTTAGCTTTGTTTTGATTTATTTGTCTTTGATAAATGTTTGGGAATTGTTTAGATGATGTTTATTTCACCTAAGCAACATTTTACAAGCAAAGAAACATACAAACAAGTTGGTTCAAAAGAGTTTCAAATTAAATGCATACATATATGCATGCTTTCATATTTTTATTTAACAAAGTTTTTTGTTAACCCTAAATTTGATGATTAGAGTTTGATGATCCAAGTTTAGTATTTCTGGATGTTACAAACCTTCCCCCCTTAAACAAAATCTCGTCCCGAGATTTGAAAAAGGACGAAAAGATTACCTAGGATTTGAAGAGATCGAGAAACTCCGTCCTGATGTGATCTTCGCGCTCCCAGGTAGCTTCCTCTTCTGTGTGGTTGCTCCACTGAATCTTGAGAAACTTGATGCTTCGGGTTCAGGTAGTTCGAAAAGCTTCTTCCAAAATACGGATGGGTACTTCGGGATAGGTCAGGTCGTCGTTGATCTCTATGGTCCGGTGATCGATATTTTTGAACACTTCGGTCTTCTCTGGGACTTCGAGACACTTGCGAAGTAACGAGATATGGAACACGTTGTGCACAGCTGACATCTCTTCGGGTAGTTCCAATTGATACGATACCTCTCCTCGACGGTTCAGAATCTTGAAAGGTCCGATATATCTGGGGGCTAACTTTCCTTTGAGTTGGAAACGCTGCATTCCCTTCAATGGCGACACTTTCAGATAAACGAAGTCTCCTATGTTGAAGGCGAGGTCCCGACGTCTCTTGTCGGTGTAACTCTTCTGTCTGGACTGGGCGGTCTTGAGGTGCTCACGAATCTTGTGAACCTTCTCTTCGGCTTCTCGTAGGATGTCAGGTCCAAAAATCTGACTCTCTCCTACTTCCGACCAGTTCAAAGGGGTGCGACACTTCCTTCCGTACATGAATTCAAATGGGGACATTTGCAAACTAGCTTGATAACTGTTGTTGTATGAAAATTCTGCAAACGGTAGACAGTCTTCCCACTTGGATCCATATTCCAACATGCAAGCTCTTAGCATGTCTTCGAGTATTTGATTTACTCGCTCCGTTTGTCCATCGGTCTGAGGGTGATACGCGGTGCTGAAATCTAGACGGGTTCCTAAACCTTCTTGGACTTTCTTCCAGAATCTCGAGGTAAACTGAGTTCCTCGATCCGATACGATGTTCTTGGGGACTCCGTGCAAACTAACTATCCTAGCGATGTACAACTCCGCTAGCTTCGAACTCTGATATGTGGTCTTGACGGGCAAGAAATGGGCGACTTTGGACAATCTTTCCACTATGACCCAGATAGAGTCATTTCCCCTACTAGAAGTAGGCAGTCCAGTGATAAAGTCCATTCCAACGGAATCCCATTTCCATTCCGGAATCCATAAGGGTTGCAACAATCTAGCGGGTCTTTGATTTCCTGCCTTGACTCGCTGACATATATCACACTTGGCGATATAGCTTCCGATTTCTCTCTTCATCTTATGCCACCAAAATTGCTCTTTTAAATCTTGATACATCTTAGTTCCTCCGGGGTGGATAGAATAAAGAGTATCATGAGCCTCCTTCAGAATCACTTCTTTCAACTCAGAATCTGATGGTACACAAAGGCGTCCTTTGTACCACAGAACTCCTTCTTCGTCTTCGGTGAATCCGGGTACTTTGCATGTACCGATACGATGCTTGATTCCGTTGATACTAGCATTTCCCTTCCGCGCCTCTTTAATCTGACTGATCAAAGTGGGCTGGAGTTCTATGCTAGCCAAAAATCCTTCACTTACTAATTCCATTTGAAAATCTTCCATCTCTTTGTGCAAACTTGGTTGCTCCTTCAAAATCATGGAGTTCAAGCGGCACGACAATCTGCTAAGGGCATCGGCTACCACATTGGCTTTACCAGGGTGATAGTGAATGTCCATATCGTAATCCTTGATTAGCTCAATCCATCTTCTCTGTCTCATATTCAGCTCCTTCTGAGTGAATATATACTTCAGACTCTTGTGATCCGAATAAATCTCACAAAGGTTTCCCATCAGGTAATGTCTCCATGTCTTCAGGGCTAGAACTACGGCTGCGAGTTCGAGGTCATGGGTTGGGTAATTTTGTTCATGTTGCTTCAGTTGTCGAGATAGATAAGATATAACTTTGCCTTCTTGCATTAGCACACATCCGAGACCAATCTTGGATGCGTCACAATACACATCGAAGGGCTTCGTGATATCCGGCATGATCAAGATTGGGGCTGAAATCAATCTCCTCTTGAGTTCTTGAAAACTCGCTTCACACTTGTGTGTCCATTCAAACTTCTTGTCCTTCTTCAGCAATTGGGTCATGGGTCTGGCGATACTAGAGAATCCTTCTATGAATTTGCGGTAATATCCCGCCAATCCGAGAAATGCACGAACTTGGGTTTGAGTGGTTGGGGCTTGCCAATCTTCTACATCTTTCACTTTGACAGGGTCAACGGCAATTCCTCCGGCAGATACAATGTGACCGAGGAATCCTACCTCCTGTAACCAGAATTCACATTTGCTAAACTTGGCATACAACTGATGCTCTCTAAGGGTTCCAAGAATGGTCCTTAGGTGTAGCTCATGTTCTTCTTCTGATTTGGAATAAATTAGAATGTCATCGATGAAAACAACGACAAACTTATCCAGGAAGTCCATAAAAATCTTATTCATGAGATTCATGAAATAAGCGGGGGGCATTGGTTAGTCCAAAAGACATGACTGTATACTCATACAATCCGTATCTGGTGGTAAAGGCAGTCTTTGGAATATCCTCTGCACGAATTTTGAGTTGATGATAGCCAGTTCTAAGATCAATCTTAGAAAACACTTTGGCACCGGTCAACTGATCAAACAAATCTTCTATTTTGGGCAAGGGGTACTTGTTCTTGATGGTGACATCATTCAATTTCCGATAATCCGTACACAAACGGTTACCTCCATCCTTCTTGTCCACAAACAAGACAGGTGATCTCCAAGGTGACGCACTTGGTTGAATCAATCCAATTTTCAGCATGGAATCCAGTTGCTTCTTCAGTTATGCGAGTTCTGACGGGTTCATACTATAGGGTCTCTGGGCTATGGGTCCGGTTCCAGGAATTAGTTCAATGATAAACTCGATATCCCGATCTGGGGGCATACCGGGCAAAACATCTGGAAATACATCGGGGTATTCACAGACTATCCGGACTTGGTCAATGGTAGGTTGGGCTATACTCTTGTTGCATTTGAATTGGCGAGGTAAGTTTTCAGATATATGCTCGACTGATATTCCGGCTGTACTGGTCATGGTTATGGCTTTCTTGGCACAATCAATCAATCCTTTATGTTTGGACATCCTACCGGTAACTAGTACTACTTCCAAACCTTTAGTTCCGAGTACTATCAGATTTGCATAAAAATCTATGCCATGGATTCGGATAGGGACGGCTTTGCAAATTTGCCTAGCCTTGGTGGTTGATCCGGGAATTTGAACAATCATAACATGCTTTAGTTTGGTTGGTTGAATTTTACTAGTGCATGCAAATTCTTCGGTGACAAATGAATGCGATGCACCAGAATCAAACAACACTCGTGCAAGTACTGAATTAACCGAAAACATACCCAGCACGACGTCTGGCGCTTCCTGAGCTTCTTCAGCATGCATGAGAAAAAGACGGCCGTTGCGGTTGAGCGAATTCCCTGGGGCAAATCTTCTTCCTGGCTGAACACGACGCTGCTGCTGAGCTAGGGCATTGGTATTGGGTGTTGCGGCATTCTTATTGTTGGGGCACTCGTTGGAGTAGTGACCCTTATTTCCACAGTCATAACAAGTCACTTGCGACTTGTCCTTTGCTGCTACAGGCACATCATTGCTTTCAGTCCTCGGGGCAGTGTTGGTGTTGGTGGTAGCATTGTTGTTGTTAGATTTGGGTGGGGCACGATTGAAATTGCTAGAGCTGCCGGGTTTGTTGTGATTTCCTCCGGGCCTAGGGTTTCCACGGTTGGGATAGGTTGGACGGTTCATCGCGGTTCTGTTGGTTCTTAGGGCAAATCCTGGAGATGGGTTGGGGCTATACTTTGGGGTCTGATGGGTTCCTGGTTGATACATCATGCGACGCTTGCGGTTCTCATTGGCTTGGTTGATCTTTCCTTCCATCTGGATAGCTGAGTCAACAAGGGCTTCAATATCCACAAAGGGGATATTTGTAGGGGTTCGTAGCATGGAAAACAAAAAATTTCTACCGCATGAACACACAATCAAGATCTAATCTATGATCAAGACAAGATCTATCTACTAGATTATAGCAACGAGTCGATAGAATACTAACCCTCGAAGATCCAAAGCGGTTAACGAGAGCAGATTCTCGTGGGTGATGTAGTCGTGCACTTCCGATCTCAAGATCGCGTAGACGATCCTTCCGGCGCTGTGTTCCGGCAGCGCTTCCGCAGTCGGTCACACCTTCGGTACTCGATGAAGACCTTACTCTCCCTTGTTCCAGTAGGCAGCGGAGGTTGTAGTACTCTCCTCGTGATTCCGGCAGCACGACGGCGTGGTACCAGAAGTAGAGGGGATATCTCGCAGGGCTTCTCCTTAAGCCGGAGCGAGTATGGTGGAGTATGAGAGAGGGACTTGGCGATCTAGGGTTTAGAGGCACCAAGGTGAGAGCTTGGCCGGCGGCTAGGGTTTGGGGAAACCCTAACTCGGCAACTTAGAGGATGCCCTAGGCGGCGGCTGCACTGGAGGTGGCTGGCGACTTGGGGCTAGGGTTTGGGGTGTTAGAGGTGTAGGTAGAGGGGGCACCCCTGCCCCTTCTTTTATAGGTGGGACGGAGGCGGCTAGGAGGAGGGAGTCCTCCTCCAACTCCTCCTCCTTGGCCGGCGGGTGGAGGGAGTGGGACTTCCTCCCCAAGTAGGTTTCCTACTCTCCCTCCACCAAGCAAACTTGTCGTTTGACTTTTTCAAATTGGCATTTGACTTTCAAACTAGGATTTGATTTCTCCCTTTATTTTTGCTCAGCGATGACACCTAGTACATGATGCAACCATTCCAACTTGTTATGACACATTCATGTACCCTTCCACTCCGGAGTGCCGGACCTTCCGGAACCTTCTAGAACATTCCCGATGAAAACACCGAAACCATTCTCCAACCCCGAAACAAGACTTTCCTTATATGAATCTTATTCTCCGGACCATTCCGGATCTCCTCGTGATATCCCGGATCCCATCCGAGACTCCGAACAACATTCGGTCTCTTACTCATCATTCCATAACTACTCAACAACATCGAATCCTTAAGTGTGTCTCCCTACGGTTCGTGAATTATGCGGACATGACCGAGACACTTCTCCAATCAATAACCAATAGAGGAATCTGGAAATTCATATGGCTCCCACATATTTCTACAATTACTTTGCGATCGAATGAACCACTTACATACGATACCAATTTCCCTTTGTCTCACGATATTTTACTTATCCGAGGTTTTGATCGTCGGTATATCTGCATACTGTTGGAATTATGCCCTAGAGGCAATAATAAAGATGTTATTATTATAATTCTTGTTCATGATAAAGTTTATATTCCATGCTAGAATTGTATTAAGCGGAAACTTTAATACTTGTGTGGTTTGTGAACAACACCGTGTCCCTAGTACGCCTCTATGGACTAGCTCATTGATCAATGATGGTTAAGGTTTCCTAACCATAGACATGAGTTGTCAATTAATAATGAGATCATATCATTGGGAGAATGGTATGATGGACAGACCCAAACTAAGCGGAGCAATTAGATCGTGTCATCGTGTTCATCTTTGCGAAGCTTTTCTTATGTCAAATATTGTATTCCTTAGACCATGAGATAATACAACTCCCTAGTATCGGAAGAAAGCTTTGAGGTCATCAAACGTCATCCTATGAGAGGGTGATCATAAAGGTGTCTCTCAGGTGATCGGAAAGTATCTGTTGGGTTGTATGTATCGAGATGGAATTTGTCCCTCCCAAGTCGGAGAGATATACTTCGGGCCCACTCGGTAATCGATATCAACACCGCTTGCAAGCATGTGGTTAAGGAGTTAATCACAAAGTGATATCGGATTACGGAACGAGTAAAGTACTTGCTGTGAACGAGATTGAACTAGGTATGACGGTACCGACGATCGAATCTCGGGCAAGTAAAATATCGCGAGACGAAGGGAATATATATGGGATTGTTTGAATCCTGACATCGTGGTTCATCCGATATGCTCATCGATGAATGTGTGGGAGTCAATATGGGTGCCCAGACCCCGCTGTTGATTATTGATAGAAGATCATGTCTGCATATTCTCGAACCCGCTGGGTCACACACTTAACGTGTCTCGACGCTAGGATAGATTGGATAATTGGTTTATAAATTTTTGTTCGGAGTCTCGGATGGGATCCGGGACATCACGAGAGGTTCCGGAGTGGTCCGGAGAATAAGATTCATATAAGGCAGTGCAGTTTTTGGAGTTCAGAATTGTTCCGGGTTAATCGGTATTATACCGGAAGCTTCTAGAACCTTCCGGAAGGGGACCAACGTGGCCCCACCTTCCGGGAGGGGGCATGGGCCTATGAGGGAGTTTCCTGGCCGCATTGGGCCAGGGGCACAAGGCCCCATAGGGCCCAGCCGATCCTAGAGAGTTTAAATCGTTTAAACTAGATATAGGGTTTCTAGAAGAGGGGAGAGTCCATGCCCCCCACTCCTTATCCTTTGGGCTTGGGGGAGGGGCTAGGGCTGCGCCCCCCCTCTATATAAAGAGGGGTGGGGGCGCACCAACCCCCCAGACCTCTCCTCCAAACCCTAGCCGCCTTGCTAGCTTTCCTCTCTCCCTCCCGACTGTTTGTAGGCGAAGCCCTGCTGCAGAAATTCTCCACCATATACACCACGCCGTCGTGTTGTAGATCCAATCTATCTCTCCACCATACTTGCTGGTCCGAGGAAGGAGGAGACGTCGAGGTGCTGCACGTGTGCATCTCACGGAGGCACCGCCACTTGTGGTGCTAGATCGGATCGGATCGCGAGGAGGAGAAGCGAGTACGACTACATCACCCACGTTCCGACGAACGTTCCGCTGTGCGAATCTTCAAGGGTATGAAGATCTAATACAATCTCTCTCGTTGATTGCATCTCCTAGATTAGATCTTGGCTTTCCCTCTGTTCGCATCCGTAGAAAATTTTGATTTACTATGCCGCGAAACCCTTCACATACCTAGTTCAACCTTGTTACCGATAAGTACTCTTTTCTCGTTCCCGTGATATGTGATCCCTTGCGAGCCAGTCACATGCTTGCAAGCTAATTGGATGACATTCCACCGAGAGGGCCCAGAGTATATCTATCCGTCATATGGATGGACAGATCCCACTCTTGATCCATGTGCCTCAACCCATACTTTCCGAACACTCAATGTCACCTTTATAGCCACCCAGTTACGGTGTGGTGTTTGATGTCATCAAAGCATCCTTATGGTGATGGTGATTAACATGATCTCATGGTCGAAGGAATTAGGTTACTATGTATCAGAAAGCTTATAGCAAATGAACTATATTAAATGACTTGATCTTTATGCTATGCTTAACTTTAGGAGTATGTCCATCACATCATTCTCCTAATGATATGACCCTGTTGTTAATAACATCTCTATGTTCATGATCAGGAAACCATGATCATATATTAACCAACAAGCTAGGTTAACAAGAGGCTTTACTAGGGACTATTTTATGTTTACAAATCACACAAGTATTAATGTTTCCTGTTAATACAATTATAGCATGGTATGTAAACATTTATCTTAAGTATGAAGATATGATAATAACCACTTTATTATTGCCTCTTGGGCATATCTCCAACAGTCTCCCACTTGCACTAGAGTCAATAATCTAGTTTCAAACCTTTGTGCATTCAACACCTTTTTCCGGTATTTCCTGTACACGATTGCTAGTGGTCAACTGATCTCCGGATCTGACACTTCCAGGTCCGTGTGTAATTGCATGTCTTTGCGTCTCTACGCATCACTCAGTCTATAATGAGATGGCTTTGTATAAATTTGGTCCTTTGGTGAGACCTTTAGTTCTTTGGGGTTAAAACATGTTGATAATATTGTCGTACAATATATCTTCATAGTACTATCCCGCTGTGAACCACACCTAGTTTGATAACAAACTATTTGACTCAAATGCCCTCTTTTGCTGCTATTATAGCAGTCATATACTTAGCCTTTTGTTGTAGTATCTGTCACAATGTCTTAACTTTGGAACTCATACAAATCCATTATTGAACTTACTTTCCATTATATTGTGCCACCCTTAGTTTATACTGAGATAAACTTAATTTGTACTTTGTGACAAAACTAGTATCAATGTAGTACTTTTACAATGAACTAACTATCTATTTGTCACTTCTACAAAACAATATATTCTTAGTTCTTCCAAAATATCATAAGAATATCCTTATTGTCGTCCAATGATTATCTTATGAATCATTCTGGTATATGCTCACATTATTTGGAGCATAGGACATATCTGGATTTGTACATATCACAGTATGATTGATATAAATACTCTTTGTGATTTCATACATCAAGTATCAATCTATACTTGAATCTTTGTTTCACTTACCAAGTGTCAATACACTTGAATATATCATCAACATTGAACTCATTCAATCCTTTCTGTGCGACAAGAACCTTTCTTGTAGTTTCTATATTGAACTCATTCAATATCTCATCTATGTAATTCTGGCATAACCATATTGGCGTCACAATTTATCCTTATAGACATTGATGCCAAATATTCGGGTTCTGCCTAAGCCTTTCATCTAGATGAAATTCTTATCTTGGGTTAATAAAAGGATACATTATTTCCAATCAACAATATGTATTCCACATAATGTATTAGAAACATGTCTTAGCGCTCCCACTTAATTTCTTGCAAATGCAAGCATCTTCATCGTCTCTGATGAATTTAAACTCTTTTAACAGTTTCATCATAGTGAAGATTCCAACTCCGCGATGCTTTACTTCAACCATTGAAGTTTGCATATGCTTTTAGCATCCTTTGAATTAACAAAACCCTTCGGACCGTGTCATGCACACGTCCTTGGTAACCATTCTATTAGAAGAACTTGTTTTGTTTATTCAAGACATAATAAAATTATATGTCGTGGTTGCTACATTAATCCGTCTAGACTAAATATCGCTATGAAAGATCAGATCTTGTCATAGTCAACCTTTGAACATTGTCATGAACTTTTTCCCAACATGTCGATAATTTCATAGATGTGAAACATCCATGTATATTTTTTTATAGATCCAAATATGACTATAAAGGTCTTGTACCTTTCCAGAGGGCCTTTCAAGCTCAAAGCTTGATTTCTTGTATATGGAACTATCACGGATTTTATGGCTTCAAGCCATTTGACGGAGTCAGGGCCCATCATCGCTTCTTTGCATGTAGTCCGTTCATTATTCTCAAATAATGATTCAACCCTCAAATCTTGGTATTTGATTATTTACTCGACCTACTTGATTCAATAGAAACTTTGACCTCCGTAACCACAACCTTTGAGGCACGTGAGCCATGAGCATTGTTGCTGCCTCCGGAACACTTTTCGGCGCTGCGCAACTTTGCACATATAGCTAAGTTTCTTTTAACCTTATCAAAGTTCTATTGTCCTCCCACTTAACTTTTCACGGAAAATTTCTTTCTCAAAGAAATTTGACGTTCTAAGCGACAAACATTTTTTTATTTGGTGTTATGGAGGAATACTCAACGATTATTCAAAATAACATACAAAGATATGTTCATCCGACTTCGGTTGCAAACATCTTTCTTATGCATAACATACCAATGTTTAAGAAAGGACAACTTGGGTTTTATCCCAAACCATAACTTTATATGGTGTCATTTCAACGAATTATGATGGAGCTCTTTTCAGTGGAAAAAACGGTAGTCTCTAAAGCTTTTAATCTTTAAAATATAATGGCAGTTTTATGAATTACACCTTCGATCTTACCATGTCAAACAAGGTTTAATTACATATCTCAAACGCTCCATACTCTTATGGTGTTTCGGGATATGCAAATCCACGGAACAATTCCTTAAATCTTAGGTATTATGCTAAACTTGTAACTCAAATATCTTCCTTTATGATCTTATCATAAACTATTTATATTCTTGTTACAATGATTTTGCACTTCATCTTGAAAGTATTTGAACTTTTCAAATGTTTCATGCTTCATCCTTATTAAGTAAATATTCATATATTCACTCATATTTTCGGAGAAAGCATATGAAGTTGAAATCCATCGCTCTTGACTACACATAATGGACTTTGTACAACAATATGTACAAGTTCCAATAAGCTAGTCATTCGTTCCCTTTTGGCCTATGAACGAAGTTTTAATTATCTCTAGGAAAGTTTCACAAGCGTCATTTGATCAAAAATCAAAAGACTCCAAGATTCCATCCACATGGAGTTTCCTCATGTTTTCTTTCCAATATAATTTAAACGGTGATGTCACTTCCTAAGTGATCTTTCAATCAATTTGTCTTTCGACATTTTTAGTACTAGTTTTATGGATGTGATTTCTCCAACGAGATTTGTGAATCATCCATCTTTTATAGATTACGACAATTATTTGAACAACCCTTTTGTTCTCATAATACCTGATAAAACAAATCTTGAAGGCAAGCTTTGATGTTTTAACAAGCAACACAATAACCCTTTATTTGTTCTCGATGAACATCATCACATATTCCTTTGCTAGTTACTTAGGCCATTGTAGTTCATGAATTGTGTTGTTTCGTATGACGATTCACACCAACAAATTCAGTATCAAATATTTAAGAACCACATTGTTTAATAAGCAAAGAATATAGCCATAACATGTATATCATCTATATACTTAAGCTGAACAATTCTAGTCTTTTCTTTTCTGCCATATATTTATGAGATTCTCTTTCAGTATTTCCTTTTCTGTTTGAAAGAATCTATCAATATCAATAGTGAAGCCATATACATGACACATAGTCCAAAGCATGTATAGTTAAATACCAATGTCTTTGGACTTGCACTTTGAAGTAGATCACCATCATCAAATGTTTGGTGTTCTTTCAAATTCCTTTCTTTAGTAATCTCTTGGTGTAGTAAACATTTTACCTACATCAAATATTCACCCTTATCATGGAATTATCCATGATCAAGCTACTTTTAGCTTATAACGATGAATCGCGAGTATAATGTTGCTCTCCAAAACCTTTTGGTGGATTAGGACAACTAGTGTCTCCAACCTTTTGCAAATTCTCATCAAATATGAGAACATGACCTTTGCCATATTATACTCTATCATGTTGCAACCAAAACTTCATTTCAGATATCACAATATCTTCCAGACATCATGGTTTCTGAACAACTCTTTCAGATCCTAGATAACCTTGATATTAAGACAATCCTTTGAATATCAAGAATCATGGAGACAAACATGATACTCATACACTAACACTTGGAATTGTCATTCTTGATTTAATACCAGTTATTAAACTTCATGGAGTAACCAGAACTTATTGAAAGTTTGCAATAGGACTTTTAAACTTTAGATTAACACTTCAAAACAATACGATACCAGTTCGTAAAGTAACTAACCAGAATTCTATAGTTATATCATCTCAATTATAACTAAGCGCAAGGTGGTAAACGGATGCCAATGACTACAACAATTATGCAAATTCACTTTGATTTAATTTATGATAAATAGTGTTCAATTTTTAATCATATTGTCGTTGAACTCCCACTCAAAACAATATCCCTCACATTATTTTAGTGATCACACGAACCAAATCCACCACATCAAAACCGATCATCACGAGAGTTGATGTAGCTTAAACGGTGAACAATCAACATGTTCATCATATCTACTATATGACTCATGCTTTACCTTTCGGTGATCCGTGTTCCGAGACCATGTCTGTACATGCTAGGCTCGTCAAGATCAAACCTTAGCTTCCGCATGAGCAAATCTGGCTTGCTCACGTTGTATACACTCGCAGAATCTAACACACCCGATCATCACGTGGTGCTTCGAAACAACGAGCTTTAGCAACGGTGCTTACTAAGTATGAACACTTTAAAACTTGAAATTGTGTGCTTGAGGGATCATCTTATAATTCTACCGTCGTGAACTAAGCAATACAAGATGCATAAAAGGATTAACATCACATGCAATTCATAATATGTGATATGATATGGCATTTCTTCTTTGTGCTTCCGATGTCCATCTTCAAGCACGAACATGATCTCTATCATCACCGCATTGCATCAAGGTCAATGACGCCGCTCCATGGTTGTCGTCCACCAGCTTCAACTATTACAACTACTTTGAATAGACACGTGGGTCTTAACAGAATTTAAAGACAACCATATGGCTCCTGCCGGTTGCCAACTTACAATAAGGAACATTGCATACATCAAATATAATCACAATCATGGCCATATCACATCACAGCACACCCCTGCAAAACAAAGTTAGACGCCTCTAATTTTCTTTGCATGTTTTACGTGGTTTGGGGCTTTCAATAAGTGTCGTTCTAACTTACGAACAGGAACCACAACATTGATACTAGTATTGTCAATCACCCGTTGTAAATTGAATCTTAACTATGTTGGGAGAAACAGGCACCCGCAAAGCCACTTATGCAATACAAGTTTCATGTCAAGCGTGGAGCAAGTCTCATGAACGATGTCATGTAAGGTTAGCACGGGCCGCTTCATCCCACCATCCCGCAAGATGCAAAGTACACAAGAAGCAATCAACAACAAAAGCATCAACGCCCACAATGACCATTGTGTTCTACTCGTGCAACAGATCTACATATAGACACGGCTCTGATACCACTGTAGGGGTTCGTAGCATGGAAAACAAAAAATTTCTACCGCATGAACACACAATCAAGATCTAATCTATGATCAAGCCAAGATCTATCTACTAGATTGTAGCAACGAGTCGACAGAATACTAACCCTCGAAGATCCAAAGCGGTTAACGAGAGCAGATTCTCGTGGGTGATGTAGTCGTACACTTCCGATCTCAAGATCGCGTAGACGATCCTTCCGGCGCTGCATTCCGGAAGCGCTTCCGCAGTCGGTCACACGTTCGGTACTCTATGAAGACCTTCCTCTCCCTTGTTCCAGCAGGCAGCGGAGGTTGTAGCACTCTCCTCGTGATTCTGACAGCACGACGGCGTGGTACCGGAAGTAGAGGGGAGATCTCGCAGGGCTTCGCCTTAAGCTGGAGCGAGTATGGTGGAGTATGAGAGAGGGCCTTGGCGATCTAGGGTTTAGAGGCACCAAGGTGAGAGCTTGTCCGGCGGCTAGGGTATGGGGAAACCCTAACTCGGCGACTTAGAGGATGCCCTAGGCGGCGGCTGCACTGGAGGTGGCTAGCGACTTGGGGCTAGGGTTTGGGGTGTTAGAGCTGTAGGTAGAGGGGGCACTCGTGCCCCTTCTTTTATAGGTGGGAGGGAGGCGGCTAGGAGGAGGGAGTCCTCCTCCAAGTCCTCCTCCTTCGCCGAAGGGTGGAGGGAGTGGGACTTCCTCCCCAAGTAGGTTTCCTACTCTCCCTCCACCAAGCAAACTTGCCGTTTGACTTTTTCAAATTGGCGTTTGACTTTCAAACTAGGATTTGATTTCTCCCTTTATTTTTGCTCAGCGATGACACCTAGTACATGATGCAACCATTCCAACTTGTTATGACACATTCATGTACCCTTCCCCTCCGGAGTGCCGGACCTTTCGGAACCTTCTAGAACATTCCCGATGAAAACACCGGAACCATTCTCCAACCCCGAAACAGGACTTTCCTTATATGAATCTTATTCTCCGGACCATTCAGGATCTCCTCGTGATATCCCGGATCACATCCGAGACTCCAAACAACATTCGGTCTCCTACTCATCATTCCATAACTACTCAACAACATCGAATCCTTAAGTGTGTCTCCCTACGGTTCGTGAATTATGCGGACATGACCGAGACACTTCTCCGATCAATAACCAATAGAGGAATCTGGAAATTCATATGGCTCCCACATATTTCTACGATTACTTTGCGAACGAATGAACCACTTACATACGATACCAATTTCCCTTTGTCTCACGATAGTTTATTTATCCGAGGTTTTTATCGTCGGTATCTCTGTATACCTAGTTCAACCTTGTTACCGATACGTACTCTTTTCTCGTTCCCGTGATATGTGATACCTTGTGAGCCAGTCACATGCTTGCAAGATAATTGGATGACATTCCACCGAGAGGGCCCAGAGTATATATATCCGTCATATGGATGGACAAATCCCACTCTTGATCCATGTGCCTCAACCCATACTTTCCGAACACTCAATGCCACCTTTATAGCCACCCAGTTACGGTGTGGTGTTTGATGTCATCAAAGCATCCTTCTGGTGATGGTGATTAACATGATCTCATGGTCGAAGGAATTAGGTTACTATGTATCAGAAAGCTTATAGCAAATGAACTATATTAAATGACTTGATCTTTATGCTATGCTTAACTATAGGAGTATGTCCATCACATCATTCTCCTAATGATATGACCCTGTTGTTAATAACATTTCTATGTTCATGATCAGGAAACCATGATCATATATTAACCAACAAGCTAGTTTAAAAAGAGGCTTTACTAGGGACTCTTTTATGTTTACAAATCACACAAGTATTAATGTTTCTTGTTAATACAATTATAGCATGGTATGTAAACATTTATCATAAGTATGAAGATATGATAATAACCACTTTATTATTGCCTCTTGGGCATATCTCCAAAAATATTGACTAACACAGTCTGCATCTCGTCATGCAGACCATTGAGGAATCTTTCTTTATTCTTGGCATACCTAGCTAATGACAAGAATGTGTCACGGTATTCCACTACAGTCATCCTTCCTTGCTTCAGCTCTCTGAACTCGTCTCTCATCCTCTTGATCAAACCTGGTGGCACATGGGTTCTGCTAAACTTGACCTTGAATTCCTCCCAGGTCATCATCTGGCATCCGGTCATTGCGCGAACACTGTTCCACCATGCCCTGGCATCTTCGGCTAGATAGTAGGTGGCGAACAGCACTTTCTCGTTGGCTTCTACTCCGACGACTTCTAGGTTATTTTCCATGGTTTGCAGCCAATCATCGGCGTCTAGGGGTTCTTTATATCAATGGATTCAGAAAAACAAACCCTAGCCAACCATGCACTTTGTTTAGTAAAAAGCTTCTGGTAAAATGTTTGTTTTTGCAAAAACTTATGTATGCTTGTTTAGGATATAAAAATTATTCTAAAATGATTTTGGGGATAAAATCTTTGGCAAATGGTGTGTTTTGAACCTACTGACCATAGAAATCACTTGGTGGTTTCAAAAATGTATTTGGAGAAGCAAAAGAATGAATCTTGGATTTAAACCATTTCTAGTCAAATAAAAATATGGTTTAATTGTTAAAAATGGTTTTAGATGAAAACCTTTGAGAAATGTTTTGGAATAAACTCTCTGACCCCAAACACCAAGTTTTGTGACTTGAAAATGTATTTGGTAAACCCTATAAAAATTATTACTTTGCTAAAGGCAATTTCAATCACATGAAATAATGATTTGGTTTAAAAATGGTTTAGAGGTAGAATCTTTTGCAAATGGTTTTGCCACTTTATCAAATGACCAAATGGTGTTACCAAATGTTCATAACTTACTAGAAACCACTTTTACAAATAAAAACAACCCTTTTCATGCTTGCATGTATTGTTTTGTTTATTATTTTATGTGATGTTTTGCTTGAATGGTAGATTGAAATATTGTTTGCTTGATTAAATTGTAGTGACTTGAAGTGTGTGAACATTGCAAAGATCAAGGGTGAACTTATACTCTCTACCAAAAAGGCAAGTGATGCTTCATACTTTTTTCCCATTACTTTCACTATGCATTAGTGATTTTTCTAAGTAAAACTTGCATGGAATTTTTGCTAAGTATAAACCATGCTATGGGAAAACCTATTAGATGAAACCTTAGTAAAATTTCCTAGGTTAAGATTCCTACTACTATCATGCTTAGCTTAGCTAATAGAAAACAAGGGTGGAATATATATTCACACTATGGAAAAATTTCTAAGTCTGAGGACTTGTGTTTTGTTTAATAAAACAACTAAGTGAATGAATCACCTGGGTGGAATGGAAGGAAAGGTTTGTGTTGAGTGGTTCACAAGGCCCATCTTTATGGTTTACCTTGTGTATCTCACTTGTGGATGGCCACCCAGGAACAAAGAGATTTGAGATGTCAAATGTTGAGAAGCTTCAAGTGCAACCACATGGCATTATGGGCTCTGCCTGGATCATATAGGTTGCAAGAACTTAGCCAAATGGACAGTTGGTGGTAGGGGAATGATAGGTTGGAACGCGTCCATTTTGGTCTAAGGGAAGGCTTCTGAAATATCTTGTCTTGGTGAAACCAAGTCTTGTGGGGAAAGTGCACCACCTCTGCAGAATGTAAAATCTAAGTACTTAGCCATGTCCCTGGTAAAAGACAAATTGAGCATCAATACATGGAAGCTATCAAGAATCTCATCATCCAAATTTCTAAGTTAAAAACTTGTGGTTGAACAAGGGTTAAAGGATCTTCAATCTTTGATTGATAGATGCCTTGGGTGATTTTTGTCAAGCAAAAACTTAGTGTTTTCAAATGATAAGGAAAATCTATTTTGAGCAAAGCAAGCCTAAGCTCCACTTAGCCAAATGCATATAGATGATAGACTCCACTATACTACCATAGTATCACTTGCCAATACAATTCAAATGTATTGACCCTTGTGGCTGTAACTTGTTATGTTGCAGGTTTGTTTGATATTAGTGAAGTTGATTGATTAGGATTACAAGTCTACAACCAACATGTCTGCCTGTGGCACTTTGAAGATGAAGGACCCCATGCTTATAGATATTCTGCTGCAATGTAATGTAATAGCCAAATGAGCTATGTAAGATGTAATAAAATTATGTTATTCCTGGTTATAAAGTTATATTATGACCTTTGTTTCTTGATATTACATCTTAACTGTGGATGCTAGCTATTGATCCAGGGACTAGCATTGTAAACACAGGGATCTCTACCTTATTAAAGGTTGGGAACCTTACAGATGGTATCAGAGCATTGTGTTGCCTGTAGGATTTGTAAACCTAGGATTGGACCAAAACCCCTTAGAAAAATAGGAGTTGTATTTGTTCCAAAACTTATTTACAAACAATCTTATAAACTCTTTCCTCAACCACTTTGGTTTTGATTCCACATCTCTTCTATTTCAAACTTGATGGACAAACCTACCCCATGGCCAAAGACTTCACCATGAGCTAAGGACTTCATCAACTCTAATGACTTCAACATCTTCAACTCTAATGACTTCAACATCTTCAACTCTAATGACTTCAACATCTTCAGCATTTTCACCAAGGACTGCAAACTTGGATATCACTAAGGACAAGTGAGACAAGAAATCTTGCTCAAGATTTGAAGACTAAAGAAACACAACTTAGAAGGAGCCACCATCACCTTTGAAGTTTTGAGACCAAGACTTTTCCCAAGGAAACCATGATCTCATGCAAGAAGAATCAACCAAGAAAGATGGAAAGATCTCAAGTGAACCATATAGATGGACCACCAAATTTAGTTAAGTCAAACACACCAAATTATGTGGTGTAACAAAAATAGTTTTGGTTGCCTAAAAATATGCTTGAAACTTGTTGTTGAGTATTTGTTTGAGATTGCTTGCACTTTGCTTGTGTGAATTGTGATGTGTGTGATTAGAATTATTCCCTTAGAAATATTTTGCCTATTCTAATCCCAATCCAACCCAAACAGATGACCTCTCCAAGAGACTCCAACAACCAAGAGGTCAACATGAGAGACCAACTACTAGCAAACCAAACCCAGTTGAGCCAAGTGACAACTCAGCTTTTAGCCAACAACAATGGATTAGACCCAGCTATACAAAGGATTTTGAAACTTCAATCCCAATTGTTGCAAGGGATGGCCACTCAAATGATCAACATTGGAGACAACTCTTCCAAAGGAGTTTATGACAACAAGGATGACAAAGATGTTATTTTAGAAGGAACCAAAGCTTGCAATATTTGTGGAGACAAGGATCACACTTCCAAGGAACATGGGGATCAATGCCCCAATTGTGAAGAGGAACATCCAGTTGGCCAATGCCCCACATCTCAAGCTACTTGCTTCCTATGTGAAGGAAATAGTCATGTCCCTATCCAATGCCCCATCTATTCCATAATTCAACAAAGGAAACAAGGTGGAGTGCAACAACTGGTTGCAGACTATCAAGAGAGATCCAAGTCTACCAAGAAGGATGAAGACAAAGGAAAATCTCAACTTGTACCTCCATGCAATATGAACCAATTGAAAGGACCAAAGAAGAGACATATGAATTATCCAAGGAGCAATAGAAGGTCAAAGAAACCAGTAGACATTCCTACCTATGAGATAACATATGAAGATCATGAACTAGAAGCACTCCTAGCTTTGGAGAAACCCAAGAAAAAGAAGGACAAAAGCCATGTGCAATGTTACACTTGCAAAGAGATGGGACACTATGCCAATGAATGCCTAGAAAAGAAGAAGAACCAAGGAAACAAACAAGAGGAAATGATACCAAAGGAAAAGAAAGATATTAGCCAAGTGTGGTGCAACAACTGCAAAGAGCTAGGACATTATGCAAGCAACTGTCCAGAAAAGATGAAGCACAAGATAAACAAGCCTATGAAGGATCTCAGCCTTGTCACATGTTTCAAATGCAAGGAGCTAGGCCACTATGCAAACCTCTGTCCAGAAAAGTTACATCAAGATCCCAAGCAATCCAAAATGTAATCTAGTTGGAAAATTTTTAAGGGTGGTAGTACCCTAGTTGTTTAAGCCTACTTGTAAACCCTAGCCTCCCCAAATCTCGGGACGAGATTTATTTTAAGGGTGTTAGCCTGTCACATCCCAAGATTTTCCAAATCTTGTAATGTGAAAAATAAAATAAACAAAATAAATTTTTGTTAAAAATCAGGGTGAAAAGAAACTTTTGTCTCTAAATGGAAACTTAAAAATCCCATCTTGAACAAACTTTGGTAAAAGTTTGAATCCAAAAAATCCAAATCAAGAGAAATGCATTCCTCAATGAATGTATCTGGAAATTTAAACCCTTGGAAAATAAATCCAAACCCTAAACCCTATTGGAATAAAATCATTTCCAAGTTATCTTCAAATCCATGGATTTGATCCATATAAAAATTGTTCAACAAACAATCTCAAATGATCAAGAAAGGCAAATAGAAATATGATAAGACCATAGAAATTGGTTTCACTTAATTTGGAACCATAAATAAAATCTTATGGATTTAATGAAGGAATTGAATTTCCAAAGCCAATAAAGCCCTTATCTAAAATCCATACCAAGTGGTGAGCAAAGGATCCTAAAGATCTTTAAAAGGGTAAAGAAATATCAAATAAGAATTCACAAGTTGGAATCACCAAGTTTGGATCTCCAAATAAAAGAATATGGATTTTATAAGAAAAGAAAGATTTATTAAATAAATAATATTAAAGATCAAACCAAATCTTGGCCAAATCTTTAAACAAATGGAATGGATTATAATCCCAATTCAAATAAAAGTATTGGATAAATAATTGCCAAAATAAAATAAAATGCCTTAAACCAAATCCTATTGGAATAAAGACAAATCCAATTTTAAATAATTAATAAATCTTATTAAAAGTTTTTCCAAATAATTCAAGTTGAATTATTTGACACCCCTTTAAGTAATTAAAACCTACTGAAAAGTTTTTGGAAGGTTTTGGAAAAATCAAATGGTGTTTAGAAATACTATTAAGTCTATTTGATTTAAAACTAGAACCTATTTTGAATAAATAAAAGACCCCAAAATGAATAAGATTTTATTCAAAAATTGACATCAGAATACAATACTAATCAGTATTTGAACCTACTCAAATTTTGGCAAAAGCTTGAATTCAAATAGGTGTTTGAATCAATTAAACAAAATCAAAACATATTTGAAGAAATGGAAAAGAGAAAAACAAACAGAATAAAAAAAAGGAGAGAACCAAGCCGACCCAGCCCAACTAGCCCAGTCCAGCCCAGTCCCTCTCTTCCCCGCGAGAAAACGCTTCACACTCAGAAACTCACCCACTCAGCGACTGACCGACGGACCCCACCCCCACACTCTCTCTCTCGCTGACCAACCAACCCCACATAACTGTTCGTCGTTTCCACCCGCGAAGACCACGCCCTGGCCGTTTACTGCCATTGAATTCTTGCGATCAATTCTCCTAAATTCTGCGCTTAATGCTCACCGTGACCCTACAGTATTAATCGCCACGCTCTCCTCTTCTCTTCCCCTCAGATCCCACTCGACCGGAGCCACTAGGCTGCCCAAATTTTAGCCTCAACGGCCGCTGTCTCCGACGAGCTTCCCTCTCGATTCAGGCCGTACCCTACCGCCCCTTGCCTCCTCGAGCAGACAACCGTGATCCCCATCACCTGGCGGACCTTCCCGTATCGCCAGCTCACCCGCGCGTGCTCTGTAGGCTCAGCAACGACGACGACCACCGTCGCCACCGTCTGCTTCCTCTCCGGTGAAACTTCTGGTAAACACCTGATCGCGCCTCTCCTTCTCCTTCACACACGCGTGCTCGCCGTGACCCTGCGCATCTAACCGCATCTTATTTTCTCTCTGGCGTGCCCCGTGCCTTCGCCATCATCTTCAACAGGACGAGTCCGAGCGACAGCTCAACTACGGCGAGCAATTGCCGAGAACCCCGTGCGCCCCTTCACCAACCAAGGGCAGGTTGAGCATCCTCGTGCCTCGGCGATCACTGTGAGCCACCTCTCCTTCTTCCTTGCTTCCTCTAGTGCCAGCTCCGCCGATAGCCGAACGTCGCCGCCGCGCGCAGCCGTCGAGCGCCGCCAGAACTTGGTCAGGGTGACGATGGCCATTAGATGACGATCTGATGGATACGATAGATTCACTTAACGCCGAAGAGGTACGAAACCAGTGACGTGCGATGTAACTTGATCCTACGGTCTTTGTTAGCCAATCCAGACGAAGCGGTATGGGCGAATAGGATTAAAACACGTGGCTCAACTCGTTTGAATTAAAACAGAATAGATCTATTTGATATGTGATTTTGTAAATTCCATAACTTTAAATCTACACGTCCAAATTTTGCAAACATTATATCAATGGATTCAGAAAAACAAACCCTAGCCAACCATGCACTTTTTTTTTAGTAAAAAGCTTCTGGTAAAATGTTTGTTTTTGCAGAAACTTATGTATACTTGTTTAGGATATAAAAATTATTCTAAAATGATTTTGGGGATAAAATCTTTGGAAAATGGTGTGTTTTGAACCTACTGACCATACAAATCACTTGGTGGTTTCAAAAATGTATTTAGAGAAGCAAAAGAATGAATCTTGGATTTAAACCATTTCTAGTCAAATAAAAATATGGTTTAATTGTTAAAAATGGTTTTAGATGAAAACCTTTGAGAAATGTTTTGGAATAAACTCTCTGACACCAAACACCAAGTTTTGTGACTTGAAAATGTATTTGGTAAACCCTATAAAAATTATTACTTTGCTAAAGGCAATTTCAATCACATGAAATAATGATTTGGTTTAAAAATGGTTTAGAGGTAGAATCTTTTGCAAATGGTTTTGCCACTTTACAAAATGACCAAATGGTGTTACCAAATGTTCATAACTTACTAGAAACCACTTTTACAAATAAAACAACCCTTTTGCATGCTTGCATGTATTGTTTTGTTTATTATTTTATGTGATGTTTTGCTTGAATGGTAGATTGAAATATTGTTTGCTTGATTGAATTGTAGTGACTTGAAGTGTGTGAACATTGCAAAGATCAAGGGTGAACTTATACTCTCTACCAAAAAGGCAAGTGATGCTTCATACTTTTGTCCCATTACTTTCACTATGCATTAGTGATTTTTCTAAGTAAAACTTGCATGGAATTTTTGCTAAGTATAAACCATGCTATGGGAAAACCTATTAGATGAAACCTTAGTAAAATTTCCTAGGTTAAGATTCCTACTACTATCATGCTTAGCTTAGCTAATAGAAAACAAGGGTGGAATATATATTCACACTATGGAAAAATTTCTAAGTCTGAGGACTTGTGTTTTGTTTAATAAAACAACTAAGTGAATGAATCACCTGGGTGGAATGGAAGGAAAGGTTTGTGTTGATTGGTTCACAAGGCCCATTTTTATGGTTTACCTTGTGTATCTCACTTGTGGATGGCCACCCAGGAACAAAGAGATTTGAGACGTCAAATGTTGAGAAGCTTCAAGTGCAAACCACATGGCATTATGGGCTCTGCCTGGATCATATAGGTTGCAAGAACTTAGCCAAATGGACAGTTGGTGGTAGGGGAATGATAGGTTGGAACGCGTCCATTTTGGTCTAAGGGAAGGCTTCTGAAAGATCTTGTCTTGGTGAAACCAAGTCTTGTGGGGAAAGTGCACCACCTCTGCAGAATGTAAAATCTAAGTACTTAGCCATGTCCATGGTAAAGGACAAATTGAGCATCAAGACATGGAAGCTATCAAGAATCTCATCATCCAAATTTCTAAGTTAAAAACTTGTGGTTGAACAAGGGTTAAAGGATCTTCAATCTTTGATTGATAGATGCCTTGGGTGATTTTTGTCAAGCAAAAACTTAGTGTTTTCAAATGATAAGGAAAATCTATTTTGAGCAAAGCAAGCCTAAGCTCCACTTAGCCAAATGCATATAGATGATAGACTCCACTATACTACCATAGTATCACTTGCCAATACAATTCAAATATATTGACCCTTGTGGCTGTAACTTGTTATGTTGTAGGTTTGTTTGATATTAGTGAAGTTGATTGATTAGGATTACAAGTCTACAACCAACATGTCTGCCTGTGGCACTTTGAAGATGAAGGACCCCATGCTTATAGATATTCTGCTGCAATGTAATGTAATAGCCAAATGAGATATGTAAGATGTGATAAAATTATGTTATTCCTGGTTATAAAGTTATATTATGACCTTTGTTTCTTGATATTACATCTTAACTGTGGATGCTAGCTATTGATCCAGGGACTAGCATTGTAAACACAGGGATCTCTACCTTATTAAAGGTTGGGAACCTTACAAACGTCCAGTCTAACTAGGGTCTCCTATGGTCAGGATGGGTCTGATACCAACTTATCAACACCCGGATTTTTAATCCCAGATCACTACTAGAGAAAAGCTTATGCGAGGCACACCTAAAAGCTTATGCGAGGCGCATATCATATGCGCCTCTAGCTTTGAGCCTCGGCTATTTTTTATGCCAGGCGCATACGATATGCGCCTCCTATACTTCACATATGCGAGGCGCATATCGCCTCCTATAAGATATGCGCCTCCTATATATTATAGGAGGCGCATATCGATATGCGCCTCGCATATGTGAATTATAGGAGGCGCATATCGATATGCGCCTCGCATATGTGAAGTATAGGAGGCACATATAATATGCGCCTCGCATATGTTTCACAATGCGCCTCGTATATTTATAGTATATGCGCCTCCTATAGTGTCCTATATGCGCCTCCGGTAATATTTTCGAAATTCAAGTTTTACATACCACTATAAATAATAATATACAGATATTCAAATATACAATATAGTCCAGAATACAGTATAAAGAGCACATAATTTTTCTAAAACTTGCAATTTGCCAAAGCATAATAGAACCAACATGAATACAATACATTACACATCAATCATGACATACAAGTTCATACATCAAGTGTTTGTGCCACAAGTTCACACCTCCGAGTACAAGTTCACAATCACATTACAACTCCAACGACGTAGCTCTACCTAGATGAAGTAGAACACATAACCTACCATGAAGAGCAACAAGGTGGTGATCACGAGGAAGTTCCTCCACTTCTTCCTTCCATGCCTCCTCCACTTCTCTTCCGCCACCTCTCTACTCTCATAGCCTTGGTAGTTGTTGCCCGAGAAGTTGTTCACTTGCTTCTGGCAGTCTTTCCACTCCTCGTACACACCTGGAACCCGACCGATGTACACGACATAACACTTCTTCGCCATCTCCTACACATAATAAAGATGATATTACTTATGTCAGTGGAAAGCAATAGCTAGCAGTTCACAAGATAGAATCATGCATATATATGGGTGCACAAACCATTCGCTTATAAGCCAAATGGGGAGTACATCTTCCCATGTACCAACTGACAATCATGAAATGGAGAAACAGTGGTGAGTAGAACTTGTATAAGCTATTTGGTCAGGTTAAACAAAAAGGCAGCAGCAGTCATATGCACAAGCACAATAGCTGCTAGAAACGTCAGTGACTATCCAATTCAGAATGAGCCAACAGTTTGCTTCCCACAATACTTGTGAGCTCTACACTTGCAACTTAAACTTGGAAACAGGCAACACGCAACAGTGATCCCAACCGTTAAACACATTCCCACACCCAGCTATTTCCACAAACCCTCCAGCTTACTGTATAAGCTAAAAATTGGGGCTACGTCGTTCGTACTAACCCACCATACCAAAATGGAGCAATGCAGAATAGCCTAGAGAGAAACAAAAGTAAGTAGAACTTGTACAAGCTATCTAATCAGGTTCAACAAGAGGGTGGCAGCAGTCATCATAAGAACAATAGGAACAACAGTGATCATCCAAATCACAAATCAATCTCTTATAAGCCAAACGGGGGTTACTTTCTTTCCGAGTGGCAACAGACATCAACAAAATGGGGCAATGCAGAATAACCAAGGGAGAGAAAAAACAATTGTAAGTAAGCAGAACTTGTAGAAGCTATCTAATCAAGTTCAACAAGAGGGCAGCAGTCATAAGAACGTCCAATTGACAATGACCTAACCTAAGAGTATAGTAGTTTGCGACTTGGAACAACAAATACCTGCGAGCTCTGCACTTGCGACTTGAACTTGGAGATGTGGGCCTCCTGCAGCATCTCATTCTGCAGCACAACATTGCAAAAGCAGAAGCAGGAAACAGATGAGCATAAAAGAGAAGAGAAGAGAGCGTGAGTAGAAGGGCGATTATGTGCGCGTGTTACTTACCTTCTGCATCTCGGCCGTGGTGACGAATGACGCGGAGATGCTCTCGAGGCTGTCGTTGAGGACCTCGGTGATGGCTGAGGTGATGGCCTCCGCGTGCCTGGTCGGGACGCCCTGCGACTCCAGCTTCCGCACCTGGGTAGGGAGAAGCGCGCGTCATGTCAGCATTTCATTTCGTCGAGCACCTCTCGGGCAGGTAGGGAGAGCCCGAGGAAATAGTAGTGATAGAAGGAAGTTTAGAAGGAGCGGTAGATTGGTTACCATGGCGAGCGTGTCGACGAGGAAGGCGCGGTGTCCGTTGGTCTTGACGAGCTGCGCGATGCTACGCGCGGGTCCGGCCCAGCGCGTCGGCCAGTGGTGCTGCTGGCTGTGGTGCAGGAGCATGCCGTGCCTGCACGCTGCGGCGATGACGGGCTCACCTCGACGACGGGCTGCTGCAGGCGCGGACGGGGTGGCCGGCGGCAGGCGCTGTCCACGGGCAGCAGGTCTTCAAGAAGCAGCGCCAGGCTCCTCCTCGACGTGGCGGCGGCGGGCTCCTCCTCCACGAGGCGGGTGGCGTCAGGCTCCTCCTTCCACGGGGCGGGCGGGTCGCGAGGGCGAGGTGCTCCTCCACGGGTCACAGGTGAGGTGCTCGTCGACCCCTGTGGATGGTGGCCGAGATGTCAGGGAGAGGGGAAGAGGGATAGGGGAAGGGGAAGGGGGTCGGGGCTCACCTCGACGACGGGCTGCTGCAGGCGCGGACGACGGGCTGCTGCGGGCATGGACTGCGGCATTAAGGGGACAACGGCGGCACGGGAAAAATGTTAGGTTACTGTGTGCGTGAGAGAGAAAGAGGAATCTCGTTGGTCCTTATTATGCGAGGTACCAGCTTATGCGAGGTCCATCTGGCAATAATGCGCCTCGCATATTCTACAGACCTATTCAAATAGAGCAGTGCCCTTTTTTCTGTCAAGAAACACATAGGAGCCCATTGGTTACATGCCTTGTGCTAATCTAAACCATGGCCACCCAGGTTCGAATCCTGGTGGCAACAGATTTTTTGGAATTTTTTTTAAAAGCCATTTTTCTTGTAAAAACATTGTCCAAACATAATATAAACTATAAAATATACTACTCATTTTTTGTAATTTTTTAAAAGCCATTTTTCTTGTAAAAACATTGTCCAAACATAATATAAACTATAAAATATTTGTCTTAGTGGAGGAGGAAGAAGTGAGACAAGTGAGTGGGGTGGTAGTGACTCCATGTGCCAAAAGCTGGAAAAAAGGTGGTGTCAGATTATAGGAGGCGCATATTGCACAATACGAGGCGCATATAATTCAAACTATAGGAGGCGCATATAGCAATATGCGCCTTGTCTATGCGGCCACCTAACTCCACCCGGGCCCGCAGGGGTTACTTGAGGCACATATGACTATATGCGTCTCGCATATTATCAAATATAGGAGACGCATATAACCATATGTGCCTCGCATATTCGTGCACCTACCAACACGCGGGTCCACACAGATTATGCGACGCGCATTCTGCCCATATGCGCCTCGCCTATCTAATATATAGGAGCCGCATATGACTGGAATGCGCCTCGCATAATATGGGGCTGCTAGATTTCTTCCGTACAGGGATTATAGGAGGCGCATTCTTATCATATGCGCCTCGCCTATTTTTATACTAGAGGCGCATGGAGAAGGAGTGTGCCTCGCCTATTTTATAGGAGGCGCATATGGTCTAAATGTGCCTCGCATAAGCATGTCTCCTATAGCCTTTTCTCTAGTAATGGATGCCTGTTATGCCATACATCGCAATCCCAGGATTACCATTTTTGCGAGACATAACAGAATTGGATACCATAGTACATCATCCATTACAAACCATACATAAGTTCTTACACAAATAGGGATCTCATGATCCAGTTCTTAATACAACATCAAGCAGCGGAATACGTAATAATAACGATAGCGTAGGCGAAGCTCCATCTTCGGGTTCACAGGCAATGCTGACGATGGGAGATGATCCTAGTTGTCGTAACCTTCCTGGGGTCCATCCTCTAGGTACTCCTCTTCATGGTCTGGCCATGGGAATAGCCAGGGACAAAGCCATGAGTACTCTTTAAGTACTCGCAAACTAATACTAACAAGTGAAAGGGGTTTTTGATAATAGGGCACTAGGCTCTAAGGTTGTTTTGCAAAAGCCAGATTTATCTCTACTAAGTTTAGAAGCAATGAATGCTAGTTAAAGTTTATAACACCTAAGTGGGAACTTGTATTTCAAATCACAACCCTGTTGCTTTTGAAAACATCTGACGGGGGAACAGTATGGCCACTCCAACTGTCCATAACCGCGGACGCGGCTATTCGAATAGTTTGACACTCTGCAGAGATTGTACACTTTCACCACAACATTCGATACATCCGTCAGGAATAAATCCTGAATTCACCATACTTAGTATGCGGATAATCAATCCTAACCTTTCAATTACACCCCTTAGTATAAGCACCTCTCCTGTGAGTTTGGCCTCCCAACCATGACCAACTGTCATCTTGGGTACTGCACAGGTGGACAATCTTCACAAGGTAGCCTCAGCTCAAACCTTGGCCGTGAGGGAACTAATACTAAGGTATATAAGTTTCCAGTCAAGCCCTACCCAATCTTCGGGTATTGTGGTTGTACGATAAAATTGGAATGGTATCGCATCCAGACAACCATCAGTTTTATAAAGGGCTAAGGCTCATGCCTCAACATTTTTATCACCAAATTCATCAAGTGTTCGGAAACATATGTCCAAAACATTTCAATAGAGGTTAGACCAAGTATTCCCATCTAAGGTTGGTCAAGTTTTATGCTTAGCACTAACATCTACAGGTGGGGGTAGGCATTAGTGAGGGGTGGTAAACTAGTGGAGTTTTAACTAAGTTTAATCTCATGCCCTAAGATGGCATCAAGATTATCTAGCTTAGGCCAAGTTTAATGCTCTTTATGCAACCTTCCAGTATCTTTCTAGTATCTACCATTTATTTGTTGGAGATATGCCCTAGAGGCAATGATAAATGTAGTTATTATTATATCTTTGTGTTTATGATAAATGTTTACATTCATGCTATAATAGTATTAACAAGGAAACATTGATACTTGTGTGATTTGTAAACTTAATTTGAAGTCCCTAGTATAGCCTCTATACTTCACTAGCTTGTTGGTTGATAAATTATTGTGGTTTCCCTATCATGAATATTGAGAAGTTATCAACAACAAGATCATATCGTTAGGAGAATGATATGGTGGACATACTCCTATAGATAAGCGTAGCATAAAGATCAAGTCATTTCAATAGTTCAATTGCTATATGCTTTCTGATACATAGTAACCTAATTCCTTCGACCATGAGATCATGCATATCACCTTTACCGGATGGATGCTTTGATGACATCAAACACCACACCGTAACTGGGTGGCTATAAAGGTGGCATTGAGTGTTCGGAAAGTATTGGTTGAAACACATGGATCAAGAGTGGGATTTGTCCATCCATATGACGGATAGATATACTCTGGGCCCTCTCGGTGGAATGTCATCCAATTAGCTTGCAAGCATGTGACTGGCTCACAAGGGATCGCATATCACGGGAACGAGAAAAGAGTACTTATCGGTAACGAGGTTGAACTAGGTATGCAGAGATACCGACAATCATAACCTCGGATAAGTAAACTATCGTGAGACAAAGGGAAATTGGTATCGTATGTAAGTGGTTCATTCGATCGCAAAGTAATCGTAGAAATATGTGGGAGCCATATGAATTTCCAGATTCCTCTATTGGTTATTGTTCGGAGAAGTGTCTCGATCATGTCTGCATAATTCACGAACCGTAGGGAGACACACTTAAGGATTCGACGTTGTTTGAGTAGTTATGGTATTATGAGAAAGAGACCGAATGTTGTTCGGAGTCTCGGATGGGATCCGGGATATCACGAGGTGATCCGGAATGGTCCGGAGAATAAGATTCATATAAGGAAAGTCCCGTTTCGGAGTTCGGGAATGATTCCGGTGTTTTCATCAGGAATGTTCTAGAAGGTTCCGAAATGTCCGGCACTCCGGAGGGGAAGGGGTAAATGAATGTGTCATTGCATATTGGAATGATTGCATCATGTACTAAGTGTTTTTGCTGTTCCAAATAAAGGATTAAATTGAATCCTAAATTGAAAAGTCAAATAGCAAGTTTGAAAAGTCAAACGGCTAAAATTGGAAAGAGGGAAAGAGGAAGGAGAGGGAAACCGAGTTGGGGAGGAGTTCCCTCCTCTAACCGGCGGCCCACCTCCAAGCCGAGTTGGGGAGGGACTCCCCTCCCTCCCCTGGCGCGCCGGCCCCTCCACCTATATAAGGAGGGGCAGGGCTCCCTCCTCTAGACACACAAGTTCATATCCTCTAATTCTAAACCCTAGCCACAGCCTCCGGTTTAGAGCCGTTTTGGTTTAGAGCTTCTAATTACCCTAGCCTTCGGATTAGAGCCTTCTAATTGGTGTGTCTAAACCCTAGACCACTAAAGCTCTATCATACTCCACCATACTCGCTCCGGCTTAAGGCGAAGCCCTGCGGGATCTCTCCTCTACTTTCGGTACCACGCCGTTGTGCTGCCGGAATCGCGAGGAGAGTGCTACAACCTCCGCTACCTGCTGGAACAAGGGAGAGGAAGGTCTTCGTCGAGTACCGAACGTGTGACCGACTGCGGGAGCGCTGCCGGAACGCAGCGCCGGAAGGATCGTCTACGCGATCTTGAGATCGGGAAGAGTACGACTACATTACCCACGAGAATCCGCTCTCGTTAAACACTTTGGAATCTTCGAGGGTAAGTTATTCCATCGACTCGTTGCTATAATCTAGTAGATAGATCTTGGCTTGTTTGTTTGTATGCGATAGAAAATTTTTGTTTTCCATGCTACGAAACCCTACATTATTTCAGTACACTCTAACTAAGAGCTTTGATAAAGAAATAAAGTAATAAACTTGCAAATAAAACTAGGATTGGTTTATCAAGTGGTTATGATCATATATGCTTTAAGGCATATAGTTGACATGGTAACAAGCAATTATTGGCTTGCATAGGTCAACTTGATTAGTAAGGCTTGCAAGTATTGGCTTGCACACTATTAGTATAAGCTTGCTAAATTGCAAGTGTTATCTTGCAAGGTTAATATCTTGCCTTGAGCAGAACAGTGGTTGAAGTTCTCCTCGGCTTCTTCTTCGTAGAATCCTCCTTCCTCCTCTTATCCTTGGTCGGTACTAGCGTCTATAAATAAATACGATGTACACAATCACCAAACAATACATAATTACTTGCAATCATCACACACAAGGGTCCTATAGATGATCTAACATCATCACTAACATTACAAGATTAAAGCTTGGTTTAATTCCTTTTTTATTTTTAGAAAAGTAATTTCTACTCATAGAAAAACTACTTAAGATTTAATATTCTCCAAACCAAATATGGGATCATGTTGACACATGTCATCACCACATATTGTAGTTCATGGGAATGTGTTTTAAAGTGGTGTCATAATTTAATAAGGTTGTACCCTTTTATTTTAAGTAATTAAAGTGGCTAGAAATGCCTATGGGCCATTCTTTTATTACTTGAACATTCTTTCTGTAAGTAAACCTATATATTTTTATATATTCTGAAAGGTATGGTTAAATGTGATTTTTGAGAGTTGGAATAAACTCAAAAGCTATTATGGTTTAAATTTGAAAAATGTTTGAATGCAGAAAAGCTTCTGCCTTGTTATTTTTACCATGGATGATCTATAGATCCAAATGACTTGAATCCAACGGGCTTGGATTCAGCATTCTCAGGCCTTTCTAACAAAATTGGTTTCGTTCAATTTGGTGCACTGAATCAATCTGGGTTGATTTTTGAAACTCGGTACAGAAGTGTGTTTGAAATAAAATGGAAAAGGTTTAATTCAAATAACTGGGCTGCGCGGGAAAAGTTAAAGGGCCGGCCTGCTAAGCGTAGCGCTTCCACGGGCTGTTTAAGTGGTTGTCCCCACTCGTCAGTGAGACGGGGGCTGTCAAATAGCATGTTTGAAAAGTCAAACGGCTAAAATTGGAAAGAGGGAAAGAGGAAGGAGAGGGAAACCGAGTTGGGGAGGAGTTCCCTCCTCTAACCGGCGGCCCACCTCCAAGCCGAGTTGGGGAGGGACTCCCCTCCCTCCCCTGGCGCGCCGGCCCCTCCACCTATATAAGGAGGGGCAGGGCTCCCTCCTCTAGACACACAAGTTCCTATCCTCTAATTCTAAACCCTAGCCACAGCCTCCGGTTTAGAGCCGTTTTGGTTTAGAGCTTCTAACTGCCCTAGCCTTCGGATTAGAGCCTTCTAATTGGTGTGTATAAACCCTAGACCACTAAAGCTCTCTCATACTCCACCATACTCGCTCCGGCTTAAGGCGAAGCCCTGCGGGATCTCTCCTCTACTTTCGGTACCACGCCGTTGTGCTGCCGGAATCGCGAGGAGAGTGCTACAACCTCTGCTGCCTGCTGGAACAAGGGAGAGGAAGGTCTTCGTCGAGTACCGAACGTGTGACCGACTGCGGGAGCGCTGCCGGAACGCAGCGCCGGAAGGATCGTCTACGCGATCTTGAGATCGGGAAGAGTACGACTACATCACCCATGAGAATCCGCTCTCGTTAAACACTTTGGAATCTTCGAGGGTAAGTTATTCCATCGACTCGTTGCTACAATCTAGTAGATAGATCTTGGCTTTTTGTTTGTATGCGATAGAAAATTTTTGTTTTCCATGCTACGAAACCCTACAGTGGTATCAGAGCCGTGTCTATATGTAGATCTGTTGCACGAGTAGAACACAATGGTCATTGTGGGCGTTGATGCTTTTATTGTCGATTGCTTCTTGTGTACTTTGCATCTTGCGGTATGTTGGGATGAAGCGGCCTGGGCTAACCTTACATGACATCGTTCATGAAACTTGCTCCACGCTTGACATGCAACTTGTATTGCATAAGTGGCTTTGCGGGTGCCTGTTTCTCCTAGCATAGTAAAGATCCAATTTACAACGGGTGATTAACAATACTTGTGTCAATGTTGTGGTTCATGTTCGTAAGTTAGAACGACACTTATTGAAAGCCCCAAACCACGTAAAACATGCAAAGTAAGTAGAGGCGTCTAACTTTGTTTTGCAGGGGTGTGCAGTGATGTGATATGGCCATGATTGTGTTTATATTTGATGTATGCAATGTTCCTTATTGTAAGTTGGCAACCGGCAGGAGCCATATGGTTGTCTTTAATTTATGTTAAGACCCGCGTGTCTATTCAAAGTAGTTGTAATAGTTGAAGCCGGTGGACGACAACCATGGAGAAGCGTCATTGACCTTGATGCAATGCCGGTGATGATGGAGATCATGTTCGTGTTTGAAGATGGAGATCGGAAGCACAAAGAAGAAAGGCCATATCATATCACATATATATATTGAATTGCATGTGATGTTAATCCTTTATGCATCTTGTATTGCTTAGTAGACTACGGTAGCATTATAAGATGATCCCTCATGCACATGAATTTCAAATCATAAAGTGTTCACCCTTAGTTAGCACCGTTGCTAAAGCTTGTTGTTTCAAAGCACCACGTGATGATCGGGTGTGTTAGATTCTGCAAGTGTATACAACGTGAGCAAGCCAGATTTGCTCATGCGGAAACTAAGGTTTGATCTTGACGAGCCTAGCATGTACAGACATGGTCTCGGAACACGGATCACCGAAAGGTAAAGCATGAATCATATAGTAGATATGATGAACATGACGATTGTTCGCCATTGAAACTATATCAACTCTCGTGATGATCGGTGTTGATATGGTGGATTTGGTTCATGTGATCACTAAAACAATGTGAGGGATATTGTTTTGAGTGGGAGTTCACCTAGATTAACTTTATTAATTAATTTGAACTCAATTTGTCATAAACTTAGTCTAAACTATTGCAAATATGTTGTAGATCAATGGCAGCCCCTACCATCAATTTTAATGCGTTCCTAGAGAAAGAAAATTTGAAAAACAATGGAAGCAACTTCGCGGATTGGTTCCGCAATTTGAGGATTGTCCTCACAGCTGGTAATTTGACCTATGTGCTGGATGCACCGCTGGGTGACCCACCTGCAGATGATGCTTCCGATGAAGTAAAGAATGTTTACCTCGCTCGGAAGAATCAGTACTCCATAGTTCAGTGTGCTATCTTGTATGGTTTGGAATCGGAGCTTCAGAAAAGGTTTGAAGATTCAGACCCATATGATATTGTCGAGGATCTCAAATTGATTTTTGAGACTCATGCGGCAATTGAAAGCTATGAGGCTTCTGAAAAGTTCTTTAACTGCAAGATGGAAGAGGGCAGCTCCGTCAGTGAGCATGTGCTTAAGATGTCTGGGCACGCAAACAAACTTCAAAGCTTGGGTATAGTGATTCCTAATGCTTTGGGGATTTACCGTGTCCTCCAATCACTACCACCAAGTTACAAGAACTTTGTGATGAACTACAACATGCAGAACATGAACAAGACGTTGCCAGAACTCTTTGCCATGTTGAAATATGAAGAAGTGGATATCAAGAAAGAGCACCAAGTTTTGTTGGTCAATAAGACCACCAAATTCAAGAAAGGCAAGTCTAAGCAAAAGGGACACTTCAAGAAGGGTGGTAAGAAAGTTACCACGCCGGCGAAGAAGACCAAGGCTGGACCTAAGCCTGATACTGAGTGCTTTTACTGCAAGGGAGAAGGTCACTGGAAGCGGAATTGCCCAAAGTACTTGGCGGATTTGAAGAACGGCAACATCAAGAAGAAAGGTATATCTGATATACATGTTATTGATGTGTATCTCACTAGTACTCGTAGTAGTGCCTGGGTATTTGATACTGGTTCGGTTGCTCATATTTGTAACTCGAAACAGGTACTGCAGAATAAACGGAAGCTAGCGAAGAACGAGGTGACGATGCGCGTGGGAAATGGATCAAAGGTTGATGTGATCGCGGTCGGCACGCTACCCCTTCATCTACCATCGCGATTAGTTTTATACTTAAATAATTGTTATTTGGTGCCTGCGTTGAGCATGAACATTATATCGGGATCTTGTTTATTGCGAGACGGTTACTTGTTTAAATCCGAGAATAATGGTTGTTCGATTTATATGAGTAATATGTTTTATGCACATGCACCTTTGATAGATGGTCTATTCTTATTGAATCTCGATAGTGGAAGTACACATATCAACAACATTGAGGCTAAACGTTTGAAATCAAGCGATAATTCGACCTATATGTGGCACTGTCGTCTTGGTCACATTGGAGTGAAACGTATGAAGAAACTCCATTCCGATGGACTTCTTGAATAACTTGATTTTGAATCACTTGGAAGATGCGAAGCATGTCTGATGGGAAAAATGACTAAGACTCCATTTTCTGGTATGATGGAGCGAGCTACGGACTTATTGGAAATCATACATACCGATGTGTGTGGTCCAATGAGTGTAGCATCGCGCGGTGGTTATCGTTATGTTCTTACCTTCACGGATGACTTGAGTAGATATGGGTATATCTATTTCATGAAACATAAGTCCAAAACTTTCGAGAAGTTTAAGGAGTTTCAAAGTGAGGTAGAGAATCAACGTAACAAGAAGATTAAATTTCTACGTTCTGATCGTGGAGGTGAATATCTAAGTTACGAGTTTGGCGAGCATTTGAAGAAATGCGGAATACTTTCACAATTGACACCACCGGGAACACCACAGCGTAATGGTGTGTCCGAACGTCGTAATCGAACTCTCTTAGATATGGTTCGTTCTATGATGTCACTTACAGATTTACCGCTATCATTTTGGGGTTATGCATTACAAACAGCCGCATTCACTTTAAACAGGGCACCATCTAAATCCGTTGAAACGACACCGTATGAATTATGGTTTGGGAAGAAACCTAAATTGTCGTTCCTTAAAGTTTGGGGATGCGAAGCCTATGTAAAGAAGTTACAGCCGGACAAGCTTGAACCCAAAGCGGAAAAATGCGTCTTCATAGGATACTCGAAGGAAACTATTGGGTATACCTTCTATCATAGATCCGAAGGCAAAATCTTCGTTGCCAAGAATGGATCCTTTCTAGAGAAGGAATTTCTCTCGAAAGAAGTGACTGGAAGGAAAGTAGAACTCGACGAGGTTGTCGAACCTTCTCTCGAAATTGCGAGTAGCGCAGCACAGGAAGAAGTTCTTGTGGTGGCTGCACCAATTAGAGAGGGAGCTAATGATGGTGATCATGAAACTTCGGTTGAAGTTGCTACAGAGCCTCGGAGGTCAACGAGAACTCGTACCACTCCAGATTGGTATGATTCCGTTATGAATGTCATGTTGGTGGACAACACCGATGACCCCGAGACATATGAGGAAGCGATGATGAGCCCAGATTCCAATAAATGGCAAGAAGCCATGAAATCCGAGATTGGATCCATGTACGAAAACCAAGTATGGACTTTGGTGGACTTACCGGATGGCCGGAAGGCTGTCGAGAACAAATGGATTTTCAAGAAGAAAACAGATGCTGATGGTAATGTTACTGTCTATAAAGCTCGACTTGTCGCAAAAGTGTTTCGACAAATTCAAGGAGTTGACTACGATGAGACTTTCTCACCAGTAGCGAAGCTAAAGTCTATGAGGATTATGTTAGCGATCGCTGCATATTATGATTATGAGATATGGCAAATGGATGTCAAAACAACATTCCTCAATGGAGACATTGATGAAGAGTTGTATATGATGCAACCCAAAGGTTTTGTCGATCCTAAAGATGCTAACAAGGTATGCAAACTTCAACGGTCCATCTATGGATTGAAGCAAGCATCCCGAAGTTGGAATCAACGTTTTGATAAGGTAATCAAAAGTTTTGGTTTTATACAAACTTATGGAGAAGCTTGTATTTACAAGAAAGTGAGTGGGAGCTCTGTAGCATTCCTAATACTATATTTGGATGACATATTGTTGATTGGGAATGATGTAGACCTTCTTAATAGTGTCAAAGAATATTTGAATAATAGTTTTTCAATGAAGGATCTTGGCGAAGCAGCTTACATATTAGGCATAAAGATTTATAGAGATAGATCGAAACGCCAAATATCATTATCACAGAGTACATATTTGGACAAAGTTCTAAAGAGGTTTGGAATGGAAGAAAGCAAGAAAGGGTTCTTGCCCATGTTGCCCAATACGACCTTGAGTAAAACTCAAAGTCCGACATCGGCAGAAGATAGAGAAAGGATGAGTAAGACTCCCTATGCCTCAGCCATAGGATCTCTAATGTATGCCATGCTATGTACTAGACCCGACATTGCATATGTTGTTAGTTTAACTAGCAGATATCAAAGTGATCCAGGAGTGGATCATTGGACAGCGGTCAAAAACATCCTTAAGTACTTGAGAAGAACTAAGGATATGGTTCTTTCTTATGGAGGTGATGAACAGCTCGTTGTTAATGGTTATACCGATGCTAGTTGGAACACCGATCCGGATGATTCTAAATCACAATCCGGATACGTATTTATTTTGAATGGTGCAGCAGTTAGCTGGAGGAGTGCAAAGCAAAGCGTTGTGGCGAGATCTTCAACTGAATCGGAATACATGGCCGCTTCGGAGGCTTCACAAGAAGCGATATGGATGAAAGAGTTCATTACAGAGCTGGGTGTGGTTCCTAGTGCGCTGGACCCAATGTCTATCTACTGTGATAACATGGGCGCCATAGCCAATGCGCAAGAACCAAGGTCACACAAGAAGCTGAAGCACATCAAGCTACGTTTTCACGCTATTCGAGAACATATCCAGGATGGGGATATAAATATTTGCAAAGTACACACAGATCTAAATGTGGCGGATCCGTTGACTAAACCTCTCCCGAGGGCAAAACATGACCAACACCAAACTGCCATGGGTGTTCGGTATATTACCATGTAATCTAGATTAGATGACTCTAGTGCAAGTGGGAGACTGTTGGAGATATGCCCTAGAGGCAATAATAAATGTAGTTATTATTATATCTTTGTGTTTATGATAAATGTTTACATTCATGCTATAATAGTATTAACAAGGAAACATTGATACTTGTGTGATTTGTAAACTTAATTTGAAGTCCCTAGTATAGCCTCTATACTTCACTAGCTTGTTGGTTGATAAATGATTGTGGTTTCCCTATCATGAACATTGAGATGTTATCAACAACAAGATCATATCGTTAGGAGAATGATATGGTGGACATACTCCTATAGATAAGCGTAGCATAAAGATCAAGTCATTTCAATAGTTCAATTGCTATATGCTTTCTGATACATAGTAACCTAATTCCTTCGACCATGAGATCATGCATATCACCTTTACCGGATGGATGCTTTGATGACATCAAACACCACACCATAACTGGGTGGCTATAAAGGTGGCATTGAGTGTTCGGAAAGTATTGGTTGAAACACATGGATCAAGAGTGGGATTTGTCCATCCATATGATGGATAGATATACTCTGGGCCTCTTGGTGGAATGTCATCCAATTAGCTTGCAAGCATGTGACTGGCTCACAAGGGATCACATATCACGGGAACGAGAAAAGAGTACTTATCGGTAACGAGGTTGAACTAGGTATGCAGAGATACCGACGATCATAACCTCGGATAAGTAAACTATCGTGAGACAAAGGGAAATTGGTATCGTATGTAAGTGGTTCATTCGATCGCAAAGTAATCGTAGAAATATGTGGGAGCCATATGAATTTCCAGATTCCTCTATTGGTTATTGTTCGGAGAAGTGTCTCGATCATGTCTGCATAATTCACGAACCGTAGGGAGACACACTTAAGGATTCGACGTTGTTTGAGTAGTTATGGTATTATGAGAAAGAGACCGAATGTTGTTCGGAGTCTCGGATAGGATCCGGGATATCACGAGGTGATCCGGAATGGTCCGGAGAATAAGATTCATATAAGGAAAGTCCCGTTTCGGAGTTCGGGAATGATTCCGGTGTTTTCATCAGGAATGTTCTAGAAGGTTCCGGAATGTCCGGCACTCCGGAGGGGAAGGGGTACATGAATGTGTCATTGCATATTGGAATGATTGCATCATGTACTAAGTGTTTTCGCTGTTCCAAATAAAGGATTAAATTGAATCCTAAATTGAAAAGTCAAATAGCAAGTTTGAAAAGTCAAACGGCTAAAATTGGAAAGAGGGAAAGAGGAAGGAGAGGGAAACCGAGTTGGGGAGGAGTTCCCTCCTCTAACCGGCGGCCCACCTCCAAGCCGAGTTGGGGAGGGACTCCCCTCCCTCCCCTTGCGCGCCGGCCCCTCCACCTATATAAGGAGGGGCAGGGCTCCCTCCTCTAGACACACAAGTTCATATCCTCTAATTCTAAACCCTAGCCACAGCCTCCGGTTTAGAGCCGTTTTGGTTTAGAGCTTCTAATTACCCTAGCCTTCGGATTAGAGCCTTCTAATTGGTGTGTCTAAACCCTAGACCACTAAAGCTCTATCATACTCCACCATACTCGCTCCGGCTTAAGGCGAAGCCCTGCGGGATCTCTCCTCTACTTTCGGTACCACGCCGTTGTGCTGCCGGAATCGCGAGGAGAGTGCTACAACCTCCGCTACCTGCTGGAACAAGGGAGAGGAAGGTCTTCGTCGAGTACCGAACGTGTGACCGACTGCGGGAGCGCTGCCGGAACGCAGCGCCGGAAGGATCGTCTACGCGATCTTGAGATCGGGAAGAGTACGACTACATTACCCACGAGAATCCGCTCTCGTTAAACACTTTGGAATCTTCGAGGGTAAGTTATTCCATCGACTCGTTGCTATAATCTAGTAGATAGATCTTGGCTTGTTTGTTTGTATGCGATAGAAAATTTTTGTTTTCCATGCTACGAAACCCTACATTATTTCAGTACACTCTAACTAAGAGCTTTGATAAAGAAATAAAGTAATAAACTTGCAAATAAAACTAGGATTGGTTTATCAAGTGGATATGATCATATATGCTTTAAGGCATATAGTTGACATGGTAACAAGCAATTATTGGCTTGCATAGGTCAACTTGATTAGTAAGGCTTGCAAGTATTGGCTTGCACACTATTAGTATAAGCTTGCTAAATTGCAAGTGTTATCTTGCAAGGTTAATATCTTGCCTTGAGCAGAACAGTGGTTGAAGTTCTCCTCGGCTTCTTCTTCGTAGAATCCTCCTTCCTCCTCTTATCCTTGGTCGGTACTAGCGTCTATAAATAAATACGATGTACACAATCACCAAACAATACATAATTACTTGCAATCATCACACACAAGGGTCCTATAGATGATCTAACATCATCACTAACATTACAAGATTAAAGCTTGGTTTAATTCCTTTTTTATTTTTAGAAAAGTAATTTCTACTCATAGAAAAACTACTTAAGATTTAATATTCTCCAAACCAAATATGGGATCATGTTGACACATGTCATCACCACATATTGTAGTTCATGGGAATGTGTTTTAAAGTGGTGTCATAATTTAATAAGGTTGTACCCTTTTATTTTAAGTAATTAAAGTGGCTAGAAATGCCTATGGGCCATTCTTTTATTACTTGAACATTCTTTCTATAAGTAAACCTATATATTTTTATATATTCTGAAAGGTATGGTTAAGTGTGATTTTTGAGAGTTGGAATAAACTCAAAAGCTATTATGGTTTAAATTTGAAAAATGTTTGAATGCAGAAAAGCTTCTGTCTTGTTATTTTTACCATGGATGATCTATATATCCAAATGACTTGAATCCAACGGGCTTGGATTCAGCATTCTCAGGCCTTTCTAACAAAATTGGTTTCGTTCAATTTGGTGCACTGAATCAATCTGGATTGATTTTTGAAACTCGGTACAGAAGTGTGTTTGAAATAAAATGAAAAAGGTTTAATTCAAATAACTGGGCTGCGCGGGAAAAGTTAAAGGGCCGGCCTGCTAAGCGTAGCGCTTCCACGGGCTGTTTAAGTGGTTGTCCCCACTCGTCAGTGAGACGGGGGGTGCGAAGCGATATGGGGCGATGTGGGACGTTCGATCTGGTTCTAATCCAACGTCTGGGAGTCATCGTCGACGTTGGGCAACGCCGGCGAGACAGAAACCTAGCGCGGCCAGTGGGGGGTTGCTGGGGGCTCACCGGGGTGTAGGCGAGGGTCGGCGAGGCGGGCGAACGACGAAGTCGACGACGGCGAATCTCATGGTACCGGTGGCTCCTCCTGGGGCGGCTCCAATCGCTGGCTTCCTTCTTCTCCAGAGGCGGCGGACTCCGGTGAAATTCCGGCGATGCGCTGCTTGCCTTGCTCCGGGAACGGTGTGGCACGATCAGTGATGAGAGGGGAGTAGAATGGTGTGCTCAATTCGGCTAGGGGTTGCCTCTATTTATAGTCGAGCGAGGGGACCGACGTGGCGCACGGTGAGCTCGTCGGGGGCGATGGTACAGACGGCTATTGGCATGGGCGAAGGTAGGGGACGGTGCGGTGTTCCCTGGCGATGCTCAACGATACGGTGGCGAGACGTGGGGCGGTGCGGGTTGGTCTGGAACACGCGACGCTCTGCGCGGCAGAGGCGGCGTCTTCAACGGCGAGCGGCGGTTGTGCGGCATGGGACGGCGAACGGGGATGTCTGGCGGTCTCCTCGGTCGGTGGCGATCGTGTATGCACGCGGCGAGGGCGGCGCGCGGTCTGTGGGCTTCGGTCGAGCGTGGCGCTCTGGCGCATGCTCGACACGGTTGGCAGAGGCATGGGCGCGGCATTCCTGGGTGCTCTGGTCGGTGTCTTCGAGGCAGGGCTGGTCTAGAGGGGGCGGTGAGGCATGGGTGATCTCCCAGACAAGGTTGGCACGGCTAGTTTCCTCACTAGCTTGATGTCGACATGTGGGTGGCAAGGTGGCTTCGGCTGTTCACCATTGATGGTTTTGGCAAGCTCACAGTGATGCTAGTGCTTGGTTAATCTTGCTAGATGATCTACTGAGCTGGTTGTGAGCTAGATAGGGAACCAGTTAGGCTCAAAACACTGCACACTATAGTGTTTTGATTTTGTTTGATTTGTGTCTGCCAAGTGTTTGATAAAATGGCCGAATGAATTCAAGTTTTGAATTTTGAAAAGATTTTTGGTGGGTGTGCTAGGTTGGTGCTGGTGAGTCTGCAGATGCTTGGGTTTTGAAAGTTGAGCTTGTTTGAGTGGTTTTTGAAAAAGTGGGATCTTCCCATATGATAAAGATTCAATTTTGATTTGTCATTTAAACTATGCATTTGAAAGTTTCTGGATGATCACAAAGTGGGCCTTGATACTTTGTTATGAGTACAATCAAGGGGTGCAAAGATCCAGAAAAGTTTCTGTTAGGTTCTGAAAGTTTGAGACAGCCAAAGTAGGCATGGGAGTTAAATTCATCAAAATGACCATTCACTCATTTAGCTTTGTTTTGATTTATTTGTCTTTGAGAAATGTTTGGGAATTGTTTAGATGATGTTTATTTCACCTAAGCAACATTTTACAAGCAAAGAAACACACAAACAAGTTGGTTCAAAAGATTTTCAAATTAAATGCATACACATATGCATGCTTTCATATTTTTATTTAGCAAAGTTTTTTGTTAACCCTTAATTTTTATGTTTAGAGTTTGGTGATCCAAATTTAGTATTTCTGGGATGTTACAGTAAGAGAAATCCATGTCGGCTCTGTCCAGCACCGACGCGGTGACGCCTGCGGGTGTCGCTACTCCTTCCTGAATGGCATCGGGTGTATCTCTTTTCCACTCCCCTCCATGTATCGGGGGAAACCCTAGGACCAGTCCGGCAGTAGTGGCGTCGTCATCGCATTCCTTGGTGAAGGTGTTGTTTGATACAAGCGGTTCGGAATGCCAGGAGCGCGATGGGACTTGTTCGGAAGGCGCAACGGTTGAGGGTCGTCTTCGTTTCGTCGAGGTGCCAATGTGGGCATTTGTTTCTCTTTTGTTCTTTTTTTTAGCTTGGTTGTGCTGAAGCCCTAGCGTTCTTGTTGTATTGTGTGATTGCTATATTAATATAAAAACTGTTTCAAGGAGAAGAACGCTGATTCCTTGTGTACTCCTCTTACAGAGCTCACGGCTAGAACAAAAAAAAGCCGCTAAACGTGGTGATCCGAAAGCTACAATCGGTCCAAGTCAAAGCAAAGCAGCATGGACAGCATGATGCAGTGCGCATCAAAAAGTTGCAGTATACCTCTTTTTGATATAGCCTTTCGTCCTGCTATATTAATATAGCAAGTAACCGAATACATTTGATGCGGTCACAGCACAGGTAAGCCCAAACAAAAAAAAAAGAGAAAGAAAAGAAATAGTGCTGCCAATGAAAGATCGACGAAATGAAGAAGGCTCGCAACCGCTGCACCCACCAAAGCTTCCCACCACGCTCCTAAAGCTCTGAAACTTCGCGTACCAAGCAACACCTTCAAGAAGGATTGCAATGATGACGCCCGGACATGTCCTAGGTTTCCCCCGTACGCCGGGGTGAGTGGGGAAGGAGTACACCCGACGGCCTACAAGAAAGAATGGCGGCACCCGCAAGCGTCACCCCGTCGATATCAGCAGACCGACAGGGATTTCTTCCGACCCTCCAAAAACCACTACCCCAAGCGCTTCGTAGTCTTCCACACATCAACACCGCCCACCTATATGCGCCACCATGGTTTTTACACCACCATTGTGGTCTCAATATGAATCGATGCATGGCGGCTTAGAAGACGGGAAAATGAAAACAGCAGGTTCCAGAGTCAGCAGCAGTGCTGTAGCCGAGTGGGAGAGAACTATCTCCACGCTATCGGGTAGCTGACCGGACATGATGACAATCACACACCGGAGCAACATTGGAGCCGAAAGGCGGCAGCAGCAGAACTACCTGGAGGGCATCCTCCACCGCCAGCAGCACGTGTCGACCTGACGCCGGCAGTAAAAACACATCAGGCCAAATAGAAACAGCCGGACTTGGGTTAAACTCTCCACCGCCACGCTGCGGCACGTAGACCACCACCGCCGCTACCGCCTCTATACAGAGATGGATAATTAGCAATCAGCAGCGCTAGCGATCAATCAACCGGATTCGAAGAATGATTGAGCAGGATTGAGTTGCCACTGAGACGCGGTCAGAGATTAGCGCGCGGCGTACCCGATCGAAAGCTACCGCGCATGTTGCACCACGCGCGTCTCGTAGCGCGGCGGTGGCATGGGATGGGCGGACGGAGCGCGACTTACGCTAGCTGCTCATGGCACACGCGGCAGCTTATCCCGTAAAATCTCTGAAACCGAAAACGATATAGTAAGCTTGATCGTGAAACACGTAGTACGTTGCGGTTCAACGGCGCTGTGCGTAATAATTATTAAGGGCCTTAATTCCCTGCTTTTGCCATGCCGATCCTAACCAGCTGTGTTCATGGGCGCTGTTCGTGATTAAAGGAGGAGCCTACGTGTGTGACATTCTTGCGCGGGGATTTGATCGCAACATATCCATCACCGTCCACGCCGTCATACTATTCGATCTTGTTTGTCCTGTCCTACTACATAGTACGTGGTGCGTTCCTCGCCTGCGCGTTGCGTTTGCCCGGAAGAAAATTCCTCCTACTGCTGCTACAGTTGATCATGTTTCGTCCAGATTACGCCAGTGCTAATCAGTTAGCAGTGCTACGTACGCGGTCGAAAGCTACCGCGCATGTTGCACCACGCCCGTCTCGCAGCGGTGGCATCATGGCACGCGGCAGCTTCTCCCATAGAATCCTTGAAACCGAAAACGATATAGTAAGCTTGATCGTGAAACACGTAGTACGTTGCGGTTCAACGGCGCTGTGCGTAATAATTATTAAGGGCCTTAATTCCCTGCTTTTGCCATGCCGATCCTAACCAGCTGTGTTCATGGGCGCTGTTCGTGATTAAAGGAGGAGCCTACGTGTGTGACATTCTTGCGCGGGGATTTGATCGCAACATATCCATCACCGTCCACGCCGTCATACTATTCGATCTTGTTTGTCCTGTCCTACTACATAGTACGTGGTGCGTTCCTCGCCTGCGCGTTGCGTTTGCCCGGAAGAAAATTCCTCCTACTGCTGCTACAGTTGATCATGTTTCGTCCAGATTACGCCAGTGCTAATCAGTTAGCAGTGCTACGTACGCGGTCGAAAGCTACCGCGCATGTTGCACCACGCCCGTCTCGCAGCGGTGGCATCATGGCACGCGGCAGCTTCTCCCATAGAATCCTTGAAACCGAAAACGATGAGCTCGATCGTGAAACACAGAACGCTTGCGGTCCAACGGCGCCGTGCGTAAATTAGGGTGTCAGGTGGGATCCCGCCTCACCTCTAATTTATTTCTCAAAATCTAGTGTAAATTTTTAATTAAAAATTACACTAAAATTTGGCAAATGAACTAAAAGTATTCCACCCGACATCCTAGCTTAAATTAAGGATAGATATTCCCTGCTCTTGCCCCCGACGAGAGTTTGCATGTGCATATATATATATATGCATGCTAACCAGCTGTGTTCAGCTAAGCTAATGTTGGTAGTATTAGCAGACAATTAAGGAGCCTACGTGTGTGACATTCTTGCGTGGATTCGATCGCCATCCACGTCATACTATTCGATCGTATTTGTCCTGTCCTACTACATAGTAGTAGTACATTCCTCTCGCTTGCGTTGCATTTGCACAGGAAGAAAATCCTACTACTAGTACTACTTTGCTCCCAAAAAAAAAACCTGGTACTAGTACTATTGTTGATTAGTATGTTTCGTCCAGATTACGGCAGTGCTAATCAGTTAGCAGCAGTGTTACGTACAGGGACTGGTTACGTAGTCGATCTATATATATATTGATCGAGATTCAGAACCATTTTATTGTCGGCAATGTTGCTACGGCCGGGTTATCGATGACGCTGAGGCTGAGACACCTTTGTTACACGGATCGGACCGGAGGAGTACAGGAGGGCTACCAATCAGTACGTGCTACTGCCTATCGGTCGGATACAGCCAGATCAGCTGGATATATAAATACGTATAAAATCCTCTGGTACAAAAAAAATCCGGATACGTATAGTCTACATAATCATGAACGAGATTCAAAACCATTTATTGTCGGCACTGTTGCCTGTTGGTACCTTACACACCTTTGTTACACGGACCGGAGGAGTACAGCAGGGCGACCGATCAGTACGTCCTTGCTATCTGTCGGATACAGCCATATCATCTATACTCCATTCGTTTTTAAAATAGATGTCTCAGTTTTTTCTAAATTCGAATGAATCTATAGTGTCTAGATTTATATAATTTTTTAAAAAAACTCTATTTTAAGACGAAGGGAGTACTCCTATGTCTAGAAATAAGTGACTTACTAGATTTGAACGTATACGCTAAAACATATCTAGATATATTCGAATCTAGACAAACACAAATCACTTACTTTATGGATGGAGGAAATATACAAAATCCTCTAGTAGTACAAATAATCCGGATGCGTATAGTTTAAATCATGAACGGAGAAAAAAAAAGTTGAGCTGCTTAATAAAGCAGGAAACATGCATGTCCTGACCGATTCGTGGTTGTTGGTGCCACGTTTAATTCCGGTGACGTCGACCGCTCGCTGAGATTTCACGGTAACAAGGAGCCCCCAAGCCCAATGTTGAACGGCTCCAATAGCGTCCCTATATCATGCCTACTATGCTATGGGGTGTATGCCTAATTTTCTGCTCACACCAACAGCCCTAATAACACGCTCACATATTTTAGACCCCAATATAATACTACTTCCTTCGTTTCATAATATATAATGTTTTATCTTTATAAAGCAAATATATCTAGACTACTTGTAGTATGTAGGTTCATTCAAATTTGGACTGAATCTATATACTAAAAAAATCTAGATACGTTTACTTCACAAATCTAAAACATCTTATATTTTAAAACAGAGAGAGTAGCTGACAACGCTACTTCGGTCCTTGTCCACAAGGCTTATGCTAGGAGCGATGACCTCAAGGCACGTCGGATGTCGCTCGTGGGCCAGCTGAACAAACCCATTCCCTACCGGTTCCAACTCTCCCAACCTGCCTCCCGAGTCCCGGCGTCTTGAATCGCCATCGTTGCCAACACAACCACCTCCCCGGGCATGCATCCTTCCATGCCACCTACCACTAGAATCACCACAGTCGACGACGCTGACTACTAGAATCTCGCCCCTGCCATGGATCCGTTTGCATTCCACTGCCACACCTTCTATCACAGCCTCCGCCAAGGATCCGTCTACATGCCAAGGATCGCCCTGCCAAGGATCCGTCTACATGCCCCTGCCAAGGATCCGTCTACATGCCAAGGATCGCCCCTGCCAAGGATCCGTCTACATGCCCCTGCCAAGGATCCGTCTACATCCCAAGGATCGCCCCTGCCAAGGATCCGTCTACATGCCCCTGCCAAGGATCCGTCTACATGCCTATATGGGACGACGAAGAGATGAGCAATGCTTGATGGCTCGGCGATGTGAGTGTTTCTTCACTGCCATGGTTTTTTTGTGCAATGTAGAATTTTTAGATCAAGAGTAGATTATACCATGTTCCTGTTGTGCGTTTTGCTTAGCTTCCTCGTTGATTTGTACTTTCCTAAAGTAGACCATGCCCTTGAAACCATCGTCGACATTGCATGGACCGACATTGTCCACCTAGAGAATGTCACTTCAGACAATGTGTGTCATCTCCATGGGCGTGCGCCGGAGAAAGACGTTGCTTTCGAGGGTACGAACACAGGGTGCCGCTTCTACGCCTGCTCACATCACAATGTAAGTACCATGGTAGGATTTCTAAATTTTGCACATATAAATTTCTAGAATGTTGTAAACTATGGCTTTGTGAGTTGGGATGATCCTGAGTGGCCGTTGGCACTACAACATGCATTATCCACTTTATGAGACATGTGTCAAAAGAGTAACAATTTAAGGATTGAGGAAAAACTTCAAAATGCTAAGTTGGTTAAGAACTTGTTTGAAGAGAAAAACAAGTCAGATGCCAAATACACTAGTTTAATAGTAGATGTGCATAAATTTCTTGACACCACTAAGAGGCGGGTGTTGCGAGAAAACATGGCAAAGTTGAAACATAACGATGAAACTATATTGGGCAAGATGAATAGGGAGAGAGATGAACTGCTAGAGGAGAATAAAAAATGGGAGGAGAAAAATAAAGCAATAAAATAGGAGAAAAAAGGTTGGAGTACGTGTTGTTTGATCTTGTCAAAGCAGGTGATGCAAACAAAGAGAAGATAAAAAGATCAAGCAAATCTGCAATGAATAGAAGTTTATGTAATAATTACTTTAAATTGTTGTATGAATTATTTTAAATTATGTGTGCAGTTTCAGCATAGAATAGTTTTGGTAGATGAATAATTTGGGCAGTTAAACGGTGTTCGATTGAGCTGAAATTTAGCGTGTATGTTGAATAATCGTATGTCAGCTTGTCTACCAAGTTTGGTGCTGATTAGATCTGCGGTTTAAGAGCAGATTACTGATTATCAAAGAGGACAAAAATTGATATACTCTGCTTTGTTGTAATCTTTCTTTCAAATGGTTGTTTTTGTTGTTGTCGGTTGGCAATATGCTGAGTGTGTTGTATATCTCTAGATGTTTTAGAGAAGACTCTGTATCCAGATTGCTCATAGCGAAGCTTGCGTGAACCGGTTGGTCCACACCTGTGGTTTTTTTCTCTGCATCTTGAGGAGGTTTTTTCACATAAATCCTTGTGTTACTTGTGCATGTCCTCGTTGTTTTATTTTCGGTGCATATCCGTTGATTAAAGCTATCCTCGAAGTTCACCGCAAGTAGCGGGGGTTGTGCTTCTTTCCCAATAGTTTATGTAATAATTAGTTTAAATTGTTGTTTGAATTATTTCATGAGACTACTTGCATATATTAGATATAGATGATCTAAGTGTAGTTTAAAAATGCTTGCATGCACTAGAATTTGCATTTCAAAAAATTATTAACAAAATACAAATGTTGGCCACCGGGTTGAATCTACCATCTGCGACGCTTGGCCATCTACGCACGTATTCGTGATGAGGCCTTCTTAATGGCTGTGATCGTGCATCTCCTCCCACTACTTGCGCACTTCCTCCACAAGCACACACTTATCCTCGCCGCTCGTCATGGATGGACTCTCTCTGAACTAGTACGAGGCCCACGAGTTCGTCTGCCTACGTCACCGCACGCCGGGCTTTGACATAAGCTTCGGCGGGGTGCGAACGAGTTGGCCATTCGGATAGCGGAGCGGTGCCGCCAACTGCTGGAGTGGAAGAGGGCAATGCCCCAGTACTTGGCCGACGGTGAGTGTTGGCCAAGACGTTTTGCAAGGAGCGGAGGGCGGTCCTAGCCATGTGTCTATCGAGCCGTGGAATCTACGATTAGGCCTGTGCAAAAAGTGAAACCGTTCAAACCGGCCAAAAATTTCCAAGTTCAATTTCATTCATAAATCCAATCTAAACTTTGACTAGTGCAAAGTTTTAAACTAGGCCAAGCCGGTCAAACCGGCTAAACCGGGTTTGCGCAGGGTTATCTACGATAACAAGGAGATGCTCTGAGTATGCGCCGGTGAAGATGCTCTGGGTATGCGGTCGAGCACACAGGGCATTGATGGATCATGATCACACACCGAGGGCCGGAAGGAAGAGGTCGCCGGCAGGCAGCGTAGTTGTTGGGCTGTGCCTATCGCCACCGGGAATAGTAACAGGTAGACACACACACACAGGCAGGCAGGCGCGTGTGCACGGCCGGCCGAGATTGACTCGTTCTATGCATGCCAATGACAATGAGCTCTCAAATCCTCCCATTTAAGAGCCCAAAATTGCAGATACTAGTACTACTCCTACTCATGTCATGTGAAGCTGAAGCCCCCCGCTGCATCGCGTGCTGGTCAAGACGTGCTGACTTTCCACTGAACCAACCAACTGATGATTCAATTCAACCACCAGTTGGGTGGGGATCTGCCGTTTGGGGGCTAGGGCTAGGGCGTTGGTCGGTCGCGGACAGCCGAGACCGAGAGTCACGAAACAGTGAAATGCCATCCTTAGCTTCCGCTGCCCGTACGCTGGTCTACGAAAATTGGAGTACTAGTAATTGAGTACTGCATTTACTTTCTCGTTTACGGTTTGCAGGGCGCCTAATTAAATTTGGTTTTTCAAAATTATAACGTTCTTAGACGCATAAACATTAATTATTAAGTAATGTGACAGTTTTTCTCCCAACTTCCTATGCATGCAACAGTCTTCCACCACTGCATGCGCCTTAACCCTTCACTAATAAGCCTAATTTTCAGCCAATACGATCACACCTAGGTCCGTGAGATTTTTATAGAGCGCTCTGTAAACCGTGAAGGAGGGAGTACCAAACATGTCCAACGGCTTACCTGAGCCACAAACAAACACGCTCAACATTGAAGCTGCTACTTTTCAACAAATGGAGATGCTCGCTAAAAGAAAGCAGGGTAATAACTCAGGCTCATATAATCTTCTCCTGCCCAGGATCTTCCAAGAAACAGATAGTAGGAATGTATTCCAAAACACACTCGAGATGGAAGTTGCTACTTTCCATGACAATACAATGGGGGGATGCAAAAAAAAATTAATGTAATCTTCTCCTTCCCGAGATTTTTCAAGGGACAATGGTGCTTCAGTGCGGTGTCTCCCTTCTCCCCCAAACTTATGAAACTGAAAACACAACGACGACAATGATTGACGGATATCCCTTCATGTATTCCGAACCGAAGGGTATCGATCAATTCTGGCCGTCCTTATGCCTCCAGACTTATAAGTTTAGAGCAGAGGGGGACACCGAAGCAAAAGCCATCTAGGCTAGGATTTTGCAGGGAAAAAGATGGAACGGGCATCTCCATCTCGGACTTGCCATTTGTTTCAGTTTTGGTCTACACCAAATTTTATGAAGTTCGAACCAAATATAGTAGAAATTAGAGAAATCAAAATCAGTAATACGTAAAATTATATTTCTTTCGGATGCCGTATTTTGGCTCTGGGGTACATATGCTCTATTTATTTGAAAGGCATTTTAAGCACATTTTGAAATGTTAATTTTTTTAAAATAAAAAAAAGGGAGGTTCCGATTTCTTCTTTATTGTTTTACTTACGTAAACTTTAACATGGTGCCTTAGTGAAGACTCAGAAATGATAATTTCCAAATGTGCATTTGTTGGATCAAGACTCTCTCGATCGTCCTTCACTTGCACGAGTCGTGAAGTTTGATTGGACGGCCGTTAGCGGGAGTAATACGGGGTACTTAACTCAAAGGCCTTCTTCCACTTATTAAATTGTAAAAATGCGATGGCTTGCACTGTAGGCAAAGCAATGCGGCACGGCAGCTGTGTTTCCTGCACCCTGGACCAAGCCTCCGCATGCCAAAAACGGAGGCGGAGGCCGGGCTGCTACATTCATTTAAGCCGCGCCATTACAGCCCGCTGGCGCTGCGTCTCTAGGTGCTTAGTACTTCTTACTGCAATTATCATCATCATCGAAGACAATGAATGAATGAATGAAGAGAGCTGCTGCTAGCACTACAGTGCGGCTTACGCTAATATGATTGGCGAAAACAAAATTGCAGGTGGGTGGGTGATGGTGATGGCGATGGCTCCATTCTCGACCGACGCCCAACTAACCGACCTCCTGGCAGCCAGCAGCCAAGGAGCATAGACAAGTCTGTGTCTGGCAATGCATGCCAAGAAACGTGCAGAGCGTCGTTAGCTTAGCGTCGTGAACACTTCCGAGCGTTCAGAACATCCTGCGCTTCCCAAGCACGGTGCAGCGCTCTCTCGCAAGAAAATGGGCCAGGCAAAACCAAGGGAAAGTTTCGCTGCTTCTTTCTTTCAGCCTCTGCAACAGGAAGATGCTGACAGAAAAAGCTTGGAGATGTACGTACTGTCTCGTTGATGCATGGCGTGCACACTTTGGAATCATGCTGCCGCTGCTGGAACTGGAACTGGAACTGGAATTGGCTCGCTCCCGCCCGATCGGTGGCGTGGCGTGGCGTCGGTCACGGCGCCACTGTAGTTAGTTAGTTAGTTAGTTAATGGCACCCGAATAGGTTGGTTAACTCGTGTTTGGTGGCGGCCTGGGTCCGGCCCTGTGCGGCTGTGCCCCCAACAGCTTCCTCTACGCCACGCCAAGTGTCCAAATAAACACTTGTACGGACTACGGAACCGCTCGTACGTGGAGTTGACAAGTAGTAGACCAGTAGTGTAGACACAGGAAACTCTCCCCACCTCCATGAAATCACACGAGCCCACGACGAGTAGGCCTCCCGCTGCCGGACGCCGGCCTAGGGGCGCCCTGAACGAACGTCGGATTTTCCTCGCAGAATGTGTGGGCGCGCCCGGTTCTTGAATCTCGACGTCGACCTCTCGCGGTTCCGAATGCTCTGGATTTTCGTCACACGCCTTCAGTTCCTTGGCAAAACGGGTGATGATAGATAGAGTAGATTCCTACTACTACTACTACTGCCGCTGCCTCTTTCAGCTTATTATCATTTTCACATTTTGCAACAGTTTGTATGAGGACCATATATACAAGGAAGGCTGTTATGAGGACCATGATGGCAAGTTAACGACATGCGGTGCTTGTCTTCATCTCATCATCTACGGGACTCGCTGGCTGGCTACTGAGGGTGCCCACCGCGCGACCTAACCGTGGTCACTGCTCCTCTCCTCCTACAAGATATTTATATATAGGGTGAAAGCGACCGACTCTAGCGTAGTAGAGTAGTGTACAGTAGATCTATATAGGTTCACACGTGCTCAGGATCTATAAATAAAACTACTACTAATGTAGCTAGCACCACAAAGATACTTTGTTACGAAGAAAGCAGTTACTAGCGCTGGATCGACTGTAAATACTCGTTAGTTAGAACCACACAAATACTTTCCTTGTTTGAAGCTGTTTAGTACCAGAAAAGGCGCAATGTGCAAATGTGGAGAAGGTAGCCATCTCTGGAGCACACCTATCCATCCTGCGTCTCCAATGCCAGAAAGCCCAGGCGACAAGGCGGAACATGACAAGGATGGCATAAGAGCATTGTACTATGTGATCAAGTGCTACCAAATGCAACTAGGATGACCTGTACTGTATGGTGAGGTACTGGTAGTACAAAAGCAGTTTAAAAATGGAGAACACTTGACTCTAAGATTATACTTGTTGCATACACTAAACAATGCAAAACGGTGATTTATACTAGTATGATGTTCACCAGCAGTCACCACGGTGTTAGTCTCGTTATTTTGCTGTCAAAGAGCACATCACTCTTCATTGCATAGAATAGGGGCGGCTTACCAAAGGCGCGCAAGCCTCCCTCAAGAGGTGGATATCGTGTAACATCAAGGCGCCATTTCGCAGTCACGGGAATGGGCAGAGGACATTAGGTACATCAAGACCCCCATTTCGCAGTCATAAGAATGCATGGGCGAAAGGAATTAGGTACAGCAAACGTGATGTTCACCGGAATATATATCTCGGCAGGATCATCTCATGGGCCACTCAATGTGCAGTGTCACATTCACAAGTAAGCACAAAAAACACACCTTCTGTTGCTTTTATAACAATCTAATAGCCGGTCATCGTTTGGCTTAGCTAGTATAGCAGTTTTGTATGGCAAGCAGCGATCATTTATGAGTTGTCACTGAACAGATTTGTTTACCTTCCGTCAATACATAATAGATTACCAAAAGAAAGGAAATCCAGCTAGGTCCTCCCACTCTCACAAGGTAAAGCAGAAGTGGGTCTTTCATGCTTCTGCCATCAGTTCATTTTTATATCATGGATGCACCACCTCTCCTCTGTTGCCAAGTTAAGCTTTTCGACAGACACAGTTTTCCTACACCTAATTAACCAGAAGAAACATAGTAATTCCAACAGGATGCAATATCCTTTCTCCCAGCAATTTTTAATGTGTGAAGATACTTTGGCGAACAGCACTGGTTCCTCTTTTGCCCTAACTGTTCCAGCTACAAATGGTTTCTCTTATCTGGCATTCCTCTCGTGGTTAATGCATAGCCAACCAGCAAATTACGCACAGTACTATATATTGAAGTGTTTGCCGTAATAAGCAGTCGGTGCGTGATGTGCGAGTCTATCAACTTCGGCAAGCACATAAGATACGAGGTACAGAATGAACAGAAGCAATAACGGACAGGGAGCAAGAAGAGACGTTACACGTCTCTCACTTGGGAGTGACTAGTAGTTGAACAACGGGCCACTCCAATAGTGGTCTGGTTACTTCAGTACTGAGATGGATTAATTGGGGGCCCTGTTGATAGCAACGGGAGTTTATGGGGAGACAAGGACATGAGCTGAGCTAGCTTGCAGTATGAGCTCTGGATTTATGTTCAGGCAACATAAGGTGTAGCGGTGCAGTAACATGGTCATTTGCTTCCATTTCGTGTCTAAGATCTTTTGTATCCCATCTTCCAACTATTGCTTGATTTTTTTTTTTTTTGCCATTTAGGAGAAGTTCTAATAATCAAATGTTGAACATTAAAATGGAGCTGACTTGAAGGAGCTGAGGCAGTCGAACTGTGAATTTACAACAAAAGTCATTAGGCAAAAAAGTAATACCATGACCTTACTTCAGGTTCATAAATATAAATTAATCACCATACAAGAAACATCCACAGATCTGAGACTAGTAATTAGATGTTGAGACAGAGCCAGACCTCGTAGATGACACAGGCACAGCAAGGCAACAGCATAACCTATACCACAAATGCTAAGAGCCATTTTAGTCATCCACTTCTGGCTTCACAAAGAATTCTATGAAAGCAATACGGCTTGGCTGTTGAGCCCTTCTGTGGTAGGATTGTATACCTTGTCTAGCAACTGAAACCAGGTGCTGGATTTTGAGCATCCCTCCCCTCCCAATCGTCACCTTACTGCCACAATTCTCCTTCAAGACACTACTTGGAACATTTGAGGTAGTTGCACGAAGAAACTTGTACTTATACCTAGCAGAAGCTTTAGAGTTAGCACAAAGAAGCACCTGAAGATTCGATGCTTAAGAGTTTTTACCTGTATGAAACTTCATGGTCACACTGGAATGCAATTAGAAGATCGGGATTTGCATAGTAGGAGAATTCAATCTGCAAAATGGAGTAAGTAGAACTGAGCTATAGACACAATTGGAAGCTACCGGATAAAAGAACGCGACTGACGACGCACCTCCAAGTCACCATGCCCTTCGCCTTTAAACATTACTGAAGGTGGGTCTGGTTGAAATTGAATCTGAATGCTTGAACCTGGCCATTCAAGGTCATCAACTGATTCTTTTAGGATGGCAGACTGTGGCATTTAAAGAGGTAAACCATTATCTCTGAGGCAATAGAAGTTAAAATTTGTAACGGTGAATACTGCCACGAAAGAAACAGAGGAAGTATTGCAAGTACCCTGACAGTAAAAGTGACTGGAGTATCCCCTGCATGCTCAAAATGGTAATCCCACGCGACAGTATCAGGAATTCTGGTTCTGATTTCAGCATGCATACATGCATCTTGGGAGTCCACTGACCTGCCCAGAATACAACTCATGAGCAAAAGGCCAACAAGAAATCTACTGGTAGTTAATCATTTTCTGTGGTTTACACTACCAAGTTACATCAATCTCCAGAATTAATTTAGAATCTAAGCTGAACGTAGCTCTCCATGTTTATTATTTGAGAAGGATGAGAAGGTAGTAAAGGTGAACTTTAAGAGCATGTTCACTAATCTCGTTACAGAATGTGACCGATCAATTCATCCGAACTTGAAGGTAATGTATAATAATACAAGTGTATAGAGTCATATGTTCCATCCCAAGTATGAACATCTAGCTATTAATATCTTATTCACCCCAAAGTACCCAAATCTCCGCTAGATCAACTTTATAAAGATCATAATTCACGAATGCTATTATCCGACATGGCTATGCAAATGTCTGATAAGTTACATTATCAGTTAAAAAAGAGCAAATACTACCGCGAATGTACGGATGAAACAAACCGTCACAGACAGAGACTGTTCATACTTGAGGAGAAGCTGCATGTCAGGGCCAGGATACCGGATCTCGACAGAAGAGGCGCACCCTGGGACAGAGAACATGTTGAGGCAATCGACGAGCAGCCCCAGGCTGAGCCCAAACCGTGGACGACCCTCCGCCGCATAGTCATACTCCACAAACAGCTGCAGCAACCAATCCCCACAAAGTAAATTCAAAACCCCGGGCGCCATTGAGGAATAAAAACAAACACCTGGCTGGCACATCGCACACGAACCTCGCTCTTGAGGTAGACCTTGGCCTGGAGGCAGCCGCTCTCCTCCACGATGACCACGACGCCGTGCTCCGACAGCTCCACCACCGCGTCCTGCGCGATAAGACGTAGTCTTCGCGTCAGATCGGGCATGATTGTTTGTGGATCGCCGGTGTTTACAGGGCAGGGAGGAAAGGGACAAAGCTTAGCTGACCTGATGGCGCTTCCACCGGACGCAGGAGAGAGCGTCGACCATTCCCTGGACGCAGTCCAACACGCAGACTAGGTCCGGCGCGTCGTCGGCTCGGCCGGACGTCGTCGACGAGCTCATCTCCGCTGGCCTCGCCGCCGCTGGATTTTCCCGCCCTCTCCCGCGCTTTCTTCGTGTCCCTTCTCCCGCGTGAAGCTGCTACTCCTTTGTTGGCCCATTCTCTACTGGGCCATAACTTAGCGAGCAGCTATTTCTCTCGCTTACTAGCAGGGAATATGGACACGATGCCTACGATTACCCCTATCTGGGCCGGCCCATGTTGCTCCCTTTTTTTTACTTATTTATTATTCTCATTAGAAAAAGAAAAATGTAAAAAGACATTAAAAAGGAAATCTTACGTCATGGGCCGGAGAGCAGCTGTAGTATTTTTGCTACATTGCTACAAGCAGTAAACAGGCAATATGCCACTCATCGCGGTGCTAGTCGTCTGCGTCGTGTAGCCCATATCACTCGTTTTTCAATCCACCACCAAACAGTTTCTTTCATTTTTCTTTCTTCGCCATTTTGCTTGGTTTTCTATTTCGGTTTTGGTTTTAATTTTTAATTTTCGTTGTTGTTTCAATTTCTTGCATTTATTATTCATTATTACATCTCTTTTTACGCTTGAAAATGGTTTTTCTTTTCATTTCATTCATTTCCATCTTATTATTATTTGTTTAAATAAAAAATTCACGATTTTAAGTTCTTAATGTTTCTTAAGAAAGGAGGGGTATGACAAAATGTTCAATGTGTTCATCATTTTCTTAACAAGATCATAAAAATACATGTTCATGGATTCAAGTAATATTCAAGGAGTGTTGCCGAATCTCCACCATTTTGAGATCCAAAAGGCGCTCTCAATTAAGAGGCTTTGTGCAAGCCCGCTGCAAGCAGCAAGACACATGTTGATGTGACACGTCGACGAAGAGAACGTCCTCATGATGCCTTGGACTCAGATCCATCATATCCCATCGACAAAATCAAGGAGGAATGATAGATCCACCACCTTGAGAACACCATCCTCGATCTAGAACACCCACCTCTCCATGCGCGTCAAGGTTGCCGCTGAAAACGAAGTCATGGATATGGAGAAACTAATCTTGCAGGATTTGATGAACAGGGAGACGCCCAAAGCAACCTTCTCCACGACGCATCCTATTAGAGCATAACTAACAGGCCTAATTTCAATCAAGTGAGGAGGGAGGTGGTGGTGGTGGTGGTGGTGTTGGTGTTCGTTATACGCCGCTCCTTGTGGCGTCTGGTTGTCGCGCCGCACGTTGGGGCAACTATATGGGTCGGCCTATCAGACGAGGTTCGTTCGTTCAGTAAACATCGTTAGTTTCCGCTGTTATAAACACCTACACCGCTGCTTCCGATCGAGCGCTGGAATCAGCTAGCTGAGATGAACACCACATTCTTACTTAGATCAGCTGAACAACTACATAAGAAAATATGATAGATTTAAAAACTATAAGCATTTATTATTCAAATATGTGAACAAAATTTTGAAAAATCATGAACATTTTTCAAAAATATAAACCTATTTAAAAAATTCATGAGAAAAATTGAAAATTCATGAACCTATTTCAAAAATAGAAATGTTTTTCAAAAATCCTGAACCAATTTTCAAAAATTCATGAACCAATCCATAATTTTGAAAAACTAGTTTTTCCAAAAATAATAAGCAATTTATGGAATTGCAAAAATAATAAACAATTTTTGAAAATCATGAACCTATTTCAAAATTCACGAACATAATTTTGATAAATGAGATTTTCCCAAAAATAATGATTTCATTTTTAAAATCATGAACCAAATGTTAAAAAACAAGTTTTTTTCAAAAAAATAAACAATTTTCGCAAATCATAAACCAAACTTTGAAAAAAAAAGTAAAACAGAAAAAAAAGAAAAAGAAAATGAAAATGAAAAAAAAAGAAACACGCCACCGCGGCGAACTGGGCTGGCCCAACAGCGAGCCGTCCGTGACGCAGCGGGCAGCATTTAGCATTTCAGAGGGAAAAAAAGGCAAGTTTCGGTTAAAGGAAATACAATACAACAGTGGCCCAGCCTATGCACGAATCAGTGGGCCGGGAGTCATCAGCGCAGAATCCGTTCCCCCCTTCCAGCGTGGCACGACCCACGGCCGACGCGTGCAGCGCAGCTCGACAAGCGACGCGACCCCAACCTCTGGAAAAAGATCGTGCACCAGCGTGACTCGTGTTTTGAGCAAGTGCGCCGCGTTTGCTGCACCGCACTACACGTGATTGTCAATACGAACACGACCCATGCATGTGTGACACATGCATGCAACACATGGGGCGATTTCAGGACGACCTCAAGGCCAGACCGGTGCAGGACACGCCGCCGGATTTACCACGGGAGAACATGTATGATGCGCATCGCCATCGATCATACTATTATACCATAGGTTTTTGTTTTTCGAAATCTCACCGATTTGTTAACCATCATCAGTAACAGCATAAAGAGTTCTAGTAATAAAAACTATTTGGTCTGAGCAGAATCGGCATCGCCTGACATCCGACAACGATTCCCCATGATTTGGGCTCAAGGACAAAACCTATAGAGAGGAGATTTTCGATGGCGGCTCCCGACACGTCTCCCGTCCCCTCCGCCATCCGCGGGTCTCCTGTTCATGGCGGGCTTCCTGTTCATGGCGGGCGCCCGCTCTCCGGTGGTGATGACGGGTGTTCGGGCGCGCCCCGGATCCAGGGGCTGCTATGTTTCTTACCTACCCCCAGCAAAGCACTCTCTCCGGTGAGTGTGTCTCGTTTTCTCCGCCTCTTCTCCACCGAGCTGGATCTGCGGCAACGCGTCGATTAACGATGGCGGTAGCGGAGGATGGATGCGAGGATGAGCCGAGCTGCAGCTCGGTTGGCGCGGGGGAGGTTTCGGGAGCAGGCGAGGAGACATGGGGGCGAGCTGTAACACCCTCAGAATCGGCCCTATGCAAGTTTTAGCGAAACCCGCCAAACCCGCATAGAAACGATTCAAAGGTGCCCACCAGGCACTTTCGTGCGGGTGGAAAACGAAGTAATAACATTACACAACAGTCCTCGATGGGATCCACAGAACAGATATATACAACAGCGACTCAAAGAGTCAAGAATACAGATATAATATACAAAGATCCAAATCACCTTGAAAACGATAGAGCGTCCGGCTACGGACAAGATGCAAATGGGGCTAAGAGCCCTGAAGAATAACCAATGGCGTCCATAACCCTGCCCAGGCCAAGCCGGAAGAGTAACTCTGCTAACGACGTCGATCTCAAAACCTGCTTAAACAAAAGGGGTGCCGACAAAGGGCAGAGGAAAAAGAGGAGCGTCAGTACTGAGGCCAGTACACGGCGAGGCTAGAATTTGGCGGTCCTCGCCTACATAGGTATGGTGGACTGCAGCGGCGGCGCAGCAAGCACTAGACAACCTATAGAGACTCGATACAACTGGCGGCTATCAGAGAGGGATAAGAAGGACCTATTCGGAACCCACCTGATTCTACCATCAGACAAACCCGTCCTGGCGTTTCCCCCTCGAGACCAAACGAGGAAGTCAACCGAGGAACTCACACCGTTGGCAGTTTTATTTATTCAGTTGTCGTTGCAGCAATTACTAGTCATGTATAGATAATCGTCCTGATAAAATAAACAGTGGGTCGTTTTAGTTAACCATTCCGTTGTAGTTGCGACACTTACTAGTCAGATACAATTAGCATGAGATAACCCAAAACCCAGCAGTTGTTGGTACTTTTATTTAGCCATTCCGTTGTAGTTGCAATACTTACTAGTCAGATACAATGGTCGCAAGCGACAACCAAAACAAGCAATTGTGGGCAGTTTTATTTATTCATTCCATTATAGTAAAGCTGATTACTAATCAATATAAAGTCAGATTTATAGCACTACTTTAGTTATAGTTGTCTATGATCGAGATACTGTGCTCCAAGTCGTCCATAACCGCGGACACGGCTTTCAGAAAGCTTTACCCGGCCGGGGTGCACCAATAGCAACACACACTCGATCAACCTCGGAAAAACCAAATCAAAACCCAACGAGGCCTTCACGACAAAGCAATCACAGGATTCAGAAATATTTCAGGGGGCCACCCCATTGAGTAGACCCGCAACGAAGCTAGCTGACTCCGAGACGGACTCAAGGTTTGCGACAATGGCTGTAAACGACTGGGAACCCAAAACTGGGATTGTCGATACCGCGAAAACATTCCGCTTACCTAAACAGTACAGTGTGCTCCTCGCACAAACGTAAATAAAGCAGTAAAGCATGGCATAAGTATAGGATCGTAAATAAAACCTCAAACTAGTTTGTGGCCCCAAGAAATAAGAATGAATCAAGCTCTGGCTCAGGGGGGGTCCCATAATCCTCCCGGATGTGGATAGCGCGATAAATCAAGCAACAGTTATCAAGCACTCAGGGTCCTACGGGACACAAATGGACGGTTAACAACCAAATAACATCTATTGCCCACCTGTGCCTCTGCTTACCTACTTCAATTTTAGTTGTTAAACAGGAATTAAAGTGAACGATAAGTAAAGCCGTGATCATCTCCAACATCAAACATGCGGCAAAACACCAACAACTGTGGCACTTGACGACACGCAACAGCACTTGAGCAAGCGGCTACGACGCGCAAGGTCCAACTATCTACCAAACTACGGTAATAGGAGGTGTCCAAGGCAATATAAGGCTGCAAGGGATATCCCGGGCACGAAAACTAGAGCATCGCAACACAGATAGCAATAGATCAACAGGGGAAATAAATACTATAAAAGTAAGATAGGTAGAAAGGGGGAGATGCTCGCCTGAAAACATTGTCGAAGGTTCAACCGAAGATCGGGGCGAAGCTCACATCAACTCAACGGCCTTATCCGCGAAGAAGCAAAACACTAGAAGAAACACCGGATGCACTATTTAATACTACGGCAAAAGATCGGGCATGATGCATGTATGATGTATGACATGGCAAAGATGCGATGCAATTAGGCAATATTAAGTGGAACCGGGGTCCCGACAATTAATTAAACGGTTCAAGTTATTTATCTACCCCGCAATTTAAATGTTGTTTGAACAAGGCAAAATATAGCACCGGTTCGCTACACAAATTTAAATGAGGCCAATATACGACTGGATTTGCCCGCATATGGGCCCCATATTTAATTATAAGGTGAATCGGCATAAGGCCCCCAAACCCCACAAATATGCATGCGAGATGAATGATTATTAATATGCAACAATTTGATATTTTACATTTATAAAATAGGGCTCGAGAAAAGGGGTCACACATTAGGGGTCGTAGATCTTGGTCCGGGGTTCGGGGTTCGGGGTCGGTCTCAGGGTTCAGGGTTCGACGGGATCGTTCTCGGACTCTGGGCTAGATCTTGTCGCGCGTCGTCAATGCTTCCAGGAAGGAGAACTTGTCGTGATATGCCGGAGATCTTGGTTCCACGCGGTCGATCTTGTCAGTCCCACGGATCGGCCGGTCTTGTCGTTCGGAAGTAGAACTTGTCGTACTTGTGGCGTTCTTGGCGTCCTTTCGGTTCGGGTTTTGGCGTCCGAGGGAAGTACTTGTCGTATCCGTGAAGACGATCATGTCAGTCCACGGGGTCCAGCCTTCGGGGTTCGACGGGTGTCTTGGCGTCCCATGAAGGCGTCCTCGGTGCTCCGTGTCGAAGGCTTCGGGGTACTCAAGTCCGTGTGGGCGATCTTGTCGTTCCGGGGGGGGGGGGTTCCGAGGTTCGATCTTCGGATCTTCGGAATTGTGTCTTAGGGGTTCCGTGGGTCGGGGTCTTCGGATGTCCATGACGGAGGGCTTGTGGATCCATGATGGCGACCTTCGGGTTCCACCTCGTACGTCGGTACCGGTACACGGGGGTCTCCGCATCGAAGATCTTGGCGACGTCGTGGAGTGGACGGGGGGAGCACCGGGGAGGAGCTCGCAGGGGCGGTCGCGCGGCCGGCGCTGGCGGCTACTCCTCGGGACGGACGCCGGCGACATCGCGCGCGCATAGGAGGCCGACGCGGGCGAGGTCGAGGGCGGCTCGCCGGCGGGAAGGTCGCTGGCGGACGCGGGCTGCAGGGGAGCGCCAGGGACGGCGAGGAGCTCGGGCTCGGCGCGCGGGGCCGAGGCGCCGGGGCGGCGTCGGGCAGGGCTGCGCGGCAGCGCCGCTGACAGAGGACGGGGCGAGGCCGACGGCGGGAGGGGCGGCGCAGAGAAGCTTGGGGGGAGGAACTCGCGGCAGGAGAGAGAGAGGGCCCCGAGGAGCGGCTCGGGGCGGAGGCAGAGGGAGGTTGGCGGCTCGGGGCGGAGGCGGCCGGCGCGCGAGCGGAGGTGAGCGGAGGAGGGGGCGCAGCGGGGAGAGGCAGACGAGGGAGGAGGAGCCGGCGGGAGGTGAGGTGAGGCGGTGGCGAGCGCTGAGGAGGGTCGCCGGCGAGGTGGTCGACGGCCTCGCAGACGGGGAGGAGCGGAGGGTTCGGGCGGCGCCAGGGAGGACGCGGGCGAGGCGGCCCGCCGGAGGACGAATGGCGGCAGTGGGTGGAGAGGAGGGGGACGGCCGCGGGGAGGTGAGGTGAGGGAGGAGACGACGCGAGCGGGGCAGCGCGTGGGGAACGCGGGTGTGGTGGGTCCCGCGGGTGGGGCCGGGACTGGGGGCTGCGGGCCTGCAGGGTAGGCCAGGTGCGGGTGGGACCCAGGGGCAGAGAGAGAGGGTGAGGGAGTGGCTGTGTGAGAGAGGGAGTGGGGTGAGGATGAGGTGGCAGCCAGGGATAGGCTAGGGGAAGGGAGGTGATGAGGTGGCGACCGGCTACTGGTTGGGGTGATGTGGAGGGTTTGGGGTAGACTAGACTAGGTAAGAAAAGATTTCTGGGTGGCTGATTGATGAGGTGGCAGAGTGGGTAGGAGTTTGGGGGAGGGGTGAGGTGGCACACTTCGGTTGGTGGGTAGAATAGGTTTGGGTGGTTTTAGGATTTAGGTGGGGCTGGTTTAGGTGGTCCGTTTATTCTGGGGGTGGTCGTCCGGGTCGAATCGGCCCGTTCGACTGCCCCACTAAGAATAATTAAATAATTTATTTATTTTAAACAGGGCTGTTGTCCGGAGACCCGGGTTTTGCGTTTGAATTAAGACGGGGCGTTTAGAAACAAATTAGGTTTTCCCGAAAGTAGTTTTATGCGAACAAAGGCAAGATGATGACGATGCTCAAATGCAATGTGGCATGATGACATGAGCATGCGGTCATGATGATGCAATGCACAAAAACAACGCGATTTTCTAGTAGTGGTTTTGCGGGATGCCACAATTCGACACCACTAACAATGGATCTCGCCCTCGAGATCCGCCTCGTGGTACCGGAAGAAGGCCGACGATCTGATCCTTCGCGCTTCGTGTAGATCCTCGCGACACCACTAACAAGGGTCGTTGTCCGAGATCGTCGAGAGAACACTCCGGGAAACAAAGGCGAAGTTAAGGTTAAGGTCACCTCTAACTTGCATGGAAGGAGTAAGAATTGCATCGATTCACCATTCCATGTACAAAAGCAAATGATAAGAGTAGTGGTATGGTCGCGACTCCATCCCGCACTCAAAGCATTACTCTGTACACGAACAGATAGATTATGCAACCAACCCTTAGAATTCAGACTGAAGATCTCGACAAGCGAGGTTCGGAAACAAAGGAGGGATGCAGACTCTACATCGGATCTGGCGTAGATGATGTCGTCGTGTCGGAAAACACCAGAAGGCACGAGAAGGAACAAAGAGTAGTCCATCAGACGAAGGATTCCTCGGATAGCATGAAGACCAGATGTAGCAACACCGTTACCAAAGGGGGAAGCGAAACCCTGAAGGTACGACGGAAAACCGCACCACGAGAATTCCTGGACTCGAAGAAAAGATAAGAGAGCAGATTCAAAACACGTCGAGATAAGAGGAGAATAGCAAAGGGGTAAGGAGTAAAATCAGACCTAATCAGAACTATCCAACCGATTTTTCAAAAATAGTTTTGACACTCTACTTCGGCCGTTAGCTAGGTTATCCTACAGGCTGGACTTGTGGGGTATCGTAACTGCTGAGCTCTGATACCACTCTGTAACACCCTCAGAATCGGCCCTATGCAAGTTTTAGCGAAACCCGCCAAACCCGCATAGAAACGATTCAAAGGTGCCCACCAGGCACTTTTGTGCGGGTGGAAAACGAAGTAATAACATTACACAACAGTCCTCGATGGGACCCACAGAACAGATATATACAACAGCGACTCAAAGAGTCAAGAATACAAATATAATATACAAAGATCCAAATCACCTTGAAAACGATAGAGCGTCCGGCTACGGACAAGATGCAAATGGGGCTAAGAGCCCTGAAGAATAACCAATGGCGTCCATAACCCTGCCCAGGCCAAGCCGGAAGGGTAACCCTGCTAACGACGTTGATCTCAAAACCTGCTTAAACAAAAGGGGTGCCGACAAAGGGCAGAGGAAAAAGAGGAGCGTCAGTACTGAGGCCAGTACACGGCGAGGCTAGAATTCGGCGGTCCTCGCCTACATAGGTATGGTGGACTGCAGCGGCGGCGCAACAAGCACTAGACAACCTATAGAGACTCGATACAACTGGCGGCTATCAGAGAGGGATAAGAAGGACCTATTCGGAACCCACCTGATTCTACCATCAGACAAACCCGTCCTGGCGTTTCCCCCTCGAGACCAAACGAGGAAGTCAACCGAGGAACTCACACCGTTGGCAGTTTTATTTATTCAGTTGTCGTTGCAGCAATTACTAGTCAAGTATAGATAATCGTCCTGATAAAATAAACAGTGGGTCGTTTTAGTTAACCATTCCGTTGTAGTTGCGACACTTACTAGTCAGATACAATTAGCATGAGATAACCCAAAACCCAGCAGTTGTTGGTACTTTTATTTAGCCATTCCGTTGTAGTTGCAATACTTACTAGTCAGATACAATGGTCGCAAGCGACAACCAAAACAAGCAATTGTGGGCAGTTTTATTTATTCATTCCATTATAGTAAAGCTGATTACTAATCAATATAAAGTCAGATTTATAGCACTACTTTAGTTATAGTTGTCTATGATCGAGATACTGTGCTCCAAGTCGTCCATAACCGCGGACACGGCTTTCAGAAAGCTTTACCCGGCCGGGGTGCACCAATAGCAACACACACTCGATCAACCTCGGAAAAACCAAATCAAAACCCAACGAGGCCTTCACGACAAAGCAATCACAGGATTCAGAAATATTTCAGGGGGCCACCCCATTGAGTAGACCCGCAACGAAGCTAGCTGACTCCGAGACGGACTCAAGGTTTGCGACAATGGCTGTAAACGACTGGGAACCCAAAACATGGATTGTCGATACCGCGAAAACATTCCGCTTACCTAAACAGTACAGTGTGCTCCTCGCACAAACGTAAATAAAGCAGTAAAGCATGGCATAAGTACAGGATCGTAAATAAAACCTCAAACTAGTTTGTGGCCCCAAGAAATAAGAATGAATCAAGCTCTGGCTCAGGGGGGTCCCATAATCCTCCCGGATGTGGATAGCGCGATAAATCAAGGAACAGGTATCAAGCACTCGGGGTCCTACGGGACACAAATGGACGGTTAACAACCAAATAACATCTATTGCCCACCTGTGCCTCTGCTTACCTACTTCAATTTTAGTTGTTAAACAGGAATTAAAGTGAACGATAAGTAAAGCCGTGATCATCTCCAACATCAAACATGCGGCAAAACACCAACAACTGTGGCACTTGACGACACGCAACAGCACTTGAGCAAGCAGCTACGACGCGCAAGGTCCAACTATCTACCAAACAATGGTAATAGGAGGTGTCCAAGGCAATATAAGGCTGCAAGGGATATCCCGGGCACGAAAACTAGAGCATCGCAACACAGATAGCAATAGATCAATAGGGGAAATACATACTATAAAAGTAAGATAGGTAGAAAGGGGGAGATGCTCGCCTGAAAACATTGTCAAAGGTTCAACCGAAGATCGGGGCGAAGCTCACATCAACTCAACGGCCTTATCCGCGAAGAAGCAAAACACTAGAAGAAACACCGGATGCACTATTTAATACTACGGCAAAAGATCGGGCATGATGCATGTATGATGTATGACATGGCAAAGATGCGATGCAATTAGGCAATATTAAGTGGAACCGGGGTCCCGACAATTAATTAAACGGTTCAAGTTATTTATCTACCCCGCAATTTAAATGTTGTTTGAACAAGGCAAAATATAGCACCGGTTCGCTACACAAATTTAAATGAGGCCAATATATGACTGGATTTGCCCGCATATGGGCCCCATATTTAATTATAAGGTGAATCGGCATAAGGCCCCCAAACCCCACAAATATGCATGCGAGATGAATGATTATTAATATGCAACAATTTGATATTTTACATTTATAAAATAGGGCTGGAGAAAAGGGGTCACACATTAGGGGTCGTAGATCTTGGTCCGGGGTTCGGGGTCGGTCTCAGGGTTCAGGGTTCGACGGGATCGTTCTCGGACTCCGGGGTAGATCTTGTCGCGCGGCGTCAATGCTTCCGGGAAGGAGAACTTGTCGTGACATGCCGGAGATCTTGGTTCCACGCGGTCGATCTTGTCGGGCCCACGGATCGGCCGGTCTTGTCGTTCGGAAGTAGAACTTGTCGTACTTGTGGCGTTCTTGGCGTCCTTTCGGTTCGGGTTTGGCGTCCGAGGGAAGTAGTTGTCGTATCCGTGAAGACGATCATGTCGGTCCACGGGGTCCAGCCTTCGGGGTTCGATGGGTGTCTTGGCGTCCCATGAAGGTGTCCTCGGTGCTCCGTGTCGAAGGCTTCGGGGTACTCAAGTCCGTGTGGGCGATCTTGTCGTTCCGGGGGGGGGGGTTTCCGAGGTTCGGTCTTCGGATCTTCGGAATTGTGTCTTCGGGGTTCCGTGGGTCGGGGTCTTCGGATGTCCATGACGGAGGGCTTGTTGATCCATGATGGCGACCTTCGGGTTCCACCTCGTACGTCGGTACCGGTACACGGGGGTCTCCGCATCAAAGATCTTGGCGACGCCGTGGAGTGGACGGGGGGAGCACCGGGGAGGAGCTCGCAGGGGCGGTCGCGCGGCCGGCGCTGGCGGCTACTCCTCGGGACGGACGCCGGCGACATCGCGCGCGCATAGGAGGCCGACGCGGGCGAGGTCGAGGGCGGCTCGCCGGCGGGAAGGTCGCTGGCGGACGCGGGCTGCAGGGGAGCGCCAGGGACGGCGAGGAGCTCGGGCTCGGCGCGCGGGGCCGAGGCGCCGGGGCGGCGTCGGGCAGGGCTGCGCGGCAGCGCCGCTGACGGAGGACGGGGCGAGGCCGACGGCGGGAGGGGCGGCGCAGAGAAGCTTGGGGGGAGGAACTCGCGGCAGGAGAGAGAGAGGGCGCCGGGGAGCGGCTCGGGGCGGAGGCAGAGGGAGGTTGGCGGCTCGGGGCGGAGGCGGCCGGCGCGCGAGCGGAGGTGAGCGGAGGAGGGGGCGCAGCGGGGAGAGGCAGACGGGGAAGGAGGAGCCGGCGGGAGGTGAGGTGAGGCGGTGGCGAGCGCTGAGGAGGGTCACCGGCGAGGTGGTCGACGGCCTCGCAGACGGGGAGGAGCGGAGGGTTCGGGCGGCGCCAGGGAGGACGCGGGCGAGGCGGCCCGCCGGAGGACGAACGGCGGCGGTGGGTGGAGAGGAAGGGGACGGCCGCGGGGAGGTGAGGTGAGGGAGGAGACGACGCAAGCGGGGCAGCGCATGGGGAACGCGGGTGTGGTGGGTCCCGCGGGTGGGGCCGGGACTGGGGGCTGCGGGCCTGCAGGGTAGGCCAGGTGCGGGTGGGACCCAGGGGCAGAGAGAGAGGGTGAGGGAGTGGCTGTGTGAGAGAGGGAGTGGGGTGAGGATGAGGTGGCAGCCAGGGATAGGCTAGGGGAAGGGAGGTGATGAGGTGGCGACCGGCTACTGGTTGGGGTGATGTGGAGGGTTTGGGGTAGACTAGGACTAGGTAAGAAAAGATTTCTGGGTGGCTGATTGATGAGGTGGCAGAGTGGGTAGGAGTTTGGGGGAGGGGTGAGGTGGCACACTTCGGTTGGTGGGTAGAATAGGTTTGGGTGGTTTTAGGATTTAGGTGGGGCTGGTTTAGGTGGTCCGTTTATTCTGGGGTGGTCGTCCGGGTCGAATCGGCCCGTTCGACTGCCCCACTAAGAATAATTAAATAATTTATTTATTTTAAACAGGGCTGTTGCAAACCGATAGCACACAAAACAAAATAATTCGGAGACCCGGGTTTTGCGTTTGAATTAAGACGGGGCGTTTAGAAACAAATTAGGTTTTCCCGAAAGTAGTTTTATGCGAACAAAGGCAAGATGATGACGATGCTCAAATGCAATGTGGCATGATGACATGAGCATGTGGTCATGATGATGCAATGCACAAAAACAACGCGATTTTCTAGTAGTGGTTTTGCGGGATGCCACACGAGCGCAGGGTGGTTCCGTCATGGGGTTTTCGAGCGCCACGCTCGGAACTACTTCGTCAACCTCGGGTGAGCTCGTCGTCGGATCCTTCGGCATTGGCATTCGAGATGAGAGATGGATTGGCCGTGCTAGCTCTTGCGGCTCAAACACAGAGAGAAGCCATGTAGGGGCTGAACATGGGAAGCCTCAGAGGAGCTACCATGCGGGCTCAGAAAGGGTGCTGGGAGATGGAGATGTCACCAGCGCAGGTTTGTCTGGGAGTTCCTGGCTCGTTGGGGCAGGAGGATCTGGCGGATTTGTCTACGCTGGAGAAAGTTGCTCTGGAATCCCTTCTGCTCCTGTTTCAGCCCAGGTAGATGGGGTGTTGCCTGTCGATGTTTCTGAATCCTCTGATAGAAAATTCAGAGAAGGGATGTCAGTAGGTGAGCCTGTGGATTTTGGACTTCAGAAGAAGCCAGAACTTTCCTCTGGTAATGGTACTGGGAGGAGGTGCTGTCTATGGAGGGGTCCAGCCAGCAGTGATAAAAGTGGGGAAGGAAGCTTGGTCCATGGTGACTGTGAGGTGGAGACTTTTTTCCACCAACTTTGGCATATCCCGTGGCATTTTCGTAAACTCACCAATACTACACCCCTTAAAACCACCACCCATGTCCCCCCTAGGGTTTGTTCTCTCCTTCCCAAGCTGGCGGCGGAGGAGTTGGTGGGCTTGAGGGTCTTAGGTGTTGAGGATGTGCTGCCTCTAGATTCAGGTCTCGAGAAGATGTCCATGGCTGGTGGTGGTGTGAAGCAGGGGAAAGGAAAAAGGCCTGAAGCCTGGCAACAGCAGCAGATGCAGCATCCCCAGATGCAACCTCAGATGCAGCAACAGCAGCAGATGCAAGGGTATGAATATCATTAGATGCCTCCTCCTCCTTTTGGATTTCAGAATCCACGTCCTTATGGTTTCATGCCTGGGAGTATGCCACCACACTGGGGTTTCCACCATATCCTCCTCCACCTCAGTTTAGCTTGCAGTCAAATCAGTGGGTTGCTTCTTCCCAAGGGGGTGCTCAACAACAGCAATCTCAGAGTACTGGGGATAACGAGAAGCTTAAGGTTCAGGGTAAATCTAAGAAGAAAGGGGGACACAGCAGGAACAGATCAATACAGGGACTAAGGTGCTAGCTCGGCTGAATTACACCATCTCAATCTGTATGTGATGTGGGGAACCTGGACATCATCAGGCTGTTTGTTCCAAACAAGCTGCATGTTTTGTCTGCAAAGCTATCAATCACAGAGCTGATACCTGTCCTGTTAAGAAGAGGCCACACCAATTAGCAAGATATGTTGGGAGTGCTGCTACTGGTCTGGGATTCTATCACATAGAGACTCCTAAGGTGATTGTGAATCCTGTGTCTTCAGCAAAGAATTGTGGCTTAGTTGTGGTAGAAGGTGGTATGATTTCTAGTACTGAATTGGCTGAGGAATTCTCCAAAATATACAAGACAAACTGGCCTTGGCAAGTAAGGGAACTAGGGCATCCAGGTGTCTTTCTGGTCAAATTCCCTCCTCACATATTAGTGGAACAGGTCATTGGCTACCCTAGGTTTGGTTTGTCTAGAGATGGGCTCTGGGTGAAAGTTGAAGCTTGGAATGATGATCCAGAACCTTTGGAAGGTTTAGTTGACACTTGGGTCAAAGTGACTGGTCTCCAGGCCAAATGGTGTGAATGGAATGTGCTTGATCAGGTTAGTTCTGTCTGTGGCATATTGCAGGATGTAGATTGGCTGAGTGTCTTCAAGGATAATGATAAGTCTGTCACGGTGAAAGTTAAATGTAGGGATCCCACTAAAATTCCTAGCAGCAGGCTTTTCCATTTCCATGGGGGCTTATTTCAGTTGGGTTTTCTAGCTGAAATTCCTGTGGAGGGTGATGAGACTGATGATCTCTTAGGGGATGAGCTTGACCAGAATAGAAGGAATGAGAACAACTAGAGGCGGGGTGGTATGGACTCTGACAGGAATGCTGGCCCTCAGGATAAATGGGATGTTAGTAATCAGACCACTAATGCTCAGGGGAATACTGGTGTCAGAGCTAGAATGGTGGCTGGTGACAATGAAGCTCAAGAAGATGAAGTGTTTAGTGCAAACAGAGTGTTCCAGATACTTCAGACCAAAGGATTGATTGACAACTCAGGAGGTTTTGTGTGGGATAAATCTCCCATTTCCTCCAGGAAGGTGGATCAAGTCTGGTTTTTGGAATGAGGAACAAGGTTCTTTCCAAGCTCGGAAAGTTGCTGCTGAAGGAGTGGGCGTGAACCTGCCTGACTGTATTCTACCTTCTCTGAAAGAAATTGTTGACCAGAATCTGGGGAAGGATGCTGGGAGAATCAAAAAGTTGAAGGCATGGGGGCCTGTTCATCCTACCAGGCAGAGCAGTAGGATTGACAGGTCTTAGAGGGTGCTGGACAAAACTATGGAAAGGAAGAAAGTGGTTAACCTTGAGAAGCCAAAGATGAAAGGTATAATGAATTCTAATCCTTTTAATGTTTTACCTGTAGATGAGTTAGAAAACATGGTTGTAGTTGTAGGTGTAAACATTAATGAGGATTTAGATTCTAATGGATCTATAGATGTATCTATATATATGTCTGATGCTAGTTCTAATATTTAGTCAATAGGAAAAACCTTTCTACTGAGGAGGATTTGGTTGATCTGGCTAAGGGCTGGATTGAGGTAGTTAATAAGTCTCGAGGCAAGCACCCCAGGAAAAAGTCTAAATGATTATCTCTTTTTGGAATTGTAGGAGTATTTCTGCTCCTGGTAGGAAGAAGTTTATTGATGATAATATTGATCCACTTAATGTTGATTATATAGGTTTTCAGGAAACTAAAAAGGATCAGTTTAGCAAATCCTTTTTGAAGTCTTTGTTAGGAATTAGGAATTTTGACTGGAATTATCTACCTGCTGCGGGTACTACTAGTGGAATTCCGGTGGGGATTAATTGTGATATTTTTTAGCTAATTAGTTGGGAGATTAAGAATTTTTCTATTAATTATGTGCTTAGAATTAAATCTAATGGTGTTACTCTTAGAATTTCTACTATTTATGGTCCTGTTTATGAGGATAGGAAACAGTCTTTTATTTCTGAATTACATGATTTGTTTGTTAATTAGGATGGCCCTGCTATGGTAGGTGGGGATTTTAATTTAATTAGATCAGCTAGTGATAAAAGTAGTGGTAATGTGGATTATAGATGGGTAGATAAATTTAATGAATGGATAGAGATTTGGGCTTTGATGGAAATTGGATTAGCTGGTAGAGCCTTTACCTGGGGTAACAACCAGGAAAACCTTATTATGAGTAGGATTGATAGGATTTTTTGCTCTACCAACTTTGATAGTCTTTTTCCTTTGGCTAGTGCTAAAACTTTAGCTAGAATTTGCAGTGATCATACTCCCATTGTTTGGAAGTCTGGTGAAGTTCAGGTTATTAGAAATAGAAGGTTTAAATTTGAGAACTGGTGGCTTTCTAAACCTGATTTTAGACTAGTAGTGATGAAACCTTGGGCTATTAATGTTAGGAGTTCATTTGTGGTAGATATCTGGCAAGCAAAAATTAGATATCTTAGGAAATTAGCTAAGGGGTGGAGTGTAAATTTAGAGGCTACTATTACAAAAGAAAAGAAAGATTTGATGGTGGAATAAGATATTCTGGACATTAAATCTGTGACTATCCCTCTTAGTGACGAGGAGAGGGACAGATTTGAATTTATCCTTAGAGATCTTAACAAGTTTTGGATTATAGAGGAAACTAAAGCTAAGCAAAGGTCTAGGGATAGAGATGTATTAGAAGGGGACAGGAATACTGCTTATTTTCATGTTGTGGCTAACCATAGGAGAAGGAAGAAGATGATTCATGTTTTAGATGGACCTGAGGGCCCTGTTACTGAAACAAAAGAAATGCTTAAGGTAGCTCTAGATTTTTATAAAGATCTTTTTGGTTTTGTACCTAGGGATGATATTAATCTTAGATCTGATTTTTTCTCTAGTGAAGAGAAAGTTAGTGTTGAAGAGAATAATATTTTAGGAGGAGTTTTCTCGGAGGAAGGGATAAAGACAGCTGTCCTTGATTCTTATTCTGATGGAGCCCCTAGTCCAGATGGGTTCTCTTTTATGTTTTATTAGTACTTCTGGGATATTATCAAGTCTGATCTTCTGGCCATGTTTGATGCATGGTCACAAGATAAGCTAGATCTATATAGACTAAATTTTGCTATGATTACTCTTATTCCTAAAGAAAATGATGCTAGGTCTATGAGGAAATTCAGACCTATTAGCTTGTTGAATTGTTCCTTTAAGATTTTTACTAAAGTTTTAACTAATAGATATGCCAAGATTATTGGGAGATTAATTTGTTCTTATCAATCTGCTTTTATTAAGGGTAGATTTATTTTGAAAAGTGTAGTTACTACTCATGAAATTGTCCATGAAGTACATAGGAAAAAAGATAAAGGTCTAGTTTTAAAAATAGATTATGAGAAGGCCTATGATAGAGTTAATTTAGAGTTTCTGTATGAGGTGCTAGAGTGTAGGGGTTTTGACGGTACTTTTATTAGAATGATAAAGCAGGTTACTTCTAGAGGTTCTGTAGGTGTTAAAATTAATGATGTAGAAAGTAGTTTTATTCTTACAGGAAAAGGATTGAGGCAAGGAGATCCAATTGCTCCTCTCCTTTTTAATTCTGTAGTAGATGTATTTTCTAGAATGTTAACTAAAGGGGCTCAACATAACCTGATTAGGGGGTTATGTCCAAATTTTGTTCATGGTGGGGTGATTAGCTTACAGTATGCAGATGATACTCTTCTTTTTTAGATAAAGATGTTGTAGTAGCTAGAAATTTGAAATGGATCCTTACTTGTTTTGAACAGATTTCGGGCATGAGGATTAATTTTCATAAAAGTGAATTAATTCCTATTAACTTAGATCAGGGAGAGCTTGCTCCTTTCCTTGGTATTTTTCAATGTGTGGCTGGTAATTTCCCTGATAAATATCTAGGAGTTCCTCTACATTTTGATAGATTAAGTAGAGAGGATTTACAGCCCCTTTTTGAAAATATTTTAGCAAGGATGACTGGTTGGAGAGGGAAGTTATTATCCTCTGCTGCTAAAAAAACCTTGATTCAAGTTGTTCTGGCTAGCATTCCTATGTACCTTCTATCCTTTTTCAAATTCCCTAAGTGGGCTTTGAATCTTTTGAATTCTAGTTCAGCTAATTTCATGTGGAATGATGAGGAGGATAATCATAAGATTCACCTTGCTAACTGGCATTCTATTTGCATGAAAAAAGAGTTTGGGGGTATGGGTATACCAAATTTACAAGATCTCAATCTTTGCCTCCTTGGATCTTGGGTCAAGAGGTATATGATGGGTTTCGCGGCATAGTAAATCAAAATTTTCAACGGAGCGAACAGAGGGAAAGCCAAGATCTAATCTAGGAGATGCAAACAACGAGAGAGATTGGATTAGATCTTCATACCCTTGAAGATTCGCACAGCGGAACGTTCGTCGGAACGTGGGTGATGTAGTCGTACTCGCTTCTCCTCCTCGCGATCCGATCCGATCTAGCACCACAAGTGGCGGTGCCTCCGTGAGATGCACACGTGCAGCACCTCGACGTCTCCTCCTTCCTCGGACCAGCAAGTATGGTGGAGAGATAGATTGGATCTACAACACGACGGCGTGGTGTATATGGTGGAGAATTTCTGCAGCAGGGCTTCGCCTACAAACAGTCGGGAGGGAGAGAGGAAAGCTAGCAAGGCGGCTAGGGTTTGGAGGAGAGGTGTGGGGGGTTGGTGCGCCCCCACCCCTCTTTATATAGAGGGGGGGCGCAGCCCTAGCCCCTCCCCCAAGCCCAAAGGATAAGGAGTGGGGGGCATGGACTCTCCCCTCTTCTAGAAACCCTATCTCTAGTTTAAACGATTTAAACTCTCTAGGATCGGCTGGGCCCTATGGGGCCTTGTGCCCCTGGCCCAAAGCGGCCAGGACACTCCCTCATAGGCCCATGCCCCCTCCCGGAAGGTGGGGCCACGTTGGTCCCCTTCCGGAAGGTTCTAGAAGCTTCCGGTACAATACCGATTAACCCGGAACAATTCCGAATTCCAAAAACTGCACTGCCTTATATGAATCTTATTCTCCGGACCACTCCGGAACCTCTCGTGATGTCCCGGATCCCATCCAAGACTCCGAACAAAAATTCATAAACCAATTATCCAATCTATCCTAGCGTCGAGACACGTTAAGTGTGTGACCCTGCGGGTTCGAGAATATACAGACATGATCTTCTATCAATAATCAACAGCGGGGTCTGGGCACCCATATTGACTCCCACACATTCATCGATGATCATATCGGATGAACCACGATGCCAGGATTCAAACAATCCCATATATATATTCCCTTCGTCTCGCGATATTTTACTTGCCCGAGATTCGATCGTCGGTACCGTCATACCTAGTTCAATCTCGTTCACAGCAAGTACTTTACTCGTTCCGTAATCCGATATCACTTCGTGATTAACTCCTTAACCACATGCTTGCAAGCGGTGTTGATATCGATTACCGAGTGGGCCCGAAGTATATCTCTCCGACTTGGGAGGGACAAATTCCATCTCGATACATACAACCCAACAGATACTTTCCGATCACCTCAGAGACACCTTTATGATCACCCTCTCATAGGATGACGTTTGATGACCTCAAAGCTTTCTTCCGATACCAGGGAGTTGTATTATCTCATGGTCTAAGGAATACAATATTTGACATAAGAAAAGCTTCGCAAAGATGAACACGATGATACGATCTAATTGCTTTGCTTAGTTTGGGTCTATCCATCATATCATTCTCCAATGATATGATCTCATTATCAATTGACAACTCATGTCTATGGTTAGGAAACCTTAACCATCATTGATCAATGGGCTAGTCCATAGAGGCGTACTAGGGACACGGTGTTGTTCACAAACCACACAAGTATTAAAGTTTCCGCTTAATACAATTCTAGCATGGAATATAAACTTTATCATGAACAAGAATTATAATAATAACATATTTATTATTGCCTCTAGGGCATAATTCCAACAGTCTCCCACTTGCACTAGAGTCAATAATCTAGTTTACATCTGGCAACAATCTCACACCCATGGCACTGAGGTGCTGATCATGTTTTACACGTGGAAGAGGTTTAGTCAATGGATCTGTGACATTCCGATCTGTATGTACTTTGCTAATCTTCAGATCTCCATCTGCAATATAATCTCGGATTATATGATACTTGCGGTTCATATGCTTGGTCTTTAGATGATATCTTGGTTCCTTAGCAAGTGTTATGGCGCCAGTGTTGTCACACAATATCTCCCGTGGGTCCAATGCACTTGGAACCACACCAAGCTCAGTGATGAAGTTTCTGATCCAAACTCCTTCACTTGACGCTTCTGCAGCAGCCATGTATTCCGCTTCTACTGTAGATCCCGCGATCACGCTTTGCTTGCAGCTTCTCCAGCTCACAGCTCCTCCATTCAAAATATAAACGTATCCTGTCTGAGATTTAGAATCATCCTTGTCGGTGTCAAAACTAGCGTCGACGTAACCTTTTTCGACAAGCTGTTCATCACCCACATAGACTAAGAACATTTCTTTAGTCCTATTTAGGTACTTTAGGATGTTCTTCACGGCTGTCCAGTGTTCCACTCCTGGATCACTTTGATATCTGCTCGTCAAACTAAGAGCATTGGACACATCCGGTCTAGTACACAGCATGGCATACATGATGGAACCTATGGCCGAGACATAAGGCACTTTGCTCATAGCTTCCCTATCATTTACCGTAGCTGGACACTGAGCCTTGCTCAATATCTTACCTGACAACATAGGCACTGAACCTTTATTTGCCTTATCCATTCTGAACCTTTTCAGAACTTTGTCTAGGTATGTACTCTGGCTTAATGCTATCAGGCGTCTTTGTCTATCTCTATAGATTTTGATGCCCAATATATAAGCAGCTTCACCTAGGTCTTTCATTGAAAAACACTTGTTCAAATAACTCTTCACATCGTTAAGCATGTTGATGTCATTTCCAATAATCAATATGTCATCCACATATAGTACCAGAAACGTCACCGAGCTCCCACTCACTTTCTTGTAGATACAAGCTTCGTAGCAATTTGGAACAAATCCAAAACTCTTGATCACTTGATCAAAACGAAGGTTCCAACTCCGAGATGCTTGCTTCAGTCCATAAATGGAACGCTGAAGTTTGCATACTTTACTAGCATCCTTAGGATCGACAAAACCTTCGGGTTGCATCATATACAACTCTTCATCAATATTGCCATTGAGGAAAGCAGTCTTGACATCCATCTGCCATATTTCATAATCATGAAACGCAGCAATTGCTAATAAATCCGAATGGACTTAAACATCGCTACGGGAGAGAAAGTCTCATCGTAGTCAACACCTTGAACTTGTCGAAAACCTTTTGCGACAAGCCGTGCTTTATAGACGGTAACATTACCATCCGCGTCCATTTTCTTCTTGAAGATCCATTTGCACTCAACGGCCTTTCGGTCGCTAGGAGGGTCCACCAAAGTCCATACTTGGTTTTCGCTCATGGATCCCAATTCGGATTTCATGGCTTCCAGCCATTTCTCAGAGTCTGGGCTCATCATCGCTTCCTCATAGTTCGTAGGTTCACTGTCTTCTACTAACAAGACAGTCAAAACAGGGTTGCCGTACCACTCAGGAGGGGAAGCGACCTTGTCGACCTGCGACGTTCAGTAGCAGCATCGTCCGAAGCTTCATGATCCTTGTCATTAGCTTCCTCTATTGTTGGTGCAGGCGGCACTGGAACAATTTCAGGTGCTGCGCTACTCTCCAATTCAAGAGAAGGTTCAATAACCTCGTCTAGCTCTACTTTCCTCCCACCCACTTCTTTCGAGAGAAACTCCTTCTCAAGAAAGGAACCGTTCTTTGCGACAAACACTTTGCCTTCGGTTCTGTGATAGAAGGTATACCCAATAGTTTCCTTAGGGTATCCTATGAAGACGCATTTTTCCGCTTTGGGTTCGAGCTTGTCCGGCATCAACTTCTTGACGTAAGCTTCGCATCCCCAAACTTTAAGAAACAACAACTTAGGTTTAGCACCAAACCATAGTTCATACGGTGTCGTCTCAACGGATTTAGATGGAGCCCTATTTAAAGTGAATGCAGCGGTTTCTAATGCATAACCCCAAAATGATAACGGCAAATCAGTAAGAGACATCATTGATCGGACCATATCTAATAGGGTTCGATTCCGGCGTTCAGACACACCATTGCGTTGTGGTGTTCCGGGTGGCGTGAGTTGTGAAACGATTCCACTTGCTTTAAGATGCGTGAGAAAATCATAACTTAAATATTCACCTCCACGATCGGATCGTAGAAACTTAATCTTTCTGTTACGATGGTTCTCCACTTCATTCTGAAATTCCTTGAACTTTTCAAATGTTTCAGATTTATGTTTCATTAAATAGATATACCCATATCTACTCAAGTCATCGGTAAAAGTGAGGAAATAGCGATATCCACCGCGCGTCGAAACACTCATCGGTCCGCATACATCGGTATGTATGATTTCCAACAAGTCCGTTGCTCTCTCCATCATACCGGAGAACGGGGTTTTGATCATCTTGCCCATGAGGCATGGTTCGCATGTGTCAAATGATTCAAAATCAAGAGACTCCAAAAGTCCATCAGAATGGAGTTTCTTCATGCGCTTTACACCAATATGACCTAGACGACAGTGCCACAAATAAGTAGTATTATCACTATCTACTTTGCATCTCTTAGCCTCAATGTTATGGATGTGTGTTTCATCCCTTTCGAGATTTAGAAGAAATAAACCATTTACAAGAGGTGCATGACCATAAAAGATGTTACTCATATAAATAGAACAACCATTATTCTCCGATTTAAATGAATAACCGTCTTGCAATAAACACGATCCAGAAATAATGTTCATGCTCAACGCAGGCACATAATAACATTTATTAAGGTTTAAAACTAATCCCGAAGGTAAAACTAAGGAGAGCGTGCCGACGGCCATCACATCAACTCTTGATCCGTTGCCAACGCGCATCGTCACCTCATCCCTCGCAAGCCGCCGTCTATTCCGTAGCTCCTGTTTCGAGTTACAAATATTAGCAACTGAACCGGTATCAAATACCCAGGCACTACAACGAGGGCTAGTAAGGAAAACATCAATAACATGTATATCAAATATACCTTTGATGGTGCCAGCCTTCTTGTCCGCTAAGTACTTCGGACAGTTGCGCTTCCAGTGACCCTTGTCCTTGCAATAGAAGCACTCAGTGTCCGGCTTAGGACCAGACTTGAGCTTCTTCTCAGCAGGAGCATTGCGCTTGCCGCCGCCCTTCTTGAAGGGCTTCTTTGCTCCCTTACCTTTCTTAAAGGAGGGTTTGTTGACCATCAACACATGATTATCCTTCTTGATGTCCACCTCCGCAGCCTTCAGCTTTGCGAAGAGCTCGGTGATCGTATCAGTGGAGCCAATCTGATTATGAGTCACTACAAAACCTTTGTAGCTGGGAGGGAGTGATTGCAGAACCCTGTCAATCTTGAGCTCCTCTGGAATCGTGCATTCCAGTTGCTCAAGGCGTTGAGTGTAGCCCGACATCTTTATGGCGTGCTCACTAACGGAACTCCCTTCCTCCATCTTGCAGTTAAAGAACTTCTCAGAGATCTCATATCTCTCAGAACGGGCTTGAGTCTGAAACATGGTTTTCAGCTCCTCGAGAATCTCAAAGGGCCCGGGATAGGTTTTAAAACGATTTTGAAGCTCCGGTTCCATAGCAAACAACATGGTGCTCTTAATCACACCATAATCATCTTTGCACGACTGATAGACAGCTTTCTCATCAGCTGGCGCAGTTGCAGCAGGGGGGTCACCTAACGCTTTACCAAGAACATAGTCCTTTTGTCCGCCAGACAGAATGATTCTTAGATTGCGGAACCAATTGGTGAAGTTAGACCCATTGTTTCTAAGCTTTTCCTTCTCAGCAAAAACATTGAAGTTGAAGTTGGATTTGGCCATGTGATCTGCAGTATTAGCAAGTACGATTTAGACTATATTCATGATAAACAGTTCAACTTAATCAAATTACTAGATGAACTCCCACTAAATTCAACATCCCTCAAGTTGTTTAGTGAACACGATCCAAATTCACCACACCTAATCCGATCATCACGAGAAGAGATGTGGTTTCAATGGTGGACAACCAAGTGTCGATCATATTATTCATATGAATCATGCTTAACCTTTCGGTTCTTGTGTTCCGAGGCCATGTCTGTACATGCTAGGCTCGTCAAGCTAGACCCAAGTATTTCCGCGTGTGCAAAACTGGCTTGCACCCGTTGTATGTGAGCGTAGAGTCTATAACACCCGATCATCACGTGATGCTTGGACACGACGAACTTTCGCAACGGTGCATACTTGGGGAGAACACAGTTTTTATCTTGATCTTTAAGTGAGGAATCATCTTATAATGCTACCATCGCGATCTAAGCATAATAAGATACATAAAAGGATAAACATCACATGCATATAACTTTATGTGACATGGTATAGCCAATCTTCGCGCAATGATCTCCATCTTGTGCGTTCCGGCATGATCTCCATCACTCCACCATGATTGCCTCCACCACGAATAACAACTACAACTATTGCTAACTATTTAGCGATAAAGTAAAGCTATTACATGGCGTATAAGAAGTTGACTCGCAGGTCATACAGAATTATAAAGACAACCATATGGCTCCTGCCGGTTGTGTACTCATCGACATGCAAGTCGTGAAACATTACAAAACATGATCATCGCATACAATATACACATCACATCTTGGGCCATACCATATCACAGAAAACACTCCCTGCAAAAACAAGTTAGACACCTCTACTTTGTTGTTGCATGTTTTACGTGGCTTATGGGAGTAGATGCTAAGAACGATTCTTACCTACGGAAAGCCACAACGGTGATATTATGGTTGCCAAACTCCGGTGTTAATCCCATGACAACTATAGTGAGAGAAACTGACATCCACCAGCCGTATGTGTGGAACAAGCCACACGTCAAGTGCGGAGCCGGTCTCGCGAACGACATCGCGTAAGGTTGGCCTGGACCGCTTCAATCTCACTATCCCGCGTCATAAGAAGAACACAAACAAGAGGCTTGCAACAGAAAACATCAACGCCCGCAACAACCATGTTGCGTTCTACTCGTGAAACACATCTACGCATAGATCTAGCTCTGATACCACTGATGGGTTTCGCGGCATAGTAAATCAAAATTTTCAACGGAGCGAACAGAGGGAAAGCCAAGATCTAATCTAGGAGATGCAAACAACGAGAGAGATTGGATTAGATCTTCATACCCTTGAAGATTCGCACAGCGGAACGTTCGTCGGAACGTGGGTGATGTAGTCGTACTCGCTTCTCCTCCTCGCGATCCGATCCGATCTAGCACCACAAGTGGCGGTGCCTCCGTGAGATGCACACGTGCAGCACCTCGACGTCTCCTCCTTCCTTGGACCAGCAAGTATGGTGGAGAGATAGATTGGATCTACAACACGACGGCGTGGTGTATATGGTGGAGAATTTCTGCAGCAGGGCTTCGCCTACAAACAGTCGGGAGGGAGAGAGGAAAGCTAGCAAGGCGGCTAGGGTTTGGAGGAGAGGTGTGGGGGGTTGGTGCGCCCCCACCCCTCTTTATATAGAGGGGGGGCACAGCCCTAGCCCCTCCCCCAAGCCCAAAGGATAAGGAGTGGGGGGCATGGACTCTCCCCTCTTCTAGAAACCCTATCTCTAGTTTAAACGATTTAAACTCTCTAGGATCGGCTGGGCCCTATGGGGCCTTGTGCCCCTGGCCCAAAGCGGCCAGGACACTCCCTCATAGGCCCATGCCCCCTCCCGGAAGGTGGGGCCACGTTGGTCCCCTTCCGGAAGGTTCTAGAAGCTTCCGGTACAATACCGATTAACCCGGAACAATTCCGAACTCCAAAAACTGCACTGCCTTATATGAATCTTATTCTCCGGACCACTCCGGAACCTCTCGTGATGTCCCGGATCCCATCCAAGACTCCGAAGAAAAATTCATAAACCAATTATCCAATCTATCCTAGCGTCGAGACACGTTAAGTGTGTGACCCTGCGGGTTCGAGAATATGCAGACATGATCTTCTATCAATAATCAACAGCGGGGTCTGGGCACCCATATTGACTCCCACACATTCATCGATGATCATATCGGATGAACCACGATGCCAGGATTCAAACAATCCCATATATATATTCCCTTCGTCTCGCGATATTTTACTTGCCCGAGATTCGATCGTCGGTACCGTCATACCTAGTTCAATCTCGTTCACAGCAAGTACTTTACTTGTTCCGTAATCCGATATCACTTTGTGATTAACTTCTTAACCACATGCTTGCAAGCGGTGTTGATATCGATTACCGAGTGGGCCCGAAGTATATCTCTCCGACTTGGGAGGGACAAATTCCATCTCGATACATACAACCCAACAGATACTTTCCGATCACCTGAGAGACACCTTTATGATCACCCTTTCATAGGATGACGTTTGATGACCTCAAAGCTTTCTTCCGATACCAGGGAGTTGTATTATCTCATGGTCTAAGGAATACAATATTTGACATAAGAAAAGCTTCGCAAAGATGAACACGATGATACGATCTAATTGCTTTGCTTAGTTTGGGTCTGTCCATCATATCATTCTCCAATGATATGATCTCATTATCAATTGACAACTCATGTCTATGGTTAGGAAACCTTAACCATCATTGATCAATGGGCTAGTCCATAGAGGCGTACTAGGGACACGGTGTTGTTCAGAAACCACACAAGTATTAAAGTTTCCGCTTAATACAATTCTAGCATGGAATATAAACTTTATCATGAACAAGAATTATAATAATAACATCTTTATTATTGCCTCTAGGGTATAATTCCAACAGTATATACAAGGAGAGGGATCCTTGTGGAGAAAAGTTATTGATGCTAAGTATGAAACTAAGAGTCCTAATATTCTATCTTGTCAAGATGTCCATCCATCTACTTTCTAGAAAGGAGTGATGTGGTCTGCTAAAGCTGTTAAGATAGGATATAAATGGATAGTGGGGGATGGTAAATTAATAAAATTTTGGGAAGATGTTTGGTTTGGTAATTCCCCCTTGGTTGTGCAATTCTAGGATCTGTACATCATCTCAAACCAGCAAACTCTAACTGTTGCTGAGGTTTGGGATGGTACACAGATTAGGAATGATTTTAGGAGGACTTTTAATGATGACATGATGGTTCAATGGCAAGAGTTGATAACTATTACCAGTAGTATAGTCTTTAGTATCCAGGAAGATCAGTTGGTCTGGCAGTTTGAGTCAAAAGGGGTTTATTCTTCAAGTTCTATGTATGCCATAATAAATTTTAGAGGAGTTAAACAGATCTTTTTGCCTGCTATGTGGAAGCTTAAGATTCCTCCAAGGGTGCAAGTTTTTCCGTGGCTCCTTTCCCAAAATAAAATCATGACTAGAGATAATTTGAGAGCTCGAGGTATAATTAAACCCCTGGAGTGTGAGTTATGTAAGGAATCTGAATCTGTTCATCATTTGCTTTTTGACTGCATTGTGCTAGAATGCTGTGGGCTGATGTTTTTAAGATTTTTCAGATTCTAGTTACAAATTATGAATCGGTAGCTGGTAGATGGTTGTGTAATAAGAATTTTTTACATTTTAATGTAGTTTCTGCGGCTATCCCGTGGGGATTGTGGAATTTTAGGAATAATTTAGTTTTTAACAAAACTACTTGGATTAATATGAAACAGATGTGGCGTATGGTACTTTCCTATCCGAGGAACTGGAAAGTGCCTTTCAAGGATGTAGGAAGCGGAGAAACGGCCCAGTTCACAGAACGACTACTGCGAAAACTAAGAAGACCAATGAGGCTTGCCCCGTGCTGACATGCCCAGGCTTTGGCCGGGTCTCAACCTGGAACTCCTCATCTCTGGCGAAGATGCATGGGGGAGGGCATCGCTGGGTTACCTGCAGCAGCGTCCGAAGAAAGGGGACTCCATTCACGTTGTGTTTTGAGTCTTGTCTTCCCTCTGGTGGTCTCAGGTTGCCTGTCCTGTGTGGTCTTGGAGCTTGTGTTTCTCTGGGTTTTCGTATTTGTAGTTGTTCTGGGGGTAGTTTCTCTCCCTAGCTTTTTATCCTGAATGTTAGTAAAAGTGCTCTCTGTAGTAGTTGCAGAGTTTAGCTTTTCCTATCCCTAGTTTTGGTTGTAATCTTTAAATTCTGTTGGATACTGGTTTTTGGCGAACGGGGGAATAAAATCCCTTTTGATCGAAAAAAAATAAAAACTACAATTAGGTTGTTGGACTACCTAGCAATGACTATAAATACTAGCATGAACGAAAGGCACGCCGCCGTCCTCGCCTCTTCATCACTGGAGCCGGGCAATGATTGCCGTATTAGAGTTTGTTGTAGTAGACGAACGAGAAGTTGTGGTTCTAACGACACAAAAGACCAACGCATCAGGGCTGCAAACCATTGCCGAAGATGACAACCATGATCGGAAAAGACTGACCTCAAACTACACCGACGAATACGAAAAATGACCGAATTTCAAGAGATCCGTTGAATACATGACTCTACACGTCCTCCGTCGATGCTAGACATACCAACGGAGAGGATAGGACGGGAGAAACTTATTCTAACTTCAGGACATACCCGCCACCTTAACATTATGAAAAAGACACTTGAAAAAACCTAAACAAAAAACACCGGCAAGAAGCTATGGTTCACCACACCTTCTACTAACATCGCCGGCGAGAGTGACGGAACCCAGATGGGTTCAGAGGAGCCGCCTCCTTTTCTGTTCCTCACGTCTCCGTAGGTTCGGTCATCTTCCGGTGTCCATGACATGCACATCTCCGTAGGTTCGATCAGTTTCTTGCAAAGTTTGAGAGGCAGCAAGTTGTGTGTTACGTATATCCTTGCTTTTTTTATAGATAGTGTTATATCCTTGCTGATCGAAGGAGAAAGACGATAGAATTGGATTGAATTAGGTCTCGGTAGGTGAGTTGTAGGTAACATGATCACATGACGCTTTCTTTCACTAATTTCTGGTTCTAGTACCAGAAAGACGCCTAGGTAGCCAAGAGCAACAAATACGATCCACGTCGTGAACGAACATCTCCACCGCCGGCGCACTACGGCCCCGCCGCCGCAAGAGAACGTGCGACCCTTTTGCATCTGACAGCAACAAACGTAGTACAGCTACTCGCTCAGCAAAGCAGGAACGTTCGCTCTTAGAGCATCCCACTCGTTGGGCAACCCGGAACCAATTTTGGGTCGTACCAAACTTAATTTCCATCTAAGAACGTCTCACTCGTATTCCCAGTCCAGGTTCTCGCGTTCGACGAAAATTCAGACGAAATTTGTAAATTTAGGCGGATTTTACTAAACTTGGGCGAATATAGGCGGATTGTATTAAATTAAATACTACATAAATAGATAATAAACTAAAAACATTAAAAAGGTCGCCGTCGTCGCCTTCGCCGATGCCGTCGCCTTCGCCGATGCCGATGTCGTCGCCGCTTTTACATGCCGAAGTTGCCGTAGAAGGACGTGTAGCCAGGATCGTCCCTGCCATCGTCCTCACCGCCGCCGCCGTTGTCGTCGCTCGGCGGCTGAGGCGGGCGGGAGCTTCCCTGACCGACGTCGCCGCACCTCCAGGGCTGGTAGGAGAGGCCGGCCTCGTCGTCATCGTCGAGGATGACAAGCGGCGCGTCCTGGTAGGCGAGAACGCGGCTAGACCAGGCCTGGTGTTCGTCCTTCTGCTGCAGGCGACGGACGCGCGGCCGCTCCGTCTCCTTCTAGTCCGTCCTGTACCAGGCGAGTCTGTCCGGCAAGGACGGCTCCACGGGTGGCGGCGACGCCACCTCCCGGAGGGACTCCTCGACCGCCATCTTGACGATGAATGCATCCTCGTCAACGGGCACCTCCCAGTCCCGCGGCTCCGGCTTCGGCGTGCGAAGGCGGAGACGGCCGGTGGGCGGCGTCGGAGCGTGCGGCTCGTTGATGACGGTGTCGCGTGACCTTGTCCTAGGCGGCGACCGGACCAGCGTCTCCGGCTCCCACTTAACCGGCCAGAGTGGCGGCGAAGACGCCGGCGCGGGCCCGGAGGAGCGTGTCGCCGAGGCGGAGGAAGAAGATGAGAGGCCGGCCATCCTCATCGGCAGCTAGTTGGTCAGAGGATGGCCCTCACCCTTGACACCGGCGTGGGGTTGCGGGGGAAGCCGAGGCGTGGCTCGTTGTCGGCGTGGATGTGCTCCAGCCCAGCCGCGTTGTTCCTCTTCGGCGGCGAGCCTGGCGGCCCCTCATGGCGGGCGAGCGTCTGCTACCGCCGGTGGGCGAGATGCTGCTCCCAGAAGACGCGGTTGCCCGGATCCTAGGCGTGGTCCGGGTCCTCCATGGCGGCGATTGCCGCCGCTATCTCGTCGTCGAGCTCCTCGGGCTTCGGCTCTGGCGGGATCGGGATTCCATCAGCGTTGAGCTTCCAGCCGATTGGGAGGCGGATGTCCGGCGGCGCCATGTAGCCCACCTCGTACAACATACGGGCCTCCCGCGGCTGGAGGGTGCGGCGGCCGAAGACATTCGCCGCCGCTGGGTCGCCGGGGTACCTTTCGCCCATGGTGGCTAGTGTGGGAGTGCTGGGAAGGAGAACTCGGAGTTCGCCGGAGTTGGAGGGGAGGTGGAGGAGCGTTGGAAGTGAGTGAAATGAGCCGACGAGGTGATTATATAGGCCGAAGGGGGAGGCGAGGGCGGCAGAGGTGTAGCGGCGAGGGCGGGAAAAGCGGAAACGGCGGGAAGTTACTGCCCGCCGGTCCGTCGCGGGAGCCGAGGGGACGGCAGTGGCGCGGCATTACGACGACGCGTGGCCGACGCGACGGGCAGTTATTGCCCAGCGATTGTCGCGTGGTTCCGAGGAGGACGACGACTCGGCTTCCGTCACTGACTGGGCAGGCGGGTCCATACGCCGCTTCGCTTCGTTCGGCGTTTCCAGGGCATTCCCGGGATCCTAGGAATGGTCTGGGAAGCCCAGGCCAAATTTGGCCCAAATCCGGACATAAAGAGGTTCCTGGGAACGCGAATGGACCGAATTTCGGCGTCCGGATCGACATCGTGGATCGGATGCCGGGAACGCTGGACGCAGCAAAAACGGGAGTGGGCCGGCTTCTTTCGGCGAGACAATCCCATTCTCCCCCACTCCACTCGCCCAGACTGCGGCGAAGATCTCCCAGCGCCTCTGTCGCCATGACTTCGTCGGCGGTGATTGCAGTGTTCGGGAATCATTACTTGAGATCACCCACTGCTGAAGACACATCTCAGATCCTCGCAATCAATGAAAGTAGAGGATCTCCTGGTATGCTTGGAAGCATAGATTGCATGCATTGGGAGTGGAATAACTGTCCATTTGCATGGCAAGGAACGTACAAAGGACACAAAAGATGTTGCACTGTGATACTTGAGACAGTTGCTACACATGATTTTTGGATCTGGCACTCCTTTGGCATGGCAGGATCAAACAACGACATCAACGTCCTCAACTCCTCAACTGTCTTTTCCAATCTTGTTGAGTGTCATGCTCTTCCAGTCTTCCTGTGGAATTTAAGATCAACGGGCACCACTACAACAAGGGATACTATCTAGAAGATGACATCTATCCAAGATGGCCAACATTTGTGAAGACTATCTCAAACCCAATGCTCCCCAAGCATTCTCAGTTTGCCAAGGAACGGGAAGCTTTCAGGAAAGACGTGGAGCGGGCATTTGGTGTGCTCCAGCAGAGGTTTGCAGTTGTTCGGTTCCCTGCTATGACCTGGTCGAAAGATCAGATGTGGGAAGTGATAAACTGTTGTGTGGTCTTGCACAACATGATCATTGAGGATGAAAAGAAGAATATGTTGTATTTTCACTTCAGGACGAACTATGTTTTAGTTTACGCCAAACTATGTTTAAAATTTCGCCAAACTATGGCTGTAAAATGTTTTGTATTCATGGTATGCCGAACTATGCCAAAATCTGGTCGAACTTGAGCCAAATTTGATTAGAAACAGACATCTCGGAAACTCGGGCTAGGAACGCGAGTGAGAAACTCGGCGTACCTACGATTTCATCCAGCTAAAATTTGATCCTAATTTTGGTCTGGATTCGCCGGAGATGTCTTAGTACGGGAGGCCTGCGTGGCTCTACCTCTGGATGGACGGATCGTCAGCAGTCACGTAGGTAGGAGCCCCGCCTGGCCGGGTGCGGCTGTCCCTTTTGGATCGGATTACGCGCAGCCGTCACCAAGTTTAGGTTCTCGATCTCGATCGCGGACTTGCTGCTGCCAGCCACTGATGATATGACCCCAACCTATCCTCTTTTCCCCGTGCAACTCACCTCCCTGATCTGTCTAGACTAGTCCGGCGTGGTGGTGGTGGTGGTGCTTTTTCTGATCGTTTCGGTCACGCGTCAACCTAACATATGCATAGTGCATGTATATTATATTAAGCGAGCTTAAAGAAAAAAAGTGGACCTAAAACGCCTTTCAATACGTCGACAGGTGATTCAGGAAGATTTCGATAAACTAGAATATGCGCCGGACCGGAAAGGAGTAAAGAGGTGTACTGTATTCCCAGAGCAGCATTTTTTTTTTTGACAGGATATTGGCAGCATTGGAAACATGCGGTGCGGGGCGTTTCCTGGGGACGCCTGCCCTGGTGACTGATGGATGCCTGATGGCTGATGCTACTAGTCGTGGCTAGTACTGGTAGATGGATCCAGTCGTCGCTGCCGCCGGGCACGGGTGGAACCGGACAAGCGCTAGCAGTAGTACTATCTCGCTGCTGCTGCTGCTCATGTGTCAGTCTATCGGCGAACGCCACGACGACACAGCCGTTGCAGTATGCTGAATCTTTGACCTGACGAGTGATGAATGCCACTCGCTCGCTCGCTCGCTCGCTGCAGCACACACACCTACGCTGGCTGAATGGGAGAACACATGCGGCACAGAGATATAGGCAGCGATGGCCCGTGCCATGCATGCATGTTCCGGTCCGGCGAGGCATACGCTGAATCACGCTGCCGGGAACGGGGTGCAGAGAGGGCTCGTGGCTGGACCTGCCTGCGTCATAGTAGTAGGAGTACTGTACTTGTGGTTTCGCTGAGAAACAGTGGTGCTGTACTTGTGATTTGGTGCGCTGTCAGCTCGTGGTTTGGCGGACGGGAGGAGGACTTGCAGATGACTGACTCGTGATGGTGACGACTGCAATGCACCATCTACACGCACAACGCACACGCGCTGCGCGTGGCAATCTATCGGCCGGGCGGAGAAGAAAGAGACGGGGGAGGAGAGGAAGAAAGAGGCAGCAAAGCAGAAAACGAACAAGCAAAATCACGTCTGCCTGCCTTCCTGTCCTGTGGACTTGGGTGCCAGATCGCGTCTGCCTGCCTGCCTGCGTACCGCGCTGCCCCGGGTCGCGCCCTCCCCGCGCGCGCCGGGCCGGCCTCGCGTCGACACGGCAGCGAGGCGAGGTGTACCTGTACCTCGTGTGCGACGGGTCCATTTCGTCCATCACCAATTGCTCTACGTCGTCTTCGGCCGAGCTCAGATTTTCTTCGTGCCGAGTAGAAACTAATCTGTCATCAGTTAGGATTGCAGACCTACGTACCTTTTTTTTTTAAGGGTGAAACTGGGAGCTTTTATTTAATGGGTAAAAGTACAGGGATACAAGCAATATCAGGAGGCTCTAGCAGCCAGACATACCGGCCTCCTGGCAACGAAACGACAGCTTTAACAAGCGAATGGGCATCCCCATTTAACTCCCTAGTTTCATGATTAAAAGAAATAACTCTAAACTGAGCACTCCTTGCTTCAATCTCCTTCCGAATCATCAAATACTGGCCAGGCGACTTTAGCTTCAGATTATTCACCACTTCAAGGCAGTCCGAGGTTACATTGATTTCCATGAGATGAAGATCTGCTGCAAGAGAGATAGCTTCATTGCATGCAATGGCTTCCAAGCAAGCTGGGTTTGTTTGGCCTGGATAAACTGCTGCAGATGCACCAATAAACCTTTCCAGGTGATCCCGGCAAACTGCAGCAACACCTCCAGTCTTACCATCGCGCGACAAGCCACCATCCACCTGAATTTTGAATTGGCCCTCTGGTGGCGGATTCCACCTCTTCCTCTCCCGCATCGAACTCGATCTTGCATTGTTGATTGCCGGCCCTCTCAGTGCAGCAACATCAATTTCCTCCAGATATTTGTTGACAAACAGTAGCGTCGACATAGGGCTCTGGAACTCATTATCATGAATAGCCTCCCTCCTTGCCCACCAAATTGCCCACATCATTACTAACACCTTGGCTAAATCAGACTGATTGAGAGTGTCGATAAGCCAAAAGACCCACAACCTTGGGTTTTCTGTAGTATTAGATATAAGGTGTTCAGTTAGATCTTCATCAGCTAGAGCCCAGACGCTCCTAGCCATATTACAATTCAGCAAGGAGTGCCTCCATGAATCCTCCGCCGCACGACAGACTGAACACACCCTCTCTGACACCATGTTTCGATGAAAACGAACATCACCAGTTGGCAGAGAAATTCAAGCTAGCCTCCAGACGAAAACTTTCACCTTTGATGGGATTTTAACATTCCACATTCAAGTCCACGACTTCTGCTCCGCTTCAGTGTTCGATCCTCCTGACCTATGCTCCATCCAATCCTCACGTTGCTTCTTAACGGCCACCATCATACGATATGCCGACCTCACTGTAAATACACCCCTCTTTTCATAATGGCATGACCAAATATCCTCCTGATTCACCGTGCTAAGTGGTATAGCTAGGATGGCCTCTTTGTCCATATCAATAAAATGTTTCTCCAATAACTCCTCCTTCCATCTCCCTACAGAGTGATCAATCAGCTCACAGACCCGAGAAGGGATCTCCTCCCCTACTGAACATATCGGCTTTAGCCTAAAATCACTCGGAATCCAATTATCAGTCCATATATTAGTACTTTCACCCGTAGCAATCCGTTTAATGAGACCCAGCGATAGCGTGCCTCTTCCTTCAACAATAGACCTCCATACCTCTGATGGAGCAGTGCCCAAGCTTGCCTCAAGAAAGGAAACCTCGGGAAAATAGACAGCTTTCAAAATCCGAGCACTCAACGTCGAAGGTTCCTGGATAATGCGCCAAGCTTGTTTGGCCAGCAAAGCAAGGTTGAAGATTTCGATATCCCGTAAGCCCATTCCTCCCATATTTTTGGGTTGTGTCATATCTTCCCAAGATACCCATGCAGTCTTCCTCTCCCCCTTTTTACTTCCCCACCAAAATTTGCGCAGGAGACTATTAATATGAGCACACAATCCTCTTGGAAGTTTAAAGCAAGACATCGAGAAAGTTGGTATAGCCTGGGCCACCGACTTGATCAGCACTTCCTTTCCTCCAGATACGAGGGTTTTCTCCATCCACCCCTGGACACTCCTCCAAACCTTGTCTTTTAGGTATTTGAAACACCCAAGCTTTGACCGCCCAAAACTAGAGGAAAGTCCCAAATATTTCTCAGCCAACGTCTCATTTGGAACCTCCAATATCTGTTTGATCATATGACGCCTATTCTCTGAAACACCCTTGCTGAAGAAAATAGACGACTTCTCCTTATTAATTCGCTGTCCATAGGCATTACAATATGTTTGAAGAATGGCCTCCAAAGAAGTAGCTTCAAAAGAATTTGATTGGAAGAAAAGCAAACTATCATCGGCAAACAATAGATTGCTAACTAATGGGGCAGTAGGCGCGACCTTCACTCCACTAATATCCCCAGCCGCCGCATGAGCCTTCAGTAGACAAGAAAGTCGCTCCGCAGCAAGAAGAAATAAATATGGCGATATTGGATCACCTTGCCGGATCCCCTGGGTAGGCCTGAAAGTATCCAGTCTTCCACCATTAAAGAGGGCCGAGAAAGACACTGAAGTCACACACCTCATAATAGTTTCTGTGAACCTCGCACTCATCCCAAGCTTCAACATCACAGCTCGAAGATAACCCCAATCAACATGATCATAAGCCTTCATCATATCAAGCTTTAGAGCGCAATGGTGATTGTCCTTCCTCTTCTTCGTCTTCATGAAATGGAGACACTCGTAAGCAGATATTATATTGTCAGTGATAAGCCTTCCCGGTACGAATGCTGATTGCTCTTCAGATATAACCTCAGGGAGTATTATTTTCAACCTATTTTATAAGACCTTTGACGCGATCTTGTAGATCACATTACAAAGGCTTATCGGTCGAAATTGTCCTAAATTTTTTGGACTGGGTAACTTGGGGATTAAGACGATGAACGTATGATTAATCTCCTCTGGCGATTCTTCTCCGTTGAGCACTCGCAATACAATATCAGTCACCTCATCACCACATAGTTCCCAATGACGCTGAAAAAAATGAGCCGGGAATCCATTCGGACCCGAAGATTTTGTAGGGAACATCTGGAAGAGAGCGATACGCACCTCTTCCTTACTATACCGCTCGTTGAGTTGTGCATTCATAGCACCGTCTACCTTCCTAGGTATATGAGACAACACTACCTCCATCCCAATTGTCCCTTTGGCTGTGTATAAATTTGAGTAGAACTTTGTAGTCATGCTTGCTAGCTCCTTATGATTTTCATCTAAGGAACCATCCGGTCTTGCAAGTTGTGAGATTTTATTTTTACTCCTCCTCGCACTTGCCTTCTTGTGAAAAAACTGAGTGTTGTTGTCCCCCTCACTAAGCCATTGTATTCGGCTTCGCTGCTTCCACATCACTTCTTCGCGATAGCACAAGTATATAAGCCTCAACTCAGTTGGTTTCTCCTCTTCTGATGGACCCACCCTCCCAGGCAACGCCCGCAGCTCAGTTAGCTTCCTTCTGAGCCTACGCATCTCTTGCCGGACTGATCCAAAAGTATTTCTGCCCCAGCAAGCCATTGTACGAGACACATTTGCCAATTTTTGTGACAAGTCACTCACAGAAGCACATCGATCAGACGATCTCCATGCCTCCTCCAACATAGTTCCAAAACCAGCATGAGATTCCCACGTGCATTCATAGCGGAAAGATCTATCTCTCACCATCACTTCTTGCCCATATTGAAGATCATTCATCAATACAATGGGGCAATGGTCAGATTTTACCGCAGTTAAATGTTTAACAGAGGCGAACGGAAATAATTCCGACCAACTTGCTGATGCCAGCGCGCGATCCAGACGAACTCTGCAGTATTCACCTCCTGTAACTCTCTTCTCCCAAGTCCAATCCAGACCAGAATAACCTAGGTCTGCAAGCTCACAGACATCAACAGCCTCACGAAAACCAGCCATCTGAGCACTATCCCTCTCATTCGGCCCAAACTGTTCCTCCGCTCGTAAGATCTCATTAAAATCTCCTATACAAACCCATGGAAGAGTGCTCTCTCTCCTCAGAATTTTCATAGTATCCCATGTTTTGTACCTCAAATTTTATGTAGCCTCTCCATAGAAGAACGACATCCTCCATTGATCGCGCCCATCCTCTTTTACCCAGGAGTCAATATGATACGTTGAAAAGTTTTTTTATTGTCACCTCAATATCCTTTTTCCAGAACATACATAAACCACCCGAACGTCCCGTACTAGCAACGCCAAAACTCCTATAAAATCCTAAACTCATAGCTAAACCTTCAACTCTATTATTCGCAATTTGGGTCTCCCGTAAACATAAAATCATTGGTTTACAGTCTCCTACCAAATCACGAATCTCCTTAACTGTCGCGGGATCGCCAACCCCACGACAGTTGAAGCTCAAGGTTTTCATTGCTCCCGGCGGTACTCCTCGAGGGAGCCCGCCGATCCACTGAGTTCTCCAGAGTCTTCCTTGCTACCAACCTTGTTCATCCTCTTCGGATCACGCTTCGCGTTCGGACTAGCCACAACTAGAACACGGCCCGGAGACTGATCATAAAAGTTTACAAGCACCTCCACCGGGGATGATCCTGCCGTAAGGGGGGGAGGGTTTACACCCCGCTTACTTGTTACATCCACCATGTCTTCATCTTCTAACGGCAACAGTCCTTCTTGCCCCGCCAACTCTGTGGCAAAGAACACCCTGGCCCCAGCATCTACCGACACAAGAGGCAGATGCTTATCAGAACCTCCAGATCGTTCATTGCCATCATAGTCCTGATCACTAGGATCATTCCAAAACCCTGTTGATGTTGGAGATATGCCCAAGAGGCAATAATAAAGTGGTTATTATCATATCTTCACACTTATGATAAATGTTTACATACCATGCTATAATTGTATTAACCGGAAACATTAATACTTGTGTGATTTGTAAACTAAAATAAGAGTCCCTAGTAAAGCCTCTTGTTAAACTAGCTTGTTGGTTAATATATGATCATGGTTTCCTGATCATGAACATAGAGATGTTATTAACAACATGATCATATCATTAGGAGAATGATGTGATGGACATACTCCTATAGATAAGCATAGCATAAAGATCAAGTCATTTCAATAGTTCAATTGCTATATGCTTTCTGATACATAGTAACCTAATTCCTTCGACCATGAGATCATGCATATCACCTTTACCGGATGGATGCTTTGATGACATCAAACACCACACCGTAACTGGGTGGCTATAAAGGTGGCATTGAGTGTTTGGAAAGTATTGGTTGAGACACATGGATCAAGAGTGGGATTTGTCCATCCATATGACGGATAGATATACTCTGGGCCCTCTCGGTGGAATGTCATCCAATTAGCTTGCAAGCATGTGACTAGCTCACAAGGGATCACATATCACGGGAACGAGAAAAGAGTACTTATCGGTAATGAGGTTGAACTAGGTATGCAGAGATACCGACGATCATAACCTCGGATAAGTAAACTATCGTGAGACAAAGGGAAATTGGTATCGTATGTAAGTGGTTCATTCGATCGCAAAGTAATCGTAGAAATATGTGGGAGCCATATGAATTTCCAGATTCCTCTATTGGTTATTGTTCGGAGAAGTGTCTCGATCATGTCCGCATAATTCACGAACCGTAGGGAGACACACTTAAGGATTCGACGTTGTTTGAGTAGTTATGGTATTATGAGAAAGAGACCGAATGTTGTTCGGAGTCTCGGATGGGATCCGGGATATCACGAGGTGATCCGGAATGGTCCGGAGAATAAGATTCATATAAGGAAAGTCCCGTTTCGGAGTTGCGGAATGATTCCGGTGTTTTCATCGGGAATGTTCTAGAAGGTTCCGGAATGTCCGGCACTCCGGGGGGGAAGGGTACATGAATGTGTCATTACATATTGGAATGATTGCATCATGTACTAAGTGTTCTTGCTGTCCCAAATAAAGGATTAAATTGAATCCTAAAACAGAAAAGTCAAATGTCCAGTTTAAAAGTCAAACGACCAAAACAAGAAACTGTGGGAAACAAGCAAGAGGAGTTGGGAACCGACTTGAGGGAGGAGTCTCCTCCCCAAGCCGGCGCTCCACCCAAGGCCGACTTGGGGAGGGACTCCCCTCCCCTGGCCGCGCCTCCCCACCTATAAAAGGAGGGGCAGGGCTCCCTCCTCTAGACACACAAGTTCCTATCTTCTACCTCCGGTTTAGAGCCGTTTCGGTTTAGAGCTTCTAATTGCTTTAGCCTTCGGTTTAGAGCCTTCTAATTGGTGTGTCTAATTACTAGACCACTAATAGCCTCTCTCATACTCCACCATACTCGCTCCGGCTTAAGGCGAAGCCCTGCGGGATCTCCCCTCTACTTCCGGTACCACGCCGTTGTGCTGCCGGAATCGCGAGGAGAGTGCTACAACCTCCGCTGCCTGCTGGAACAAGGGAGAGGAAGGTCTTCGTCGAGTACCGAACGTGTGACCGACTGCGGGAGCGCTGCCAGAACGTGGCGCCGGAAGGATCGTCTACGCGATCTTGAGATCGGAAGTGTACGACTACATCACCCACGAGAATCTGCTCTCGTTAACCACTTTGGAATCTTCGAGGGTAAGTTCCTCTATCGACTCGTTGCTACAATCTAGTAGATAGATCTTGGCTTGTTTGTTTGTATGCGGTAGAAATTTTTTGTTTTCCATGCTACGAACCCCTACAGTTGACATATGTCCACCTCGCCCGCCAGTACGCCCTCCTCCTGCACGGCCGCAAACACCTCCATGTCCACGTCCACGCCCAAAACTTCTGTATCCAGGCCTCCAGTTAAACTCAGCACGAAGGTTCTTGAACACCTCATCCTCAGGGGCATGCACTCCATCACCATGTTCCATGCTAATATTCCCCAACATGCCACATACCGAACACCAGTCTAGAAGCCTCTCATATTTAACAAGAAAAAGCTCCCTCTTCCCGGCTCTAATGATCGAGACCATAGGCTTTAGCTGCTTATACACATTAATCATGACTTGCACCCTATAGAAATTACCAACCAAGTCATTTCAGGGGGTCTCCTGCGCCACAAATTCCCCCCACTTTCTTCGACAGGGTTTGCACCATCCCCTTATACCCATCCGGTAAATCATGGATCTGGATCCACATCAATACCGTTGAGAGATCAATCGTTGATGGCTTGGTGAATCCATCATAAGGAGCGATCAGCACACTCTTCCCCCTAAAAACCCACGGGCCATCGTTCATAACCTTCTCCCAGTCCCCAAGACAGGCGAATTGGAACGTGAAGCTATTTTCTTCGACCACTCTTGTCTTTACTTCCTTAGCTAGATCCCAGGCAGATCTCATATTTTTAAAGAACCAAAAGTGGTTGAATTCGTTCTCCGTATGGACCTTGGCAATCGCCATCCACCGAGTCACCTCCTCTGGTTGCTTCACATCCTCCTCAAATACCACATCTTCCATATCCTCCTCAGAGAGACCCATCTTCGCCATCATTCGTGCAACATCATCGTGCTCCGACATCGAGGTAGTAGATTTTTGCGACATATCCCCAAAACCTCTCTCGCCCCCAAAGGCGGCGAAAAAGGATTGAAATCTTGAAACCTCCCGCTTACCTCCACCGTCCCGAAACACCAAGGCTGGGTAGGGGTGCCAGGACCCCCCTGAATCAGCCCGAGTGCTCCCGCAGGAAGGTCAACGGAAGGATCTGAAGAGATAAAGCCTCTACGTTGGTGCTGCCGCGAGAGAACGCTAAACCCTAAGGAGAGGGAAAAAAATTATGACGAACACCTAAAATCTTACCTATGCATAGATCGACGAACAAAGGAACGACGCCCCGTACCGTACGAACATAAGTGCGGTAAATGTTGGAAATATGGGCTAAACTTTTTGGCCCAAATGGTATTTCAGATTTTTCCTAAATATTTTGGCACATATGTGAAAATTCCATCGAGCCTATCATTTCGCCCCAAGATAAACATGCACACGCAATTAGGGTTCCCCCACCTCCTAGCGGCGCCGCCGACGATCTTCCTCGCTTTTGTGGCATCCCGGCCATGGAGGCGGGTGGATTTCGGACCACGTCGGCGGGAGGATTCTGTTCTCCTGGTTTTAGGGTTAAGCTTTGGTGGGGCGACGCTTGGGTGGTGGTGGCGACGTATTATCCAATAGAGTCTCCCTGGCTTCATCCCCAACTCGGCGGCGACGCCGAGAAGCGTGTGGGAGTGGTGTGGTTCTCGAGGATGTTTTATGGACATGGGGATCTCTAGATCGTCAAGGAGCTTCATCTACCGTTTTTCTTCTTATTCGTCTTTGGGATGGATGTGGTCTTCTTGACCCGTTCGGTGACTTCCCCTCTGCAACCAGCAATCTCAAGCCGACTCTGGAAGGAGCGGCAGTAGCGATGCGCCGTCGACAAGGTCTGGAGGTTGAATACGAAGTGCATCTCATGGATTTCGTTGTACTTTTCATTTTTGTTGAGGTGCTTTGTACTATCTGATTTTTAATGCCAGGGCTCTTTTCGCAAAACAAAGTATTGTAGTAAGATTTTGTTATAGAATATGCAAGACACCAGCTCTACTCAGTGGCAAAGGACGAACAAAATTCGAGATAGGGTGAAGTCTAAAAAAGCGCAAAGATGAAAATATCCTAGGACATTGATACTATATATGATTCTAACAGAAGTATAACCTAAAAAGACACTCATAAAGAAATTTTAATGATGTATAGAGGTCATAAGAAATGGCAAAGCTCTAATTTTTTCCTAAAAATCATCAATAAAATTATAAAAAAGGACTTCTGAATATCCCTCGCTGGATGTAGCAAATCATCAAGTCCTTAAGAAGCCATTCTGTAACTTGGCTTGATGTATAATTTTTTTGTCGCTAAAAAACCTTTTCAACTATTGTCGTCACCACCATAGAAATAATGCCAACTCAATGAGACGATAAACCGTAGGAAACATGATGTGTCTTTTAAATATCAAGAAAACCTCTAAAGGCTTCATGTCACAGTGTCTGGATAATGAATAGCTGTGAAAATAAGAGAAATTTCATGATATAATTATGTAAAATGAGCAACCATATTCACATTGAACCTAAAAATGAGTCTCTTGAGTCAGAACAAGAGAGTGTTGAATCAATTCTCAAGATAACTCATTAAAACAATGGTCAAAATCAATGGTAATAGAATGTATGGCAATCATAGGAAGTGTCAATGTCATAAAAATAATCAATAGTGATATGTTATCTTCCCTATTTTCTTACTATTTTATCCGTACTTAGTTTGGGGTATGAACCAAATATCGAAAGATTCTCTTGACCACCACCATGTGACTTTCTGTTGGTGCGGTTTGGAATCTTGCACACATACCCACACTCAACATAATATCCGGTCGGGATGCACAAAGATAAAGCAAAGAACCAATCATAGAGCGATAAAGCTTTTGATCCACATCCTTACCCTTGGGATCGAGATCAAGATTAACCTTTATGGGCATGGGAGTCTTGACACCTTTGACTTGATCAAACTCGAACTTCTTGAGCATGTCTTGAATATGTTTGATGCGCCACAAAGTAACTCGGAGGTGTGCTGTCCCGTAGCCGCACGCCAAGCTCCGCCCAACTCCCCCCGCCGCCACGGCTAGCCAGAGAAGGGTCAAGAACTTGTAGCCACCATCAAACAACAACACCAAAGCAGCTTTATTCAGAGAAGCGGTGGTCTCCGTCGCCGGCGCCCATCCACCATGGATGAGGAGCACGCCAACGAGGAACTCTAAGATGCGTTAGATCTTGTTGTGGAAATCTCTAGCGCCGCTTCTTCCTACCGGCATACAACCCACTACTGGCACAAGGCCACAAGCCCTACCTAGCCTAACTACTTCGTAGACAAGAAAGAGTTGTTGAAGCTAGCGGTGACTTTAGTTGACAAAGAGACGAGGAGCATGCAAAACACTTCAAATAAATCTCAACGCTTTGCTACTCGCGCAGGTCTTCGATCGCCAAGAACAGTTCGAAGACTACAAGTTAGTGCGCTAGGGACGTCTACCCTGTTGCAGATTTTATAACTAGACTCCAACATGATACGATGTAGTTATATATGTATAGATCAAAACTCCAATTCTAAATAAGTGTCGCCATTTTAGACTAGAGTTAGTTTAAAACTGTAACACTTATTTAGAATGGAAGAGACTAATATCATGTACCTCCTGATCATTTGGAAGCGTAAATTCTTGTTCGTGCATAAGACAGAGGTGATACAAATAAGATGAGTAGCAATCCTGAAGCTTACCCTATTGTAACACATAGCAATATACTACAAGGTGGTGCATATATTTTCTTAATTTACAATACTAAATAGCAGCCCGTCGATGGGCATGTTCGGTTGGAGCGACCGAACAGGGCCCCCCGATTTCCAAGGCCCCAGTTTCATACAGCTCACTAAGCATACAGTTTGGCCAACCTCTTGAGATCTCTGTCTCCCAGTAGATGCCTCACGATCGCGTTCTGCAGGCTATAGATCGATCACCCACGTTCCGCCCAGGCCAGTAGATCGATCGAAGGGATGACGGGTGGCAGCAGATCTATCACCTAGTATGATATTACAAGACTAAGAACAGATCGATTACCTCCTGCTCCCTGTGTTTTAGTACCCTGTTCCATCTAAATCTCTTATCTTACGCAGTTATAGCATACATGGCTGCTTCTGTTCAAAATTTTTGATGCTAGACTAGAATTTGCCTGCTCATTGCTGAACCCTCTCTAAATCTCTAGTAGAATTTGCTTGCTGCTCTGAATCTCTTAGTACAATTTGCTTGCTGAACCCTTATATATACGTCTCAAATATATTCTATACTTATTGGATATATTATCGAAATCTCCAAACTGAAGCAGCAGATCGATTAAGTCTGATTGTCTGAACTGATTCGTATACCCTACGTTGTTCCTTATCCTTCCAGCAGCCAGCCCTAACTTCGCCGTTAGCCTGATGACCCTCCCGATCGGTGATCAAGTTCACGTGTCAAGGTATGACCGCCACGACTTGCTATTCATGTTGAATTGTTTTGTCAATCTATAAATTTTTGAATACTTGATATATTTGTGAACATCGTACACAATAGCACCTTCCTAACTATTGAGTTTGAAGAGATCCATTTTGTAAGTCGCACCGGGGTCCCCAAATCCTGGGAGACGGGCCTGTTAAATAGAACTCCAAGACAAATTGAGCTTTAGACTAAATCTTCTCTACAAGCCACCCACGTCTGGACTTTTCTTCATTTGAAAAGTAATACGGGCCAAGGCCCATTCTTTCAAATGAACTCGTGCATTTCTACCAATTGTTTCGTGTAAAAAACTCTTCCGGTTCGTATACATTCACCGTACTAGTCACCCATCGAGTCACCGTTGGAGAAGTAAGGACGGGGAGAAAGAGACGACGGCGGCTGCTAGCTAGTTACTAGTAGTAGACCGGTGGATCCTAGTAGAACCTAGCGTAAGTTGCCGTGCACCAATCCCTGACGCCGTACTGCATCCATCGATGAAAAATCTCGATATTTGCGGACTCGTTCCCTTTCTATCAACGCGGGAACAATCCCGGCGCGAGACCGGCGGCTCCGACGAGAACGCGCAGGATCCGCGCATCGTCCCCTCGACCTCGACCCATCGTCCTCGTCGCGTTTCGATTTGATTTTTGTTCGGGTGGATTGCGTCGTCGGAGCCGGCGATGCTTCCTATCCTAGAGAAGAGAAAGAGCGAGTCCAGAGAGATAGAGGTGGTGGGGCCCGGTCCCACCTGCAGCCACGCGGCGTGCCGCCGCGGTCCTCCCGCGGATCTCGTTTGGATTCCTCCCGTTCGTGGACAGGCGCGGCCCGCTGGACATTATCGTCAGATTCCTCGCGGACGGGGACGGAAAGGCCAGCGGCGCCGATCGCTGCGAGCCTGACAAAAAGGAGGGGGTGACAGGCATCTATCTATCTTTCTATATTTCCTCTTTGCTTGCACGGGCCCGCCTCATTTTCCCCAATTCCTTTTTGTTGTGCTTTTCTTCCCCAGTCCGAGCAAAACGGATGGTGGGCGTTCGGTCACGTATTTTTGTCTAGTGATGAAAGAAATATATCTTTTCCCCCTAGTGGCTGGTGGCCAATTTGTTATGTGTTCTTTTCGATATCGGTTGGCTTAACCTTCTGAGTAGGAGACTACTAAAGGAACCGAAACCGGATACTACAAAGTCTATCTCGCAGTTTTTATGCTTAGAGCACCTTCACTCTTTACTCGTTGGACGTTTTCAAACCAAAATCCGATGGTATTTAACGCGGACAGATATAACTATTGGTCTAGGAATACTTAGTTTTCCATTCGCGTTTCTATACTGAGTTCCCAGACGAGACAAAAATGGTGACATCGATTTGTTTTATTCCCGCCGGCGAAATCTCGGCCAAAAGTGTTCGACATAGCGCCCAAAAATGTTCGGCAATTAAATTATTAAAAAATAAGATAAAATGGTTCGGCGATCAGTAGTCGATGGGGATGGCCTCCTCCGGCGTGTCCAGTGCGACGAGAATGGGTTCATCGGCGGCGTGGCCGGCCGATGGATTGGAGGAGGTGGCAGCAGAGCTCGGCGAAGGTGTGGCGGTGGAGACGATCGACGCAGATTTTGGCGTGCTGGCGGCGATGTCCTCCTCGAAGATGGAGTTGCGGCATGCCATGTACCAGGCCCTGATCGGCGCGCTCATCGCCGAGGAGTCTTCACCGCCCATGAGGAACTGAAGATCCGTATTCCTCTTCTTGGCGGCAAAGTATAGCATTACAATCAAAGTCATTGATTTTATATTGCTATAATATCATACGAAGTAATCCTAATTCTTAGACCATGAGATCATGTCGATCACTAACACTAGAAGAGTATCTTGATAATATCAAACGTCACACCGTAACAGAGTGATTATAAAGATGGGTTCAATGCTACTAAGGTGCTATGTTGAGGCTCATAGATCAAGAGTTGAATTTGTCCATCCCGATGACGGATAGATATACTCTGGGCCCTGTTGCCTGCCAAAACCCACCGGCGAGCAGCGACGAGCAACACGAAGAGCCGGGAGGCTCCCAGAACTGCCGGTGGGCCCTGGTCCCTCGGGCAACGGCCCGCAAAACTCCGGCACACGTCCTGGCTTGGTTCGAGGGCGTGCCATCTGACCTATACCTGGTCAGGAAGGTGAAGGATTGCTTCGATTGATTTCCTGCATGGTAAACAAGTATACGTAAAATTCGAGCCGTGGCCGGCTCCCAGGTTTCCCTGTGAATCGGCTTCTAGAGCCGATTAACCCATGGTTCTGCATTAGATCTACGATAACATAGGGTTTTGCTTTATCATTACAAGTTAAATCGATCTACGACAGTTTAACGTTTTCACCACGTAACTGGAACATCCTACACGTAATTGAGCCTGGTAGATACAAAAGATGATAGAAAACTAACCCTAGAGGAGGCCTAACAACCGACGTAAAGTCAATTACCGGAACAACTTCTCTAGAATTAGTAAACCACGTCCTTACGTACTACTGGATCGTTCAACCCGTTTGCAAGGCCTGACTACGTAGATATCAAACTAAACCTTGGAGAACAAGGCATAACCATAACAGATCGAATCAGCTAAATAAAGATCAAGCAAGATGCTACCCTTACACTTGGGAAAAGGTGCAAAGGTAGCGAGGTAACTAGAGGTAGCATAACTTAACAATCATAGCGAAAAGCACCGATGCTAGCCTCAACAGATCTACGATAGTAGTGTTACTCGCCATCAACAAGGCTTCAGTACGAGTAACACCAAATAACGCATAAGTAAAAATACTGCCTAGATCGCAAGATGCGATCTAGGCAGCATGACACTTACCCGAAAGAAACCCTAGAAACAAGGGGTGGCGATGCGCCGAGATTGTGTTTGTTGTGAACGTGATTGTCCTCTTCTTTTCGATAACCTTAGGTACATATTTATATGCGGAGACTTTCTATCTTTGGAATAACTCTACAACTCTATCTCTACCTAAACTGAAACGGAACCTACTACGATACAAGATACACGGGCAATTTAGCCCAAATGCACGCACAAGGCCGATTCAACAACATGTTGAATATACGTATCTTCCAAGCCCATCTTGATCACGGCCCATCTCCTTCTTTGGCCAAAATATGGCGAGAACACATGCCCCCTGGTTTTGGCAATAATAATTCCGAAACCACTCTGCTGATGTTTTTTCTTCCCCCTCTTTTTTTTCCTTCACATCGGGTTACGCGTTGCAGAGTAGAATCGTCACGCCACCTCCTCATCATGATGCCCTGTCTTCTCAACTCCTCCGCAGTGCATGATTTGACGATTCTGGCAGCACATTCTGGGAAACTGCTATAGCATTGAACCGCCTCCCACTATTCCCCTTATTTAATTTCATCTGAGCAGTTCGCAGTCCCCATCTTCCTCCAGTAGCCAAAAATCCTTCTTCCTCCGCCGAAAAAACCCTCTTCCCCCGCCATGGCCTCTTCCTCTTCCACCCGTTCCTCCCAGTCCTCCAACAGCATTAGCGACCGGGAGCCGACGCTAGAGCACCCGCCCACGGCGGCGTACAATACTCTCGCCCCACAATGGTGGGACGAGAGGGATTGGGATTTCGCCGTTTGGTCGGAGGACGACGCGTCCTTGACCGACGGCGAGGAGGGCCTGCAGTTCCTCGTCGACGGGGAACTGGAGGCGAAGAGCAGCGACGACGCCTGGTCCTGGGACGGCGTCGAGTCCTCCGACGAGGAGGAGGAATCGGAGGAGGACTCCTCCTCCGAAGAGTACCCGCCGGTGAAGCGCTTCCGCGCCGGGTCCAGCGAGGACACCGAAGACGAGGACGAGGACGAGGAGGCCCCCGCTGGCTTCTTCAGCAGCAGCAGCGAAGATGACGCTGGCAGCAGCGCTGAGGACAGCGAACAAGACGGCGGTGACGACAGCGGCGACGACCTCGACCTCTAGATTAGGAACCAGTAATAGTAGTAGTAGTAGTAATCTCCCTTTTGTAATCAGCCTTTTGTAAGCAATCAACTTCCAAATGAATGAATGAAAATCTTGTTTCTCGAAGATTGCTTTTTTCGCCCCAATTTTGCCGATAGCCAAAATAGGTCGATGCTCCAGAAGCCGATAACGCTGTATCGGCTTTCACCACACTGTACTCATTCCGTCAACCAAGTCAAAGCTCAAAGAGCCGATGCACATCGGCTTTCCCCAAAAACGTTGACAAGGTCAAAACTTGGTCGCATATTTAGGCAAATCTGAGCGGCTGCTTTTCAGTTTCAAACGGTAACCTGCGACCCTCTTCAAAAAGGGGCGACCTAGATCTCCAATTACCCACCGACTAGATTGAGCTCACAGCAACAAGAACCCTCAATCCCCAACTGCATAGATCCGTCTCCGCCGGCAAACTAGATGGCGGAATCGTCCAACAACAATCCAGAGGTCTCCGGTCTGAAGGTACGCTTACTCCTCGCAGTCTGAACGCGATGTTAGAATTTAATGGCGAACACCTGAATTAATGCCTTTACTCCACCATTAAACTTTCTAGGTTTCAGACATTCTGCTGCCGCATCCTTCTCTCCCAAATTCCCTCTGTCTTGGCCCTCGTACAGATTCTAGTCCTGCCCATCTGATTTCTTGCGAAGCAAACATAATCCCCTTCGTAAGCCAAGACCTAGATCTGAACTCTTGGGCCGACTGCCTGCGAGCCTGGCCTAATCCCCCTGAACATTGGGTTTCTTGGTTCAGCAGAGTAGCTAGAGCTTACCAATCCCAATGGGAAACCACAGGAATAGCCGATGCCCTGCATTTATCATTGTCTCCTCTTGAGAAACATGAGAATCTTCTGAAAACCATCGGCTACTTCTGGTCTGACGCTCTGAACTGTTTTATGTTCGGTCATGGCCCTATGTCACCAACCCTGTTAGACGTGGTGATGATTACCGGTCTGGATGTTACATCACCCAGCCCCTCGGCTTTTAAACTGACCAAAGTCCCCTACAAACTGTCTTCTAAAACAGACTGCACGAACTGGGGTGCCTACCTCCAACGCCATATGAAAACAAAGGGCCCTATCTCAGAGAAAGAACATACAGCCTTTCTCAACTTCTGGCTGGAGCATTTCATATTCTGTGGCCCTTCCCTTGCTCCAACCAAAAACTATCTCTCCTTAACCCACGAACTGGCCAAAGGTACTCAACTTGGCCTCGGCAAACTGTTCCTTGGAGAAGTCTATCGATATCTCCAGTTGATGTCTGTCAATCTGTTCTCTGGCATAGCAGTCAAAACAGGTGGTCCTTGGTGGTTTATTCAGCTATGGGCTCAGCTGTATTTTCAAAATCACATCCCAAACTTCCCCCTTTTGGCGAGCTGCACCTTTCCAGATGTAAAAGGGAAGCAGATCCGATGCACCAGCTATGGCCAAGCTTTGTATAGACTGCCAGGCAGCAAGCTGACTCCTCAGGAGGCGTCTAAATGGTTCAGTATTTTCTTTCAAGGACTAGACAATCCTATCTTCTTTCCTTACATGGAAGAATCTGAACATTTTGAAAACCCACTCTCCTTCAGGCTAGACAATTTTGCCGATGACACCAGCACTCGGCAGCTCTTTTCCACCGTGATCCGTCCCTGTTTCCTTCCAGTTGGCATGAGTACGTCCAACAGAATAATCAAACCTGGGTATGAATTCTACCAGCCAGTCGTAGTAGCTCGCCAATTTGGCCTTGGACAAGTACCTCCCCATTTCTTTCTTCACCACCTTACAGAGAGTAGAGCCGACCTGCCTGATCCTCTCACCAGCCAAAGGTGTTATTCCTTCTTTGATGCTCTGACCATCCCAATTCCCAACGACCTCACCTTTGTCTCATCAACCGATGGCTTTGAGGACTGGTGGTCAATGTGGAAGACTCACGCCTTCAGGAGAGCTCTGGGACCGTTGCTGAAACAGCTCGACGCTGACTATGACATCCCCGTTGAACAGGTACCACTACTTGCAAATTTTCTTGATGCAGCTTACAAATGATTCTTCTATTAATCCATTCTTTCTCTTTGCAGCAACAAGATGGCCCTGAACCTATGCACAGTGATGGCTCCCCCTTCGAGTTCTTTCCGCCAGCTCCTGTGGTTCTTTTCTGCAAAAACTCGCCACCTCTGAAAAAGGTCATAATGCAGAAACAGCCGATATCACCACAATCGGCTTCCAAGAACCCAGCAGCCTCTAAGTCAGCTGCCCCTCGAGTTCCAACTAAAACAAGAACGACGACGAGGAAGGTAGCTGCCAGGAAGACCTTGAGGCGCCGGAGCCCTTCTCCAGAAAGCTCGCATGTAGGGTGATCTATGCCAAGGTTGATCCTTCCAATTCTTCCATCCTTGCAGACATGCTTGTGCTCACTGGTTCTTCCCTTTTTTTTACAGGCTTCCGTCGAAGACACCTCCAGCGAGAACACTCAGACCAATCGAGGAGAACTGGACCCAACAGATTCTGAGAGGACCATCACACCGAGCCAGCCAGATTCATCACCATCGGCTTCCAGAAAAAGGTCTTTTCCTGAACCTACTGCCCCCCGAGCACCAGTTGAGGCGGGGCCAGCTGTGGGTCCCAAGAGAGCTCGCAAAGGACTGCAAGCTTCTTCGTCGAGCCAGGAGGTTTCGAAAATCATCACCCTTTATGCTCTTACCACTTACTTCTTTTTATCTGCCGATTAATCATTATTTATATCGGCTAAACACCTTCCATGCAGACGACTGACGTTTCTAGTGGGAAAGCTGGGGCAGTGCCGATGCCTTTAACCAAACCGGACCTAGCAATCCCCGAAGGTGCAGATGAAACGGCTACCACTCCAGCCAATCCCCCAGCAACCACACACAAGCCGATCGTCTCCTCATATGCTATCCCCCCGATCTTAGGAGAGGTATGTTAGCTTCTTTCGGCTCATCCTTACATGTTTGGATGCATACTGATGCCTTTTCGGGCTGCCAGGATTGTGATATTTCAGGTTTGCTGACGTTCGACCCTGAATCCATCGAACCAACTCCCTCTGTTGCTGATGATGAACCACGAGCCAGGGCTGTTCCACCCCAATTCCAGCGTCTTAAAGTCCTGTTGTCCTCCCCAATCGAAGAGTTGATCGAGAGTTCTAAGGAGGTGAAGAGCGTTCTGGCTGAAATAAAAGACCAGCTCCTAGTAGTATTGCAGGTGAAGCTTTGTCCAGTTGTAACCCTGTCTCGCTATGGGTCAAGGGTGAAGTTAGCCCGTGAGAGGATCAGTCTGCGCCACGCCCAACTTCCACTGAAGGCCAATATCGCAGTCAGATGCCAACAGCTCAACGAGAAAAAGGCGTCTCTGGATGCCCAAACTGACACCTCTGTCAGTACCGCCGAGCTCGTATCCTTAAAAAGGGAGCTGGAAGATCTTGAAGAGAAGGTCCGGGCGACTAAACAGCTCATTCGCAACAAGGAAGAATCCATCGCCCGTTCCCGAGACGCGGCGGAAAGCCTCAAAGCCCAACTGAAGACCGATCTGGCACAAATCCGTGCCCTGAACAAGCAGCTAGTGAGGGGCAAGGATGAAGATGACGAAGCCGAGATCGCCGAGGTGGATCGTGTCCGTGCTGACGCCCTCCATGCCTTCGAAGCATTTCTTCAGTAGCTCGTATGTGTAAACTGGCACCTGTTTGTAACATGTGTGAACCTCTAGAGCCGATGACCGTGTATCGGCTATATATTTTGTTTTTTATTTGGCCGATTTCATGTATCGGCCCCCACATTTTATGTATCGGCCCCCACATTTTACTGTCCATCATCCCACATGCTTGGGAAATATTTCTTGAGATGTTGACCGTTGACCGCCACTGGGAATTTTACGCCGTCCAGCTCCTCAAGCATGTATGCGTTTCCTCTTAAAACTTGATCGACCCTGTACGGCCCGTGCCAATTTGGAGACCATTTACCATATGTTGCATCCTTAGTCCCTAATGTCAACACCGCTTCCCATACCAGATCACCAACGTGGAACTCCTTTGGCCTCACTTTCTTGTTATATGCACGAGCTACCTTGGCCTTGTTCTCTTTGATTTTCTCAAGCGACCATAGCCTGAGCTCAGTTAAATCCTCAACACTGTCACTCATCAGGGTCGCATATTCTTCAGTTGTTAGATTGTCCTGAAAAGTGACACGTCTCGATCCAGCCGTAATTTCCCAGGGCAATACGGCCTCTTGTCCATATACTAGATGGTATGGCGAGGTTTTTATCGCTCCATGGCATGACATGCGATAAGCCCATAACGCCTCTGACAAAACCTCGTGCCAACGCCTAGGGTGCTCATCGACCTCTCTCTTGATCAGCTTGATGAGGCTCTGGTTGGATGCTTCAGCTTGCCCATTTGCCTCCATCGGTCGTGATAGTTTGGGGAATCCCGAATCTGTGGATGACATGTTCTTTCACAAAGTTGATGACATCCTTTGAGTTTACTGATTTCATCGGGACAGCCTCTACCCACTTAGTGAAATAATCAGTGATGGCCAAAATCCACATGTGGCCTTTGCTTGATGGAGGATTGATTTTGCCGATCATATCCATGCCCCAACCTCGGAATGGCCAAGGCTTGATGATGGGGTTCATTGCTGACGCGGGTACCATCTGAATTTTCCCAAATTTCTGACATGCTTGACACCCTTTGTAGTACTTGAAACAGTCCTCAAGCATGGTGGGCCAATAAAACCCTGATCGCCTGATCAACCATTTCATCTTGTGAGTTGATTGGTGAGTTCCACAGGCGCCTTCGTGTACCTCGTGTAGGAGCCGATTGGCCTCGGCTATACCCAGGCATTTGAGCAATAACCCTTCTAGAGTCCTGTAAAACATGTCATCCCCAATAAGCACATACTTCATGGCCTTGTATCTTATCCGTTTAGGTGCCCCCCGAGCCGAATCCTTCAAGTAATTGAAGATATCGGCTCTCCAGTCGTCTGCTTCCAGGAACTGTACCTGAACATCGGCTCCCTCTGCTACATCCTTGTATCCTGAAGCCATTTGTGCAAGATCATTCGCCTCGGTGTTCTGCGACCGCGGGATCCAGGTGAAGTTTATATACCGGAACTGTGCCATCAGCTCGCGGCAGTGCAGCCATAATGGGAAGAGGGACTCGCTCTCACACTTGTATTCCTCCGTGAGTTGGGAAATCACCAACTTGGAGTCTCCAAAAATCTCCACTACTTCTGCTCCAGCTTCGATGAGCAACTCCATTCCCTTGCGTATCGCCTCATACTCAGCGATGTTGTTGGTGCGAGGGGCAGATAACCTGATGGAGAAGGAAAACGTTGCCCCCCGGGGCGACACGAGTAGCATGCCGATGCCGCACCCATCGTCACAAACCGATCCATCAAAAAACATAGCCCACGCTCGTATATGCAGTGCTGCTATATTAGTGTTGATCCTTTCAGCGATAAGGTCGGCCAACGCCTGTCCCTTAACTGCTTTCGCGGGTTGATACCGGATGTCAAACTCCGATAATGCAAACATCCATTTGCCCAGTCGGCCTTTCAACATAGGAGCCGACAGCATGTGCTTTATGACGTCTGATTTGCATATGATGACAATCTCCGCTGATAGCAAAATGTGGCGCAGCTTGGTGCAGGTGAAAAACAGGCAGAGGCACAACTTATCGATATCAGGATACCTTGTCTCTGCGTCCAGCATCCTTCTGCTTATGTAAAATACGACTCGCTCCAGCCCATCATACACTTGCACCACCACCGAGGCGATGGACGTGTCAGCTACTGACAAGTAGATGTAGAACGGTCTGTCCGGCTGGGGCGGAACCAACACCGGCGGCTTCGTCAGATATTTTTTGATCTCGTCGAAGGCTCGTTGTTGTTCTGCCCCCCAGCGGAATTCCTCGTCAGATTTAATTTTCACTAGTCCCATGAACGGCTCTATTCTTTCTGACAGATTGGAGATGAATCTTCTGACGAAGTTGATCTTGCCGATGAGAGACTGCAGTTCTTTCTTTGTGGTGGGTGACTTCATTGTTCGCACTGCCTCCTGACTTTTCAGGCCGATCTCAATTCCGTGTTCATGGACCAAAAAACCCAAGAACTGACCGGCCGTCACCCCGAAGGCACACTTCTTTGGATTCATCCGTAGCCCGAATTTTCTTGTTCGGTCCAGGACGCGTTGCAGATCGTCCAAGTGTCCTTGCACTGAAGCAGACTTGACCACCACGTCATCGATGTAAATTTCCACCAGCTTGCCGATCAGATCATGGAAAATGTAATACATGGCTCTTTGGTACGTGGCGCCGGCATTCTTCAGTCCAAATGTCATGACTACATACTCAAACAACCCCACCGACCCTGGGACTCTGAATGCAGTTTTGTGTATGTCTTCTGGAGCCATAAAAATTTGGTTGTAACCGGCATTGCCATCCATGAAGCTCAAGATCTTATGACCAGCCGCTGCGTTGATTAACGTTTCTGCCACCGGCATCGGATACTCATCCTTTGGGGTGGCTCTGTTGAGATCCCGAAAATCTATGGCAACACGCCAACGGCCATCCTTTTTCTCTACCGGTACGATACTAGAAATCCACTCAGCATACCTGCATGGCCTGATTAACTTGGCTGTCAACATTTTCTCAACCTCCTTCTTGACTTCTTCTAGAATTTCGGCCTTCATCTGTCGTGCTCGCTGCTGGAATGGTCGAAACCCTTTTTTCAGCGGGAGTCGATGCTCAATGATGCTCCTGTCTAACCCAGGCATCTCTGTATAGTCCCAGGCGAAGCAGTCTGGATATTTTTTCAACAGGGCTATCATCGGACCCCGCAGACTCGGATCTAACTTTTTGCTGATAAATGTTGGTCGTGGCTTATCCCTAGGACCAATGTCGATTTCTTCTAGTTCATCAGCGGATGTAAACCCATACCCTAGCTTTCCGTCACCTGTCGAATCGATGCTAAGCACAGGGCAAACAGTAGGTGAGGATAACAAAAATAATTTGGGCCGATTGCCTGAATCGGCCCCCTTTTTGATTGCATTAGTCAAGGACGGTTTACACCTTATTGTTTTACAATGGAAGGGCATCTCTCTGCTACGACTACATGATCTGCTTGTCGTATGATTGCTGCTTTTTATTTTTTGTGGCCGATCACAGGGATCGGCCGTACCACGCATGATTGTGGACTTTGCTACTCTGTCAGGCCAGTGGATAAGACCAGCCTCACCCCGTTTTTTGTAGCTTCAATGCGCTCACAGCCGTCTAGACTGATTCCAGAGATCGGCTCTTGGTCTTCTGCTTCCCAGACGTTCATGCCAGCTATGGAGATCTCGATAGAATCATCTGCATGGATGACCTCCACTTCATCTCCATCCCACTGTATTAGGCACTGGTGCATCGTGGACGGAATGCAGCAATTAGCGTGAATCCAATCTCTTCCTAGCAAGACAGCGTAGGTGCTTTTGTTGTCCACGACGAAGAATGACGTGGGTATGGTTTTTCTGCCCACGGTCAGATCCACGTTCAGTACGCCTTGCGTTTCCGAAGTCTGGCCGTTGAAGTCGCTTAACGTGACGTTGGTTTTGATCAGATCTGCAGTGGAGCGTCCCAAACGCCGTAGCATGGAGTATGGCATTATATTGACTGCCGCTCCGGTGTCCACCAACATCTTGCTGACAGGTTGCCCATTGATGTAACCTCGTAGGTACAGGGCTTTCAGATGTTTGTAACCCTTCTCACGTGGCTTCTCAAAGATAACCGGCCGTGGGCCGCAGTCGAACTGTGCCACTGGTAGCTCGTTGGTTCTTGGCACGCAGAATTCTGACGGAAGTATGAACACCATGTTTGTGCCAGCCGATGTCTTTGCATCGGCTTTTACCGGTTTGGGGCGCCACTCTTTCCTTTTCGGGCGGTCTTCCGTTTCCAAGGTCTGCCTAATTTTAACGGCCAGATCGGGCCGTGCTTTCTTTAAAGCGTGGAGATACTGCGCTTCGGCTTCCTCCAAGTTACGCAGCCGCTGCACTCTACGTTTTTGGGTGTGTCTGAGTCCGTCGGGACACCACCTTGGACGGTGATATATGTCTTCTTCTTTGTCATCCCTTGGCTTCTCGAGGTTTTTTGCTCGAGCGGACTCCCTGTAACGGCTCTGGGGTGGGAGAGGCCCTAGACTCTTGAACACTGAAACTGGCCCCGTGTCCTCCTTCTGCTGTCCACATTCCGGGCAGTTGTCGACTGTAGGCAATCGGCTCATTCCCGTATCCCAGCAATACTTGAAGAAAGGACAATCCCAATCTGCGCCTTCCTTTTCTTTTGACGGTCCCCTAGCGAGGTGCTCATATCCTTCATCGTCTCCCTCGCGCCGGCGACGTTGGTCACACTGACGCTCATACTTGTTAAGGAGATGCGTGGAATGTGGCTTCTGATATCGCACTCTCCTCACCTGTTCCTCTGTTAAATACCGCCTGTCATGGTGGCTGGGCCGGTCGCGTGGACCAGCCTCCTCTCTTTCTTTGCCCCGAGGGCGACCACCTTCCTCCTTGTACGTGTCATGGTGGTACCCAGATCCTGCCATATTAACATCGAACGAGAAATCCAGCTGACGCCTCGCGGAGTGACTGAGTTCTACCATGTTGACGCCGGGGAATGGGTTTGTGTCCACTTTCATGGCGAACTGCCCAAGGATCAGACGGCCTTGTTCTATCGCCGTTTGGATCTGGCGACGTAGCTCTTTGCAATCATTGGCAGTGTGGGTGAACGAGTGATGCCACTTGCAGTATGGTCTCCCGTTCATTTCCTGAGCCGTAGGGATTTTGTGGCCTTCGGGTAACCTCAGTTGCTTATCCTTCAGCAGTAAATCGAATATGTGCTCGACTTTGCTCACATCGAAGTCGAACCCTTTTGCAGGCCCTTGCTGTTTCACCCATTTGCAGGATACAGGATCTGCCCCCCGAGCCCATTCAGCTACGGCCACCTCCTGGTCTTGTGTAGGATCTTCTTCTTCTGTATCGACCAGGCCTATCGGACGTTTGAACTTGTCTTGGTACAACTCAGGGTGGCGCTGTTCATACATTGTCAGCTTCTGGGCCATGTGCGCCAATGAGTTGTACTCTACTTGGAAAGCCAGATCCTTGATGGGTGCTGAGAGACCCAACACTGCTAGCTCGATTGCTTCTTTCTCAGTTAAACGAGCTGAGTAACATCGGTTCTTGACGGTCCTGAAGCGCTGGATGTACTCGGCTACAGTTTCTCCCCGCTTCTGCCGCACCTGTGCCAGGTCTGCAATGCCAGCCTCGGTAGCCTCTGAATGTTACTGGATGTGGAACTGCTCCTCCAGTTGCTTCCAGGTCTGAATCGAATCAGGTGGCAGCGAGGTGTACCACCCAAAAGCTGGTCCTGTCAGCGACTGCGCAAAGAACCTTACGCGCAACTGATCCGATGCTGAAATCATGCCCAACTGTGCCAAGTATCGGCTCACGTGCTCGATCGAGCTCGACCCTTCTGATCCGCTAAACCTTGAGAACTCAGGGAGCCGATACTTGGGTGGCAGCGGAATCAGATCAAACTCGTTGGGATACGGCTTTGAATAGCCGATTGTTCTTCTCTTCGGCACGAAGCCGAACTGGTCTCTCAAGATGGTACGGATTTGCTCCACTGTTTGAGCTGCAGGGGCTAGATTCTCATGACTCGTTCCAGTGGCATGCTTGGCTAGCCACGCCTGTTTGTCGGCGTCCATCCCAGACATCGCTGCTCCAGAAACGCCTCCTGAAACCCCTGCTCCAGGAACTCCTGCCGCAGAAATCCCTGCGGTTGCAATCTGGTTGGTGCGTGTCAGGTTGTTGCAGTCCGTCAGGTAAGTGCACACATATCCATGTGGGATTTCTTTAGGTGGTTCAAACAGGAACTGGCAATCGCCTGGGTCGCCTCCGACCTTGTAGACGACGTACGCTGCTGCCCCTGGTGGCTTCGGAGCTGCAAGTGTGAATGGCAGCGGCGGCCTGGCCTGGAGCGGTCTTTCTCCCTGGTGAGTCCCCAGAGTAGGCCCCGACGGAGAATACTGATGTTTCATGATCTCCTGAACTACGCGAACTGCGATCCGCTCAAAAGCGTTCACCAGGCTCTCGAAATGGCGGTGAAGAGAATGAGCCACCATGTAGTTGACTTCCTGTCGCAGAGCTCTGGTGCGCTCCTCTGAAGGAACAGACAGATCCACCTCATCAAGAGCACCCTCGGGTGAGAACCCCCTCCACCTGATGCCATGCTTACGGGTCCTCTCAAAAGAGCCGATGAGATCGGCTTCGAAGAGAGCTTTGATGTCATCATACTTCGCATTGTGCTCGTCAGGCAGCTCGTCGTACGTGACTGGTCTGTCCCCCATCTCAGCGTCGGATGTTGATGCAGATGTTGTTGAAGGTCCCACCGGGCGTGCCAGAATGTGTTGCATGCCAAAACCCACCGGCGAGGAGCGACGAGCAACACGAAGAGCCGGGAGGCTCCCAGAACTGCTGGTGGGCCCTGGTCCCTCGGGCAACGGCCCGCAAAACTCCGGCACACGTCCTGGCTTGGTTCGAGGGCGTGCCACCTGACCTATACCTGGTCAGGAAGGTGAAGGATTGCTTCGATTGATTTCCTGCATGGTAAACAAGTATACGTAAAATTCGAGCCGTGGCCGGCTCCCAGGTTTCCTTGTGAATCGGCTTCTAGAGCCGATTAACCCATGGTTCTGCATTAGATCTACGATAACATAGGGTTTTGCTTTATCATTACAAGTTAAATCGATCTACGACAGTTTAACGTTTTCACCACGTAACTGGAACATCCTACACGTAATTGAGCCTGGTAGATACAAAAGATGATAGAAAACTAACCCTAGAGGAGGCCTAACAACCGACGTAAAGTCAATTACCGGAACAACTTCTCTAGAATTAGTAAACCACGTCCTTATGTACTACTGGATCGTTCAACCCGTTTGCAAGGCCTGACTACGTAGATATCAAACTAAACCTTGGAGAACAAGGCATAACCATAACAGATCGAATCAGCTAAATAAAGATCAAGCAAGATGCTACCCTTACACTTGGGAAAAGGTGCAAAGGTAGCGAGGTAACTAGAGGTAGCATAACTTAACAATCATAGCGAAAAGCACCGATGCTAGCCTCAACAGATCTACGATAGTAGTGTTACTCGCCATCAACAAGGCTTCAGTACGAGTAACACCAAATAACGCATAAGTAAAAATACTGCCTAGATCGCAAGATGCGATCTAGGCAGCATGACACTTACCCGAAAGAAACCCTAGAAACAAGGGGTGGCGATGCGCCGAGATTGTGTTTGTTGTGAACGTGATTGTCCTCTTCTTTTCGATAACCTTAGGTACATATTTATAGTCCGGAGACTTTCTATCTTTGGAATAACTCTACAACTCTATCTCTACCTAAACTGAAACGGAACCTACTACGATACAAGATACACGGGCAATTTAGCCCAAATCCACGCACAAGGCCGATTCAACAACATGTTGAATATACGTATCTTCCAAGCCCATCTTGATCACGGCCCATCTCCTTCTTTGGCCAAAATATGGCGATAACAGGCCCTCTCGGTGATATCATATTGGTTAGCTTGCAAGCAAGTGATTTGATCACTAGAATGTTATATCACGGGAATGAGAAAAGAGTACATATCAGTAACAAGATCAAACTAGGTATGAAGATACTGATAATAAAATCTCGGACATATAATATATCGTGAGATAAAGGGATTAAGATTCTAGCGTATAAGGTTCTCTCACGATCACAAGAAATTCATTGTTGAATATGTGGGAGTCAGTATGGATCTTCAGGTCCCGCTTCTGATTATTGATCTGAGAGGGGTCTCGATCATGTCCGCATTATTCGCGAACCGTAGGGTGACACACTTAAGAGACACCGACACCATTTGAAAAAAATAGTTTCATGTCGAAAATATTTACAAAGCGCGGGAATTTATTTCACTAGACACCGAAACTGTTTCGGGTGAAATTGCTGAAAGTATTTCTGCATGTGAAATGAAATACTAGCAAGAGGTTTTATGTGAATGTTTGTCCATTAAAGTAATTGATAAAATTCTGAATAAATAAAAGGAGTTTTATTTAAAGAGAGATTGCATTAAATTTGGTGGAAATTTAATGGGATTTTTGAGTGGGATTTTGAGTGGAGAAGTGAAGGGCCAAAATTGTGAGTGGGAGCTCCACCCACATGAATGGAGGAGGGGAGAGGGCAGCCCCCATGCGCCGGCTACCCCCTTGGGGTGCCCCTCCCTCCTATATAAAGCCCCCCTCTCACTCCATCTCACTCACACCTCCTCGTGAAGGATCTCTCTTCCCCTCTAGTTTTATCCCCCATGGTCTCAAACTAGCGAGATACATGTTCCCGGTGGATTTTCGGTAAGAAATAGTTGTTGCTTCCGCTGCATCGCTGGAGCGAGGAGGTGGAGGTTGCTCGGTGGCTTAGACGTGTGTGCGAGCACGGATGCGCTGCTGATTTGCGGCGCTAGACTTCTTCTCGATCTTGAGACCAGCAAGCGTTCGTCTACATCATCCACGAGTACAACCTCGTTAAACTTTGTTGGTCTTCAAGGGTATATTCTCTATGGATGTATATCCACTCGTTGCTTGTATCTAATAGATAGATCTTGGTACATAGTTGTTTCCATCGTAGAATTTTTTTTATTTTCTTTGCTGCGAATCCTATAGTGGTATCAGAGCCGGATCTATACGTAGATGCTTGGCACGGGTAGTACACATATGAGTATGTGGGCGATGATGATCATGTTATTGCTTCTTGTTTGTACTTTGGATATTGGTGGCATAGTGGGATGAAGCGGCCCGGATAAAATTTACATGTCCTCGCACATGAGACCTGTTCCACGCTTGATATGCAACTAGTTTTGCATAAGTGGCTAGCGGGTGTCTATCTCTTCTACAATAGTCAATATCTAATTTACAACGAGTTGTTGATAATTTGGTTATCCTCGTTGTGATTCCATGTTTGTAGGTAAGAACGGTTCTATCTTCGAAAGCCCTAAGCCACATAAAACTTGCAATGGATAAATTAGAAGCGTCTAGTTTAGATTGTTGCTGGGCTGGTGTCATGATATTGATAATGTTGTAAATCAAAGTATAAGTCGATACTCTTACAACACACCTAACGTGTAAGTTCCATATACCTTGGCCTTACACACCAAGGAATGATGAAGATCATACCATGACGCACATGATGATGATCAAGTGCAAAAACCATATCATATCACTATAGCATATGATGTTTCTTTGCATATTATATTGCTTGTTTGGCGTTTTATTAGCATAATAAGATGATCCCTCATTTAGATATCAAGATAAAAATGTGTTCTCCCTTAAGTATGCATCGATTATGTTTCGCTGTTGTAAGACATCACGTGATGATCAGGTGTTCTTGGATCCACGATCATATTTTGGGTGTAAGACAGTTTTACACACGCGAATACTAAGGTTCTTACTTGGCGAGCCTAGCATGTACAGACATGGCCTCGGAACACGGACCGAAAGGTTCAGCATGAGTCATATGTAGATATGATGCCTATATAGATGCTCGCCTTTGATGCTACACTTACTCACATGATGATCGGACTTGGTGTAGTGGATTTGGTTCATGTAATCACCAAGAAGGCACGAGGGTGTCGTTTTTGAATGGGAGTTCATTCTTAATTTGGATTAGTTGAACTTGGTCTATCATAAACTTAGTCTAAATTTTACAGATTCTGTTGTAGATGGCACCACCTGCTTTTAATTTCAATGTGTTCATGGAGAAAAAGAAACTTGCAACAAATGATAGCAACTTTACCGACTAGGCTATGAATTTGAGGATTCTCATCTCTGCTGCACAAAAGCAATATGTGCTAGAAGCGCCGCTAGGCCCCCCACCATTCGATGATGCCTCTGACGATGAAAAGAATGCCTATCAGACTCGTCAGGAGGACCACAACTTAGTTCATTGCGGCATATTGTGTGGGCTAGCGCCAAAACTTTGTAAGCGTTTCGAAAACGGTAATGCCTTTGATGTAATGGGTGAGTTCAAAATGATTTTCGACACCCATGCTGCTATAGAGAGTTATAATGCTTCAGAAAAGTTCTTTAGCTGCATGATGCGAAGAGAACATCTCCGTAAGTGAGCACGTACTCAAAATGTCGGGGTACGCCGATAAGATTGTGTCCTTGGGAATATCGATTCCCATTGACTTAGGCATACATCGTGTTCTCCAATCTCTGCCACCTAGCTACAAGAGCTTCGTGATGAACTATAACATGCAGGGCATGAAGAAGTCTCTCCCCGAGCTTTTGTCAATGCTTAATACTGCATAAGTGGAGATCAAGAAGGAACATCAAGTGTTTATGATCAATAAGACCATCGGTTTCAAGAAAGACAGGAAGGGTAAACAGAAGGGAAAAAAGGGCGGCAAATCGGTTGCCGTACCTGAAAAGAAATCCCGAGTTGTCCCTAAGTTTGATACAGAGTGCTATTATTGCAACGAGACTAGCCATTGGAAGCGCAACTGCCCCAAGTATTTGGCAGACAAAAAGGCCGGCAAGGCAAACAAATGTATATTTGATATACATGTTATTGATGTGTACTTGACTAGTACTCGCAGTAGCACCTGGGTATTTGATACCGGATCGGTTGCTAATATTTGTAACTCGAATCAGGGGCTGCGAAACAAGCAACCGCTAGCAAGGGGTGAGGTCAAGATGCGTGTCGGCAACGGATCAAGCGTTGATGTGATCATCATCGGAACGCTACCTCTCCACTTACCATCGGGATTAGTTATAAACCTAAATACTTGTTATTTGGTGTCTGCACTAAGCATGAACATTGTATCCGGATCATGTTTGATGCGCATTGGTTATTCATTTAAATCCGAAAATAATGGTTGTTTGATTTATATGAATGGTATCTTTTATGGTCATGCACCTGTGATGAATGGTTTATTTCTATTGGATCTCGATAATAGTGTTACACATATTCATAATGTTGATGCTAAAAGGATTAAACTTAATGATGATATATCCGCATATATGTGGCACTGCCGTCTACGTCATATTGGCATTAAACGCATGAATAATCTCCATTCATATGGACTTTTGGAATCACTTGATTTCGAATCATTTGATACATGTGAGCCATGCCTTATGGGCAAGATGACTAGAATGTTGTTTTCTGGTTCAATGGAATGGGCGACAAATTTATTGGAAATCATACACTCTGATGTGTGTGGTCTAATGAGTGTGTCGGCACGAGGTGGATATCGTTATTTTGGTACTTTCACGGATGATTTGAGTAGATACGGTTATATCTACTTGATGAAACACAAGTCTAAAACCTTTGAAAAAATCAAGGAATTTCAGAATGAAGTAGAAAATCATCGTAATAGAACATCAAATTTCTACTGTCTGACTGTGGAGGTGAGTATCTAAGTTACGAGTTTAGCACACATATGAAAGAGTGTGGAATAGTTTCACAACTCACATCTGCCAGAACACCACAGCAAAATGGTGTGTCGGAACGTCGTAATCATACTTTACTGGATATGGTTCGATCTATGATGTCTCTGACTGACTTGCCACTGTCAGTTTGGGGTTATGCACTAGAAACTGCTACATTCACTTTAAATCGGGCACCATCTAAATCCGTTGAAAAGACACTGTATGAATTGTGGTTTGGAAACAAACATAAGTTTTCATTTCTTATAGTTTGGGAATGCGATGTTTATATGAAGAAACTCCAGCGATCCATCTATGGACCGAAGTAAGCATCCCGAAGTTGGAATCTCCGCTTTGATAAGGTGATCAAAGAGTTTGGATTTATCCAAACTTATGGAGAGGCTTGTATTTACAAGAAAGTGAGTGGGAGCGATGTGGCATTTCTGATATTATATGTGGATGACATATTACTGATCGAAATGATATAGCTCTTTTAAACAGTGTTAAAAGTTATCTAAACAGCAAATTTTCAATGAAGGACCTAGGTGAAGCGTCATACATATTAGACATAAAGATCTATAGGGATAGATCAAGGCGCCTAATAGGGCTATCACAAAGTACATACCTTGATAAGATTTTAAAGAAATTCAAAATGGATGAAAGTAAGGAAGGGTTCTTACCTATGTTGCAAGGCAAGACATTGAGTATGATGAGAATTCAAGAAAAATATCTGGATATGGGATACTACAATTATTCCCATTTTGAGGTTATCATGGAGTTGAGAACTGTCGTGATCAATACAATGGCAATTCCTTATTCTGAAATGTGAGAGTATATGAACTTCGAGGACGAAGTTTATTTTAAGGGGGGGAGTCTGTAACATCCCAAGATTAGCACCTCAAAATAGACAGGACACATGTTTGTGCATTGCATTCATGCATAAGAAAATCCGGGGAATTTTCGCGCAAAACTAAAGAAACTGTAGAGGGATCGAGATCTCTCTTGTTCTGATGGAAACACCAGGACAGGTGCGATGGATTTCGACATGACCTCTATTGTACTTTTGTGTTTAACGGGAAGGAAATTCAAATTTGAATATTCAATTGGTGAATTTGAATTCTAAAAGTATTTGAAATGGAATAATAATTGGAAACTAAATTGCAATAGAAAATAAGAGGTGAACTCTTATTTATAAACAAGGTATAATCTTTTATTCAAATAGAAAATATAGTGGAAATTTATATAAAATGAAATGGGTAAATGAGTAATGTAATATGATATTACAATAATGACATAATAAACAAGAATTGATAAAGAATAATCTTAATTACATTACACATTATTATATTATCTTTACAATTATGAACCAAAGGGATAGTAAGATAATGAAATAGAGAGGCACCATTTTATTACAATAATACAAACATTTCACTATTTTTATTAAGTTCCAAACAAATGAAGAATTACAATAATGAATAAAAAGAATAAAAGTGCACTATTATAAAACAAATAAATATAAAAAATAAATACATAAATAAAGAACTAAAAAGATTCTTATTACAAGCAGATATAAATATTACATTGTCTTTGCAAATGTATTATAAAAGAAAAAGAAAACTAGTATACTTTATTGAAAAAATAAACAATACAATATTTTTACAAAAGAAGAATGAATAAATAAAAATAATTCCTTTATTACAATGCTTTATATTTCACAAAAGAAAAAGTACATTACAAAAGAATAAAGAAAAATTTACAACTTAAGTCATCTTCATTTTCTTCATCTTCTAAATCCACTTTTTATATTCCTGATTCTTGATCCCTGCAAAACAACACAAAAGATAACAATAAAGAATAAAAGAAGGGTAGTATATGATTTTTACTCTCAGACTTAGCATACTAATGATATGCTTAAGCTCATCATCGAGTGTTTCAAAATGGAACAAGTGTAGAATCTGTTCTTATCATAAAAATAAGAATGGGCCTCAGAGCACCATCATAGGCCTTATTGGGGCAAGTTTCACCAAGCTGCGTAGAGTGAAAGAGTGAAAACCCAAAAAAAATACTTGATCCCATCCATAGTAAGGACTCGAGCTAGCAAGTAGCTTACAAGCAGCTTAGTCACTACATGTCCAAGACTGCTGTCAACACCGGATCATCACCCAGGGAAGTTAAAGTGGGAACCAGTCCAGCTGCTAGTGACCACCACCCACAAGTACATCTACAACCACACGACCACAACCATTCCCTTGTCAGTTCATCACAAGTTCACCACACACACACAAGCCATGGTGACTTGAAGGAGTCCAGGAGTAGATCAAGGCCAAGCCAACAGCTAGAAGAAACAAGACAACACCACAAATAGGAGGAGCAGGCCAGGTGCTTACAAGAGCAACTAGAATCAGAGGAGCAAGCAAGTTCAGCCACAAGATCAACCACAAACCTACAACACCACACAGCCATACTTGTCTACTCTGCAAACAGGTAGACATCAGATCCGCATCATACCTGTTCTAGGTAGTAGATGGGCTTGCACAATAGTTTGGTGGAAGGGAAAATCCTCAGAACTGTATACAAATGGTATACAAGTTACATCCTAGGGTTATGCACATGTCAGCATAATATCCATTCTTATTATAGAAATTGGCCTTAGCCTTTGCATCATTGGCAAGAGGGGTCTTGGCATCATTTTTTTATATTGCAAATAATCCAGATAGAGGAATATCACTAGAACAAAATAGAGAACTACACATCCAGACATAAACTGATAATTCACTGCTGTGCACACTCTTGTGAGGCACCACAGCAACAAAATACCCATTAGAGGCTATATAGCTAATCAAGTTGTCCAAATCATTTGCCACAAGAAATCAAAGCATCCCTAGGTGAATTCATCATAAAACAGTCCCATCTCATGCTAAGCAATTCATCCAAGCACCAAAAATAGCTTGCATAGGTAAATAACATCATTTGATTACCAGAATCATCAGAATTATCAATTTTCTTCAAATTCTTCCTAGTCAACAATCTAGGAAATTATTTCATCCTTAGAAATGATGTAAAGGTCCACCACAAGATCATTACTGTTATTGTCCTGCAATACAGGAAGCACATACATAAGCTAACATGTATTCATAGCCTCAATCTTTACATCACTGGCCAGGGACAGATCTAGCCATCAGTAACACCCATAGTAGCAGATCATGCAAGCAATATCTACCACTATGCACACTCCAACATGGAGGCACCACAGTGGCAGTCTCAGTCATAGAAACTACTAAGGGAAGTTGTCACATCAACTAACCATCTAGTTGTTTAGCCAAAGTAGATCTATCATTTTCCTAGCAGGATCTCTAGGAATCAAAGTTGTACATTTTTACACTGTCAGATTTGACATAGAACAAGTCATTTTCCTAGGAAATATTTCTAGGAATCATTCTAGTATAATTTCCATGTTCACATAAGAGCAAAGTTTGGCTGGGGTACAATACCAATTCAGCTAGTCCAAAGATTCTAGAATTGCCATATAACAGTATTTGTGAACATCTCTTCGCCAACCCTCTAGGAGTTCTTAATAATTCAATTGTCATAACATCAGTTGATAGGACAATAAATCCATGATATATATATATATCCCCATGCTAACAAATGAACCACAATAGCACATGAACAATCTAGTATCACACATCACTGTCAGCACCAAATCATGATTGGTATACACCAAATCACACAAGGAGCCCATTTAAGTTGCATTCAAACATATGTTTGAAACCAAACATTTTTAATATAACCAATTATTATTGGACCAATCTTAGCAAGCTTTGATAGAACAACAATAGAGGATAGAAACCCAATAAGAGTTTGTCAGAGTAGCAGTACGGAATCGAAGGGGAGACAGAGAACCAGGGGAAGGAAAAATCAGACTTACCCGAGGGTCCTCGCTTAGAGATTGGAGAGGAAGCAGACCGGTGGTGAAGATTGGCATGGCGGCACGAGGAGCACCGGTGGCGCTCAACCCGCGCCCCAGACTTACCATCAGCACCCAAGGGAAACCGACATCAATCAACGAACATCAGCCCCACACCACCAGTCCAACAAGCAACATATAAGGTCACTCGAGCACGACGAAGACGCGGCGACCGAAACCCTAGGCACCAAAGAGGATACGGCGTGGCTAGAAGAGGGCCCGAGGATCGAATTGAGCTGGGCTATTCGATGCAGCATCGTCGACTACCTCAATGTGCAACACGGCGGCGGCCTGAGGGTCTAGAGATGGTCGGAATCGAGCGGCGACGACGAGGAACTTCCAGTCGCCAGAGAGGGGAATGAATGGGTAAGGATGAACAAGCTCGAGAGAGAGAAGGGGGTACTGGGCCGATGGGTCGGTCCAGTGGCAACTGGATGGGGTTTGACCCCAAGACCAGTTGGGCCAAGTTGGGTCCAGATGGGCCCGTTGGTGAGCCTGGCCTAATTCCAAAGGAAAAAAAGATATTTATCAAATCACTAAATGACCAAACTACCCCTAAACATAATTTATACCCTAGAAAAATCTCAAAAATACATATGATATGTCAAAATGACCACAAGAATAATATATACATAGAAAAATTATAATCTTACTTGTTAATATAAATAAAATGTAGATAAATATTAACACCATTACATCTGAAGAGAAATTACATAAAATAAGAAAAAATTCCTAAAAATGAATAAAAATCATTTTTATGTATAAAAATAAATCTACTATTTTATAAAAAATAATAACTTATTTTTTCTATAAATAAATTTTAAAGTAATATTCAAAGACAATTGATCCTTTATGGAATTTTATAAATATAAAAATAATACTTAAAAATAAAATAAAAATCATTTTCAAAGTCTTGAATAAATATATTACACTAGAAAAATATTAAATATATTAGTAGAAAAGTTTTTAATATTTTAAAATAATAAATCCTTATCCATTATATATTTTTGAAAATTCTTTAAGAACATTTCTTAAGAAAGAAATAATTATATTTCGTTAGAAATATTAATACCCTAAAAAATTACTAAAGTGCTAAACCAGAACTAAGGTTTATAATAAAACTTAAGTGTAAATTATTAACTTTATAATATATTTTGAAACCTTAAATAAAGATTTAAAACCACAACCTTCAAAATAACTTTATAAGCATTCACTAAAATATAAAGTGAATAATTCCACACCTTAGTTATAACTATCATAAATCTAAAACATGGGAATGATTAGAACATATTACATCTTAAGTTTACTTACCCTTTTAAAGTTAACTTTAGTCTCAAAGCTTATAAATAACAGGTCTAATACACCACTTATGTTTTTATAGTTAACTTTAGTCTATTCCAATTAAAACATAAAGCATCTCAAGTTCAGACTATTCAGGCAAGCATAAAAAACATCAATCACATTCTATCAATCATATTCTAAAAGCTATCAGGGTTGTTTAAACCTTAGAAAGGAAATCTTTTCTTCAAATGTTATTCTTTTTGCCACTTCAAATCATAATCATAATAAATTCTTCAACTCTTAACAACTAAAACCAAGGACTCTTATCTTAGTCACCAAATGACAATTAAACATAATCACATTACTTTATACTTTACGTGTATATTTAGAATTATTATCACCTAAGTTCCTTATAAATGTCATTACTTATAAAGTAAAAATTTGAAGATAAACTAACTCTTAAAAGAATCACCTAAATTCACTTCACTCAAAGCATTGGGGATTCACTTTGGGAGTTTTACAAAATGCATATCATTACTTATGCATAACAACATATTGCTTCTTTAAACATTAGTCCTTACCGGACCAATGATGTTGATTTCAGATATTGGATCTTATATTGTTTCGAAGACCGTGAGTGCACAATCTTGCCATCACAAAAATCAAGTTCACACTTGCTCATGTCCTTTGATTATTTTCCATAAAGTATTTTACAAATCCAGTGTTGTCATCACCTCCATTTGAAAAGGGTCCGAAAACACTATTTTCATAATAATGTGATTATAGGTTATATACCATGAGGTAATAACCTACTATGAAAGTTCCGGTGGTAAAGGAACATATTATCTAGGACTTAACAACCAATGTCGCCAGTGATTCTTGCACCGTATATCACGCGTTAACCATGAGATTTGGAATGGGACAGAGAAGTCAGCTGTATCTTCTTCCTCTCGCATGTAGCCGGATGTGCAGATCATGGTTGTTATCACTTGTAGCGTGCATATTAATTGGTAATTCATAGAGGATATGCAACATATGGGTGGAAACCCTCAACGTCCCATGATAGTTCTGTCATCTAACGGTATGCACAAACCATTGCCGTAATTCAATATGTGGGCATGGTGTACACCAAGGAGGCATGCAGGGTCGCGAAGGGGGCAGTGATTGACTTGGATCTTAGACTGGTCCCCATACCAAGGAAGTATGGACAAGGTCATGACTTGGTTGTGCAACAAGGCTAAGGTCCGGCTAGGAATTTTCCCTGTAACCCTAGGACCTGGCGACTATATAAGTAGGGCCTATGGGAGCCTTTAGGGCACAATCTCAGACGATAACTTACAACTTCAGACAACCTCGCACAGTGAACCAATCCCTGTAACTCGGTGTATTGCCCTTATAGTGATTTATAGCAGGAGTAGGATTCCGCCACCGTCGTGGGATCTGAACCTGGGTAAGTTGTGTTACCTCGTACCCATCAACCATCCGCCTTCCCCCACATCTCTAAACACGCACTATGATGACCCCTCCATGGCGTACTTGTCGGCAATACCACGACAGTTGGCGCCCACCATGGGGCATGAGGCGCTTCAGGCTCTTCAGCGGGCGAGGACCAAGATCTTCGTGGGAATCGGCAAAACCGTAGCCATCGGTCGTGTTCTCTTCTCTGGCAACGTTCCGATCGTCCCTCCCGACGAGTTCTAGATCCCGGCGAAGACGAACCCTACGCGGTGTTCGATCATTCATCCAGCTCTTCATTGGCGAAACCGACTCGGGCACTAGTTCCCTAGGAGTCGGAGGAGCATCAAGACCCGCACGGACCGCCTATGGGCAGGATACGTTCGTGGAAGGATCGATGTCGGATCTCTCTTTGGAGTTTGCCGACAAAGATCGGAAAAATTCAAGGCCCACCCAAACCGCCCCTGTGCAGGATATAAAGGTGGAAGATCGCTGCAAGTCCGCCGGCTTCGCCCGTGCGTCTGGACAACAGAGATCCAAGTTCGTCAGTGTGGTTACCATCTTCGATCTGGCGCGTTGTGTTCAGAGAGAGGGCGAAAACACCCGCGATTACCTGGCCAAGTGGCTCCGTATACGAGCCGATCTGGCCCACTACCCCAATGATGATGCTATGTATCACTTTGTGGAAGGACTAGACCATGGCACGCTTCTCCGGCATTCTCTAAGATGGCAGCAGGCGTCTGGACGCCTTAACTTCGAAGGCATGGTGAACACCGTCAACAACTACGCGGAGGCCGAAACGGCAGCTCAAACAGTTCTTGCGCTCATTGACGGAGCCCCTCCGATTCATCCACCGCCACCACCACCTCCAGCCGCCATCATCGCAGCTGTGCCTCCACCTCCAGTCATTGTCACTGCTGTTGCACCTCCACCCCCCGTCATCGAGGAAGTCCTGGCACCCTCCGACTCTGTGATTAACACGCTCTACGCCGACTTCAGCGCAGACTCGGATGAGATAGATTTCAGTCCATAGGAACTAGAGTCCGCAATGTAGGAGACGGAGGTGGAGTACATGCACGACGAGAAAGCCAACAACACCGTCACGTCTCGAGAGGTGTTCATCACCATTGGGACGGCGATGGATGAAGATCAACCCGGACGAGCTCCACCTACAACACTGGAAAAGGGGAAGGGGCCACTTATTGCTGCTGACCATGATCGCACAAAGGTCATGCCTCCTCCGCCTAACCCAGTGAAGCAGCTGCAGGAACTCGGCACCGGCCCAAGCAACAACAACACCACAAACTTTTCGCCTCTGGCATCTACGTCTGCTGCTGCCCAAGTTACTCCAGCTGATAGGGTGATGTACGATAATCTCCTCGTTGAGCCACTGACCATAGCTCATATCCGGAACGTGACTCGGCTCGACGAGAAGCTCCAGCAGCTGCTGGAGGAAGCGCAGGCCATCGCGGAGCAAGGCGCTTAGCTGGATCGAGATCTAGTCAACACGCAGAAGTTCATAGAGAAAGCTAGAGCAATGGAGGCCGAGTACAAGACTCTGTTGCAGCAGCAGAAGGCCAAGAAAGCTCCGGCTCGCGTCATCAACGATCCTGGTGTACGGCGAAACCTAGGATGGGCTCCCTCGAAGCCGGCACAGGCCAAGCCATACATTAACAGTGAAGGCAAACAGGTGATGCCCACCCCACTCCTTAACCTCGCCGTCACCAAGACCCTTCTGGAGCAGGATAGATCGCCCGAGGCAGTGGAACAGGTCTATGACCTAGTGGCCAAGGCGGTGAAGCAGTAGGAAAAGGCCACCTCTCAGAGGCTTGAGTCCGACCCAGCGCTTTGCCAGTCGAGCCAGTATAAGCCGCCAAGGGAAGGATCTCCTCTTGATGTCGGGTCCCAGACGGGTTCATCAGAACAAAGACGGAGGGATGCGCGCAACAGGAAGGATGCTATTCCCATATCCTCCAACCACGGAGAAAAGGCCCGACCTCGTCGCCCATTGCCACCGCCCCGATCCCCCCGACATCGTGAAGATCCCAAGGCTCGCCATCGTATGGATATACCCCCACAAAGGTAGTGCGGCATCATCATCCGTGACAATGCGGAGCAGACCCGTCATGATGGAGAGCGCAACCAAGAACACAAGAGCAGGTCACGCCATGACCCTCCGCGTCTGACAAGCAACCGTGACAGGCGTGAGGCGTCGCGGGAGGGTAACAGCAAGAAGGCTAACCCACCGCCACCTCTGCCTCCATCACCACCTAGCAGTCACCATGGCAGAGGATGCCCGCGTTGTTCATGCGGCCCATCCCCTGTTGACAAGAAGAAGAAGAAGAACCATGAGCCATATGACGCGAGTTCGTGGATTGATAATATCCATGAGGCCCGGGAAGGACCATACCTGGGACCACGTTGCTTTGGACCTGCAATACGGTCCGCAACTTACCCCAAGGGTTTCCGGATTGACAAGACCATCAAACCCTATGTCGGCACCGCCAAGCCAGCCACATGGTTGCAGGACTACGGCAACGCGGTGGAGATTGTCGGAGTTAACCCCAACGTTGTCGTCAAGTACCTCCCTTTGATGTTGGCAGGCACGGCTCGTCAATGGATCGACGACTTGCTGGAGAAATCCATCTGCAATTGGTTGGACATGCAAGAAGCGTTCACCAAGAACTTTGAGGGTACGTATAAGCATCCCTGCACTGTTGGTGATCTACAGCGGTGCGTGCAAGAGAAAGACGAGACATCGCATGCATACCTCTCCCGCTGGCTGGATATGAAGAATTCATGCGCAGGAGTTCACGCTCAGACCGCCATGTCCTCCTTCATCGATGGGTTGGAAAGGGGCACGTTGCTCCGACATAAGCTGAAGCGCTTGCAGGACAATCACCAGCTTGACTTGAACCAGATGATTCAGTTGGCTAGTGAGTTCGCAGCTGCCGACGACGATGCTCGCGGCTCCTTACCGGCAACGGCCGTTCCAACTCAGGCTCGGAGGAACACCAGCACAAAGCAGAAAACCACTCCAGAAGAAAAGCAATCTCCCGACATGGTCGCCATGACTTTTGCAGGACGATGTGCTGACGGACAGCGTGGCCGAGGACGGGGAGCTGGCCATGGGCAGCAACGAGGAAGTGAAACTACCTCGCCGCTCCGCGTTCCCCAAACCTACGAAGAGTACCGCGATATGCCGTGCCTCTTACACCTCGATGTCAACGGCAAAGCCACCCATACCAATCGACACTGCAAGTTTGTCAACGACTTAAAGGAAGACCCATAGTCCGGCTACAAGCAAAGTCGGAAGAAAAAGACCGCAAGGCAAGGGCAAGGGGAAGAAGAAGGAGGATGAGTCCAAGGATTCAAGTGACATGGACGAGGATGTTGACCCCAATCACGCCGCCAAGAGCGACGACAAGGGCAAGAACCCCTTCGTGAAGAAGGCGCCAGTCTAACACACTTTTCTTGGCACCCCCATCGTCCGACAACGGAAGACCTCTATGAGGATCCTGATGGCTACTCTGCCCCCAATTCCCTAGTACCTGCGTTGGTCGGAGGTTCCAATTACTTGGGACATGACGGACCACCCAGACCTCATTCCTACGGAGAACCAATACGCCATGGTCATCAACCCTTTGATTGATGGCGTGGAGTTTACCAAGTGTATGGTGGATAGTGGAAGCAGCATCAACATCATGTACCTGGATACACTGGAGAAGATGAACTTGACGGAGGCAAACCTAAGGAGGACCACCACCATCTTCCACGGCGTAGTTCCTGGTCGGGAGGCTCGGTCCCTTGGGTGCATTACACTTTAGGTTGCCTTTGGCGATGTTAATAGTTACCACCAAGAGCGCATGACCTTTGAGGTGGTCCCCTTTAAGAGCGTGTACCATGTCATATTCAGCCGCGACATATTCCACACGTTCATGGCCAAGCCATGCTTCGTCTACAACAAACTCAAGATACCCGGAACAAACGGTGTCATCACTGTATCCGGAAGCTTTACCAAGGCAAGGGACTGCGAGATTAATGAAGCAGCCTTCGCGGAAGCTGACCTCTACAGCAAAGAATTCAAAGAGATCCAGAGCAAGGTTGATGACTCAGAGATGCCCGCGTCGAAGAAGCAGATCTCCGACTCCGCTCCTGCATTCAAGGCCGCCATCGAGACCAAGCCGGTGGAACTTGTGGTAGGCGATGCCTCCAAGGTCACCGCCATTGGGATGAACCTGGATCCCAAATAGGAAAGCGCGCTCGTCGAGTCCCTCCATAAGAATAGGGACATCTTTGCCTGGCAACCCGCCAACATGAAAGGTGTACCTAGGGAACTTACCGAGCATAGCTTAAACATTGATCCAAAATGCAAACCAGTGAAACAACCTCTACGACGCTTCGGAGACGAGAAGAGACGCGCCATTGGCAAAGAGATAGTTAGGTTGCTTAAGGCTAGATTTATCCGAGAAGTCCTTCACACCCGATGGGTGGCCAATCCTGTACTTGTCCCCAAAAAGGGAACCAAATAATTAAGAATGTGCGTTGATTACACCGGCTTGAACAAAGCATGTCCCAAAGATCTGTTTGCTTTGCCTCGCATTGACCAAGTCATTGACTCGACGGCTGGCTCAGAACTTTTGTGTTTTCTCGATGAGGAAGTTGGACCAATTGGCCACTTCGTTCACTACCCCATATGACACGTTTTGCTATGTTACGATGCCCTTTGGGCTGAAAAACGCAAGTGCTACGTACCAGGGACAATGCAACGTTGCCTTCATGACCAAATTGGTCGGAACATTCACGCCTATGTGGACGATATCAAGGTGATGTCTAAAAAGTCAAATGACTTAATCTCCGAATTAAAAGAAACCTTTGATAATCTCCGGAAATACAACATGATGCTTAACCCTAAGAAGTGCGTATTCGGGGTACCAGCCGGTAAATTTTTGGGTTTCATCGTTTCCCAGCGCGGAATCGAGGTCAACCCGGAGAAAATCAAGGCCATCTTAAACATAAACCGTCTGACATGCCTAAAGGACATTCAATGACTAACAGGTTGTGTTGCAGCAGTTAGTCGGTTCGTCAGCCGACTTGGAGAGAAGGCTCTGCCGCTGTACAAGTTGCTGAAGAAGGCGGACAAATTCACTTGGACGGATGAAGCAGATGCAGCATTGAAGCAGCTCAAGGAGATTGTTTCCTCAGCGCCCATCCTTGCAGCACCCGAGCCTGGGGAGCCCCTGTTAATCTACATGGCGGCAACCAACCGGGTAATCAGCATAGTCGTCGTGGTAGAGCGGAAGGAACCAGGCTATGAGCACGGACTTACACGGACAGTTTACTATGTGAGCGAGGTCTTGACGGAGTCCAAGCAGCGTTACCCGCACTACCAGAAGATAGCTTATGGAGTATTCCTTGCTTCTCGGAAGCTAAGGCATTACTTTCAGGAGCACCCAATCACAGTGGTGAGCAAGACTCCACTGTCCGACATTATCAACAACAGCGACGCTATGGGAAGGGTCACAAAGTGGGGCACGAGATCACCTACAAGATACGCGACACTATCAAGTCACAAGCCTTGGTGGATTTTGTTGCAGATTGGAAGGAGATGCCAGATGCTACTCTGTTGCCGGAACTAGAGTACTGGGTGATGCACTTTGACGAATCAAAGCTGCTCAACGACTCAGGGGCTAGTGTATTGCTACAGTCACTAACAGGAGACAAGCTACACTACGTTCTGTAGATCCACTTCGAGGCTACAAACAACATGGCGGAGTATGAAGTACTCATTCACGGACTACGTGTAGCCAAGGATATTGGCATCAAGCGCATTGTTTGCTGTGGACATTCCGACTTGGTTGCCCAGCAGGTGGCTGGCACCTGGAACGTGCGGAACCCTATGATGGCGGCATATCGAGACGAAGTGGACGAGATAGCCAAAAGCTTCTTGGGCTACGAAGTCAAGTATGTGCCTAGGGAGCAAAACGAGGAGGCTGATCTACTATCTAAGCTTGGATTAGGGCGCAAGCGAATTCTGCCAGGAGTTTTCCTAGAGCATCTGCGCACACCATCCGTGAAGGGAGCCGACATCGACAACCCGGATAGAGCTGACTCTTTCGTCCACATGGTGGCAAAGGTCCATCCGGCTTGGACAAAACCGTTCATAGAATATCTCGAACACGGAACTTTGCCCGACGACGAGGTCGAGAGACGGCAAATAGTACGACGAGCAAAGGGTTATACCATAATCAATGGACAACTCTACAAAAGGAGCACTACTTGTGTATACCTAAACTGTGTTTCCCAACTAGAAGGTATGGAAATCCTACGCGAAATCCATCTCGGAGATTGCGGGCATCACGCCGCTCCTTGATCATTGGTTGTGAAAGCCTTCCGGCAAGGATTCTACTAGCTGACTGTGAAAGCGGACGCCGACAAGCTGGTTGAGACATGCATGGGATGCCAGTATTATGCCTGACAACCACATGTTCCTGCTGAAGAATTGCGAACAATACAAATAACTTGGCCGTGCAGTCTGGGGGCTAGACATGGTGGGACCGTTACAGACGGCACCATGTGGGTTTACGCATCTGCTTGTAACAGTTGATAAATTCACTAAATGGATAGAAGCTAAACCCAATAGAAAGCTTGATGGGGCAACTGCCCTCAGGTATGTCCGGGATCTAGTGGCGAGATTTGGTCTCCCACATAGCATTATCACTGACAACGGCAACAACTTGTCACTCGGAGAAGTGGAGGCTTATTGTTGGGAGAAGGGCATCCAACTTGATCTTGCATCCGTGGCACACCCACAATCCAATGGTCAGGTTGAGCGAGCCAATGGATTGATTCTGCAGGGAATCAAGCCACGTCTTGAGGCACCACTATATAGAGCAGCTGGAGCCTGGGCGGAAGAATTGCCATCTGTGCTGTGGACTTTACGAACTACACCCAACAGATCCACCGGCTACACCCCTTACGTCATGGTATATGGAGCAGAAGCCATCCTACCTTCCAACATGCTTCACGATGCACCAAGAGTTGCCGCCTATGACGAAGATGACGCTGAAGAATCCAGACGCCTAGATGTGGACCTTCTCGATGAGGAGCGCGTTTTGGCATGCCAAAGATCTGCCATCTACCAGCAGAAGCTACGCAGCTACCATAGTCGCCGCGTTCGACATCACTCGTTTAAAGAGGGGGATATGGTGCTCCGACTTAAGCAGAAGAAGTCACACAAATTATCCCCGCCATGGGAAGGACCGTTCATCATAAGCAAGGCGCTACTCAATGGGTCTTACTACCTCGTTGACAATCGTGAACTAAAGGATAGGCCCAACAAGGATCATAAGCGTAAGCGACATGACCCGAATGATGACTACCGGGAGCTTGATCGGCCATGGAACATAGCACAGCTATGTCCTTTTTGCACTTAGCATTTTTTATCTAATTGTGTACCTCTTATATGATCAATGAAGTAAAGCTCTCTGGTTCACTCATATTTATGAGTCTTTTACCTCCTTTAGTGTTCATTTTTGCATCATATAAAACCTTTATGCACAAGTTTTATGATTGCACTTGTGAAAAAATTTCGCCTACGGGCATTAGCTTAAGTTTTCTGGTCTACACGTTCTTTGTCATTTTTATGTGGATTCTGGAGTAGTGACTTTTGGCACTTATTGTCGGCGATTTTGTGTTTAGGTTATTGACGGTGCCATTGGGCATCATCACCTGAGCGCATGGTTTCGACAACGAGTCTTCAGACTCACGAAAAGTCAAGCATAAGAACCAAAGTAATGGATAAACCAACACTTGCTTAAAAAATATATACATGTTGGAAAATGGTTGTTAAGTAGAAGGACATACAACATTGTTTTCCGCCTTAAGTTAATACATAGTTTTTTCCGCATATGCATCAAAGGTGAAACAAATATTACAAGTTATTTTTCATTCCTTTGGCGCAGGCGACTTGGAAGCAACATCATCGGCAGCAGGAGAACCACCCTCGAATTCGGCGTTGTGAAGAGACTCAGAGGAGCTTTGGTTGCCGCTATCGATGGTATTCATCGGCACGAAGACGTTGACGTCGACTAACTCGGCAATTCTGGTGTCATAGCCCGCGAGTGACGACAAGATGGATTCATGATTAATCTCTTTGCCATCGTCATCTACGTCGGGAATGCTAGAGGTCACCGTGTCGATGTCGGCATCTTCGTAGTGTGCCTTTACCATTGACAGCGCCATCCTTGCACCAGCCCGTGCACATGAAGCTTTCCAGCTTGTGATACGCTCGGGGGCTCGGCGCAGGATCTCCGAGTACTTTGCCACAGAGTCCGATGCCTTGATGTTGATCTGGAGGGGCTTGGCAATCTCTTTGGCTTGCGCGATGGCGGTGTTGATGAAGTTGCCGGCAAGAACCATGCATCCCTTTGCTGGAGGAGGCGACCGGGTTAAACCCATAGGAGCTGCAAATTCCGACAAGGAGCACATGAGTTCAAAAATTCAGAGTATCTAGACTACAGAAATCCAAGACGGAGAATCACTTACTGAAGATGCTAGCCTCAGCCTACCAGAGGGTATCCGCCAAGGCGTCCCGTTCTTGTTGGTGGAGCTTGTACGCCTCATGATGGCGTTGATTCTGCTCATCGGTGGGTTTCTTCTGATCTCTTAAGATCGAGATCTCCTCCTTCAAGCGGTTCATCTCCTCGGTGCCGGAGTCCTGCAGGGCTTTCATGGATTCTTCATGCATCTTCAGCATGTCCTTCCTCTCCTGCTTAAGGATCTTGTTCTCGCTATCTAGCTACTGAATGTGCTTAGATTGCTCGATAATGTCCTTAGCTTTGTCAATGGTTTCTACAATTCGGAGAACACAAAGTACACGGTGAGTACTCGAAGAATACAAAAGTTCAAGTCGGATTACGAAAAATAAATGAAATACAGACGCTTGCTCTTGATGATCTGTTCCTTCAAGAAGGCAGTTTTACCCTTTTCAGCTTCCAAGTCCGTGCGCATCTTCTGGTACTTGTCGTTGGCCATGCCCCTCCGAGCATTCTCGTTCTATGGAAAAAAGAAGAAATCAAAACGTTGTTTGGTATGCTTGGAGCATCTAGCCGGAAATTTTCCACCTAGACGCTCGGGGGCTACAACGAGAGTTTTTAACTTAGCAATATGCTTAGTCTTTCTTTAAGCATCTAGACGGAACCGATTCAGTTCTCGATTAGAAGCTTGGGGGCTACAGTATAAAGTTTTTAACTCGGATATATGCTTAGCTTTTCTTTAAGCATCTAGTCGGAACTAATTCAGTTACAATTAGAGGCTTGGGGGCTACAGTATTGACATTTATAGACACTGTGTATGCTACTCTTAAATCATCTAGTCGGAATAATTCATTCCACCTATATGATTGGGGGCTACAGTGAGAGGTTTTCTAGCTTAGTCACTCTATGAGCATCTAGACGCAAAGACCTATGGTTTTCCGTCTACATCCTCGGGGGCTACAGTGGGATACTCATATGAAATGCAAAAGGCAAATAAAACTTACAAGTGCAATGATCTTGAGGTTGGTAGCACTCTAGGCCAGCAGCTTGCCAAAGGATACGATGCTTCCTTGCAAGATCTCTGCTTGTCGGAGGAGCTCCTCTAGACCGCACGTCGAAGATGTCGGCGCCGCACCTGGAACCAGAGCAGTGCTACCCAGTGTAAGTACCAGATAGACTATCTTCGGATACTCTATGGCTTTCTTGGGTGCGGGGGCACCGCCTACGGCAGAAGTACCAGCTTCCACCACTGCCTTACCACCACCGATGTCATCCTTCGCCAGAGCTTCAGCAATTGGGTGTGCGGCACTCTCCTGCGTCGCCTGCTCGCCGATGACAGCAATCTCAGTAGAAGCACCTGAGTCCACTTCCATGGCGGAAGGGCCAGATGCCTCTTTAGCTTGTGAGCTTGTCGAAGCGGAGGAGGGCTTGACGCTGGGAGTGACAGGGGCGATGGCGGGAGATGCGTCGCGATGCAGCATGTCATTGATGGTTCTAGAAGCCCCCAATGTTTTGGAGGTCTTCTTCAAGATGGTTGTGGCTTTCTTCCTGAAACGTGCAAAATGCATAAGTACGGGAACAAGACAGATAAATAGACAATGTCGGAGAGAAAAGAAGCTTACACAAGAGGGGGTGCTTTGGCAAAAGGGATCCCGGTAGTATTTCTTTTCTCCGCCTCCAGGGCGGTGGTAGTCTTCTTGGAGGCTCCACCCTCCGTCTTCTTCTTCTTGCCTCCATCGGCAGCGTCAGAGGTGGAGCTCTTCCGGTTTCGCGCCAATGGAGCATCGTCTTCAGACACAACCATGACTTCCTTCATCTTTGGATCGTAGATTTGAGGAGCCATGTTGTCCTCATCTATGCCGCTAAGCTGTAAGGTGAAGAACCACCATGTTAGATGAGATGACAACTGCTAGACGGAAGAACTGGAGTATATGTCATACACAGAAAATAAACAGTTACCTTTGGGGACTTGCCATCTACGAACATGTCGTAGGTGATGGTGAAGCCACGCTTCTTGTCCTTCACCCTGACGATGTCCTTAAGACGGAGCTTGACGGAATTGCTCGAGAAATTGTCCACGGAGATGCGGAGGCTATCCCTTCTATCGCTGGTATACTCGTGCATCAGCTTCGCGGGGTGCTGCAGAGGTTGGATTCGCCAGATGAACCAGCACATGGCTAGGTCCAAGCCGGTAAAACCTGTCTCTACGAACCACTCTATCCGCCTTATGGCGCGGGAAGCGTCGATGTCGGAGGGAAGGGAGGCCTGGGATCTCCATGTCGAAGTTTTGGCGGCGGCTCCATCGACGAAGTCCGGGTACGTTACTTCTCGGCCAGCCAGAGGGATATCTAGGCCATAGAAGTAAGTACGCTGCCAGTTTTTGCAGGACTCGTGGCCGACGATGTCGGGGAACCGTCGGCCAGGACGAATCTTGAAGCTTATGGTGCCGCATTTTCTAAGTTTGTCCTTATTGGCTCCGGCTTCACGCTTGACGGTGAAGAAATACACGAAGAGATCTAGCCTAGGCTTAATCTCTAGGATACTATTGGGAGAAAGGTTTTGGGGCTGGACTCGGTAGTGGTTCAAGACGGAAAGGAAGAAGTTAGAGATGGGCAGGGAGACGCCGCCTACGAATTGCGCTTTGAGGTACACCTTTTCTCCGGCTTGGGGAGAAGGTGTGACCTCGCCGGCCCGTGCCGCCCGCCAGGCGAGCCCCTCCGTCGCGGGGAGGTATCCCTCGATGATTAGTTCCTTGATGTCACGGTCCGTGATGTCCGAACCGCGCCAATCGCCCTTGTGGGAGTCGTTGTCCTCCTCCAGCAGCTCTAGCGACGCCTAATTATGGTCGCCACCGGTGGTCTCGACCACCACGGAGATGGGAATGACCAGGCCCTCTGGGGGCACGACGACGGACCTCGCCGGCTTCGCCGTGGCTTCGGCGCGGCTTCGCCTGATGCCGCCATCGAGGGAGTAGAGCTGTTGCTGGCCATTGCACGAGTTTGGAGGTGACTAGCGAGAATTGGAGCTAGGGTTTTTTGCAAGATTGCGCGGAGAGCTCGAGGAGGTGCTCGTTGGAGGAAGAAGACGATGCGAGGAGAGAATGAGGTGAAAAGTAAATTTTCCACCGCAGTTACTATTTATGATCTCCAGCATCAAGATTCATGCAGCTTGATCGGACGGTTGCCGCGTAGACAACGTGTGTGCGGACTGTTGGAGATATGCCCAAGAGGCAATAATAAAGTGGTTATTATCATATCTTCACACTTATGATAAATGTTTACATACCATGCTATAATTGTATTAACCGGAAACATTAATACTTGTGTGATTTGTAAACTAAAATAAGAGTCCCTAGTAAAGCCTCTTGTTAAACTAGCTTGTTGGTTAATATATGATCATGGTTTCCTGATCATGAACATAGAGATGTTATTAACAACAGGATCATATCATTAGGAGAATGATGTGATGGACATACTCCTATAGATAAGCGTAGCATAAAGATCAAGTCATTTCAATAGTTCAATTGCTATATGCTTTCTGATACATAGTAACCTAATTCCTTCGACCATGAGATCATGCATATCACATTTTCCGGATGGATGCTTTGATGTCATCAAACACCACACCGTAACAGGGTGGCTATAAAGGTGGCATTGAGTGTTCAGAAAGTATTGGTTGAAACACATGGATCAAGAGTGGATTTGTCCATCCATATGACGGATAGATATACTCTGGGCCCTCTCGGTGAAATGTCATCCAATTAGCTTGCAAGCATGTGACTGGCTCACAAGGGATCACATATCACGGGAACGATAAAAGAGTACTTATCGGTAACGAGGTTGAACTAGGTATGCAGAGATACCGACGATCATAACCTCGGATAAGTAAACTATCGTGAGACAAAGGGAAATTGGTATCGTATGTAAGTGGTTCATTCGATCGCAAAGTAATCGTAGAAATATGTGGGAGCCATATGAATTTCCAGATTCCTCTATTGGTTATTGTTCGGAGAAGTGTCTCGATCATGTCCGCATAATTCATGAACCGTAGGGAGACACACTTAAGGATTCGACGTTGTTTGAGTAGTTATGGTATTATGAGAAAGAGACCGAATGTTGTTCGGAGTCTCGGATGGGATCCGGGATATCACGAGGTGATCCGGAATGGTCCGGAGAATAAGATTCATATAAGGAAAGTCCCGTTTCAGAGTTCGGGAATGATTCCGGTGTTTTCATCGGGAATGTTCTAGAAGGTTCCGGATTGTCCGGCACTCCGGGGGGGAGGGTACATGAATGTGTCATTACATATTGAATGATTGCATCATGTACTAAGTGTTCTTGCTGTTCCAAAACTGAAAAGTCAAACTGCCAGTTTGAAAGTCAAACGGCTAAAACAGGAAACTGTGGAAAACAGGAAACTGTGGGAAACAGGAAACTGTGGGAAACAAGCAAGAGGTGGTTGGAACCGACTTGGGGGAGGAGTCCCTCAAAGCCGGCGCGCCAACCAAGGCCGACTTGGGGAGGGACTCCCCTCCCCTTGGCCGCCCCTCCCACCTATAAAAGGAGGGGCAGGGCCTCCTCCTCTAGACACACAAGTTCCTATCCTCTAATCTCCGGTTTAGAGCCGTTTTGGTTTAGAGCTTCTAATTGCCCTAGCCTGCGGTTTAGAGCCTTCCAATTGGTGTGTCTAATCCCTAGACCACTAATAGCTCTCTCTCATACTCCACCATACTCGCTCCGGCTTAAGGCGAAGCCCTGCGGGATCTTCCCTCTACTTCCGGTACCACGCCGTTGTGCTGCCGGAATCGCGAGGAGAGTGCTACAACCTCCGCTGCCTGCTGGAACAAGGGAGAGGAAGGTCTTCGTTGAGTACCGAACGTGTGACCGACTGCGGGAGCGCTGCCGGAACGCAGCGCCGGAAGGATCGTCTACGCTATCTTGAGATAGGAAGTGTACGACTACATCACCCACGAGAATCTGCTCTCGTTAACCGCTTTGGAATCTTCGAGGGTATGTTATTCCATCGACTCGTTGCTACAATCTAGTAGATAGATCTTGGCTTGTTTGTTTGTATGCGATAGAAAATTTTTGTTTTCCATGATACGAACCCCTACAGTGGTATCAGAGCCGTGTCTATATGTAGATCTGTTGCACGAGTAGAACACAATGGCCATTATGCGCGTTGATGCTTTTATTGTCGATTGCTTCTTATGTACTTTGCATCTTGCGGTATGTTGGGATGAAGCGGCCCGGGCTAACCTTACATGACATCGTTCATGAGACTTGCTCCACGCTTGACATGCAACTTGTATTGCATAAGTGGCTTTGCGGGTGCCTGTTTCTCCTAGCATAGTTAAGATCCAATTTACAACGGGTGATTAACAATACTAGTATCAATGTTGTGGTTCATGTTCGTAAGTTAGAACGACACTTATTGAAAGCCCCAAACCACGTAAAACATGCAAAGAAAGTAGAGGCGTCTAACTTTGTTTTGCAGGGGTGTGCAGTGATGTGATATGGCCATGATTGTGATTATATTTGATATATGCAATGTTCCTTATTGTAAGTTGGCAACCGGCAGGAGCCATATGGTTGTCTTTAATTTATGTTAAGACCCGCGTGTCTATTCAAAGTAGTTGTAATAGTTGAAGCCGGTGGACGACAACCATGGAGAAGCGTCATTGACCTTGATGCAATGCCGGTGATGATGGAGATCATGTTCGTGCTTGAAGATGGAGATCGGAAGCACAAAGAAGAAAGGCCATATCATATCACATATTATGAATTGCATGTGATGTTTATCCTTTATGCATCTTGTATTGCTTAGTAGACGATGGTAGCATTATAAGATGATCCCTCATGCACATGAATTTCAAGTCATAAAGTGTTCACCCTTAGTTAGCACCGTTGCTAAAGCTTGTTGTTTCGAAGCACCACGTGATGATCGGGTGTGTTAGATTCTGCAAGTGTATACAACGTGAGCAAGCCAGATTTGCTCATGCGGAAACTAAGGTTTGATCTTGACGAGCCTAGCATGTACAGACATGGCCTCAGGAACACGGATTACCGAAAGGTAGAGCATGAGTCATATAGTAGATATGATGAACATGTTGATTGTTCACCATTGAAGCTATATCAACTCTCGTGATGATCGGTTTAGATGTGGTGGATTTGGTTCGTGTGATCACTAAAACAATGTGAGGGATATTGTTTTGAGTGGGAGTTCACCTAGATTAATTTAATTATTAATTAGAACTCAATTTATCATAAACTAAATCAAAGTGAATTTGCATAGTTGTTGTAGTCATTGGCATCCGTTTACCACCTTGCGCTTAGTTATAATTGAGATGATAGAACTATAGAATTCTGGTTAGTTACTTTACGAACTGGTATCGTATTGTTTTGAAGTGTTAATCTAAAGTTTAAAAGTCCCATTGCACACTTTCAGTAAGTTTTGATTACTCCATGAAGTTTAATAGTTGGTATTAAATCAAGAGTAACAATTCCAATGTTAGTAAATAAGTATCATGTTTGTCTCCATGATTCTTGATATTCAAAGGATTGTCTTAATATCAAGGTTATCTAGGATCTGAAAGAGTTGGTTCAGAAACCATGATTTGTGGAAGATATTGTGATATTTGAAACGAAGTTTTGGTTGCAACATGATAGAGTATAATATGGCTAAAGTCATGTTCTCATATTTGATGAGAATTTGCAAAAGGTTGGAGACACTAGTTGTCCTAATCATCCCAAAAGGTTTTGGAGAGCAACATTATACTCGCGATTCACCGTTACAAGCTAAAAGTAGCTTGATCATGGATAAATCCATGATGAGGGTGAATATTTGATGTAGGTAAAATGTTTACTACACCAAGAGATTACTAAAGAAAGAAATTTGAAAGAACACCAAACATTTGATAATGGTGATCTACTTCAAAGTGCAAGTCCAAAGACATTGGTATTTAACTATACACGCTTTGGACTATGTGTCATATGTATGACTCCACTAATTGATGTTGATAGATTCTTTCAAACAGAAAAGGAAATACTGAAAGAGAATCTCATAAATATATGGCAGAAAAGAAAAGACTAGAATTGTTCAGTTTAAGTATATAGATGATATACATGTTATGGCTATATTCTTTGCTTATTAAACAATGTAGTTGTTAAGTATTTGGTACTGAATTTGTTGGTATGAATTGTCATACGAAACAACAGAATTCATGAACTACAGTGGCCTAAGTAAATAGCAAAAGAATATGTGATGATGTTCATCGAGAACAAATAAAGGGTTATTGTGTTGCTCGTTAAACATCAAAGCTTGCCTTCAAAGATTTGTTTTATCAGGTATTATGAGAACAAAAGGGTTGTTCAAATAATTGCCGTAATCTATAAAAGATGGATGATTCACAAATCTCGTTGGATAAAATCACATCCATAAAACTAGTGCTAAAGATGTCGAAAGACAAATTGATTGAAAGATCACTTAGGAAGTGGCATCGCCGTTTAAATTATATTGGAAAGAAAACATGAAGAAACTCCATGTGGATGGAATTTTAGAGTCTTTTTGATTTTGATCAAATGACGCTTGTGAAACTTTCCTAGAGATAATTAAAACTTCGTTCATAGGCCAAAAGGGAACGAAAGACTAGCTTATTGGAACTTGTGCATATTGTTGTACAAAGTCCATTATGTGTAGTCAAGAGCGATGGATTTCAACTTCATATGCTTTCTCCGAAAATTTGAGTGAATATATGAATATTTACTTAATAAGGATGAAGTGTGAAATATTTGAAAAGTTCAAAGACTTTCAAGATGAAGTGCAAAAACATTGTAATAAGAATATAAACAGTTTATGATAAAGATCATAAAGGAATATATTTGAGTTACAAGTTTAGCATAATACCTAAGATTTATGGAATCGTTCCGTGGATTTGCATTTCCCGAAACACCATAAGAGTATGGAGCATTCGAGATATGTAATTAAACCTTGTTTGACATGGTAAGATCAAAGGTATAATTCATAAAACTGCCATTATATTTTAAAGATTAAAAGCTTTAGAGATTACCGTTTTCCACTGAAAAGAGCTTCATCATAATCCGTTGAATTGACACCATATAAAGTTATGGTTTGGGATAAAACCCAAGTTGTCCTTTCTTAAAACATTGGTATGCTTTGCATAAGAAAGATGTTTGCAACCAAAGTCGGATGAACCTGTCTTTGTATGTTATTTCAAATAACTGTTAAGTATTCCTCCATAAACACCGGAGACAAAAGTGTTTGTTGCTTAGAACGTCAAGTTTCTTTGAGAAGGAATTTTTTCGTGAAAAGTTAAGTGGGAGGACAATAGAACTTTGATAAGGTTAAAAGAACCTTAGCTATATGTGCAAAGTTGCGCAGCACCGAAAAGTGTTCCGGAGTTAGCAAACAATGCTCATGGCTCGTGTACTTCAAAGGTTGTGGTCACGGAGATCTAAGTTCCTATTGAAACAAGTAGGTCGGATGAACAATCAAATACCAAGATTTGAGAGTTAAATCATTATTTGACAATAATGATCCGACTACGTGCAAAGAAGCGTTGATGAGCCCTAACTCCGTCAAATGGCTTGAAGCCATAAAATCCGTGATAGTTCCATACACGAGAAATCAAGTTTTGAACTTGAAGGACCCTCGAGAAAGGTGTAAGACCTTACAGTTGTGTCTGGATCTATAAAGAAATAGACGTGGATGTTTTACATCTATGAAATAGTCGACATGTTCGGAAAGAGTTCGCAAAATGTTCAAAGGTTGACTATGACAAGATTTGATCTTTCATAGTGATATTTAGTCTAGACGAATTAATGTAGCAACCACTACATATAATTTTGTTATATGGTAGTTGAATAAACAAAACAAGTTCTTCTAATAGAAGGGTTACCTCAGACATGTGCATAACACGGTCCAGAGGGTTTTGTAAATTCAGAGGATGCTAAAAGTATATGCAAACTTCAATGGTTGAAGTGAGCATCGCGGAGTTGGAATCTTCACTATGATGAAATTGTTAAAAGAGTTTTAATTCATCAGAGACAATGAAGATGCTTGCGTTTGCAAGAAATTAAGTGGGAGCGCTAAGACATGTTTCTAATACATTATGTGGAAGACATATTGTTGATTGGAAATAATGTATCTTTTATTAACACATATTAAGAATTTCATCCCGATGAAAGACTTAGGCAAAACCCAAATAATTGGCATCAATAGACGTCAATATGGTTGTGCCAGAAGTACATAGGTAAGATATTGAATGAGTTCAATATAGAAACTACAAGAAAGGTTCTTGTCGCACAGAAAGGATTGAATGAGTTCAATATTGATGATATATTCAAGTGTATTGACACAGGGTAAGTGAAACAAAGATTCAAGTATAGATTGATACTTGATGTGTGAAATCACAAAGAGTATTTATATCAATCATACTGTGATATGTACAAATCCAGATATGTCCCATGCTCTAAATGTTGTGAGCATATACCAGAATGATTCGTAAAATGATCATTGGACAATAGTAAGGATATTCTTATGATCTTTTGGAAGAACTAAAGAATATATTGTTTGTAGAAGTGACAAATAGATGGTTAGTTCATTGTAAAAGTACTACATTGATACTAGTCTTGTTACAAAGTACAATTTAAGTTTATCTCAATCTAAACTAAGGGTGGCACAATATAATGGAAAGTAAGTTCCATAATGGATTTGGATGAGTTCCAAAGTTAAGACATTGTGACAGATACTACAACAAAAGGCTAAGTATATGACTGCTATTTTAGCAGCAAAAGAGGGCATTTGTGTCAAGTAGTTTGTTATCAAACTGGGTGTAGTTCACAGTGGGATAATACTATGAATATATATTGTGCGACAATATTATCAACATGTTTTAACCCCAAAGAGCTAAAGGTCACACCGAAAGACCAAATTTATACAAAGCCATCTCATTAGAGAATGAGTGATGCGTAGAGACGTAAAGACATGCAATTACACACGGACCTAGAAGTGTCAGATCCGGAGATCAGTTGACCACTAGCAATCGTGTACATACAACACCGGAAAGCCATAGGTGTTGAATACACAAAGGTTTGAAACTAGATTATTGACTCTAGTGCAAGTGGGAGACTGTTGGAGATATGCCCAAGAGGCAATAATAAAGTGGTTATTATCATATCTTCACACTTATGATAAATGTTTACATACCATGCTATAATTGTATTAACCGGAAACATTAATACTTGTGTGATTTGTAAACTAAAATAAGAGTCCCTAGTAAAGCCTCTTGTTAAACTAGCTTGTTGGTTAATATATGATCATGGTTTCCTGATCATGAACATAGAGATGTTATTAACAACAGGATCATATCATTAGGAGAATGATGTGATGGACATACTCCTATAGATAAGCATAGCATAAAGATCAAGTCATTTCAATAGTTCAATTGCTATATGCTTTCTGATACATAGTAACCTAATTCCTTCGACCATGAGATCATGCATATCACATTTTACGGATGGATGCTTTGATGTCATCAAACACCACACCGTAACAGGGTGGCTATAAAGGTGGCATTGAGTGTTCAGAAAGTATTGGTTGAAACACATGGATCAAGAGTGGGATTTGTCCATCCATATGACGGATAGATATACTCTGGGCCCTCTCGGTGAAATGTCATCCAATTAGCTTGCAAGCATGTGAATGGCTCACAAGGGATCACATATCACGGGAACGAGAAAAGAGTACTTATCGGTAACGAGGTTGAACTAGGTATGCAGAGATACCGACGATCATAACCTCGGATAAGTAAACTATCGTGAGACAAAGGGAAATTGGTATCGTATGTAAGTGGTTCATTCGATCGCAAAGTAATCGTAGAAATATGTGGGAGCCATATGAATTTCCAGATTCCTCTATTGGTTATTGTTCGGAGAAGTGTCTCGATCATGTCCGCATAATTCATGAACCGTAGGGAGACACACTTAAGGATTCGACGTTGTTTGAGTAGTTATCGTATTATGAGAAAGAGACCGAATGTTGTTCGGAGTCTCGGATGGGATCCGGGATATCACGAGGTGATCCGGAATGGTCCGGAGAATAAGATTCATATAAGGAAAGTCCCGTTTCGGAGTTCGAGAATGATTCCGGTGTTTTCATCGGGAATGTTCTAGAAGGTTCCGGATTGTCCGGCACTCCGGGGGGGAGGGTACATGAATGTGTCATTACATATTGAATGATTGCATCATGTACTAAGTGTTCTTGCTGTTCCAAAACTGAAAAGTCAAACTGCCAGTTTGAAAGTCAAACGGCTAAAACAGGAAACTGTGGAAAACAGGAAACTGTGGGAAACAGGAAACTGTGGGAAACAAGCAAGAGGTGGTTGGAACCGACTTGGGGGAGGAGTCCCTCCAAGCCGGCACGCCAACCAAGTCCGACTTGGGGAGGGACTCCCCTCCCCTTGGCCGCCCCTCCCACCTATAAAAGGAGGGGCAGGGCCTCCTCCTCTAGACACACAAGTTCCTATCCTCTAATCTCCGGTTTAGAGCCGTTTTGGTTTAGAGCTTCTAATTGCCCTAGCCTGCGGTTTAGAGCCTTCTAATTGGTGTGTCTAATCCCTAGACCACTAATAGCTCTCTCTCATACTCCACCATACTCGCTCCGGCTTAAGGCGAAGCCCTGCGGGATCTTCCCTCTACTTCCGGTACCACGCCGTTGTGCTGCCGGAATCGCGAGGAGAGTGCTACAACCTCCGCTGCCTGCTGGAACAAGGGAGAGGAAGGTATTCGTTGAGTACCGAACGTGTGACCGACTGCGGGAGCGCTGCCGGAACGCAGCGCCAGAAGGATCGTCTACGCGATCTTGAGATCGGAAGTGTACGACTACATCACCCACGAGAATCTGCTCTCGTTAACCGCTTTGGAATCTTTGAGGGTATGTTATTCCATGGACTTGTTGCTACAATCTAGTAGATAGGTCTTGGCTTGTTTGTTTGTATGCGATAGAAAATTTTTGTTTTCCATGCTACGAACCCCTACACGGACGTGTGTGGAAATTTCGCCACGTCCCAACAGCCGCCGCCAACGGTTCGTATCGCTCGCGCGGTAAGAGTGGACATGATTGCGTTCTCTGCATGTGTGAGTTACGAGGCGTCGCTGACCTATGTCTACGTCACCCTAGCTGACATAGGCAGATGAGCCATCACATCAGAAGATTCCGGCATGGACGGATCCAGTCCGGCAACGGAAGAGTACGATGGAAGATTCAGCATTTCTCCGACTTACAAGTTGAAGGCTGAGAAAACCTTGCAGGGTTCTTTGGGAGGACTACAAGATATTGCTTGACGGTTTGCCGACATCCATCTAGACGGAGCATTCCATGTGAAGAGGCAAGACGGCGCAAGATCTCGGAGTTCTCCGGGGGCTACTGTTGGGGATATGCTATATGGGTATCCTCATAGCATGTCTCCTATCCGGATAACCCGGATGGCCCACAGTTGGTAGCATGGCTCATGGCCTGCTGGGCGGCACAGTTAGATGGATCCAGAAGGGAGGCCCATGCCGGATAAAGGAAGGCTACGGTTGGAGTCACCGACGTACCCGGAGCCTTGGAGTATAAGACACGCAAGACTAGTAATAGACGGTGTAGGACTCTGTAACCTGTCCGGCTAGGACTTTTTCCCTGTAACCCTAGGACCTGGCGACTATATAAGTCGGGCCTATGGGAGCCTTTAGGGCATAATCTCAGACGATAACTTACAACTTCAGACAACCTCGCATAGCGAACCAATCCCTGTAACTCGGCGTATTGCCCTTATAGTGATTTATAGTAGGAGTAGGATTCCGCCACCGTCGTGGGATCTGAACCTGGGTAAGCTGTGTTACCTCATACCCGTCAACCATCCGCCTTCCCCCATGTGGCATCCCGCAAAACCACTACTAGAAAATCGCGTTGTTTTTGTGCATTGCATCATCATGACCGCATGCTCATGTCATCATGCCACTTTGCATTTGAGCATCGTCAACATCTTGCATTTTCTTGCATAAAACTATTTTTGAAAAGCCTGGTTTTGTTTTCTAAACGCCCCATCTTTTATTCAAACGCCAAATCCGGGTCTCCGGATTATTTTGTTTTGGCTGCTATTGGTTTGCAAACGACCCGTTTAAAACAAATAAAAGGTTTAATTATTTTTAGTGGGGCAATCGAACGGGCCGAATGACCCGAACGACCACCCCAGAAAATACAAACGGCCCACCCATAATCCTACAGCTACCAACCTATCTACCCACACACCCGCTCCACCTCACCCCCACCTATCACAGGCTGCCACATCACCTTGGCCTCTCTCCCTTTTCCTCTCTCCCTCAGCCTACCCCACTCCCCATCCACAGCACTCACCAGGCACACCCTGCACGCCGCACGCACCCACCCCACTCCTCCCTGACAACCGGGCCCCATCCCGCGGGCCCACCTGCCCGACCCCACCCGCTCGGCCGTTCCCTCCTCTCTCCTCTTCCTCCCTCCGTCCTCCCCCACGATCCCGCGCCGCGCCTCTCCTCTCCCTGCGGCGACCACCGGCCCCTGCCTGCCTCCTTCCCCGCTCTCTCCCTCTCCAGCAGCCGCCCGCCTCCCTTCCTGCAAGCCCCGCCGGCCTCCTCCGAGCCAGCCTCCTCCTCCGCGCTCGCCGGCTCCCCTCCCCACCTCTCTTCCTCGTCGCCGTCCGCCCCTCGCCTGCGCCGGCTCGGCCCCGTGCCTCCTCTGCAGCGGCGTCCCAACCGAGCCGACAACCGCCCCGACCTCAACCGCCTCACCCGACCTCGCCGGCCGCGCCTGCCGCCGACTCCGGCGTCGGCCCCGCCACCAAGCCGCGCCCGCCGCTCGTCTTCCCCAGCCCGCATCGATCCCTGCCGCCCGACCTCCTCCTCCGGCCGTCGTTCCGCGAGCCCCTCCCAGCCCGGCCTGCTCCTCCCTCACCTCTCGTCTTCCTGCAACAGGCCGCAGGTACCCGCCGCAGCTGCTGTCGCCGGAGAGCCTCGCTTCCACCCCGTCGTCTGGCCGCCACCGCCCGAGCCCCTCTCGCTGCCGCCAGTCCATGTGTCGTCGTGGTCCTGGCCCGCGCGCCCTGCTGTCGACCTGCAGCTGAAGGAGGCTGTCCTCGTCGAGCTCTGCTGCCCGGTGCGTCGTCGGTCTCTCCGTCGCCGTCCGCGCCTGGCCGCCCTGAGCCGCCGTCTGACGCCCTCTTCGACAGGGAGTCGCCCCATCGTCCTCGTCATCAAGATGGTTTGCGTTTGGTTGGGGAAGATTGGATGGCAGTGTGAAGCGACTGCATGTATGCATCTACAGCGACAAGAACAATAACCAGTACATCAGGAACAACCAATGCGAGATAAACCGAAGACCGATACCGCCGAATCCGAGCGCCAAGATCGCCTTCCTGGACCCCTGAAGACAGGTCCGGAACGCCAAGGCCCGGACCCGAAGACCGCCAAGAACGCCACCGGTGCGGCAAGCACTTCTTCCCGGATCTGATGCCGAGAACCCGGACGCCCAAGTCGTCGACACGGATACGCCAAGTTCGTCCTCGCGAACGCAAAGTGCTTCACCCCGGAACACCGAGAACTTCCCCCGGAACAACAAGATCTACTTCGCGGGCACGTGCGACAAGACCTACCTCCGTTGTTCGAGAACAATCCCAGAGTCCGAGAACGAACCGTCGAACCCTGAACCCTGAGACCGAACCCCGAACCCCGGAACCCCAAGATCGTCGAACCCTAACGTGTGTGACCCTTTTCTCGAGCCCTATTTTACAAATGTAATAACAAATTGTTGCACATTAAATCATTCATCTCGCATGCATATCATGTGGTTTGGGGGCCTTATGCCGATTCACCTAATAATCAAATATGGGGCCCATATGCGGGCAAATCTAGCCTTATATTGGCCTCATTTAAAATGGTGTAGCGAACCGGTGACTTATCTTGCCCTGATATTACAACATTTAATTTGCGGGGTAGATAAATAACTCGAACCATATATTTAAATGTCGGGACCCCGGTTCCGCTTAATATGACCTAATTGCATCGCACCTTTGCCATGTCATACATCATACATGCATCATGCCCGATCTTCTGTCGTTGTATTAAATATTGCACCCGGTGTTTATTCTAGCGTTTTGCTTCTTCGCGGATAAGGCCGTTGAGTTGATGTGAGCTTCGCCCCGATCTCCGGATGAACCTTCGACAATGTTTTCAGGCGAGCATCTCCCCCTTTCTACCTATCTTACTTTTATAGTATTTATTTCCCTCCTGTTGATCTATTGATATCTGTGTCGCGATGCTCTAGTTTCGTACCCGTGATATCCCTCGCATCCTTGTATTGCCTTGGACACCTCCTATTACCTGTTGTTTGGTAGATAGCTGGACTTGCGCGTCGTAGTCGCTTGCTCATGTGTTGTTGCGTGTCGTCAAGTGCCACAGTTGTTGATGTATTGCCGCATGTTGATGTTGGAGATGATCATGGCTTTACTTTTCGTTCACTTTAATTCCTGTTTAACAACTAAAATTGAATTAAGCAGAGGCATCAGTGGGTGATAGGTAATATTTGGTTTCCGACCGCCCACTTGTGTCCCGTAGGACCCCGAGTTCTTGACACCTGTTCCGAGATCGAGCGCGCTAACCACAGGTGGGGAGATATGGGCCCCCCATTGATTATTACCTGATTTCAAAGTATTGTACTGGGGGCCACAAACTAGTTTGAGGTTTTATTTACTATCCTGTACTTATGCCATGCTTTACTGCTTTATTTAAATTGTGCGAGGAGCACACTGTACTGTTTAGGATCGGGTCACGTTTTCGCGGTGTCGACAGTCCCAGTTTTGGGATTTGCTGTCGTTCACAGCCGTCTGCCCAAACCCTAAGTACGTCTCGGAGACCGGCCGACTTCGTTGCGGGTTCGACTTGGTGGGGTGGCCCCCATGTACTTGCTTTGGGTCTGGGAACGTCGTGACTTAGGCCCCGCCGACATACCGATGGGTGTATGTTAACTGATCTGGCAAAAAGGGTCGAAGTGCCTGTGGATACTTTGGTGCACCCCTGCAGGGTTTAATCTTTTCGAGAAGCCGTGTCCGCGGTTATGGACGACTTGGAGCACGGTGCTTGATCATAGACAACTATAACTAAAGTTTATTGCTATAAATTGACTTTGTAATGACTAGTAATCAGCTTCACTATAATGGAATGGCTAAATAATACTGCCCACAATTGCTTGTTTGAGTTGTCGCTTGCGACCATTGTACCTGACTAGTAAGTATTGCAACTAAAACGGAATGGCTGAATAAAAGTACCAACAACTGCTGGGTTTTTGGGATATCTCATGCTAATTGTATCTAACTAGTAAGTGTTGCAACTACAACGGAATGGTTAACTAAAACGGCCCACTGCTTATTTTATCAGGATGACTATATTTACCTGACTAGTAATTACTGCAATGATAACTGAATAAGTAAAACTGCCAACTGTGTGAGTTCCTCGGTGGACTTCCTCGTTTGGTCTCGAGGGGGAATACCAGGATGGGATTGTTTGGTGTTAATATCAGTATGGTTCCGGATAGGTCTTTTCTTACCCCTCTCTGATAGCCGCTAGTTGTACCGAGTCTCTATAGGTGGTTTAGTGCATGCTGCCACTGCCGCATCAGTCCACCATACCTGTGTAGGCGAGGACCGCCGAATTCTAGCCTCGCCGTGTACTGGCCTCAGTACTGACGCTCCTCTTTTTCCTTTGCCCTTTGTCGGCACCCCTTTTGTTTAAGCAGGTTTTGAGATCGACGCCGTTAGCAGGGTTACCCTTCTGGCTTGGCCTGGGCAGGGTTATGGACGCCATTGGTTATTCTTCAGGGCTCTTAGCCCCATTTGCATCTTTTCCGTAGTCGGACGCTGTATCATTTTCAAGGTGATTTGGATCTTTGTGCATTATATCTGTGTTCTTGACTCATTGAGTCGCTGCTGTATATATATCTGTTCTGTGGGTCCCATCGAGGACTGTTGTGTAATGTTATTACTTCGTTTTCCACCCGCACGCAAGTGCCTGGTGGGCACCTTCGAATCGTTTCTATGCGGGTTTGGCGGGTTTCGCTAAAACTTGCATAGGGCCGATTCTGAGGGTGTTACACCCCACGTCTCTAAACACGCATTGTGAGGACCCCTCCATGGCGTACTCGTCGGCAATACCACGACACCTACGACCTATGGTCTGTGGTTGTAGATATAGTGCATCAAACACTCCTTTTCTAGTGAACTTGCTGAGTACGCTCATACTCAACGTATCTTTCTTAACCCTTGCTAGGTTCTAAAGCCAGTACAGACAATGTCTACATCAAGTTATGCTCCAGTAATCATCATTAGAAGCTAAAGCTCTTAAATGAAGTCAAGAAAGACAACATCTACATCAACTTGAGTGAATACGAAGTTACTGATTAGATAGGAATACAATCTCTAACCATAGAACCTATTTCTATAGCGTATTGCAATAGTAGCAATGCCAGACCATTAGTTAAAAAACTAAGTCATAATAGTATGGTAGTTTTCTGAGTTGTTTATTTCTGATTCTTCTTTGTTAGAAGTTTCTTTCTCTCTCTTTAACCTAGAGTGTTCTCTGGATCTTGTGTAAAGAGTTGAGTTGTAACCTATAGTCATGCCTTGGACCTGCTCTGTTTCTGTTGTACCACTCTGAGGGATGTAATACTAGTGAACGGTGTTTCATTGGTGTTATGTCAGCGACTATAGTGTACTACATCATGCAGTGGTATGCTGGGTCACCGCATGTTTCTCGTGTACGGAGGTGAAGAAGAGCTCGTTGCTAAGTGTTATGTCGATGCTAGCTTCGACACCGATCCGGATGACTCTAAGTCTCAATCCGGATACGTATTTCTCATGAAAGGTGGAGCGGTTAGTTGGAGGAGTTCCAAACAACCCGTGGTGGCGGGATCAACAACGGAGGCCGAATATGTTGTTGCTTCGGAAGCGCCTCAGGAAGTAGTTTGGATGAAGGAATTCATTACTGAACTAGGTGTGGTTGCTAGCACGTTGGACCCAATGGTGATCTATTGTGACAACAATGGAGCCATAGCCAATGCCAAAGAACCAAGGTCTCACAATAATTCCAAGCATATTAAGCGCCAGTTTCACTCCATCCACGAGCATGTCAAGGATGGAGGTATAAAGATTTGTAAAGTACACACGGATCTCAATGTAGCAGATCCATTGACTAAAACTCTCCCTAGAGCAAAACATGATCAACACCAGAACTCCATGGGTGTTAGATTTATCACTATGTAACTAGATTATTGTCTCTAGTGCAAGTGGGAGACTGAAGGGAATAATGCCCTGAGAGGAAATAATAAAGTTGTTGTTATGTATATTCCAAGTATATGATAGATGTTTATTTTGCATGCTATAATTGTATTAATACGAAAACATTAATACATGTGTGTTTAATAAACAAACAGAAAGTTCCTAGTTATGCCTCTCTTATAAACTAGCTCGTTGATTAACAAGATGATCAAGGTTTCCTGATCATAGACATTTGATGTTGTTAATAACGAGGTCACAACATTATTGGAATGGTGTGACAAACATTCATCCTAATTATAGCATTACAATCAAAGTCATTGAGTTTATATTGCTATAACATCATACGAAGTAATCCTAATTCATAGACCATGATATCATGTCAATCACTAACACTAGAAGAGTATCTTGATAACATCAAACTTCACACCGTAAAAGGGTGATTATAAATATGGGTTCAGTGCTACTAAGGTGTTATGTTGAGGCTCATGGATCAAGAGTGCAATTTGTCCATCCCGATGACGGATAGATATACTTTGGGCCCTCTCAATGATATCACATTGGTTAGCTTGCAAGCAAGTGATTTGATCACTAGAATGTTATATCACGGGAACAAGAAAAGAGTACATGTCAGTAACGAGATCAAACTAGGTATGAAGATTGATGACCCACAAGTATAGGGGGTGTATCGTAGTACTTTCGATAAATAGGAGTGTTGATCCCAACGAGGAGCAGAAGGTGTTGACTAGTGGTAAGGAGCAGGAAATCTCTGTAAATACATAGCAAACGGATTTTTAGGGGTTTTCTGATAAAGCAAAGAAATAAAGTGCAAGTAATAAAGACAACAAACAAATGCATCAAGTGGCCCAATCCTTTATTTGCAAAGGACAAGCCGGTGGAAATACTTATAAGGACCAAACGTTCTCGAGGACACATGGGAATTCTGTCAAGTGCTTTCGCTTCATATAGCTGAGTATCCTTCTTTGGTTTTGTAAGTGCTGTGTGGGTGAACGTGTGCTAATGTACCGACCTTACTTGGACTAATACATACTTGTGATTAAACCCCCTCCAAGCATACACAACTACAGGAAAGCAATTAAGATATAAACCTAACCACAGCCTTAAACTCTGAGATCCTACGCTCCCTTGTGCAATGGTTTCCTAACGGGGGTTCAGGTTTCTGTCACTCCGGCAACCCCACAATTAGTAGCCAAATACACAATGCCTTCCCCTAGGCCCATAAATGGTGAAGTATCATGTAGTCTATGTTCACATGACACCACTAGAAGAATAGCACCACAACTTAAATACTAAACCATTGAATAATATCTCAACACAATTCCACTACTAACAACATGACTTCTCCCATGTCCTGAAGAACTAAACAAACTACTCACAAGACATCATATGGATCAAGATCAAAGATGATATGGTGATGTATAACAATCTGAACATAAACAATGATCCAATGGTTCCACTCACAAGCATCAACTACAATAGTAATCAACACCGGGAAAGTTTCCCTAAGAACTATGCAAGTATTCAACACAATTGTTGCAGCGGGACGGAGTGTTGATGAGGGTGCTGGTGGAGATGATGGTGTGGATGATGATGATGATCCCAATGAAGTCTAGCTTGATGATGGTGTTGATGGCGACGGTCTCCCCTCTCCGGGAAGGAATTTCCCCGGCAGAAATCTGTCTGCTGGAGAGCTCTTTCTCTCTCGGTGTTTTCTGCCCCGCAGAGGCGGCGAAATCTTTCTGTGGTCGCTCTCCCGTGTATTATGGTTTCGAGGAGAAGATATAGGCGAGAGGGCGGAGCCAGAGGTGGTCCAGGTGGGCTACACCCCCTGTAGGCACGACCTAGGTGTGGCCCGCGCCTAGGGGTGAGGGCCCCCTGTGGCCCATCTCCGCCTCCCCTCCTGGCATTCTTCATCTTCTAGGAAAATGTGATTTTCCGTAGTTTTTCTGGTATTTTTCTGATCTTCGCGAAATTGCATCAAAACACCTCCTTTTCCATCAGCATCCTGACTCCGACAGTTCATGCTCCAAGAATCATCCAACATGCAAAAACAGATGAAAAGACATAAGTAACACCTCTTAATAAGAAATATATCAATGAATAGAGGCAAATTATGATATAGAATGGTGATGCAAATTGGACGTATCAACTCCCCCAAGATTAGACGTTCGCTTGTCCCCGAGCAAAAACTAAGCTCAGAAAACATGTCCACAGGTTTATGGAGTGAAGTGTCGATAAAAGAATTCGGACAAGAAGCATCACACTTACCATTACACAACTCATAGAAGAAAACAACTCACCATCATATAACTGTAGGGGTTCGTAGCATGGAAAACAAAAAATTTCTATCGCATACAAACAAACAAGCCAAGATCTATCTACTAGATTGTAGCAACGAGTCGATGGAATAACTTACCCTCGAAGATTCCAAAGTGTTTAACGAGAGCGGATTCTCGTGGGTGATGTAGTCGTACTCTTTCCGATCTCAAGATCGTGTAGACGATCCTTCCGGCGCTGCGTTCCGGCAGCGCTTCCGCAGTCGGTCACACGTTCGGTACTCGACGAAGACCTTCCTCTCCCTTCTTTCAGCAGGCAGCGGAGGTTGTAGCACTCTCCTCGCGATTCCGGCAGCACAACGGCGTGGTACCGGAAGTAGAGGGGAGATCCCGCAGGGCTTCGCCTTAAGCCGGAGCGAGTATGGTGGAGTATGAGAGAGAGAGCTATTAGTGGTCTAGGGATTAGACACACCAATTAGAAGGCTCTAAACCGCAGGCTAGAGCAATTAGAAGCTCTAAACCAAAACGGCTCTAAACCGGAGATTAGAGGATAGGAACTTGTGTGTCTAGAGGAGGAGGCCCTGTCCCTCCTTTTATAGGTGGGAGGGGCGGCCAAGGGGAGGGGAGTCCCTCCCCAAGTCGGCCTTGGTTGGCGCGCCGTCTTGGAGGGACTCCCCCCCCCCCCAAGTCGGTTCCAACCACCTCTTGCTTGTTTCCCACAGTTTCCTGTTTTCCACAGTTTCCTGTTTTAGCCGTTTGACTTTCAAACTGGCAGTTTGACTTTTCAGTTTTGGAACAGCAAGAACACTTAGTACATGATGCAATCATTCAATATGTAATGACACATTCATGTACCCTCCCCCCTCGGAGTGCCGGACAATCCGGAACCTTCTAGAACATTCCCGATGAAAACACCGGAATCATTCCCGAACTCCGAAATGGGACTTTCCTTATATGAATCTTATTCTCCGGACCATTCAGGATCACCTCGTGATATCCCGGATCCCATCCGAGACTCCGAACAACATTCGGTCTCTTTCTCATAATACCATAACTACTCAAACAACGTCGAATCCTTAAGTGTGTCTCCCTACGGTTCGTGAATTATGCGGACATGATCGAGACACTTCTCCGAACAATAACCAATAGCGGAATCTGGAAATTCATATGGCTACCACATATTTCTACGATTACTTTGCGATTGAATGAACCACTTACATACGATACCAATTTCCCTTTGTCTCACGATAGTTTACTTATCCGAGGTTATGATCGTCGGTATCTCTGCATACCTAGTTCAACCTCGTTACCGATAAGTACTCTTTTCTCGTTCCCGTGATATGTGATCCCTTGTGAGCCAGTCACATGCTTGCAAGCTAATTGGATGACATTCCACCGAGAGGGCCCAGAGTATATCTATCCGTCATATGGATGGACAAATCCCACTCTTGATCCATGTGTTTCAACCAATACTTTCCGAACACTCAATGCCACCTTTATAGCCACCCAGTTACGGTGTGGTGTTTGATGTCATCAAAGCATCCATCCGGTAAAGGTGATATGCATGATCTCATGGTCGAAGGAATTAGGTTACTATGTATCAGAAAGCATATAGCAATTGAACTATTGAAATGACTTGATCTTTATGCTACGCTTATCTATCGGAGTATGTCCACCATATAATTCTCCTAACGATATGATCTTGTTGTTGATAACATCTCAATGTTCATGATAGGGAAACCACAATCATTAATCAACCAACAAGCTAGTGAAGTATAGAGGCTATACTAGGGACTTCAAATTAAGTTTACAAATCACACAAGTATTAATGTCTCTGGTTAATACAATTATAGAATGGTATGTAAACATTTATCATAAGTGTGAAGATATGATAATAACCACTTTATTATTGCCTCTTGGGCATATCTCCAACAGTCTCCCACTTGCACTAGAGTCAATAATCTAGTTTCAAACCTTTGTGTATATAACACCTATGGCTTTCCGGTGTTGTATGTACACGATTGCTAGTGGTCAACTGATCTCCGGATCTTGACACTTCCAAGTCCGTGTGTAATAGCATGTCTTTGCGTCTCTACGCATCACTCATTCTCTAATGAGATGGCTTTGTATAAATTTGGTCTTTCGGTGTGACCTTTAGTTCTTTGGGGTTAAAACATGTTGATAATATTGTCGCACAATATATCTTCATAGTATTATCTCTCTGTGAACTACACCTAGTTTGATAACAAACTACTTGACACAAATGCCCTCTTTTGCTGCTATAATAGCAGTCATATACTTAGCCTTTTGTTGTAGTATCTGTCACAATGTCTTAACTTTGGAACTCATCCAAATCCATTATGGAACTCACTTTCCATTATATTGTGCCACCCTTAGTTTAGATTGAGATAAACTTAATTTGTACTTTGTGACAAAGCTAGTATCAATGTAGTACTTTTACAATGAACTAACCATCTATTTGTCACTTCTACAAATAATATACTCTTAGTTCTTCCAAAAGATCATAAGAATATCCTTACTATTGTCCAATGATCATCTTACAAATCATTCTGGTATATGCTCACAACATTTAGAGCATAGGACATATCTGGATTTGTACATATCACAGTATGATTGATATAAATACTCTTTGTGATTTCATACATCAAGTATCAATCTATACTTGATTATTTGTTTCACTTTACCAAATGTCAATACACTTGAATATATTATAAACATTGAACTCTTTCAATCCTTTCTGTGCGACAAGAACCTTTTCTTGTAGTTTCTATATTGAACTCATTCAATATCTTGTCTATGTACTTCTGACACAACCATATTAGCGTCTATTGATGCCAAATATTTGGGTTTTGCCTAAGTCTTTTATCGGGATGAAATTCTTAATATGTGTTAATAAAAGATACATTATTTCCAATCAACAATATGTCTTCCACATAATGTATTAGAAACATGTCTTAGCGATCCCACTTAATTTCTTGCAAATACAAGCATCCTCATTGTCTCTGATGAACTTTTAAACTCCTTTAACAGTTTCATCACAGTGAAGATTCCAACTCCGCGATGCTCACTTTAACCATTGAAGTTTGCATATGCTTTTAGCATCCTTTTGAATTAACAAAACCCTATGGACCGTGTTATGCACATGTCCTAGGTAACGATTCTATTAGAAGAACTTGTTTTGTTTATTCAACTACCATATAACAAATTATATGTAGTGGTTGCTACATTAATCCGTCTAGACTAAATATCACTATGAAAGATCAAATCTTGTCATAGTCAACCTTTGAACATTTTGTGAACTCTTTCCCAACATGTCGACTATTTCATAGATGTAAAACATCCATGTCTATTTCTTTATAGATCCAGACACAACTGTAAGGTCTTACACCTTTCTCGAGGGTCCTTCAAGTTCAAAACTTGATTTCTCGTTTATGGAACTATCACGGATTTTATGGCTTCAAGCCATTTGACGGAGTCAGGGCCCATCATCGCTTCTTTGCATGTAGTCGGTTCATTATTCTCAAATAATGATTCAACCCTCAAATCTTGGTATTTGATTGTTTACCCGATCTACTTGTTTCAATAGGAACTTAGATCTCCGTGACCACAACCTTTGAGGCACGTGAGCCATGAGCATTGTTGCCGCCTCCGGAACACTTTTCGGCGCTGCGCAACTCTGCACATATAGCTAAGGTTCTTTTAACCTTATCAAAGTTCTATTGTCCTCCCACTTTTCTTTTCACGAAAAATTCCTTACCAAAGAAACTTGACGTTCTAAGCGACAAACACTTTTGTCTCTGGTGTTATGGAGGAATACTCAACAGTTATACAAAGACAGGTTCATCCGACTTTGGTTGCAAACATCTTTCTTATGCATAGCAAACCATTGTTTAAGAAAGGACAACTTGGGTTTTATCCCAAACCATAACTTTATATGGTGTCATTTCAACGGATTATGATGGAGCTCTTTTCAGTGGAAAAACGGTAATCTCTAAAGCTTTTAATCTTTAAAATATAATGGCAGTTTTATGAATTATACCTTTGATCTTACCATGTCAAACAAGGTTTAATTACATATCTCGAACGCTCCATACCCTTATGGTGTTTCCGGAAATGCAAATCCACGGAACGATTCCTTAAATCTTAGGTATTATGCTAAACTCTGTAACTCAAATATCTTCCTTTATGATCTTTATCATAAACTGTTTATATTCTTGTTACAATGATTTTGCACTTCATCTTGAAAGTCTTTGAACTTTTCAAATGTTTCATACTTCATCCTTATTAAGTAAATATTCATATATTCACTCAAAATTTCGGAAAAAGCAAATGAAGTTAAAATCCATCGCTCTTGACTACACATAATGGACTTCGTACAACAATATGTACAAATTCCAATAAGCTAGTCTTTCGTTCCCTTTTGGCCTATGAACGAAGTTTCAATTATCTCTAGGAAAGTTTCACAAGTGTCATTTGATCAAAAATCAAAAGACTCCAAAATTCCATCCATATGGATTTTCTTCATGTTTTCTTTCCAATATAATTTAAACGGCGATGTCACTTCCTAAGTGATCTTTCAATCAATTTGTCTTTCGACATTTTTAGCACTAGTTTTATGGATGTGATTTCTCCAACGAGATTTGTGAATCATCCATCTTTTATGGATTACGGCAATTATTTGAACAACCCTTTTGTTCTCATAATACCTGATAAAACAAATCTTGAAGGCAAGCTTTAATGTTTAACGAGCAACACAATAACCCTTTATTTGTTCTCGATGAACATCATCACATATTCTTTTGCTAATTACTTAGGCCACTTAGTTCATGAATTCTGTTGTTTCGTATGACGATTCATACCAACAAATTCAGTATTAAATACTTAAGAACCACATTGTTTAATAAGCAAAGAATATAGCCATAACATGTATATCATATATATACTTAAACTGAACAATTCTAGTCTTTTCTTTTCTGCCATATATTTATGAGATTCTCTTTCAGTATTTCCTTTTCTGTTTGAAAGAATCTATCAACATCAATAGTGGAGTCATACATATGACACATACTCCAAAGCGTGTATAATTAAATACCAATGTCTTTGGACTTGCACTTTGAAGTAGATCACCTATCATCAAATGTTTGGTGTTCTTTCAAATTCCTTTCTTTAGTAATCTCTTGGTGTAGTAAACATCTTACCTACATCAAATATTCACCCTCATCATGGATTTATCCATGATCAAGCTACTTTTAGCTTGTAACGGTGAATTGCAAGTATAATGTTGCTCTCCAAAACCTTTTGGAGGATTAGGACAACTAGTGTCTCCAACCTTTTGCAAATTCTCATCAAATATGAGAACATGACTTTTGCCATATTATACTCTATCATGTTGTAACCAATACTTCGTTTCAGATATCACAATATCTTCCACACATCATGGTTTCTGAAACAACTCTTTCAGATCCTAGATAACCTTGATATTAAGAGAATCCTTTGAATATCAAGACTCATGGAGACAAACATGATACTGATATACTAACACTTGGAATTGTTACTCTTGATTTAATACTAATTATTAAACTTCATGGAGTAACCGGAACTTACTGAAAGTTTGCAATAGGACTTTTAAACTTTTAGATTAACACTTAAAACAATACGATACCAGTTCGTAAAGTATCTAACTAGAATTCTATAGTTCTATCATCTCAATTATAACTAAGCGCAAGGTGGTAAACGGATGCCAATGACTACAACAACTATGCAAATTCACTTTGATTTAGTTTATGATAAATTGAGTTCTAATTAATAATTAAATTAATCTTGGTGAACTCCCACTCAAAACAATATCCCTCACATTGTTTTAGTGATCACACGAACCAAATCCACCACATCAAAACCGATCATCACGAGAGTTGATATAGCTTCAATGGCGAACAATCAACATGTTCATCATATCTACTATATGACTCATGCTCTACCTTTCGGTAATCCGTGTTCCCGAGGCCATGTCTATACATGCTAGGCTCGTCAAGATCAAACCTTAGTTTCCGCATGAGCAAATCTGGCTTGCTCACGTTGTATACACTTGTAGAATCTAACACACCCGATCATCACGTGGTGCTTCGAAACAACAAGCTTTAGCTACGGTGCTAACTAAGGGTGAACACTTTATGACTTGAAATTCATGTGCATGAGGGATCATCTTATAATGCTACCGTCGTCTACTAAGCAATACAAGATGCATAAAGGATTAACATCACATGCAATTCATAATATGTGATATGATATGGCCTTTCTTCTTTGTGCTTCCGATCTCCATCTTCAAGCACGAACATGATCTCCATCATCACCGACATTGCATCAAGGTCAATGATGCTTCTCCATGGTTGTCGTCCACCGGCTTCAACTATTACAACTACTTTGAATAGACACGCGGGTCTTAACAGAAATTAAAGACAACCATATGGCTCCTGCCGGTTGCCAACTTACAATAAGGAACATTGCATACATCAAATATAATCACAATCATGGCCATATCACATCACTGCACACCCCTGCAAAACAAAGTTAGACGCCTCTACTTTCTTTGCATATTTTACGTGGTTTGGGGCTTTCAATAAGTGTCGTTCTAACTTACGAACAAGAACCACAACATTGATACTAGCATTGTTGATCACCCGTTGTAAATTGGATCTTAACTATGCTAGGAGAAACAGGCACCCGCAAAGCCACTTATGCAATACAAGTTGCATGTCAAGCGTGGAGCAAGTCTCATGAACGATGTCATGTAAGGTTAGCCCGGGCCGCTTCATCCCAACATACCGCAAGATGCAAAGTACACAAGAATCAATCGACAATAAAAGCATCAACGCCCACAATGACCATTGTGTTCTACTCGTGCAACAGATCTACATATAGACACGGCTCTGATACCACTATCGGGGTTCGTAGCATGGAAAAAAAAAATTTCTATCGCATACAAACAAACAAGCCAAGATCTATCTACTAGATTGTAGCAACGAGTCGATGGAATAACTTACCCTCGAAGATTCCAAAGTTTTTAACGAGAGCGGATTCTCGTGGGTGATGTAGTCGTACTCTTTCCGATCTCAAGATCGTGTAGACGATCCTTCCGGCGCTGCGTTCCGGCAGTGCTTCCGCAGTTGGTCACACGTTCGGTACTCGACGAAGACCTTCCTCTCCCTTGTTCCAGCAGGCAGCGGAGGTTGTAGCACTCTCCTCGCGATTCCGGCAGCACAATGACGTGGTACCGGAAGTAGAGGGAAGATCCCGCAGGGCTTCGCCTTAAGCCGGAGCGAGTATGGTGGAGTATGAGAGAGAGCTATTAGTGGTCTAGGGATTAGACACACCAATTAGAAGGCTCTAAACCGCAGGCTAGAGCAATTAGAAGCTCTAAACCAAAACGGCTCTAAACCGGAGATTAGAGGATAGGAACTTGTGTGTCTAGAGGAGGAGGCCCTGTCCCTCCTTTTATAGGTGGGAGGGGCGGCCAAGGGGAGGGGAGTCCCTACCCAAGTCGGCCTTGGTTGGCGCGCCGTCTTGGAGGGACTCCCCCCCCAAGTCGGTTCCAACCACCTCTTGCTTGTTTCCCACAGTTTCCTGTTTCCCACAGTTTCCTGTTTTCCACAGTTTCCTGTTTTAGCCGTTTGACTTTCAAACTGGCAGTTTGACTTTTCAGTTTTGGAACAGCAAGAACACTTAGTACATGATGCAATCATTCAATATGTAATGACACATTCATGTACCCTCCCCCCCGGAGTGTCGGACAATCCGGAACCTTCTAGAACATTCCCGATGAAAACACCGGAATCATTCCCGAACTCCGAAACGGGACTTTCCTTATATGAATCTTATTCTCCGGACCATTCCGGATCACCTCGTGATATCCCGGATCCCATCCGAGACTCCGAACAACATTCGGTCTCTTTCTCATAATACCATAACTACTCAAACAACGTCGAATCCTTAAGTGTGACTCCCTACGGTTCGTGAATTATGCGGACATGATCGAGACACTTATCCGAACAATAACCAATAGAGGAATCTGGAAATTCATATGGCTCCCACATATTTCTACGATTACTTTGCGATCGAATGAACCACTTACATACGATACCAATTTCCCTTTGTCTCACGATAGTTTACTTATCCGAGGTTATGATCGTCGGTATCTCTGCATACCTAGTTCAACCTCGTTACCGATAAGTACTCTTTTCTCGTTCCCGTGATATGTGGTCCCTTGTGAGCCAGTCACATGCTTGCAAGCTAATTGGATGACATTCCACCGAGAGGGCCCAGAGTATATCTATCCGTCATATGGATGGACAAATCTCACTCTTGATCCATGTGTTTCAACCAATACTTTCCGAACACTCAATGCCACCTTTATAGCCACCCAGTTACGGTGTGGTGTTTGATGTCATCAAAGCATCCATCCGGTAAAGGTGATATGCATGATCTCATGGTCGAAGGAATTAGGTTACTATGTATCAGAAAGCATATAGCAATTGAACTATTGAAATGACTTGATCTTTATGCTACGCTTATCTATAGGAGTATGTCCACCATATCATTCTCCTAACGATATGATCTTGTTGTTGATAACATCTCAATGTTCATGATAGGGAAACCACAATCATTAATCAACCAACAAGCTAGTGAAGTATAGAGGCTATACTAGGGACTTCAAATTAAGTTTACAAATCACACAAGTATTAATGTTTCCGGTTAATACAATTATATCATGGTATGTAAAAATTTATCATAAGTGTGAAGATATGATAATAACCACTTTATTATTGCCTCTTGGGCATATCTCCAACAATAACTTAGCTTGCAACAAGATGAGAAGTCACAATAGAGATGCATAAAGATAAATCATAATTGGAATTGGCAAACTTTGTTCTTGGTCAGAGAACATCTGGCAAATAGTTTCACAAAAAGCTTTTTAGAAGTTTTACGGTAGGAGTACTCTTTGCTCAAACATAAAAGGTCTTTCACAATGAAGGCTTTCAAAGTAATACTCAATAGATAAGAGTCTTGTGCAAACAAGGAAGATAAAGAACATGATTGAATCAATCATCATATGAATGCTTGAAACACAATAACTCAAAAGCTTGCTGGAGACAGAGAGGAAGTAGGTTTACTGACTCTACTTATAAGTAGGAGAAAGGGGCCCTACACAGAGGGAAGCAGGGATTTCAAGTCATAAAGAGCTTCCAAAAGATTATGGTACTTACTATCTTTGAGATCTCATTGCCCCTATCATAAGCATCTTGAAGTGATTAAGGTTAAAGTGAACAAGGATGGAGTATATGCTTGACGAAATATAAGCTGGCAATCTCATGTCCCTTGAGTACGAGGGACGCTCCTCATGCTACTCAACTTTAGTTACCGGTAATTCTTGTCATAGTAAGTACATGTGTATCATAAAAAACAGCCAATGGGGTAACCCTTGCACATGATACAGGAGCTATCCCATAATCAAAATGAGCATCTCAGCGATCTTTTTATTTGCTATTTGCATAGGTTTTTATTGAGGATGCTTCACAGATTGCTCACTATGGTTATGCTGCAAGTTTCCACCATGATTAGGCATGGCCTAGGCTAGCGGCCCAGGAGTTTCTCTGACACACATACATAACTCCATGGACTTACAAGCTCCCCTTTTATTTCACACCGACAATATCCGCAAACAAAAGAACATGATATCAACTGGATATGTATCCATAAGTGTTGAAAGCATTCCCCATTACAGCACGGTTCTGCTAATCCCAACGTATATATGCAAGCATATACAACTTCGATGACACAATGGTTCAAGTTTATTAGGGGCAAGAAAATAAGGTGTGCCATCAAGTTAGTGAGAGATTTACTAACTAGTTTTCACATAACAAAATTATTTTTAATTCGAAATATAGATGAAGCTTGAGAATTTGCTTGGAGTAGCAATAATGCTAATAGGTGGATATGGTGGACACAAATGGCACGGGTTTGGTTCAAAAGGATTGGATGCATGAGAAGTAGTCCTTCTCAAAACAGGTTTTTGGCTAGCAAGGCTGGGTAGCAAGCAAGAGAGTTGAAGGAAACAAGCAAACATACAAGTAATAAAACCAAACATGCAATCTTGACACAAAAGATCTTAAATAAATAATACTAAGCTTATGAGCCAATCAAGAAAGAAAATAGAAGATACAAAATACTTGTAAGCCTTTTCTCTTTTCCTTTCAAACCTCAAAAAATGTTGCTACTGACCAGAGCTCGATTTGCCAAAACCAATTTAGATCTACTTGATGCTCCCAAAGTGATGCCAATACTGATCAACAAGATCAATCATAAAATAGAGATTGCAAACTAAAATAAGAAGTGCAAAAAGTAAAAGATGAATCTTCTCATTAATATTCCATAAAGACAATCACATCAAGGGATACAAAGATAACCAACTAAAGGAGAGATACTTCCACATGCCAACCAACCTATAAGATAACTTCTCTACCAAAGATATAGCTCTACTAAAAAAGTTAAAAGATAAAATATAATGACGTGATACCGAGGCACTCCCCCAAGCTTGGAACAAGCCAAGGGGATGCCAAACCAGATGATGAATTACTCCTTCGGTGGTGATGGTGTTCTCTTGATTCAAGGTGGCAACGGGGCCGGGGATGACTACACCGTCCCTGCCCAGATCCCCGCCTATACCCATCCCCGCCAGGCTATCGGGGGGAGAACGACCCCCATCCCCGTCAATATCGGGTACCCGGTACCCGTCGGGGTCTCCATGGGTACCTCGATGCCAACACCAAGCAGGAAGTTCCCGATGCGTGAGAAAGCCACCGACGAGCTGATGTCGAGAAGGATGACATGGACGACGAGCTGACTCCAGCACGGGAGGACGCCGTCGATGGACTGCGGACGAAGCGCTCTAGATGCTTGATCAATATGCTCTTACTTCCTTGCCGAGGACGGGATCGAGGACGATCGACTTCCTGCTGCTCTCAGGCAGACAGGTACTCACTCGCCCGAGGTCAGGGACGGAGAGGCCGAGGCAGCAACGCCGGTGTGTCCCGCGTGGGTGGGAAGTGAGAAGATCTGGGGGAGAGAGATCGGAGATTTGAGAGAGGGAGTTGTGCCTGAAGGGTCGGATGGAGGTGGGGAAAACAATCGAGTCAGTTTTAGGATTCCAACAGTACTACACCCCCATGACCCACATGTCAGATACATATCGGGTATCCATGGAGCCACCATGGGGCCAAATCGCCCCCCATCCCCGTACCCGCCAGCTAACGGGTACCCGCCCCGCCATCCCCGTGGAGCGATAATGGCCCCCATCCCCACCACTGTCTGGCGAGATATCCACGGATACTCGTCCCCACGGGGAAAATTGCCAACTTGACTCTTGATAAGCTCTTCAATCAGTTTCCTCAAATCCTCAATCTCGAATGTTAGAGTATGGATCAACTCCGAATTTTGCTCAATGCGGTTCATGATCATATCAGACCGAGAATCCCAGTCCTTGTTATTATTTCCCCACTCTTCCTTCTTAGTGTGTTCCTTCCCTGCATGGTTAGAACGAGGCAGATCTCAAACAGAGGGAAAGTTCCCTTTGGGCACCTGTTGGTACTGTTGCTCATGTATAAGAGTATGGAAGGGGTTCTTGGTGCGTGAAGGAAGTGAAAGCAGAGAGAGGCAATGGCGCAGAGGTTTCCCTCCCGTAGACATCTGTGTTGTCCTCCTAAGCTTGATAGGGTTTGCCACCACTCCAATGCTTGCAACGGTATCGCGGGTGTCCGAATGCTCTTCTTCCTCCATGTATTCTTCATCCCCAACCAAGATCTACTCCTCCTTGGGGTTTTGAGGATCATCTTCCTCGGGCTTCTTGCCTTTGTCGTTGGTGAATACCATGGTGCTATAAACTTTGAGAAGATTTCCTGACAGAAACAGATCAAAACGAAAACACGACAAGAACACGATATACGAACCTCAAGGGATCTAGGGGTTATATATTAGGAAGTTTCAATGCATAAGGAAGGTACTGGTGCAAAAACTAGGCGGAGACGGAGCTCAGGGGGCTCACACCCCCTCCAGGCACGGCTAGCTGGGGGCCGTGCCTAGGGTGGGTGTGGCCACCCTGGCCTCCGTTTCCTCCTCTGTTTCGTTTCGTAACCTTCCGTATGTAATAAAAACATCAAATGTATAAAAAGATAAGGTTTTCTCGAACCTTATTTTTTCACCACTTTTACCTATTCAAAGACGGACTCTGAAGATTCTGGTGTTTGGTTTCTGATAAATTCTTCCAGAGTCACCATTTGAATAATATCAACATCTTCATTATAAGAATCTCTAGAAATATAATGTTTTAGTCTTTGACCATTCACCACCTATGTGGTGTCGTCCTTCAAAGAAGATATTTTGATATCACCTGAATGATATACTTCCTCAATAACAAAAGGTCCTTCCCATTTTGAGAATAGTTTCCCTGCAAAAAAATCTGAGACGAGACCTATACAAAAGAACTTTATCACCAACATGGAACTCCCTTTTGAGAATTCTCCTATCATGCCATCTTTTTACTTTTTCCTTAAAGAGTCTAGCATTTTCATAAACTTCACTTCTCCACTCATCTAAGGTACTCAAGTCAAGCAATCTTTTCTCACCAGCAAGTTTAAAATCTCTATTCAATTCTTTCACTGCCCAATAAGCTTTGTGTTCTAGTTCAAGAGGCAAGTGACAAGCCTTCCCATAGACCATTTTGTAAGGGGACATTCCCATAGGATTTTTATAAGCAGTTCTATAAGCCCAAAGAGAGTCATTCAACTTTTTAGCCCACTTTTTCCTATATCTATTAATAGTCTTCTCCAAGATAGATTTAATTTCCCTATTAGAAAGCTCTACTTGCCCACTGGTTTGGGGGTGATAAGCTTAAGAAATTCTATGGTTAACATCGTATTTGGCAAGATTTTTCCTAAAACCACCATGAATAAAATGAGATCCTCTATCTGTCATGAGATATCTAGGCACACCAAACCTGGGAAAGTTAAAATCTTTAAGCATTTTTAAAGAGGTCTTACCATCATCACTATTTGTAGGTATGGCCTCTACCCACTTTGTAACATATTCAACATCAACAAGAATATGAGTATACCCTTTTGAGGGAGGAAAAGGACCCATAAAGTCAAATCCCCAACAGTCAAAAGGTTCAATAACAAGAGAATAATTCATAGGCATTTCATTGCGTCTAGAAATATTACCAACTCTTTGACATTCATCACATGATAAGACAAACTTCCTTGCATCCTTGAAAAGGGTAGGCCAATAAAATCTAGATTGTAAAACCTTTTGTGCAATCCTATCCCTAGCACGATGTCCTCCATAAGAACTGTCATGACATTTTCTCAATATCTCTTGTTGTTCATATTCTGGAACACATCTTCGCATAATACCATCTACTCCATCTTTATATAAATGTGGGTCATTCCAAAAGTAATGCCTCAGATCATAAAAGAATTTTCTTCTTTGCTGGGTTGTAAAGGTTGGAGTCAAATACTTGGAAACAACAAAGTTAGCGTAATCAGCATACCAAGGGCTCTCATGCGGGCTTACCCTTATTGCAGCCAACTGTTCATTTGGAAAACTATCATTAACAGGCAAAGGGTCAAAAGAAATGTTTTCCAAACAAGATAAATTGTCAGCAAAAGGATTTTTAGCACCTTTTCTATCTACGATATGCATATCAAACTCTTGTAAAAGCAACACCCATCTAATAAGCCTCGTCTTAGCGTCTTTCTTTGTCATAAGGTACTTAATAGAAGCATGATCGGTATGAATAGCAACCTTTGAATCAACAATATAGGGTCTATACTTATCACAGGCAACGATTACAACTAAGAACTCCTTTTCAGTAGTAGCATAATTCTTTTGAACAACATCTAGAGTCTTGCTAGCATAATGAATAACATTCAACTTCTTATCAACATGTTGCCCAAGGACAACACCCATAGCAAAATTACTAGCATCACACATAAGTTCAAAAGGTAAACTCCAATCAGGTGGTTGAACAATAGGAGCAGTAGTGAAAGCTTTCTTCAAAGTTTCAAAAGCTTCCTTACAATCCTCATCAAAAACAAAAGGAACATCTTTTTTAAGAAGATTGGTAAAGGGCTTTGAAATTTTGGATAAATCATTAATAAACCTCCTATAGAAACCAACATGACCAAGGATACTACGAATACCTTTAATATCCCTAGGGCAAGGCATCTTCTCAATTGCTTCAATTTTGTCTCTTTCTACTTCAATACCTCTTTCAGAAATTTTGTGTCCAAGAACAATCCCTTAATTAACCATGAAGTGACATTTTCCCAATTAAGAACAAGGTTGGTTTATTCACATCTCTGCAAAACTTTATCAAGGGTTTGCAAACAGTTATCAAAAGAACTTCCATAGACGGAGAAATCGTCCATGAAAACCTCCACAATTTATTCACAAAAACCATCAAAGATAGCGGACATACATATCTGAAAGGTAGCGGGAGCATTACATAAACCAAAAGGCATACGCCTATATGCATAGGTGCCATAAGGACAAGTGAAGGTGGTTTTCTCTTGGTCTTGTGCTTTCACATCAATTTGAGAGAACCTAGAATAACCATCAAGAAAACAAAAGTGGGTCTTTTTAGACAACCTTTCTAGCATTTGATCAATAAAGGGCAAAGAATAATGATCTTTCTTAGTAACTTTATTAACCTTTCTAAAATCAATGCACATCCTATACCCAACCACTACTCTTTGTGGTATAAGCTCTTTATTTTCATTAGGCACAGCAGTGATTCCCCTTTCTTTGGGACACAATGAACATGACTAACCCATTGGCTATCAGCAATAGGGTAAATAATACCAGCATCAAGGAGTTTTAATACCTCATTTCTTACCACGTCCTTCATCTTAGGATTCAGACGGCGTTGGTGCTCAACAACTGGTTTTGCATCAGGTTCTATATTAATATCATGCTGACATATAGTAGGAGAAATCCCTTTTACATCATCAAGAGTATAACACATAGCTCCTCGGTGTTTCTTCAGTATTTCCAATAACCTTTCTTCTTCATTTCCTGAAAGTTTAGAACTAATAATAACAGTATATACTTTCTTATCGTCTATATAAGCATATTTGAGATCATCAGGTAAAGGTTTTAATTCGAAAACAGGGTCCCCTTTAGGTGGTAGTGTGGTACCCAAATCTTCCACATGTAGATTATTCTTAAGTAACTCAGGTTGACGAAGGAAAACCTCATCAATCTCATTTCTTTCCTTCATGAAGACCTCACTTTCATGATCTTCCAAAAACTGCTGCAAGGCATTATTAGGAGCAAGAGAAATAGCAGAAAGTTGTTCAACCCTGAAATCCTCATTAGGCAGTTCATTTTCATAAGGAGTTTTAGCAAATTTGGAAAAATTAAACTCATAATACTCTCCATCAAACTTAGTTAAAACTTTTTCCTTCCTACAATCTATGATAGTCCCACAATTATTCAAGAAAGGTCTACCAAAGATAATAGGACAAGTTTTACTAGCTTCAGAACCAAGTACTAGAAAATCAACATGATATTTAACCTTACCTATGTATGGCACCTGCCGGGTATGGAGGCAGGTATGGCACCTCCATACCCGCCTCCTCCACCTCTCCCCTCCACCACCACCCGTCTCCATACCCGCCGCCGGGTCTATGTCTCCACCAGACCCGCCACTCGACGGGTACCCACGACCCGATGGGTACCCACCAAGGTGCACAAATCGGCCTTCCTCCTAGTCATCGGCGGCAAACTAGCCCGCTACTGGCCGCCTTCTTGTGCTCCCCTGCAACTTGACGGCGAGGGACACACGCCGAGGAGGAAGCCAAGCCATGCCACACTCCCATGGAGCGGGATCTCCGTGAACTCCTCGATAGGCGGCGGCGGTGTGGAGCTGTGGGTTGTGCGTGTGCTTGCTGGCATGGTCCGTCACTGGAGTCGCTGCCCTCTCGACCTTGAGTGTCGTTGTCGGAGTCTGTCGCTTGGAGCCTTGGCTATGGCGGCATGGTCCGGGCCTCCAGGGAGCAAGCATAAGAAGAGGCGGGGCAACAAGGGACAGGGGCAAGTGGCGGCACGGGGTGGGAGTGCTGGTTGGAGCGAGGTTGGGAAATTAGGATTTAAGTTAGCTACTTAGGGTTTCTCCCAGGCACTGACATGCGGGGTCCACATGTAATTGACGGGTCTGCGGGTAAGTGGGCATGGGTTTACCACCTCCAGACCCGCACCCGCTAGACCCGATGGGTTTAGATTTTACTGCTAAGTGGACCCGTGGGTTTATTTTTCAACCAAACCCTCCTCCATTTGATGCGGGCACCCGTCGGGTTAACGGGTGGCGGGTACCCATTGCCATCCATAATCTTACCACAAAGAACTTCCACATCTCTTACAATGCCAATTGGACAGACTGTCTCGCTATTAGCAAGGTGAATAACCACATCAATGTCCTCAAGCTCACAAGGACCAATTTCATGCATAATTTCCCTGTAAAGCTCATAAGGAATAGCACTGGAACTAGCACCAATATCACATAAACCATAGTAGCAATGATCACCAATTTTAACAGAAAGCATAGGGAAACTAGCTTTTCTAACTTTACTAGGATGAGAGATAATATTAGAGGCGTCTTCACAAAAGACAATGTGCTCATTTTCTATGTTTTTAGTGACAAGATCTTTCACAATAGCTACCACAGGTTCAATGTTTATTTGCTCATCAGGTTCCATAGGTTTCTTTGCACTTTTGCTAACCACATTAGTTATGATAGAATGTTCCTTTACCTTAGTAGGGAAAGGGATTTTCTCAACATAAGTTTCAGGCAAAATAGGATCAATAGTACAAACTTCAATGCTAGTAGGAACATGGGTAACAATGTCTTTATAAGGAGCATGGTACTTGTCCCATTCCTTTTTAGGAATTTCAATATAAGAGGCAAAAGGCCTTAAAACATTTTGCAAGAACTTGAGAATCAAGACCATATTCATTACTAATATCACGGAAGTTATCAATTCCCATAAAAGATTTAATGCATTCATAATCATAGTTTATACCTGACTTTCTTCCTTTGTCATTCTCCCATGCTTCAGTGTTCTCTTGAATACGGTCTAAGAGATCCCATTTAGCTTATTCCTTCATACGTGTGAATGATCCAGCACAAGAATCATCTAGTAAATCTTTATCATGAAGAGAAAGCCTAGCATAAAAGTTATTGATAATAATATTGTTAGGGAGTTCATGAATAGGACATTTAAGCATTAGTAACTTCAATCTCCCCCAAGCTTGAGTTGTACTCTCTCCATCACAAGGCCAAAAGTTATATATCAGGTTCCTATCATTATGGATTTCACTGGGAGGATAGAATTTAGAATAAAAGAGAGGTATTATTTCCTCCCATTCCATGGATTGCCCATTCTTCAGCAGCTTATACCATTCTTCAGCTCTTCCTTTCTATGATATAGAGAGTAACTTCTTCTTCACCTGTTCAGTTGTGATACCTGAACACTTAAACAACCCGCATAATTCATGGATAAAAAGCAAATGATCACTGATGCAACGCTAAGTTGATGCAGGAGCGCTTCATTGGGAACCCCAAGAGCAAGGTGTGAAGCAGCGCAGCAGCAAGTTTTCCCTCAGCAAGAAACCGAGGTTATCGAACCAGTAGGAGGAAGGAAACGACACACAGGTGTTGCAAGCAACGCGGAGATCTGCACAACACAAACTCAAGACTTTGCCCCAACGAATTAGTGAGGTTGTCAAGCTCACCGGTTTGCTATAATAAAGGATTAAACGTATCGTGTGGAAGGTAATGGTTTGCAGCAAGTAAACGGATAACAGTGGAAGATGTATCAATGGTAAAGATTGGACCGGGGTCCATAGTTCACTAGAGGTGCTCTCCTTAGATAAACAACATAGCATGAAGGGTAAACAAATTACAGTAGGGCAATTGACAGGAACTGAGCAAGGCATAACAATGCAATTACTAGTCAGAAAGATCCTATGAGATTTGATTGGGAAATACAACAAGATACATAGACCTCCATCCAACTTCACTATGACTAGAAGTCCACCTACAGGTTATCATCCGAACCCCCCTCCAGTATTAAGTTTCAAGCAACAGACAACTGCTTTAAGCAAAGTGTGTAAGGTAAACAGTCCACATGTTCCATGAACAAGAGACTGTTGTTTTCTCCCTAGTGGCAACAACACATCTACAACCGAAGAGATTTCTGTCACTTCCCTTGGAAACTAGAGGCATGAACCCACTATCGAGCATAAATACCCCATCTTGGAGTCACTAGCAACTACTTGGCCAAGATAGCTACTAACAACGGAGAGCATGCAAGATCACAAACAACGCAGACATGATAGAATCATAAAGACAAAACCATTAATCAAACCAACATAATAATCTCAATATCCATCGGATCCCCTCAAACACAACATGCATGATTACAAATAGATTAGATCTTGATCATGAACCGAGCTCACAAGATCTATACATGAAAGCACAAAGGAGGAGATACAACCATCTAGCTACTACATGGACCCATAGTCCAAGGTGGAACTACTCACGCATCATACCGGAGAGAAGGCCTCCGGGATGATCTCCCCTCCGGCAGGGTGCCAGGAAGAACTTTAGATCCCCCCAATCTAGGGATGACGGTGGTGGCGGCTACAGAAGGTTTCGTGGAATATTGATCAGGTCCTCGGGGTTTCTGCATAGGGGGATTCTTATAGGCAAAGGGGGAGACCGAGGAGGCGGCCAGGGGCGCCAAACCCTAGCCAAGCACGGGGTGGGGCCCACCCACGCCTGGGGTGGGTCTGGCCCCTCTGGCCGGCCCCTCCGGCTCTCCTCTGGACTTTTTGTTCCCCACGGAAAGTAATTGACTTTGACGTTTTTCCCGTTCAATTCCGAGAATATTTCTTTACTAACTTTTCTGAAACCAAAAACAACAGAAAACAGGCATCTGACACTTTTGCAACTTGTTAGTAGGTTAGTACCAGAAAACATGTAAAAAGCACCTCAAAGTGTGGACAAGTAAAGCAAAGTAGATACTAAACAAGCATGGAGCATCGAAAATTATAGATACGTTTCCAACGTATCAACATCCCCAAGCTTAACTCCTGCTCGTCCTCGAGTAGGTAAGTGATAGAAGAATAATTTTTGAGGTGACATGCACCCTCACAATAAAGATCCAACCATTTGCAAGCATTAAAAGCTTCGATCAAAGAACTCTAAACATGTGCATGAAAGATGGAGTTCTAACAATAGGACAAAGTAACTATGCATGCAACATGATAAGCTACAAAAAAGATCACGAATAACATGCACTGAAAAACATTTGTTTGTTTCACATGCAGAAAACATAGCATAGTGGTAATCATCTTGTCCCTTATAGAGTAGCAAATAGATGCATAGGACACCTGCAAAGTTCACAAGGGTGACTAGAAACAAATAGCACAAGAACAAGTAATATCACAATATGCATCAATTAATAAGCTTTGGAACACTACACACAGAATGACAACTATGCTCTCTTAATGGTGCCTAAAGGTAGAAGGTGGAGACTCAATAGTGTTGGAAGAAAGGCCTTTTTGTAAAGGAAACAGGGATTACAAGTTTCAAAAGGAGCTTCCAAAAATTATGGTACTTATTAGCTTTTAGCCCTCATTGCCCCTATCATAAGCATATTGAAGTGGTTAAGGTTAAAGTGGCAAAGCTGGAGTATATGCTTGACAAAGTATAAGTTGGCAATCTCAAGTCCCTTGAATACGAGGGCCACACCTCATGCATACTCAACTTTGTGTCCAGGTAAGTTCTTGTCACTGTAAGTATTTGCATATCATTGAAAACCACCAACGGGGTACCCCTTGCACATGGTACAGGAGCTTTCCCATAACCAAAATGACAAGGAAAGCAGACAATGAGCATCTCAGCAATCTTTTTATTTGCCATATGCATAGCTTTTTATTGAGGATGCTTCATAGATAGCTCATTATGGTGATGTTGCAAGTTTCCACCATGATTAGGCATGGCTTAGGCTAGCGGCCTAGGCATTTCTCTAACACAAGATACAAACTCCATGGACTTACAAGTTCCCTCTTTATTTCACACTGGTGACATCCATAGACAAAAGAACATGATATCAACTGAGTACAAAGTACAAGTGCAATGTTGAAAGCGTTCCCCATGACAACACGGTTATGCTAATTCCAACTTATAAGTGCAAGCTTATACAACAAAGTTGTCACAATGGTTCAAGTTTATTAGGGGCAAAGAATAAAGTGTGTCATCAAGTTCGTGAGGGCTTTAATCACTAAGTTTTCACATAACAAAATAGTTTTTAATTGGAAGATAGTTGAAAACAAGAATATACTTGGAATGGTGTAACACACCATGCATAGGAATTTATAGTGGACACTTTGGAATAACTTGGTTTCTTGGGAGTTGGAGGCATGAGTAGAACTTACTTATACAACTGGAGGCTAGCAAAAGCCTGGGAGCAAGCAACTAAGAGAGCAATAATGGCCATAATCATGTAGTGCAACAAAGCATACTAATCAAAGCAAAGAGTGGTACTACAAGTCAAGGACTAAATGATCATAGAGGCTAATGGTGACTTGTGAGAGTCATAACATGGTGTGAGCATGTGCCAAGTCAACCCAAGCAAAGCATCGAAGGAGAATACCACAATACTATGCTTTTGCTTGCTAAAACAACGCATAATTTCTTGAAGGCACACTAAGAAATCCCAATTGTTTGGAACAAGACATGCTACAACAATAATCACTAAGCATAAGGTCAAAACAACACCTAGCATGTCATGCTAAAGTCTAAGTCACAGTCAATGCAAGCTCCTCTTGCACTTAAAAGCAAGAACTTACTATTCCTTTCCAACACCAAGCAAACTTATTTGCAAAACAACACAGCGAGAACGGGGGTCCAAACTACTTAAGAAAACTAAACAAACTAAGCAAAGCTTCCAAGAACAACATAACTATGTATGAAACGATAAAAATGAAGTGTCTAGACAAACCTGAGCTTTTTATTGATAAAGAAGGGGATGCCTTGGGCATCCCCAAGCTTTGATGCTTGTACCTCTTGGATATTTCTTGGGGTGACACCATGGTGGCATCCCCAAGCTTGATCTTTTGTCCATTCTTCATCTCATTGCATCATTCTCTCTCTACACCTGAAATTTTTCCTTCATACAAAACTTCACACAATCTTCATTAGCAACATTAGTGTATTCAAAATATATTAGACCACTAGCAAAGCTTTGGAACAACAAGGATTTTCATTAAAAACACAAGCTACTGTAGTAACTCCTTCAAAAAGCTCAATTCACCTAAAGAGAACTCAAAAAGGAATCAATAAGAAGCAAATGCAAATAATGGCAGAAATCTATCAAAACAGACCAGCAGGTATAAACCCATTTTTTCAAACATCTTATGTTGCTCAAATCAAAAAGTGTTGAACTATAGAAAGTTAGCTAACATACTGTGGGATTTATTCATAAATTTTGAGCTCAATCCGTGTTACAGATCCTCCTCATGATTTTTTTGGTGGAGGACAGAAATCTGTTTCAGGACAACAACAACTTCCCAAATCTTACTTCCCTCTCATTAGAGGTCATTCTTGGCACAAAAAGCAAACAAAAAGGATAATGAGAGGTCATTACTGAAGTAATAACTTCCAAGACTCAAGGAAACTCTTGGTTTATCTCCCAACAAGTACTTTTCTTTAACGCCTTTAAGTTAGGCACAAGAAGCAAGAAGAATCAAGTATTTTCAAATGAAGAAGCATTAACATTCATATTTTCAAAATCTTCAACTATGAAAGGTATCTCATCCAAATGGGTTTTGGAGGATCCCTTCTCATCTCTCTTTGGTCTACTACTTCCATCAAAAAGATTTTTAGGTCCTCACTAATTCGTTGGAGCAAAGTCTTGAGTTGGGGCAACCACCTAATAATATCAATATCCATCGGATCCCCGCAAACATAACATGCATGATTACAAATAGATGATCTTGATCATGGACAGAGCTCACACGATCTAAACATGGTAGCACAAAGGAGGAGATACAACCATCTAGCTACTACATGGACCCGTAGTCCAAGGTGGAACTACTCACGCTTCATACCGGAGGCTGACATGAAGAAGAAGGCCTCCGGGATGATCTTCCCTCCGGCAGGGTGCCGAGAAGAGCTTCAGATCCCCCTGATCAAGTTCTTAGTGTTTATGCATCGGGGGGGTCTTTATAGGCGAAGAGGCGAGGCAGGGGCGGCCAGGGTGGTCACCCGTAGGCACAGCTAACCCTAGCCCGCTCCGCTGGGAGGTGTGCTCCCTTGGTGCCTCCCCTCCGTATCGTACTCTGACTTCGTGTTCCCCACGGTAAAATATTGACTTTGACTTTTGTCCCGTCCAATTCCGAGAATATTGATTTTCTACCTTTTCTGGAACCAAAAACTGAAGAAAACATGCAACTGGCATTGTGGCATCTTGTTAATAGGTTAGTACCAGAAAACATATAAAAACACCTCAAAGTGTGGACAAAGCAAAGCAAAGTAGATACTAAACAAACATGGAATATAATTTTTTATAGATACGTTTCCGACGTATCATAGTTTCACGCGCTTCCAGTAATTCTGAGTTTTGGTTGGCGTCGTTGATGGGATCCATGCTCACCGCTTTCCACGCGTCGACGAGGCAAAGGTCCTCAAGCGTCGCCCACTTGACCCGAGGCTACGACGCTGATGTCACTGCATCCCTCTTGCCTTTGGCTTTGCCCTTTGCCGGAGCCAAGGCATCCTCTTTGGCATCCTCCCTGTCCTCGGCCTATCCTTTGACGAAACCCTGTGACTCGATGCCATGTTCGGCATCGGACCAAGACTGTTCCTGGGTGAAGAAGGAGTTGTTGTCGGCCATTGCCGATCCTGAGGCAATCATGTCCTACATGTACGCTTCACCCTACATTCCGCCGAACATGTTATGGCCATCCGCGTCGCCGAAGGTTGCGGGCGAGGAGCTGCCGGCGAAAGGAACAAGTAGTTCCCTCCATCAAGTCCCTGCAAGAGGCGAATATTGAGAGGTCGACTTCTCTCAACATCAAGATGAAGACAGTCTAACACATGGTCACAACGATGAATATCATAATAAACTTTATCTTATTTCAATCTCATGCTAGAGTTTCTCCATCTTTCCAAGAACTAATGATCTACTCAATCATGGAGGCAATCAACATCATGGCAAAGACAATGGAATCTATCATAGATGAATAGTACTTATATAAATCCACAACGAGTACATAAATTACAACAGGATCTAGACAAGATATAGATGAGATGGGTGGATATGGTGATGCAGTGGTTGATGATGAAGATCGATGCCTTAGCCTCACGGATTTGCGTAGGGTGAAGATGGATACCCAGTGGATGAGTTCCCCCTCCAGATCCCTTTCAGAGGTGAGGTTTCTGTGATTTCTAGTCGTTCTTTATATCGTCTCCTCGATCCGATTGCACGGGGCAAAACTATTTGAAGAGGCGGTGGCGGTGGCAACTATACGGTGGGAACTATACAGTCGGAGAAACTCTTCCCGCCGTGTAGTTGGTCGTTAAACCCACTGCTTCATGCGATTGCCTCGGGTTTTCTTCTAGTGTTATTGATATTTCCTAATTTAGCGATTTACGATGTTTTGAATCATTTTCGCTTCAATACAACTGGTCAAAGAATTGTGTCCATTATATCCATCATCTGTCCCGATCCTAGTGAAAATACACATAAAATATGCGCGCGAACGCCGTAAAATACCAAGATCCTACCACTATAATGCAAAATAAGAATATAAAACATGATACAAATATGCACTCATCAGTAGGTGCGACTAGCTTTGGCTCGGTCGCAAACAATCCGCCATGCCTTATCGTTCAAGGGCATGAAGTGGTGCCGTCTCGATTTCAGGATCGAGGGACGCGTCGCTTGGAGGTCAGGGAGTATTTTCCGGCGAACGTTATCGACCTGAATGCCGCCCCGGTAGCGGGCACGCCAGGTAGCGGGCGAAGGAAGCCACCAAGGTGTTTGGCACCCAGCTCACCGTACGACCCGGTATGTATTCATTTTGCTTCCCTATATGTGTACATACATTGCCCTTGAATTTGTCCGACCCTCGCGGCGTATGTAGCAGACCTTCTTCGACAAAGGGGACGTGACCATGGAAGACATGATCAATGAGGCGGGTGGCAATGAGACCCAACATGACACCAAACAAGAGACCCAATTTGATGCCTACCATGAGCCCCAACATGAGCCCTACCACGATTCGTAATAAGAGATCTTTATCGAGGGCGTGCCATCGTTCGAGGATGCGCTGCTCGCGTTGTTGCCGCAGTAGGAGGTCCAAAAGAACCGGCGCATACACCAACCTTCAGGACACGGTGCTTTGCAAGGCTTGGATGGAAATTGTACAAGTTCAAATTTATGGTGCTGAGCAAAAGGAAGCTACATTTCGGAAGAAGATTTACAACTAGTACTTCCATCAGCACAAGCACTTGGTGAGCATCCCTTGTGAGTGAAGCGCCGGGAAAGAGAGGATATTGTGAAGAGCTTCTATTACATGCAACATAGAAAGCTTGAAATTGAGTAGATCAATGCCCGTGCAAGAGCCAAAGAATTAGAAATGCAAAAAAAAATGCAAAATACAAAAAAGTAGAAATGTAAAATGCAAAATGCCAAAGAAGTAGCCCGTGCAAGAGCCAAAGAAATTGGTCCATGCATATACTTTTTTTTCGGGGGTCCAAGGACAAATGGGTCCGCCGTTGGGTGTAGTGGTGTCCTAGACGGACACACGGGGCCTTCGGCTTGTCCGCGGGCCACCACGAACAAATTAATTTGGACACTTTCGGTGTTCGAAATGGAGCCGCCCTAAATTACTCATATTTCCAACAACTGGATTTGAAAGTATTACACCATCGTAAACAACAACCAAGAAATTCGTAGAATGCAACACACTATTTCGAATGATGAAACGGACCTTTGTCACAACAAACGCGTTTAATTATTCTGAATGAGTGAACCTCCTGCGTTAATCTAAAAAATAAATAAATCTGATTGAAACCACAAATAGTCGGAACAAATATTTTCCCGAAACTATGTGCTGCTTTTTTTTTGGTACTGCCACGTACGAATCCTATCCTCGGCGCGCAAAAATCCTTGCAAAAATCGCGTCCACCAACCAAGTGGAAATTCTCGTGAGCAGCCGTGCCGCAAGATAGCGTGGGGAATGGAAAAGGCAGGCATTTCCACCCCGCGATTCAATGCCCCTTATCTCCTTACCCCCGTGTCACCAAGATAATGCTATTTCCGCGGCAGCCAAGGGGTGAAATGGAAAAAGAGAAGCGTGCGGCAAACGAACGGAGCAACGGCGGCGGCGTCCAGGTCCAGCCGAAGAGCGTGCAGACGCACGCGGGTCAAACGAGTGGTAGCACGTCGCGAAGCCACACGATCCTCCTCACGCGCACTCGCCACCACACGGCGCGCTGGCCTGCGAAGTGTGAGGACTGACGACCCCGGCCTGCGCCGCGCCGCGCCGATGTGACGTGACCCCCGCGGCGCGAATCCCAAGCCCGCATGAACCGCATACAAGCCCGGGGGCACAAGTCCGATCTGGGGGCGCGCCCGGCCGCAGGATCTCTGGCGCGGACGGCGCGCGATGCAGCGAGCGGCGCAACGGGACGAGGGAAGGATCAAAGAACGTGAGGGGGGCCTCTTGAAGCATTCAACGACAACCGCTACCCACCACCACTCGTAGATCGATCCAAGGGTATGGGTCACGATTAGCGGGTCCTGTCCGCGACCCAACCACCACGGCCGCTACCGTTAGACGCAGTGGCAGTCACGCGGGGCTGGCAGCCAGGGGTTCTCATGCATCTCCACACGGCCAACCCATCAGCTCATCTACACGGTCCGTTTTTATCTATTTGGGTCGAGCCACAGACGATTTGAGAAGGGGTTTTGGCCTGGCCGGCCGACCGCGCACAGCGGTCCGACTCATTTGTCCGTGCTTGGCCATCGCCAATGTCGGCATATTTTCATTGTCTTCCCGCCGCTACGCCGTCTCTAGCCTTTGTTTCACGACGCTTTCCGCGAGTTCTTAGGGTTTTCCACCGCGTCCAGACGCAGCCATAAAAAGGGAAGGTCGCCGAGCTATCTTCGACCATACCCACGCCACCGACAACACAAAAACCACCATGCCCCGCTGTCGGCGTCGACCCGACGAGCTCCTTGGCAACCCCGATGCCGGTAGAGAAGAGGTGCCCGAGCGTCCGCTGCTGTGATGGTGGCCGAATCCGCCGGAGTTACCGGAAATGCTGCCTCATCCGATTCCAGAGCGCCCACGGATTTATAGGATAGGCACACCGCCGCGTCGCCCTTTCTACATCCTTCACATGACCATCGACGAGCCTTTCATGACGACGGTGACAGAACGCGTCTTTCTGCTGGAATACCAGCGATGGGACAAGATCACATTGGTGCATGGAGACCTCTGGGAAGCGGTGCGGGCCAATCCTGACGATGCTTTCCTGCGTGCCCGCCTCAATCGAGCCGAAGAGGAGGTGAAGACGCAACGAGCAATCATCAATTCTCTCAATGATGAATGATGTATCTGACCCGCCGCCATCCCCAGTGCTGACGGCCGTGCGTAGTCTTAGGTTCTGTGGCGTGGATGTAACGAATGCTTTAGGGCTTGAATAAAGATTTTTATTGCAAATGGTCAATGCCAATATTCATACATCATACATGGCGCGCGCACAGCCTAGCCTACTTCGTCGGAGTCGGAGGAGGAGTTGAAGTGATAGCAGCGGCCAATAGACGGGTGGGCCAATAGCACGCGCGGACCGACATAACCGAGCCACATATTAGATGCAAGGATGGGTCGAGCCAAACGCGTTTGCTCGGATTTTGACAGCCCGCCGGACGCTCCACACGTCCACGCGGACAAGTTCGGACACGCTCAGTGCGGATAGATCGGTCGGTGGAAATGCCCTCAGGAGGCTTCGTCCAGGACGCTGACGCATGGGCCCGCACAGGGACAGGGTCAAACGGCACCTACCCCGAGTGTGTGTGTGCCTGGTTCGCGGACGCCAGCAGCCAGCCAAAACGGAAGCGGAGAAAGTGTGAGGAGTTTCTTTTTTTTGTTACGCTATCGCGTACGCCACCAACAAAAGCTCCAGGCGAGATGGTGAGCATCCTTTGTGAGTGAAGCTCCAGGAAGCTACATTTTGGAAGAAGATTTACAACTAGTACTTCCATAAGCACACGCACTTGGTGAGCATCCTTTGTGAGTGAAGCGCCGGGAAAGAGAGGATGTTGTGAAGAGCTTCTATTACATGTAACATAGAAAGCTCGAAATTGAGTAGATCAATGCCCGTGCAAGAACCAAAGAATTAGAAATGGAAAAAAAATACAAAATACAAAGAAGTAGAAATGTAAAATGCAAAATGCCAAAGAAGTAGCCCGTGCAAGAGCCAAAGAAATTGGTCCATGCATATAGTTTTTTTTTTCGGGGGTCCAAGGACAAATGGGTCCGCCCGTTGGGTGCAGTGGTCTGCCCTAGATGGACACACGGGGCCTTCGGCTTGTCCGCGGGCCACCACGAACAAATTAGTTTAGACACTTCCGGTGTTCGAAATGGAGCCGCCCTAAATTACTCATATTTTCAACAACTGGATTTGAAAGTATTACTCGATCGTAAACAACAACCAAGAAATTTGTAGAATGCAACACACGTATTTCGAATGATGAAACGGACCTTTGTCACAACAAACGCGTTTAATTATTCTGAATGAGTGAACCTCCTGCGTTAATCTAAAAAATAAATAAATCTGATTGAAACCACAAATAGTCGGAACAAATATTTTTCGAAACTATGCGCTGCTTTCTTTTGTGGTACTGCCACGTACGAATCCTATCCTCGGCGCGCAAAAATCCTTGCAAAAATCGCGTCCACCAACCAAGTGGAAATTCTCGTGAGCAGCCGTGCCGCAAGATAGCGTGGGGAATGGAAAAGGCAGGCATTTCCACCCCGCGATTCAATGCCCCTTATCTCCTTACCCCCGTGTCACCAAGATAAAGCTATTTCCGCGGCAGCCAAGGGGTGAAATGGAAAAAGAGAAGCGTGCGGCAAACGAACGGAGCAACGGCGGCGGCGTCCAGGTCCAGCCGAAGAGCGTGCAGACGCACGCGGGTCAAACGAGTGGTAGCACGTCGCGAAGCCACACGATCCTCCTCACGCGCACTCGCCACCACACGGCGCGCTGGCCTGCGAAGTGTGAGGACTGACGACCCCGGCCTGCGCCGCGCCGCGCCGCGCCGATGTGACGTGACCCCCGCGGCGCGAATCCCAAGCCCGCATGAACCGCATACAAGCCCGGGGGCACAAGTCCGATCTGGGGCGCGCCCGGCCGCAGGATCTCTGGCGCGGACGGCGCGCGATGCAGCGAGCAGCGCAACGGGACGAGGGAAGGATCAAAGAACGTGAGGGGGGCCTCTTGAAGCATTCAACGACAACCGCTACCCACCACCACTCGTAGATCGATCCAAGGGTATGGGTCACGATTAGCGGGTCCTGTCCGCGACCCAACCACCACGGCCGCTACCGTTAGACGCAGTGGCAGTCACGCGGGGCTGGCAGCCAGGGGTTCTCATGCATCTCCACACGGCCAACCCATCAGCTCATCTACACGGTCCGTTTTTATCTATTTGGGTCGAGCCACAGACGATTTGAGAAGGGGTTTTGGCCTGGCCGGCCGACCGCGCACAGCGGTCCGACTCATTTGTCCGTGCTTGGCCATCGCCAATGTCGGCATATTTTCATTGTCTTCCCGCCGCCACGCCGTCTCTAGCCTTTGTTTCCCGACGCTTTCCGCGAGTTCTTAGGGTTTTCCACCGCCCAGACGCAGCCATAAAAAGGGAAGGTCGCCGAGCTATCTTCGACCATACCCACGCCACCGACAACACAAAAACCACCATGCCCCGCTGTCGGCGTCGACCCGACGAGCTCCTTGGCAACCCCGATGCCGGTAGAGAAGAGGTGCCCGAGCGTCCGCTGCTGTGATGGTGGCCGAATCCGCCGGAGTTACCGGAAATGCTGCCTCATCCGATTCCAGAGCGCCCACGGATTTATAGGATAGGCACACCGCCGCGTCGCCCTTTCTACATCCTTCACATGACCATCGACGAGCCTTTCATGACGACGGTGACGGAACGCGTCTTTCTGCTGGAATACCGGCGATGGGACAAGATCACATTGGTGCATGGAGACCTCTGGGAAGCGGTGCGGGCCAATCCTGACGATGCTTTCCTGCGTGCCCGCCTCAATCGAGCCGAAGAGGAGGTGAAGACGCAACGAGCAATCATCAATTCTCTCAATGACGAATGATGTATCTGACCCGCCGCCATCCCCAATGCTGACGGCCGTGCGTAGTCTTAGGTTCTGTGGCGTGGATGTAACGAATGTTTTAGGGCTTGAATATAGATTTTTATTGCAAATGGTCAATGCCAATATTCATACATCATACATGGCGCGCGCACAGCCTAGCCTACTTCGTCGGAGTCGGAGGAGTTGAAGTGATAGCAGCGGCCAATAGACGGGTGGGCCAATAGCACGCGCGGACCGACGTAACCGAGCCACATATTAGATGCAAGGATGGGTCGAGCCAAACGCGTTTGCTCGGATTTTGACAGCCCGCCGGACGCTCCACACGTCCGCGCGGACAAGTTCGGACACGGGATAGATCGGTCGGTGGAAATGCCCTCAGGAGGCTTCGTCCAGGACGCTGACGCGTGGGCCCGCACAGGGACAGGGTCAAACGGCACCTACCCCGAGTGTGTGTGTGCCTGGTTCGCGGACGCCAGCAGCCAGCCAAAACGGAAGCGGAGAAAGTGTGAGGAGTTTCTTTTTTTTGTTACGCGATCGCGTACGCCACCAACAAAAGCTCCAGGCGAGATGGTGAGCATCCTTTGTGAGTGAAGCTCCAGGAAGCTACATTTTGGAAGAAGATTTACAACTAGTACTTCCATAAGCACACGCACTTGGTGAGCATCCTTTGTGAGTGAAGCGCCGGGAAAGAGAGGATGTTGTGAAGAGCTTCTATTACATGTAACATAGAAAGCTCGAAATTGAGTAGATGCCCGTGCAAGAGCCAAAGAATTAGAAATGGAAAAAAAATACAAAATACAAAGAAGTAGAAATGTAAAATGCAAAATGCCAAAGAAGTAGCCCGTGCAAGAGCCAAAGAAATTGGTCCATGCATATAGTTTTTTTTCGGGGGTCCAAGGACAAATGGGTCCGCCCGTTGGGTGCAGTGGTCTACCCTAGATGGACACACGGGGCCTTCGGCTTGTCCGCGGGCCACCACGAACAAATTAGTTTAGACACTTCCGGTGTTCGAAATGGAGCCGCCCTAAATTACTCATATTTTCAACAACTGGATTTGAAAGTATTACACGATCGTAAACAACAACCAAGAAATTCGTAGAATGCAACACACGTATTTCGAATGATGAAACGGACCTTTGTCACAACAAACGCGTTTAATTATTCTGAATGAGTGAACCTCCTGCGTTAATCTAAAAAATAAATAAATCTGATTGAAACCACAAATAGTCGGAACAAATATTTTTCCGAAACTATGCGCTGCTTTCTTTTGTGGTACTGCCACGTACGAATCCTATCCTCGGCGCGCAAAAATCCTTGCAAAAATCGCGTCCACCAACCAAGTGGAAATTCTCGTGAGCAGCCGTGCCGCAAGATAGCGTGGGGAATGGAAACCCCGCGATTCAATGCCCCTTATCTCCTTACCCCCGTGTCACCAAGATAATGCTATTTCCGCGGCAGCCAAGGGGTAAAATGGAAAAAGAGAAGCGTGCGGCAAACGAACGGAGCAACGGCGGCGGCGTCCAGGTCCAGCCGAAGAGCGTGCAGACGCACGGGGGTCAAACGAGTGGTAGCACGTCGCGAAGCCACACGATCCTCCTCACGCGCACTCGCCACCACACGGCGCGCTGGCCTGCGAAGTGTGAGGACTGACGACCCCGGCCTGCGCCGCGCCGCGCCGCGCCGATGTGACATGACCCCCGCGGCGCGAATCCCAAGCCCGCATGAACCGCATACAAGCCCGGGGGCACAAGTCCGATCTGGGGGCGCGCCCGGCCGCAGGATCTCTGGCGCGGACGGCGCGCGATGCAGCGAGCGGCGCAACGGGACGAGGGAAGGATCAAAGAACGTGAGGGGGGCCTCTTGAAGCATTCAACGACAACCGCTACCCACCACCACTCGTAGATCGATCCAAGGGTATGGGTCACGATTAGCGGGTCCTGTCCGCGACCCAACCACCACGGCCGCTACCGTTAGACGCAGTGGCAGTCACGCGGGGCTGGCAGCCAGAGGTTCTCATGCATCTCCACACGGCCAACCCATCAGCTCATCTACACGGTCCGTTTTTATCTATTTGGGTCGAGCCACAGACGATTTGAGAAGGGGTTTTGGCCTGGCCGACCGACCGCGCACAGCGGTCCGACTCATTTGTCCGTGCTTGGCCATCGCCAATGTCGGCATATTTTCATTGTCTTCCCGCCGCCACGCCGTCTCTAGTCTTTGTTTCCCGACGCTTTCCACGAGTTCTTAGGGTTTTCCACCGCGTCCAGACGCAGCCATAAAAAGGGAAGGTCGCCGAGCTATCTTCGACCATACCCACGCCACCGACAACATAAAAACCACCATGCCCCGCTGTCGGCGTCGACCCGACGAGCTCCTTGGCAACCCCGATGCCGGTAGAGAAGAGGTGCCCGAGCGTCCGCTGCTGTGATGGTGGCCGAATCCGCCGGAGTTACCGGAAATGCTGCCTCATCCGATTCCAGAGCGCCCACGGATTTATAGGATAGGCACACCGCCGCGTCGCCCTTTCTACATCCTTCACATGACCATCGACGAGCCTTTCATGACGACGGTGACGGAACACGTCTTTCTGCTGGAATACCGGCGATGGGATAAGATCACATTGGTGCATGGAGACCTCTGGGAAGCGGTGCGGGCCAATCCTGACGATGCTTTCCTGCGTGCCCGCCTCAATCGAGCCGAAGAGGAGGTGAAGACGCAACGAGCAATCATCAATTCTCTCAATGACGAATGATGTATCTGACCCGCCGCCATCCCCAGTGCTGACGGCCGTGCGTAGTCTTAGGTTATGTGGCGTGGATGTAACGAATGTTTTAGGGCTTGAATATAGATTTTTATTGCAAATGGTCAATGCCAATATTCATACATCATACATGGCGCGCGCACAGCCTAGCCTACTTCGTCGGAGTCGGAGGAGGAGTTGAAGTGATAGCAGCGGCCAATAGACGGGTGGGCCAATAGCACGCGCGGACCGACGTAACCGAGCCACATATTAGATGCAAGGATGGGTCGAGCCAAACGCGTTTGCTCGGATTTTGACAGCCCGCCGGACGCTCCACACGTCCGCGCGGACAAGTTCGGACACGGGATAGATCGGTCGGTGGAAATGCCCTCAGGAGGCTTCGTCCAGGACGCTGACGCGTGGGCCCGCACAGGGACAGGGTCAAACGGCACCTACCCCGAGTGTGTGTGTGCCTGGTTCGCGGACGCCAGCAGCCAGCCAAAACGGAAGCGGAGAAAGTGTGAGGAGTTTCTTTTTTTTGTTACGCGATCGCGTACGCCACCAACAAAAGCTCCAGGCGAGATGGGCCCCACGGGCGGGCCGAGCGGGCCTCCTATAAAACCGGCGCGACGCACAGCCGTAACCCTCACCCCCACCGTGCTCTCACGACGCAGCAGCTCATTCATTCATTTCCCATCTCGCTCGTTGCCTCGCGGCCGCCCGTCCATTCCTAGGCAAATCCGAACCCTAGCAGCAGCAGCCGCCGCCGCCGCCGGTAACCCCGCTCCGGTAACCGTTCCCCACCTCCTCCTGAACGCCGGCGTGGGGCGCCCAGCCTCCACCACCGGCGACGCTACCCTCCCCGCCGCGAGCGCACCACCCGCCTGCTTCTTTTGTGGGGGTAGCCGGGGCTCCGGCCTCGGCGGCTTTCTAAGCCCCCTTCCTTACAACAGGATCCAAAATCCCGTCCTAGATTTCTTCTATCTCCCGTTCCAGAACTTTCTCTTTTGGCATCAGTAATCCTTCGGAATCACATACCTAGATTTCGATTTCTATTATTTTTCCTAATTTTTCTTCATTTTACCCCTGCTAATCGATCGATCGATCCATAGGCTCGCCTCACCACCAATTCATTTTTTTCGTCGAATTCTGATTTTCCGCCCCCTAACACCAGCACCCGCCAGAGACAGAACAGAAATTACAGCACAAAAAAAAAACAAATTTCCTGACCCTTTTTTTCCAGTGGATTAGCTTTCTCCGGTTTGTGACGAGATGCCTGCGCTAGCTGTGGACGCCACGGCACCTGTCGCGCACGCGTTCGGCGCGTGCGACGCGGCGCGCTTCGCCGCACCGCTGATGGGCCCCGCGGACGTCCTCCCCGCGGCTGAGAAGCCCGCCTGGTCGTCCGACCTCTCCTCCGCGCTCTACAACGTCGACGGCTGGGGCGCGCCCTACTTCTTCGTCAACGACGACGGCGACATCGCCGTGCGCCCGCACGGCGCCGCCACGCTGCCCGGCCAGGAGATCGACCTCGCCAAGGTCGTCTCCAGGGCCGCCGGCCAGCTCTCCGCCGGCGGGCTCGGCCTGCCCCTGCCGCTCCTGGTGCGCTTCCCCGACGTGCTGCGCCACCGCGTGGAGACCCTCAACGCGGCGTTCAACTACGCCGTCAGCTCCACTGGCTACGGCGGGAGGTACCAGGGCGTGTACCCTGTCAAGTGCAACCAGGACAGGTACGTTGTCGAGGACATCGTCGAGTTCGGGGCCCCCTTCGGGTTCGGCCTCGAGGCCGGCTCCAAGCCGGAGCTGCTGCTCACCATGAGCTGCCTCGCCGCCCGCGGCAGCCCTGACGCCCTGCTCATCTGCAACGGGTACAAGGACCTCGAGTACATCTCCCTCGCGCTCATTGCCCGCACCATGGGGCTCAACACCGTCATCGTGCTCGAGCAGGAGGAGGAGCTCGACATTGTCGTCGAGGCCAGCCGCCGCCTCAACATCCGCCCTGTGGTCGGCATGCGCGCCAAGCTGCGCACCAAGCACGCAGGCCACTTTGGCGCCACCTCCGGGGAGAAGGGCAAGTTCGGCCTCAACGCGGCGGAGATACTCTCCGTCGTGTCCAAGCTCAAGGCCCTCGGTATGCTCGACTGCCTCCAGCTCCTGCACTTCCACATTGGCTCCCAGATCCCGACCACCACGCTGCTTGCCGACGGCGTCGGCGAGGCCGCGCAGATTTACTGTGAGCTCGCCCGCCTTGGCGCAGCCATGCGCGTGATTGATGTTGGTGGCGGCCTTGGCATCGACTACGATGGAAGCCACTCTGCGGAGACGGACATGTCGGTGGCGTACAGCTTGGAGGAGTACGCGGCGGCCGTGGTCGCCGCCGTTGGCCGGGTCTGTGACCGCAAGGGCGTGCAGCACCCAGTCATCTGCAGCGAGAGCGGTCGCGCGCTGGTGTCCCACCACTCGGTCCTCGTGTTCGAGGCCTTCTCTGCATCGGCGCCTGCTTCCAACATCGACTCTGCCACAGCCTACCTGCTGGACGAGCTCACCGACGACTGCCGCGGCGACTACCGCAACCTCATGGCCGCCGCCGTGCGCGGCGACTTCGAGACCTGCGCTCTGTACGCCGACCAGCTGAAGCGGCGCTGCGCTGAGCAGTTCAAGGAAGGAGTCCTTGGTCTGGAGCACCTTGCTGCCGTGGACGGGCTCTGCGAGATCGTCGCCCGCGGCATGGGCGCTGTGGAGCGGCCACGGACGTACAACATCAACCTGTCCGTGTTCACCTCCATCCCGGACATGTGGGCCATCGAGCAGCTCTTCCCCATCATCCCCATCCAGCGCCTCCAGGAGCGCCCCGCTGTCGACGGTATCCTCTCCGACCTGACATGCGACAGCGACGGCAAGGTGGAGCACTTCATCGGCGGCAGGAACAGCCTGCCTCTGCACGAGCTCCCCAGCCACGGCACCTGTGGCTACTACCTGGGCATGTTCCTGGGCGGCGCCTACCAGGAGGCCCTCGGCGGCCTGCACAACCTGTTCGGCGGACCAAGCGTGGTGCGCGTGTCCCAGAGCGACGGCCCGCACTGCTTCGCGGTGACACGCGCCGCCCCCGGCCCGTCCTGCGCGGACGTGCTCCGCGCCATGCACCACGAGCCGGAGGTGATGTTCGAGGTGCTCAAGCAGAGGACCGACGACGGCGGCGCCACCGCCGCCGCGCTGGCCAGGGCGTTCGGCGCAATGCCGTACCTGTCCTTCGACAACGAGGTCGTGGAGATGGCAAGCGGCATGAGCAGCGACTCGGAGGGGTCGGCGGCGGGCGCGGCCGAGGATGATGATGAGGAGTGGGAGTTCATGCGCGGGCTCACCGTGTGACGACGAGGAAGCAGCTTTGGTCCCTCGCCTTGGCGCTGGTGGTGATGATGCCAGTGTCTGTATCGTGTCATGGTCGTGTCGTCAGGCGTCTCGTCGCCGTTAGTATCGCCGGAGTCTTTCTTTTGGCGCCAGTTTTTATTTCACATGCGTCACCAGTCCACTGTTTCACTTGCTGATCGATTGAATAAGAAAAGGAGCTAGGACCACCAAGTTTCTTTCGATGAACATTTCTTTCTTTTATGATTATAGGTACTGAATGAGGGTGTGTGTGTGGACTCAATATCCTTTATCTCATTTGTAATTTTTCTCTCTTCAAAGTTGATGATACCGGAAAGACATGGAGAAGTTCCAAAAAGAAAATGGCCTAATCTCTGTGCTCTGTGCGGCTGTGGTGCTTTCTTTCGTCCCTGTGGCTGGCTGCTTTGGAATCATCAATCAGCCGGAGCCGGAGCTGGAAACCTCGAGCAGTGCTACCAATTTGTCTCTTTTAGGAAAAGGTTGCGTTGGATTTCAATATTATTCTGTTCTCTTTCTGCACGAGCTAGAAGAGGAGAGGAGGTCACCAAAGGCAGCACGACGCAGAGGTTCTCGAGGCGAGGTAGTAGATTGGTTTTTTTGCCTAGGTGGGAAAGAAGAAGAGGCGGGAAAGAAACGGCCACCTGCTGCCTCAAGGGCAGTCCGTCCATCGCAAGGCAGACATGGCTCTTTGGTTCCAAAGCATCCGTTCGGTTTGGGATCGCCGGATAAACCGAAGATATATTCGGATCTGATTTTATCCAACCCCTCTCGCTGCTGCTACCCTGATAAATAAAACTAGCACTTGTGCGGCAGTCAGTCAGCCGGTAGTTGACGTTGTATAATGTTTCCCATGGAGCTTTCACATGTATTCCATGGACACCTCCCCAAGAAACTAGATCACGAGCATCGGTTTTGGATCTCGACCGACGGACCTTGGATTCCCGGATACGTGGACATGTGTGGGTGAGCGGCGGCCAAGTGTGTAGCCTGCCGAGGTCCTCTTTTTTTTTGGGTGTCCCGCGGGAACCGCGCTCTTCAGGTTCAGTGCCTCCGGACACCTGTGTCTGCATCTGCCCCGAGCCGGTGCAGTAATCAAAGGGAAACAAATAGAATTTGATTTGTTTTGTTTTGACGGACACAAGAGAACACAGAGAAGTTCTTGTTTCTCGGTCTTGGGTTATTCCTTGAGCGATAGCCAAGTGTTGAGCTCTCAAGTCTTTCATTCTGGGCTGAGGTAATAACAGCGTTCTTCAGGTTCAGTGACCCTAGACACCCAGTTTCTGAATCTGCCCCTTCAGGCTCAGTTCTTTTTCTTCAGCCGCTAGCGTTTCAAAGGATTTTTTTAGCTGTCCATGATGATTTTTTAGATGTGAGGGCAAGTCCCGGTCGCACTTCAGTACTATGACGCGTTGATAAGAGACGCACGCACGCACGCACGCACACACACACGGTGTTGCTGTCCGGCTTCCACGTGCAGCAACAGTGTATGCAAGCAAGCAGGGAGAGGGATGACCATGATGAACCCGATCTGGACTGTCCGATTCGCGATCGGATGGCCTAAAGCAGGAGCAGAGCGTGTGGTGTGTGTGTCCCCACGCCCCGAGATGGAGTTTTCAGATCCAGCTCCGAGATGGTTGGGAGGGCAGTGCAGGTGCAGCAGGGACCTAGTGGTCTTTCGCCATTTCCCGTCCGAATCTGCGGCGTTTTCATGACCCAGCACCTCCTGCCTGCCCCGGCACTGGAGAAACACATGTTCGTGCACACGTTCCCAAAGAGCTGGTACATGAACCGGCAGCTTTTGATCAGCATGTGACCGACTGATTAGTGCCCAGCTGCACCCTGCAAATGCTCAATTATGCCACGCATTAGCAGGACAGGACACATCATGCACGATTGGTTCTGAACTTCCAGGGTGTGCCTGGACACGGACCTGCAAGAGTTTGCCGCCGTCTGTATGTATGCGAGAAGAATCTTGTTAGCCCCCCTTGCTGTCGGCCAACAATAATCATAGCCGATCTATTTTATTTCCTAGAACTTTCGATATATACATTTCTCAAGTCGTAGGTACTACTAGTTCGATCGGGAGAATATGTTGAAGCCGCTAACGCAGTGAATCGAGTTCAGCAGATGTATGAAAAATGCAGCAGAAACACTGGATGATGCTATATCGGTCGTCTGGGTAAAGCAGAGACAGCCAGGAAGGTCAAAAGGGAGGCAGCGGTTCGTGAACCACTAATAATAACCAAGGGAAAGACGACTCAAACACTAATCCGTTTGTTCCTTCGGAGTCGTGAAGCCTCATACTATGACGGAAGCTCCAAGTTTCCCTTCTCTTTTTAATGGTTCTCTTGCATGTCGGCCTCGTGTTTCACAGGGCATGTCTGGAGTTTCAGAAGATCAAGCAAGCAAACTGAAAGAACAAGGGCAGCTTCCTTCCTTCTTGAAAATGAAATTCAGGACCCAGCAGGTAGCACGGTCTAAGGCCAAACTAGCAACGAGCGTTCACATAGTACTTGCCAGTAACAGCGACATCTTGAGCATGTACAGTACCGGTCAATTCCAGTTTTTCCTTTTCAAAATGCTACTACTACAATGTTGGTGTCGGCAGTTGCCGGAACAGTTTTCTGCACCGCAACTAGAGAGTGATCATGCACCACAGATGCGGTGCTATAGCTAAATTGATTGATCAATGGGTAGTAATTGTTTTAAATTGGTGGTAATTGTCCGCGTGGCGCGGTTTGTTTTCTTGGTCTCCCGCATCTGCCCTCCCACCAATGCGACAAAAGCGATCATGCTCCAGGCTTTGCACGTACAAGTCGTTGTTGCCAGCGATCTTGCTGAGCATGTTAAGTAATTAAAGGTTTTTCAGTTTTAAAAAAAATGCGACAAGAGCGTAGGTGAGATCACAATGTCCGTCATTTCCGTGATCGTTCCGAGGAAGAGGTTCTGGGATTGGCAAAGAATTGACGGAGGAAAATCATCTTTTAGGCGTTAGTGTTTGGGATTTTCATCTCAAATGCACCTTGTTGTGGTTGACATGGTCTCGAAGATGTGATCGGTTATAAGTCCGGGTCCAAGGTTTATTCCGCTAGCTGCAGCAGTACGATACATTGTCACGAGACACGGCGTTGCTGTCCGGCTCCCACATGCAACGACAGTGTATGCAAATGAAGACCATGTTTTTTTTTGGCGGGGAGAGGGATTGCGATCTCTGAGAAGGGCCCTCTCCCTCTTGTGCGGGCAACGCTTGGTTCTCATGCCCCAGGAACAGGAAGCAGATGCTTGATTATTGCATGAGCGTCTCTCGGATTATGTCATTGGCCACGCATGATTCTCGGTGATGACCATGATGAGGCAGTAGTACTATGCTCAAACTTTCCGAACCTCATCATCGTCTCTCCGTGGGAACCCGATCTGGACTGTCCGTTTCGCGATCGGATGGCCTGAAGGAGGAGCAGGAGCATGTGGCGTGTGTTCACGGACGCCGAGATGGTTGGGAGTGGGAGGGCATTGCAGGGGCCTGGTGGTCTTTCGACGTCTCCCCTCCGAATCCGCGGCGTTCTAATAATCCACCGCCACCTGCCTGCCCCGGCATGGAATGGGAGAACACATCTCATACACACGTTCCCAAAGAGATACAGGAACAGGCAGCTTTTGATCGGCATGTGACTGACTGATTAGTGCCCCAGCTGCACCCTGCAAATTGCTCAATCATACTACCACGCATTAGCAGGACACATCACGATTGGTTTTGTTCAGAGTATGCCGCCTGCCTGTATTTTTGACAAGAATCTTGTTAGCCCTCCTTGCTGTCGGCCGGCAACCATATCCTGGTGCATGTCCGGTCGTCGATCGGCGCCTTTCACCGCCTTTGTTCGCGGAAACATTTGGCATTAGGCACGGAGCCACTGAACAAATACCACTAGTAACGCTTTGTGTAAGCATCGGTCCAATCTGCTTGGTCCGCGTGCCTTCACCCCGCGCGCGGCAGGAGCATCCCGTTTTCCCTTTTCCGAAAGGCCAAGGCTTTAGTTGTTGGTCACAAATTTGGCTCCAGCAGCCTATTGATTGATTTATATTCCCGTTTCAGACTCAGAGAGCATAGCCTTCTCTTTTCAGCCTCATCCTATTCTTGTTCCCAAATCTCTCCATGTACTAGTATATGTTTCTGATGAAGTCGTAGGTACTAGTTCAGACGGAATTATGTGTTAAAAAAAGCAGCGAATAATATGCACTCACCAAAAATATATATTCTTACTGTTGGTTGATCTCTCTTGTGCCAATGGAAGCACCCTGCTGGATCGGAGGACATGTTTCACTTGGCCTGCACGAGTGGCAATCTCTTGCTGCTTTCGTTCGATAGTGATCTACTGTGAGCATATGTTCTAGCAGCAGACGGAAAGAGCACCAAGAACCAATTGGTCATCATCAGTTGGCGTTCTAGTTCAGCCATTGTCCACTCTCCACCCACCGGGTCAGGACCATCCTATCCGAAGCAGATCTTCCCGCTTGCGTTCCATGCACCTTATGTACTGTAACAGCGTGTCTGCAGCTTTGCATAGTATGGTAGAGGTCAACCTGTCCCATACATACACCCCTGACATTTTTCCAAACACGACCCTTAAAACACATTCCATTTCGGTAAGTCTACAAGCACCATAAGGTAGCAACAGTAATCATATTAACACGTCCGTGTTTCTTTTGAGCAATCCAGAGTGTAGCAATAGACAGATAATCAGATCCAACATCTACACCTACGGCCGCAGCAATTGCTTTCCATATAATGGATGCCATAGAGCAGGAGCATAGCAGGTTAACCTTCCTTTTTCTTTGTCCTGATCAATCCTATTTTTATTCCCAAATCTTCCGATATATACATTTCTGAAGTCGTAGGTACTAGTTCGGACAGAATATGTCAAAACCACTAACTCATTGGGGCAAATGCTCTTAGAGCACCTGCTGGAGAAGATGTTTCACTTGACCTGCATCATCGCCGAGATCACACCAAGTGGCAGTCTCTTACTGCTTTCGTTCGACAGTGATCTACTGTGAGCATATGTTCCAGCAGATGAAAAGAGAAGCAGAAACACTGAATGAATCTATCGGTTTGGGTAAAGAAGAGAGAGACAGGAAGGTCAAAGGGGAGCAGTGTTTCACGAACCACCAAGTAAGGGAAAGACAACTCAAATCAGAGTCGTGAAGCTTCAGATGACGGATGCACCAAGTTTCCGTTCTCCTTTTAATGTTTTTCTTGAGTGCCATCCTCGTGTTTCACAGGCCATGTTTGGAGTTTCAGAAGATCAAGAAAGCAAACTGAACTTACGGAAAGAACAGGGGCAGCTTCCTTCTGGTTGAAAATAAAATTCAGGCGGTCAAAGGCCAAACTAGCAACGATCGTTCATCATATACTCTCTTCGTTTCATAATATAAGATGTTTTAGTTTTATCAAGGAGATGTATTTAGACTACTTTTAATGTGTGGTTCATAGAGGTTCACTCTAAACCTAAATATTAAAATAAGTTTAGATACATTTTCTTTACAAAACTAAAACATCTTATATTTTAAAACAGACCAAGTACTTAGTTATACCGACAACAGCTACGTCCCGAGGGTGTACACGACCGGTCAACCCCAGTTGTTTCATATGCGACATGCTGGTGCCGGCAGTTGTCGCGGCAGTTTCCTGCATGGCAACTAGAGAGTGATGATGCACCACAGGTGCGGCGCTCGATTGATTAATCAATGGGGGTAATTGTTTTAAAATTTTGGTAGCTAGTACGTGCCTCACTCTGGAATCTGAATACAGCATATTTATAGGAGGCTGCTTTTGCCCTCTGTCCATGGGGATGTGTCTATGGACGAAATACAAGCCGCTAGGTCTTGTATAATGTGGAGTGCTTAGAAACTAAATTAAGCGTGTTATTAAACACTACTTATTTGTATAGAAGAGGTGTTAGTTAGACACCTGCCCACTAAAAAAAGCATCACTGCTTTACAAAAAACCAGTTCATTTCTCAAACACCTCAAAACTTAGAGGACGAAAGGCCTCCCTAAAGTCCAACTTCCCATATTTGGTCCTCTAAATTTAGGGCCGCAGATTCGATCCCAAATAACTTAGAGGACTAAAATTCTGCTTTGCAAATCAAATCATTTGAACCAAAGTATCAATATTACAAACCAAATTAAATGTAATAAATCAAATTATTCATTATTACAAACCGAATTGATAAAAGTAATAAATTGTTTCAAATCAAACAAGTCAAAAAAACATAAAACTACTCGCCGTGGAGACGTCAGTGATGTGCAACAAGATCATCTTGTAGCTTGTTGTGTGCATCCTTGTTCTCGATTTTTCGGTGCATTTCAAGGAACTCGTGGATCGTGTTTGGCTCATGCTTAGGCTCAAAAAGGTCTCCATTCGAGATGTACCTAAAGTTTGGTGGCATGACTCTCTCATCTTCAATGATCATGTTATGCAAAATGATCCAACATGTCATTATCTGCCATAGTGTTTGCGGTTTTCAATACTCGATAGGTCCACGAACAATGGGCTTCTGAAGCACACCAAAGGTACTCCCCACATCTTTCCTTTATGTCTCTTGCACTGTTTGTGAAGTGTGATTTCATGGGGCTATTGATAAGATGCCGCTGGATTGTTTTCACAAATGTGGACCATGGAGGATAGATCCCGTCAGCAAAATAGTACCCCATTGTGGACCATGGAGTAGTTGCAAGGAGGAGATTCACACTGGATAAGCCTTGTAAACACTGGTGACCTCGACAACATATTGAGATCATTGAGAGAGCCGGGCAATCCAAAAAACGAATGCCATATCCATAGGTCATTCGATGCAACTGCCTCAAGAATTATTGTTGCATCTTTGCAGTGGCCTTCGTATTGACCCTTCCAACCAGCTAGACAATTCTTCTAGCTACAATGCATACAGTTGATTGAACCAAGCATCCCAGGCCATCCTTGAACTTCACTCTCAGCAAGCAGTATCTCGGTGTCTTCTTCATTGGGTGCCCTCAAGTACTCTGGACCGAAAACATCAATCACAACTTGTGAAAATATTCTCATGGACTCCAAAAGTGTCCTCCCCAATACGGAAATAGTCATCAATGGTGTCGGTCGAGCAACCATATGCAAGCACCCTCACAACTGCTACACACTTGATCACCGGGCTTGCACTCATCTCTCCCGATGCACTCCTCCGAAGCTTGAACAAATCATCATGTTCCTCCGTGGCTCTTGTTATTGTGAGGAACAAGTCCTTCGACATACGAACCGCCACCAGAATTTATTTTCTTGATAGATTGCACCGGGGTTGAAATAATCATGCATGATCCGAGCATGGCCCTCGGCTCTATTCCGGTTGATCCACACACGGTCGAATTGAGATCCTCGCGTCGACTCCCACAATTTTCGTTCACAATCATCATCAAAGCCATCTCCAAATCCTCGTCGTCTTCTTGTTCCTCCTCCGACGAAGAGTCGTCAAAGATCATCTCTCTCAACCTCTTCATCTACAGCCGAAGGTGCTCTCAATCAAGCAGGCTGCAAATGAACAAAAAAGAAAAGCTCATAGTGTAATTTTGCCAAATACCTTGATTACGGAGGGTGGAGACCGCGGTCAGAACAATAGAGTCCGCGCCGGAGGTGGTGGACGCCGCCGGGGCTGCGCGACGACTGGACTACCCTGCAGTGGTCATGGAAAGCTCTCCACCGGGGCGACGTGACGACCGGACGCCGACGAAGCTCGAGGCCGCCACCGGGCGCAAATCTCGATGGGAAGGGCTACGGCAGACGTGGTCAACCGGTTTTGGTTCGCGCGGTTGAATCTACACGTCCTCATGCTCGTACGACCCTTTTGCCGTCCGAAGTCGACCTCGAAGCGACCGTAATCGACCTTGAACTGGCGACGGGCTTCGACTCGATGCGGCGGTTCTTTGGGTCGATTTCGGCGACGACTAGGGCGGGCGAGTGGGGCGGATGGAGGGGGAAGGACCGGTGACTGGTGGTTGGTGCTGTGAATACCAGTGGGAATACGAAGGCGGGGCATAGAGTGTGTGGCAGCAAGGTGGAGGACTTAATTTTTAGTCCAGCGTCTGTGGTCGGTCATATTTAGGGACGCGGAGGGCCGGGGCTAAATTTTTTATCCTCTAACGACCGCTTAGGGTTTGGTTCGAGACATCTCCGGCTATTAGCGGCCTAAATTTTATCCTCGAAGAGCCTTTTTTTCTCCTTCGGTTAGAGATACTCTAACCATCTTGTATTGTGCATGCCCTGACACGCAGAACCATGAGAACGAAAGGGACTACTCTACCGGCATTAGCTCATGCCCTTTTTCACGGTAAGAACTAAAATGGAGATGTTCAATGTAAAAAATAAAATTCAGAATTTGCAGGGGCTGGCCTTATCTGATAGTTGGGATTTCAGAAAATGCACCGATCCACATCTGGTCCAATTTGACGGGGCTCCTGATCTTGAAAGAAGACAATACTTGAAACTGTAGTCGTGCATTGTCTGAATAATATCAAAACTTTGAAACGGGATGCTCGCATGTCGTCAGAGGAGAGATCAGCCAGTGGTTGCCGTTGGTACGGCTTTGGACTTGAAGCGATTTCAAGTCAAAAAATTCGTCCTAAGAAGCCGGTGCGTGTGTTTCCTTCATAGTCGTTGGTGCGACGCTCGTGTGCGACACCGGGGCCGGCAAGCGAATATCGGAAATCCTAGATGTACGGACGTTTTGGCTACAAAAACTCCTACGGACTTACGTGGAATGAGCCTGTTGGTTCAGTTTTAAATTCCGAGCTTAAAAATCGGAAACAACTTCCCGGACTGCTTTGTGCGGCTAAGTCCGTAGCTGATTCCGTAGAGAAATTTCCGTACGTGTAGCATTGCTCAGCGAATATACATGCCGGACTAGCCAGTGCGGCGGCCGCAGCCTAGCTAGTTTTGGCTTGGCGGTCGTTACGCTGCTGCACGTGTGTAGTGTACCTGTTGAACTTGTTTATTTTGGTGGCGCAATTAAGTAGTATCACGGATAAGATTAGGTAAAGAAGACCAGCGATCAGTGTGCCACTGGCATGTATTGTAGTCGGCCAACAAAAGCTGAATAATTCAGGAGGCTTAAGAAAATGCCTAGAAGAGGGCTATAACATGTGTAGCAGCTGGACTTATTGTTTCTTTATTTAAGATGCTGATGCTTTCTTGGAAAATGCGTGGACAAGAACTATCCCATGACTTGTTTTTCCTAGTAGGATTTCAGCTGGAGTAGGAGCAATCTCAAAAAAAAAAAAAAAAAAAGCTGGAGTAGGAGCTAGAAATGCAACTTGTTGGAACAGCAATCAACTTGTTGCTTTTCTTTTCAGAGTAAATGCATTTTTTTGTTGGCAGCGATGTGATTTCAGGGTAAATGATGTTGGTTACAGGATCGGACTTGGTCACCGTGTTTGTTAAGATAGAGGCTGTGTCTACTCCCTCCGTTTCAAAATATAAAATATTTTAATTTTATATATTTAGACATTTTTTAGTGTGTAGGTTCACTAACTTTCTGAGCGAATCAACTCACTAAACGAAGTCTACACATGGTTAGCTTCACAAAGGTAAAACATCTTACGCAACATCTTATACTCCCTTTGTCCTAGACAAAATCAAATAACTTATTTTAAGATAGAGAAAGTATTTTGAAAGGCATCAATCCGTACGCCTTGTGTACTTGTTCTTAATTACATGCACATATGATTATATTATATAGATGTAAAGCAGGTTCTGGTTTTGTTCTGATTTTATCCAGTATACCATTAGTGAAGAGAGGGCCTCTAGTCCCGGGTCGTAAGGGCCTTTAGTCCCGGTTTTTGAACTGGGACTAATCAAGCGGGACTAAAGGCTCAACACTAGTCCCGATCAGTTACCAGTTGAGACTAGTGGGTGTCCACGTGGCTGCCCCTGCGCGTCCAGGGTGCATCCCCACTAGTCCCGGTTGGTGTCACAGGCCGGGACTAGTGGGTCTCTGCCGCGACAGCATTTTGCGACTTTTCTCTACCGCGACAGAGCATTACCTTGAACTAGTGATTTCTCTGTCGCGGCAGCATTTTGTGCTCTTTCTCTACCGCGGCAAAGAATTCATTTTGTATTGTTTTTTTTTCTTTTTCATTTCAAATGGTTTTTAATATTTGCACGCCACCATATATCGTACACGTTCTTGCATATATATAAGATAACTTGTATTACGAAATCGAGCATACAAATATATACAATTTACATAGTTATATGGAGATCACAGAATACCGGGACTAGAGCACAAAATAGTTCGATTACATGGAGATCAGTAGCGCCTATTCACACTAAATTCTCCGGCATCGTCTACGATCCCTTTGAAAATAAATCTCGCCGGCTCCTCCACAATTGCTAGTACACGTTGCTCTGGTAGTAGTTGATCCCGCATTCTCTCGAACTATATATAAGAAAGACGATCAATATGTATCATTCATGATAACAAAAGGTGACGGCAATAAAATGATGATGTGAATGCATTGCTTACGTCGACTCTATAATCGTTGTGTTCGGTGGTAAACGTGCGAATGAACTCGCAAACGTAGAATCCACATAGATTCGACCCCCGTGGCTGTCTCGCGCACTTTACGAGAATAGAATTCAATCAAAATAATAATCTAGAGCATCATTATTGTATTCAAACTAGAAGTAAAGATATACGCGGACATATCATGTGCTACTTACCGAGACCGCCTTAAACGTCAGCTTCTCACTAAATACACCCGTAACCTCGCGTTTGAACCGGATCCAAACCCTGCCCGACGAAGAAAATGAATGAATGGATGAGTTATTCATTACCTGATATCTCGGTAAATCAACGAAAGATATCGATATAGAGCGAAACTTACTTCTAGAGCATGTCCTGCATGCTGCGGAAATCTTCCAGGTTTCTCTTTGATGGGTCCATGGCATCAACTCTTCCCTTATCAAGTTGAATGTCTGACAGAACCCAGTGGGCTGCAAACATTTATATATACATCAGTTAAACTTATTAGCATCGACTAATCAAAAGTGAATGTGTACAACAGAGTAAGACCCTCACCTGAAATTGTAAGGAAACAGTATGTGGTCAGAAATTTTTTTCTCCATTAAAAACCTTAGAAGGTTTTCCTCCGTCTCCTCGGGGTTATTCGTTAGCGTGGCTATATGCACTTTATATGGGTCAATGAATCCAATATTGTAGATTCTTTTTCTTTTACATTCCAGGATCTTCATTCTGCATAATAAGGATAATCACATGTTCCAAACTGAACAACTAAAAACTAAACATGTAGACAATGAATTCAACAACTTACAGACAATAGCAGCTGAGGATGGATTTGTCTAGGGCGTCGAGATGGTATAACTGGAACAGTTCTGGAAACTCAATATGTACCTTTTCGGTTCTGAAGTAGTACTCACGTGGGACTTTGGCTACGATCATTATTCTCCCCTGCTTCATGACCACCGAGTACCATTGATGGAGATTCCGCATTTGTGTTGGAAGTTCTCTCAGCCTCTCTTTGCTGACCAAATCCTCACCTGCGACATATTTAGGTGCTAGTGGCATCTTGGGTAGATGGTCGAGTTGGGGGCCTAACAGTTCATCAAGTGTAATTTCCATGCTGGCTACCAACTTCGCAGCTATTGACATATCAAGTGGCTGTTGTGCGAGGAGTGGAACGTTTTGTGAAACCACCTTGAGGGGTGCGATCGTTTGTTTTGCCTGTTGTCCAAGAAGGGGAACGTCTGATATTTTACTGATTGCATTTTTGGTCCCGCTTGCACCTGTTCTTGCTATTTTTTTACCGCTTGCACTTGATTTGCTCTTCGCCACTTCTTTCTGAAGTGTGCGTAGATAGTCATCTGGCTTATGGTGCAACTCATATTGCGATGGTGTGTTCAGAAAATCAAGTGCATATGCCTTTTGCTTCTCAGTGTGTTCCAAATTCTCGTACTTCTCACCGCGGTAGAGGATGCAGTCATAGGGTACGCATGTATCTTCTGCACATCTAATCCTAGAGGGCAGATGAGCTTCTTTGCTTCGTATGTACTGGCGGACAATTCGTTATTTCTTGGAAGCAACCTCTTCATGAGTACCAGCAACTTTTCAAATCCCGAGTCAGTCACACCGGTCTCTGCCTTCCACTTCAGCAATTCCAGTGTGCTACCCAGCTTCTTCTGGCCATCTTCACAAGTTGGGTACAACAATTTTTGGTTCTATAACATCTGCTCAAACTGCAACCTCTCCTTTTTCGTGTCGCAGTCTCGCTTTGCATCAGAAATGACCCGACCAAGATCATCAGCGGGCCGGTCTGGTTCCCGTTCTTCACCCCCTTCTTCTTTATTGTCTTCCATTGCGGTATCAGCGTATTCAGGGAACATAGATCGGTAGTTGTCATCATCATTCTCTTCTTCATCGTCGTCTTCCATCACAACCCTTCTTTCTCCGTGTTTGGTCCAAACATTATAGCCGACATAAAACCAGACCGAAGCAGGTGGCTCTGAATGACTCTTGCAGAAGTGTGAGCCTTCTCATTCCTACAGTCAACACATGGCAACACATAAAACCATCCCGTCGCTTGTTCTCCTCGTCCATAACTCGAAAAGAACGCACGCCTTCTCTGAAAGAGACAGAGCGTCGGTCACCGTACATCCATGGATGGCTCATCTGTATCATACAAATATATGTCAAACGCAATCACTATACTAAAATTAGTACCGCACGACGGTCTTAACGAGAAAATAGTTGCTAACCTTTTATTACACTTGGAAACAAAGATGAGAAACTTAAGTGTGGCTCGGACACCTCATATCATGTCTGTATTGTATGACCTAAACTTGCATCGCTCTAATGGACATTTCACCGAACACCTCTAGTGCATATGTATGAACAAGAAAAAAAATAGCACAACAACACTCTTTCCCACAAGGAAAAAAAACAGTTGAGAGGAGGAAAGGGCTGTGCGTATATATAGGGCCAGAACACTAGTCCCGGTTGGAGATACAAACCGGGACTAAAGGAGGTGCCCCCAGCGAGCGGCAGGGCCAGGGCCCTTTAATTCCGGTTTAAGCCTCAGACCGGGACTAATGGGGTCTAACGGGTCAGGAAATATGGTTCTGGGTGGCTCGGGCCGTCCGGCCAGGGCCATTAGTCCCGGTCCCAGCCATAGCCGGGACTAATGGCCTGAACGAAAGGCCTGTTTTCTACTAGTGTATAAGTATACATGGTTGAAACGTAAGGGTGGGCAAAAACTGAAACCGGCCAAACCGGTCAAACCAGAAAGTTACAGCCTAGTTCATTTTCTTTCACAAATAAAATTCAAACTTTAGATGTAGTACTCCCTCCGGTCCTAAATAAGTGTTACGGTTTTTAACTAACTCTAGTTTAGAATGACGACACTTATTTAGAATCGCAGGAAATTTGAACCAGCTCAAACCGGCCAAACAAGCCAAACCGTGTGTGCATAGGTTTAGTCGAAAGGACAGGGCACCGTGACCGAAGTATATCATGACCTGTACGTAGAAGAACTCTAGCACGACTGAGTGCACGTGCACCGAAGCACAAGATCGGCCGACTGACGTTTCACTGTTTCATCTACCTCTATCTATGGGCCGGTTCTGGCTAGGTCTTGGCTGTCATATCTAACTTTGACACGCCTAATGTAAGCTGTAGCACGGTTCAGTTTTGCAGCACTGGAACATGATGCACACGTAGTATTTGTTGAAATTTGCTGTTGAATTCGGCACATAGCCGATACAAATTCTGAATTCTCATGTGGTTTATCTATGCACGGCAAGTAGTGGTCTTACGTTGCTAGTTGAGAAAGAATCGGAGTGGTTTATAAGGTGTGTTGTTATTGCACTAGAGTTTAGAAAAGAAGTAGCCCTCGCGTGGCCGCTGCGGGTTGCGAGAATAACCCGAGCCGAGCTTGTCTCCAGTAATTATGGATCGTGGGCTACACTTCAATGATATCATCTTGAATTTTGGAATCATGTGTAGTAGCAATACCAAACCAAATATGACGACTCAGACGGGGTTATATTCGATCTACACTGTATAAACCAAACACGAAGCCTTGTTGGTACACGTCACATGCGACTACCTAGTTTCAGAACCTTGCGTCGTCGTTATTATTTATCCCATCGCATCTTTTGGCTTAAACCGAAGGATGGGACAATAGGCCTCAGAACACCGGGAGCTGAGGGGCGATCAGGTTTCTGGAAGTGTAGTAGCACGATGACTGGCCACACAAAGTCATCCAACAACGACTTTGATTCCCCAACAATGAATTTTTTCCGGACGTCAACAACTTCTTCGACAACTTCAACATGGATAACAACGTCAATCGAAACATTATACATGATTTTAAACTTTCTCTTACTAGAGTTCCTTGTTCTAGTGTTTGTAGTAGATGTTATCCGGTTATCATGTTTAGATACAATCTGTTCATCTTTGTTAGTATGAATGCTTATTTTAATTATTGTTTGTATGATCATATTATTAGTTGTTTATATCTTATTAAATTATATAGTTGGTTGCTTATATTTTTATTATTATTCCTTCTTATATACAACATTTGTTCTAAATACAAGGTGTATAAATTTAGTCAAAAGTCAAATAGCACAATGTTTGACCAACATATAAACATAAATTACAAACCTCTACAACGCAAATCAATCTTATTAGACACATCATGAAGTGTATTTTCAACATTGTAGCTATATAATATCATAGTTGTTGATAGGTTTTTCTTAAATTTTGTTCAAGCTTGCTTTGTTTGATTTTTTGACTAAATTTATATGCTTTGTTTGACGGAGCGGAGGTAGCAATAGCTAATTTTTTCTTTATTTTGTATCCAAGCATTCTTCTTTATTTTGTATCCTCTACACCCATGCATCCACTTGAGCTAAGTGTTACTTTGCACCATACGACTCCGTCTCATTGTCATCTTCTTGGCCTATGATTCCGATCTATCTTAGGTGTTCTCTTTCTTCTGAGTGACCGACCGCCAGAGTGTCAAGTGGGATTTCATCAAAATCCTACTTGTACTTCATTTGCCAAAATTTAGTTTAAATTTCAAGCAAAAATTTACTCTATATTTTATCAAATGATCTAGAAGTGAGACTTTGATGAAATCTCATTTGACACGCTAGTGACCGTGTGCTTGTGCTTCTCACTCTCGTCGAGATGTGTTGAAGCGGTCTACACCACAACACCCGTACACCTACAATTTTTTCGTAGGTACTAGTTCAAAGGGAGTGGATAATATCATAGAAAAAATAGCACGCTAGCGCACAATAGCATATTTAGAGAGCTTACATTAAATTATTCATTGCACAATGTCTCGCTAATAGCATGTTATAGCACTATTTATTTTACTATAACGCACTAGTTTTTTCCTTGGATAATATACTTTAGTCTGTGCAAGTGCAGTTTTCCGTCCGTGAGCTGGTGATGGATTTCATTTGACCTCTACCTTCGAATGGACCAAAAACCAAATAAGGATGTACTGTAATTAAACTTTTATTTGTAACAGGAAGAATTAACGTGAAGTCTTTATAGACTTTAAATTTTTAGATAAGTTTTGGATCTTGCCGGTGTTAGCTCAGCCGCAAGTTGACATTTTTTTTTCTGACAATTAACATGGCTTTCAAAGTCTGACATAATCGGAGGAGCGTAAGATTAGCTGTCGCTCCAAATGAGGTCCAGTGTCACGAGACAGTCCAGCCAGATTGGGACACTCGCAGGCTCCAAGGCCAAAAGCTATACGCCACTCAGCGCGGAACGGGACGCTCGCGCCGCCTCTAAGCAAACTCTTGCTGGGCCGGGGCCATTTAATCGCTATCAAATCATGTGTCTCGCGTATCGATGTATTCTGGTTCGGTCTTGTGCAGTTTTTTTGGTTTTCTATTTCTTCTTCTATCTCTTTCTGTTTTATTTTTTTTCGTTTATTTTTATTTTTATTTTATTTTTCTTGTTTGTTTCTTTTTTATTTCTTTATTTATGTTTCATATTAAAAAAAATTGTATGTAGTTTTAAAATTGTTCATGAATTTTTTTAAATGTTTGCCAGTTTTACAAACTTGTTCATTTATTCCGAAGTTTTGTTCACGATTTTCAAAACATTGGTTTATGAGTTCAGAAAATGTTCATGAAATTGAAAAAATGTTCATGTTTTTTTGGTTCATGATTTTGAAAATTTGTTCGATACGATGAAAATGTGTTCGTGATTTTTAAATTTGGTTTATGAACCGAACTTTTTTCATGACATTGAAAAAATGTTCACATTCTTTATTTTGCTTCATGATTTTGAAAAAAAAAATCATGAACAGAAAAATTGTTCATGTTTTTTTAAATTTGGTTAGTGAGTTCGAAAATTGCTCATAACATCAAAAAATGTTCAATTTTCTTATTTTGGTTCATGATTTTAAAAATTTATTGACTGCTATTAAAATTGGTCATGATTTTTAAAATTTGGTTTATGAGTTAAAATATTATTCTTGGCACTGAAAAATGTTTATGGTTTTTTTATTTTGATTCATGATATTGAAAATAATTTAACGACACCGAAAAATTGTTCATGTTTTTTTTAAAAAATCATGTTCTTTAAAATAAATCTTCATTTTTTGAAAAATTGTTCATGGTTTGGAAGTTTTATTCATGATTTGAAAAAGTTCATGAATTAAAAATAATGTTGATTTTAAAAAGTTCAAAATTCTAAAAGTTCATGATTTAGAAATATTGTCTTTTTAAAATAAATAAAAATAATAATAATACAAAAAATGAAACATACTTCAAGCATGGCGGTTGAGTAACTCGAGTATGAACACCACCCAGAGCGTAGAGTAGTACAAATTCATTTTATTGGGCCTCGGTATTGCAGCCCATGAAGCTACTGTTTGAGACGGTGCGAGTGCGACCGACTAGTGCCGCTTTGAGCGCTGTATATCAACTCCCGGCTCCAAGCGCCGGATGCTGCGACATATGAGATCTAGCGAGGTGGCCCAGTGACAAGGCCTGTTTGCTTTCCCCTTTACACTGTGATCTCCAAGGCCCATCCTCCGCGCAGTGTACCATGCCGCTGCCCCGCTTCACGACATGAGGAAGTTGCGCCAGCCTTACTCCCCTGTCACTAACCGCCTCGACTTTGCCTTCTTCCCCGACCCTGCCGTCGGACCAGAAAACTGTACAATGCCTTCGTCCGTCTCGACGTGCTGCCAGACCCCGTTTCACACGTGTGCAGGAAAATCTTCTCGTACATCCTGAAGGTCCATTGCGAGAATAGAGCTCTGGAGCTCCTTGCAACATAGGCACATGAATACATGATACAGAAGATATTTCTCACAATCTTCACCAATCGTAAGGTCAACATATCCTATGCATGTCAAAACTGGTGGTTTGGCAGAGCGGTGAAGCTCCGGGTTTGAAACTTGCAAGGTTCACCAGTCCCGTGCTGTAACGGGCTCTAGTCTTGGTTTCGACTCCGGGACTGCTAAATTGGGACTAGAGGCCCTTATCTCTAATCCTGATTTGCTATGGCCCGGTTTTAGAGTTCATCACGTGGCAGCTTCAGCGCGGCGGAACCAGAGTACCTCTATTCCGGGGTTGTAATACCACCCAGGACTAAACGGGTTTCTGCCGCGATATAGATTCGTCTGTTTCTCTGCCGCGAAACGATTCTGTGTTTTTATTTTGTTTTTTCCATTTTATCCTTTTTTCGGTTTGTGTTTCATTATAATTTAAACATGTTTTCGTACACTTATTCTATGGTACTACATACATAGTACACATCGATGCATATATAATTAATATTTGATCCCTTGCGAGCATACATATATATAAAATATTCGATCATATCAAAAGAAAGAAATTGTTTTAAAATTACATGGTCATTGATGATATATGATATCAATTACATGGAGATCACTAATTCATATTGAGTTCATCGTCCTCCACATAACGTTCTCCCCTTTTATCGAGGACCTCCTTCATCAGAAATCCCGCCAATTCCTCTTAAATTGCTCGTACGTGTTGTTCTGGCTCGAGATTCTCCCGCAAACCATGAATATAATGTGAATCAACTTTCCGTTCACCGATCAACTCGCGAATGTATCCGCAAACGTAAAATCCACATAAATAAGTCTTCAGTGGCTGCTACAAACCATTCACCATTTTATAAGTTAACCGATCTTTGAATGAACCTGCTATTTTCTATTTGAATCATGTCCAACACTTACTCGGCAAAGAAATAAACAAATGAGTTATTAGTTACTTGATATGAGGAAATGAACGAAAAGAGACCGATATAATACGACAATGATTGAAATTACTCATGGATCATTATTTTCATGTCGTTCCACTTCTCTTGGTTCCAACTTAATGAGTCATGGACTTCAACTAGAGACTTGTCAATTTGAATGTTTAGCAGGATCCAATGGAACCTGCAGACGTTTACATAAGAAGACATGTATAACTTATCAATTACACTTAAAAAAGAATGTGTACAAGACAGAAACACTCACTTGAAGTTGTAAGGGAATAGTGTTTCTTTAACAAAATGATGCTCCATTAAAAATATGTACATGTCTTCCTCCACGTCCTTGGGGTGATTGTGTAATGTATATTCATTAACGATATATGGGTCAAACGAACCCAACGTCATATCTTCTAGTTCTTTTGCATTCAAGCATCTTCATTCTGCAGAATATAATACCATACAAAAGGATATATAGTCAGGATAATATATTATATGCAATGAATGAGCTGAGCTAGAGACTTGATTACAGAAATAAATCACTTACATACAATAGCAACCAATGATAGATTTGTCGAGGATGCGCTGATTGTATAACTGAAATAGTTCGGTCATTTGAATATGTATCAAGTATTCTTTAAAGTGATAGTCCTTTCTAACGTCCATCGAAACCATTTTTTCTGGTGCCTTTTGTTTGCATAGTGTACCAATCGTGTAGATTTCGCATATGTGTTGATAGACGCGCGAGCTCCTCATGACTGACTAGATGCTCTCCTTTGACATATCTCCGTGCTATCTCACCCATTGGCAGATCTTCATAGTATAAATATTGACCAAGAGACATACCCTGTTGGTAGCAAGTTCATTGGTCTTTGCTACAGTGATGCCAATTAGTCCAGCAACCTTGGATCTGGGGTCCATCATTTACATGTCCTTATCCATTTTGGCTCTAAACGCCTTGTCGGTATCTGAATCACTATGAGAAGGGGGGACCGATTGAATCTTCTGTTGTTCGAGCTGGGCAACTTGTTTCCCGCTTTTTACACTTGTAATTATTTTCTGCTTTGATTTCTTAATAATTTTGCGGTCATAGTCTGATTCCAATTTCATCGATATTTGGGATGGTTTCTCAAGAAAAGACTTAGCCCACTTTTTTGGTTTTTTCATCAAATACCGGCTTTGGCTTGGGTTTTTTGGGGGTTTTTTGCCAATTTTTGCATGCTCCAACCACATCTCATTGGAATTCTATTAAAAGGATATTGAGGTATATTAAGGAACCAACAAATATTGGACTAAAAATTAACAAGGCTTCTTCTATGTTGGTTAGTGAATTCTCTAATGCATATTGGGACGGTTCTCCTGATGACAGAAGGTCCATGATACGCCGGAAACATATCTATAATTTTGGATGTTCCATGATTGTTTAGTATCTACTTTGCTTTGCTTTGTCCACACTTTGAGCTGCTTTTTATATCTTTTCTGGTACTAACCTATTAACAAGTTGCCATAGTGCCAGTTGCATGTTTCCTGTTGTTTTTGGTTTCAGAAAAGCTAGTAAAGAAATATTCTCGGAATTGGACGAGACAAACGCCAAAGTCAATAACTTTCCGCGGGGAATAAAAAGTCCGGAGGGGAGACAGAGAGGCGAGCCAGGGCCGCCACACCCCCCTAGGCGCGGCCAGGGGTGGGCCCGCGCCTAGGCAGGGTGTGGGCCCCCTGGCCACCTCCTCGGCCTCCCCCTTCGCCTATAAGAAGCCCCCGATGCCTAAACCCTAAGCACCCGATCAAATTTCCACGAAACTGTCTGTAGCCGCCACCACCATCGTCCCTAGATCGGGGGATCTGAAGTTCTTCCCGGCACCCTGCCGGAGGGAAGATCATCCTGGAGACCTTCTTCTTCGGTATGATGCGTGATTAGTTCCACCTTGGCCTATGGGTCCATGTAGCAGCTAGATGGTTGTATCTCCTCCTTTGTGCTTTCATGTATAGATCTTGTGAGCTCCGTTCATGATCAAGATCTAATCTATTTGTAATCATGCATGTTGTGTTTGTGGGGATCCGATGGATATTGAGATTATTATGTTGGATTGATTAATGGTTTTGTCTTTATGATTCTATCATGTATGTGTTGTTTGTGATCTTGCATGCTCTCCGTTGTTAGTGGCTATCTTGGCCAAGTAGTTGCTAGTGACTCCAAGAGGGAGTATTTATGCTCGATTGTGGGTTCGTGCCTCTAGTTTCCAAGGGAAGTGACAGAAATCTCTTCGGTTGTAGATGCGTTGTTTCCACTATGGAGAAAACAACGGTCTCTTGTTCATGGAATATGTGGACTGTTTACCTTACACACTTTGCTTAAAGCAGTTGTCTGTTGCTTCCAACTTAATACTGGAGGGGGTTCGGATGATAACCTGAAGGTGGACTTCTAGTCATAAATTCAGTTGGATGGTGGTCTATGTATATTGTTGTATTGCCCAATCGAATCTCATAGGATCTTTCTGACTAGTATTGCATTGTTATGCCTTGCTCAGTTCCTGTCAATTGCCCTGCTGTAATTTGTTTACCCTTCATACCATGTTGTTTATCTAAGAAGAGCACCTCTAGTGAATATGGACCCCGGTCCAATCTTTACCATTGATACACCTTCAACTATTACTTGTTTACTTGCTGCAAACCATTACCTTCCACACCATACGTTTAATCCTTTATTACAGCAATCAGTGAGATTGATAACCTCACTGTTAGTTGGGGCAAAGTATTGAGTTTGTGTTGTGCAGGTCTCCGTATTGTTTGCAACACCTGTGTGATGTTTCCTTTCTCCTACTGGTTCGATAACCTCGGTCTCAACTAAGGAAAGACTTGCTGTTGTGCTGCTTCACACCTTGCTCTTGGGGTTCCCAATAGGCTCCATGTCAATAAGTTTTCTGGCGATGTTGCCGGGGAGGCTAAGGACGTCTTCACAAGGGGATTCCTCCACTTCCTTTCTCTTTACTTTGTTTTTAGTTTTCTTTGTTTATTTTGCTTGGTTTTGTTTGCCTCTTTTCAAAAAACCCAAAAAATAATTAGTTCCTACTCTAGTTGCCACCTTGCTCTAGCTCACCATGTTGCTCCCCAAGTTCGCCCTGAAATATCTTGCAATAGGTAGTGGATCCATAATTGGGAAAGATAATTGAAGAATTCTTTAATCATGTTAGCAAGCATGAGGATATTGAGGAAAAATCTATAGCTGAACTTGCTCCTAATTATGAGATTGCTGCAGCTTCTTTAGTTCATATGTTGGAGGCTAGGTTTGTTAGCCTTAACCCCTTCATGCAATTCTTGTTCCTAAAACTAAAAGAAGAAAAGAATGCTGAAAAAAGAGAATTCATCCTTGAAACTTTACTAAAAGAATTCCAGGATGTTGCTAGGGAAGCAAAAAAGGTCTTTGAGCGTTTCAATATGCTAGGCTCAAATGTAGATGTTGTGGGTACCTCTGATACGAAGCCTAGAAAGGATTTTAAGATACCCATACCCTTTAAGCTTGTTGGAATGCATGAAGCCTTTGAAAATAATTTTGATTGGATTGCTCCTGAAAATCTTTTTGACGAAAGTAGTAAACCAAAGAGCGATGAGAAGGGATCCTCCATAACCCATTTGGATGAGATGCCTAACTTAAAGGCGTTAAAGAAAAGTACTTGTTGGGAGATAACCCAAGAGTTTCCTTGAGTATTGGAAGTTATTGATTCAGTAATGACCTCTTCTTATCCTTTTTGTTTGCTTTTTGTGCCAAGAATGACCTCTAATGAGAGGGAAGTAAGTTTTGGGGAGTTGATGTCCCGAAACAGAATTTTTTCCTCCACCATAAAAATTCGTGAGGAGTCTCTGTTACTCGGATTTAGCTGATAATTTACGAATAAATCCCCCATTATGTTAGATAACTTTTGTTAGTTCAACACTTTTTGATTTGAGCAACAAAAGATTTTCGAAAAAATCAGTTTATGCCTGCTGGTCTGTTTTGACAGATTCCTGCCATTATTTGCATTTGCTTCTTATTGATTCCTTTTTGAGTTCTTGATACGCCCGATTTGCATCACCTTTCTATATCATAATTTACCTCTATTCATTGATATATGTCTTATTATGAGGTGTTACTTATGGATTTTCATCTGTTTATGCATGTTGGATGATTCTTGGAGGATGGACTGCCGGAGTGTGGATTCTGATGGAAAAGAAGGCGTTTCGGTGCAATTTCGCGAAGATCATAAAAATACCACAAAAATATGGAAACGAAGATTGAGAAAGCCAGAAGGAGGAGTGTAGAGGGGCCGCAGGGGGCCCACACCCCCTAGGCGCGTGCCTACCTTGGGCCGCGCCTAGGGCAGGTGTGGCCCACCTGCCCGGCTCCCGACTCTGCCCCTTCGCATATATCTTCCCTAAGGAACCCTAAGGCCAGGGGAGCAACCACAAATAGATTTCCGTGGCCTTTGGGGGGTGGAAAACACCGAGATAGAAAGATCTCTCTGGCAGATAGATTTCTGCCGGGGAAATTCCTTCCCGGAGTGGGGAGACCGTCGCCATCAACACCATCGTCAAGCTAGGATTCATCGGGATCATCATCATCATCATCCACACCATCATCTCCACCAGCACCATCACCACCACTCCGTCCCGCAGTTACAATTGTGTTGGATATTGCTTTAGTTCTTAGAGGAAACTTTCCCGGTGTTAATTACTATTGTAATTGATGCTTGTGAGTGGAACCATTGGATTATTGTTTATGTTCAGATTGTTATCCATTACCATATCATCTTTGATCTTGATCCATATGATGTCTTGTGAGTAGTTCGTTGTGTTCTTGAGGACATGGGAGAAGTCATGTTGTTAGTAGTGGATTTATGTTGAGTTATTATTCAATGGCTTAGTATTTAAGTTGTGGTGCTATTCTTCTAGTGGTGTCATGTGAACGTCGACTACATGATACTTCACCATTTATGGTCCTAGGGGAATGCATTGTGTATTTGGCTACTAATTGTGGGGTTGCCGGAGTGACAGAAACTTGAACCCCCGTTTGGACACCTTTGCACAAGGGAGTGTAGGATCTCAGAATTTAAGGTTGTGGTTAGATTTATATCTTAATTACTTTCCTGTAGTTACATATGTTTGCAAGGGGTTTAATCACAAGTATGTATTAGTCCAAGTAAGGTCGGTATGTTAGCACAGGTTCACCCACACAACACTTACAACACCAGAGAAGAGTACTCAGCTATTTGAAGCAAAATCACTTGACAGAATTCCCATGTGTCCTCGAGAACGTTTGGTCCTTATAAGTATTTCCACCGGCTTGTCCTTTGCTAAGAAAGGATTGGGCCACTTGCTCCGTTTGTTCGTTGTCTTTATTACTTGATCCTTGTTTTGTTGCCTTATCAGAAAACCACTAAAAATCCGGTTGCTAAGTATTCACAGGGATTTCCTGCTCCACACCACTATTCAGCACCTTCTGCTCCTCGTTGGGAACGACACTCCTATTTATCGAAAGTACCACGATACACCCCTATACTTGTGGGTCATCAAGACTATTTTCTGGCGCCGTTGCTGGGGAGTGAAGCGCTATTGAAGAGTGGAACTGGTAAAGGAAACTTTTACTGTGAGTATTGTTTTTGCTACTGTTTGTTGCTTTGTTTACAATATGGATAACCCACTTGGTTTTATGTTTGGGAGAACTACTACCACTGAAAGGGTGGTAGAGGAACCACCACCTGTTGATATAGATCCTTTTAAGATACCTACAAGTATTGTTGATCGTGTTATGGAGAATTATTATTTAGGGGATGGAACTGTCCATCCCGATGATCACTTGCTTTTTATCCATGAATTATGCCGGTTGTTTAAGTGTGCAGGTATCACAATTCAACAGGTGAATAAGAAGTTACTCTCCATATCCTTGGAAGGGAGAGCTAAAGAATGGTATAAGCTGCTGAAGAATGGACAATCCATGGAATGGGAGGAGATGGCAGCTCTCTTTTACTCTAAATTTTATCCTCCCAGTGAAATTCATAAAGATAGAAATCTTATACATAACTTTTGGCCTCTTGATGGAGAGAGTACAGCTCAAGTTTGGGGGAGATTGAAGTTACTAATGCTTAAATGTCCTATTCATGAACTCCCTAACAATATTATTCTCAATAACTTTTATGCTAGGATTTCTCTTCATGATAAAGATTTACTAGATGCTTCTTGTGCTGGACATGTATGAAGGAAGAAGATAAATGGTATCTCTTAGACCGTATTCAAGATAACACTGAAGCTTGGGAGAATGACAAAGGAAGAAAGTCAGGTATAAACTATGATTATGAATGCATTAAATCTTTTATGGGAACTGATGACTTCCGTGATATTAGTAATGAGTTTGGTCTTGATTCCCAAAGTATTGCCAACTATTTTAAGGACTTTGCCTCTTACATAGAAATTCCCAAGAAGAAGTGGAATACGTACCATGCACCTTATAAAGATGTTGTTAGTCATGTTCCCGTTAGAAGTACTGAAGTTTGTACTATTGATCATATTGTGCCCGAACCTTGTGTTGACAAAATACCTTTCCCAGCTAAGGTAAAGGAGTATTCTATGATTATTAGTGCAAATAACAAAGGTACAATAAAAACTATGGAGCCTGGTGAGCAAATTAATGATGAACCTGTGGTATCTATTGTGAAAGACACTGTCACTAAAAATATAGAGGATGAGAACATTGTCTTGTGAAGATGCTTCTAATATTATCTCTCATCCTAGTAGAGCTATAAAAGCTAGTGTTCATGTGCTTTCTGTTAAAATTGGTGATCATTTCTATTATGGTTTGTGTGATATTGGTGCTAGTTCTAGTGCTATTCTTTATGAGCTTTACAGGGAAATTATGCATGAGATTGGTCCTTGTGAGCTTGAGGACATTGATGTGGTTATTCACCTTGCTAATAAGGAAACCATTTGCCCCATTGGAATTGTAAGAGATGTGGAGGTTCTCTGCGGTAAGATTAAGTATCCTGCTGATTTTCTAGTGCTAATTCAGCAGCTAGCAAAACTTGTCCTATCATTTTTGGTGTACCTTTCTTGAACACTTGTGGAGCTATTATTGATTGTAAGAAGGAAAAAGTTTTAACTAAATTTGATGGAGATTCTTATGCGTTTAACTTTTCCAAATTTGCTAAAACTCCTTGTGAAAATAGCTTGCCTAATAAAGATTTCAGGATGGAACAACTTGCTTCTATTGATCCAGTCTATGACCTTGGATCTCTTTTTGGTGACTATAAGTATGCTTATTATGATGATAAAGTTGTTTCCAGTGACAGTTATATGTCAACTTTATTCAAAGTGCTATGATACTTCGGAAACGTATCTATAATTTTTGATGCTCCATGCTTGTTTTATATCATTTGTCTTATGTTTTGTCTACACTTTGAGGTGTTTTTATATATTTTCTGGAACTAACCTATTAACAAGTTGCCATAGTGCCAGTTGACACTTTTCTTCTGTTTTTGGTTCCAGAAAGGCAGAAAATCAATATTCTCGGAATTGGACGGGACAAAAGCCAACGTTATTATTTTCCCGGAGCAACATGAAACCACGAAGCAAAGCCGGAGGGGGGCCACAGGGTGGCCAAACCCCCTAGGCGCGGGCAAGCCCTAGGGGCACCAACCTCTATAGCGCCACCGCCACCGAAGGGGAGATTCAGGGCATAGAAAGTCTCTGTTCCGGCGCCCTTCCGGGACGGGGAAGTGCCCCCGGAGCCATCCCCATCGATCTTCATCGCCATCTCCATCACCATTGCTTCTTCCCATGATGAGGAGGGAGTAGTTCTTCCTCAGGGCTAAGGGCTCTACGGTAGCTATGTGTTCATCTCTCTCTCTCTCTCTATGCATGATCTTGTGGTCATGATCTTTGTAATCAAGTAGATCTACCTTGCTACTCAAGTGCTTCATTAGATCTCTGCTCTCCCCATGTGTGTGAAAGTGACAGTGTACACGCCATGGTGGCACTTAGGCTTGAGTCTACATAAATAATCTTTGTGCTTTAATAGATCTATGCTTTTCCCCACGTGTGTGATAGTGACAACGTGCATACCGTGTGTGGCACTTTGGCTAGATTGAATATTTGTTATGAGTTATATTTGGAGTTGGATGTCTCTATAAAATTGTGGTGTTCATTGGAACCATCTAGTGCTCAAGGTGATAGTGTGGGGTTATCTAGATTGGGGAAAGCGGACTTTGAGGTGTGTTGTTATAGTGACGAGGTTTCGACTCGTCAATGCCCATTGTTCTGGACTTGGGTTTTGGAGAAGATGGGGATGCTGGAGATCGTGGAACGGTTAACAGACAAGCAACCAGGGGACACGAGATTTACCCAGGTTTAGGCCCCCGGAGGGAAAACCCTACTCCTGCTTGTCTGCTCTTGATTATGGCGGAACCGAAGGTTACAGGGTGCGCAGTTTCGATCTGGCGTGGAGGTGCGTGTGCCAAGTATGAGTTGAGAGATCTGTAGATCTGTTGTGGTCTAGTCTATCGAGGGTGCCCTCCTCGTTGGCCCCTCCTAGCCTTTATATATGGGGAGGCTAGGTCTCAGGTACCGATACGAGTAGGTTACAAGTTGTATTCAAACTCTAGTCTTGAGATTTCCTTGTCTTGTACGCTTGAGAGTCCGTGTCCACATGGGCTTCATATCAGCCGAACCGTCATAGGCGTCATGGACCCGGGCAGGTCGTCGAGTGGGCCTTCCGTCAGGCTGGACCAGGTAGGCTAACATCGGGTACCCGTAGGGTATAACCATGTCAGTAGCCCCCGAGTGTTCAGTCGAATCGTAGATTCGGCTGAGGACTCTTCAATCTTTCGGGTGCAGCTGTCTCTATTTACTAGAGAATGATTTGAGTGTGTAGGGATTGTTGATGCGTGTTCCTGACTCGCCCGACGGATCAGGGTCAGTTAACTGTCTTAAGACGAAACAACACGATCTTCTTCAGATTTGAGTCCCTCGACTCGAACCCGGAACATATGCTGGCGTAATTCGACTCAGGCCGCTGAGGACTTACAGGAGTGGAATTCCAGTAAAATTTTAAATGATGTACTCAACGCGTCCGTCGGGATTTTTCATCGCACCTGTTGGCACGGATTTTTACTAGCAGAGCGCAGTCGTGTGCGTTGCCAGGCCATCAGATGATATCTGTAGGTCTTATCTTTGTGTCGCAGACACAGCATCCGAATGTTTATCACCGCGGAGGTGTTTCGGGTGGCCAAGGAGAACGCTGCTCACTTAGCATTAATTAGGGCAGAGTTGCCGAAAAGTTTTTTGCATACTGATCCGAAGGATCGCAGTCGAAGAATTCATAGGGTGCGCGACCAGCGCTCCCTATGGGAGTAGCCCCCGAGTGTCTGTTCGAGTCGTAGACTCGAGCAGAGACTTTAATTCGGTCTTTTGTTGACTTTAGGTCCGTAGGACACAATTTTTTCGGATGCTTGAATCAATTCTGCCCCCGAGTCCGTAGTGGAGTCGTAGACTCGACGTAGGACTCGAAGAATAGTTCAGCGGTGTAGTACCTTAGTTGTACTTCGGGTGCGCGGCCAACGCTCCTGATAGGAGTAGCCTCCAAGTGTCTGGCAGAGTCGTAGACTCGAGCAGAGACTTTAATTCAGTCTTTGTTGACTTTTAGGTCCGTAGGACACAAATTTTTTGGATGCTTGAATCCGTCCTCCCTATGGGAGTAGCCCCCGAGTCCGTAGTGGAGTCGCAGACTCGACGTAGGACTCGAATCGTTGATTTGAGTGAGGAATCGAAGCGTGCCACTCGAAGATCTTCTGTGTACGCGACCAACGCTCTAGTTTGGAGTAGCCCCCGAGTGTCTGGCGGAGTCGTAGACTCGGGCAGATACTCGAGTCTTGTATCTTGTAGACGCAGTCGACAATCTCGCGGGCATACCGCTGACCCGGAAGTACATCGGGTGCGCGACCATCGCTCCTGATAGGAGTAGCCCCCGAGTGTCTAGTCGAGTCGCAGACTCGAGTGGAGACTCATGCGAGGAGAAACCACTGACCCGGAAGTGCATCGAGTCAGCGTCTCACACATAAGGAGCCAGGAGTCGACGTAGCAAAGTTGCGCGATGTTTAGCCGGAAGCATTCGACGCTCTGGATGAAGTAGACGCCGTTTCTTTTGTCGGGTGAGAGGCCAGCGTCGCGTCTGTGTAGCGTCGGGTGATACAAACCATCCGAAGAGGAACTCGATTCAAGTCTTGGGTGTATGGCGTAGCCAACTGTTTTGTCAACTCCTGTTGGAGGACCCAATAGAATAGCTCGACGCAGTCGACATCCTTGTAAGCTGCATAAAACATAAAAAGTTGTGAAGTAGATGTAACTTGTAAAGAATATTTGCCTGTCGGCTTGAACAGTAAGATTCTGGTGCCGATCGAGTCGACACTTTTGCACTGTTTGCTAGGCCTTTTCGTTAGTCTGATTACCCTTAGTCTCAGTACCTTGCCGAGGCACTCGGAGTTCAAGGATTCTATGATCAGGCAGAATCAGCTACTCGGGCTGTCGCGTTCGAGGTACTCGAGTGCGTGGAGCCGATGGCACATTAGGTTACTCGAAGAGGGCGCAGCCCCCGAGTGTATCGAGTGCGATTAAAGTAAGAAATAAATAAACTCTAAGTAGATAACTTAGCTTTGTTGGTTGTCGTGGCGAAGTTGACGCGGTAGTGGGTTACGCGGCGGACCGCAGTCATAACAGCGACGGGTTTCCGGAGTCGATGGTGGTAGCGAGGTCCGCATCCGAAGATTGTCGCAATCGAAGACCATACTGGGTCGCCGCATCCGAAGAATGCAGCGGGTCACAGAAGCCGAAGGCGACACGGTTCGCCGGAGCCGAGGGAGCCTCCAAGCCCCCGAGTCGTTGGCACCGAAGATGGCAGAGGGTCGTGCGACAGAGTCGAAGACCACAGCGGGTCACCGAAGCGGAGGAAGCCCCCGAGCCATTGGAGCCAAAGTTCGTAGTGGATCGCCAGAGTCGAAGACTGTAGCAGGTCGCGAGATCGACGCCAGACCAGTGGTCAACATGGCGGTCGAGAGTCGTGCAGCGGACATGTAGTTGATGTGGCAGCGGATCACGCGGCGAACGTAGTCGACGCGGCGGACCGGAGTCGCGTGGTGATGACGAGTTGCCGCATCCGGAGACCATAACGGGCCACAGCAGTCGAAGACCGCATCGGGTTGTCGTATCCAAAGATCGTAGCGGGTCGTCGAAGTAGAAGAAAACCCCGGGCCGCCGGAGTCGAAGGCCGCGAAAGGTCGCCGAAGCGGAGGGATCCTCCGAGTAGCTAGACCCGAAGATCGATCGGATCACCACAGTCGAAAAACGCAGTCGAAGATTGTGGAAGGTCACTCGGCGGAGTCGGCGCAACCAGAGTGTAGAGTCATCGCGGTAGATGCAGTCGTCAGGGCGATCGTGTGGTTGACATTGAGGAGTCGCGGTAGAGACTTCGATCAGAACACGTGCAAATCAAGGCAGAGAAGATTCTGATCGGAACATGTGATATAGATTTCATGTCCTTCATTTATTTGCTTGAAGCTGGTCACCTTGTCGAGCAAATTACAAACAATCGCTAGCCTTCCCTAGCATGAACCAAAGATGACACGAACGTGGCTGGCTTGTTTGGTTAAATTAGTTTCTCAGTCCACATGTAATAATATTTCCTGTGTCGTGGCGAGATTAACTCCACGTAGTAGACTGTAGACAGATCTATTCGAGCCTGATCGAGATGATCAAGGTGGATTAGCACCCGTGTAAGCTGCCGATCAATCTAATACGGGCACAGTATGCAGTAGAATTTTCTCGATCCACGTGCACAAGAGTTGAAGCAGCAACCTTGCGTGAAGAGTACTAGCGAGGAATCTTGGCAAGTTGTTTGGATCATTAATAGCAAAAGTGCATGTCGCCTGTGTCTTCTTTGATCCGACAAATAATATGCTGTCCCAGGACTTGATCTGGTGACGCGATATGGATCTGATTTTTCTGCAGATAGATGGTGTGACGGCCGTGTCTGGCCTCACGCGATGTGCGCGTGGAGTGTCATTGCTTCCGCTAATTTCAAGGAAACACACAAGAAACTCTGGCTCGAGGATCAGATGTTGCGGCTTGAGCAGGCTAGTCGGCCTCCGAATGCATAGATCCCGTCGATGACGATGAATTTGAGTGCGCTGCCATAGATGAATCGCCAGATATGACCTGACCGATACGATTGAGGGATCCCATCCAGATCGTAGCTCCAAGCGAAGTAGATCTGTTTTTCGGAATCTGGCGAATCGTAGATCGCACTGGATGGAACCGTCACAATCGCACAATCAGCGTCCCCAGTTCCCACAGACGGCGCCAATTGACGAGGTTTCGACTCGTCAATGCCCATTGTTATGGACTTGGGTTTTGGAGAAGATGGGGATGCTGGAGATCGCGGAACGGTTAACAGACAAGCAACCAGGGGACACGAGATTTACCCAGGTTCAGGCCCCCGGAGGGAAAACCCTACTCCTGCTTGTCTGCTCTTGATTATGGCGGAACCGAAGGTTACAGGGTGCGCAGATTCGATCTGGCGTGGAGGTGCGTGTGCCAAAGTATGAGGAGAAGAGATCCAGGTCTGTTGTGGTCTAGTCTATCGAGGGTGCCCTCCTCGTTGGCCCCTCCTAGCCTTTATATATGGGGAATCTAGGTCTCAGGTACCGATACGAGTAGGTTACAAGTTGTATTCAAACTCTAGTCTTGAGATTTCCTTGTCTTGTACGCTTGAGAGTCCGTGTCCACATGGGCTTCATATCAGCCGAACCGTCATAGGCGTCATGGACCCGAGCAGGTCGTCGAGTGGGCCTTCCGTCAGGCTGGACCAGGTAGGCTAACATCGGGTACCCGTAGGGTATAACCATGTCATATAGCCCTACCATTGATTAGAGTGTTCAACCGGAGAGTAGTTAAAAGTAGTATCATGAAGAGAGAATATTTATATGAGAGAGTGTTCACTAGTGAAAGTATGATCCCTAGGCCTTGTTTCTAAGCATTGAAACACTGTTTGCTACTAGATCTGTTGCATGTTTGATTGCTTCCATCTTTATTCCGTTTGTCGGGGAGGTTACCTTTCCTCCACGTCAAGCTATTTTCTGCCACCATTACCCCACATCAACAACAAGTCAGAATCTCTTTTCTGGCACCGTTACCACTTGTATTTCACTATCTCTTTGCCGAACTAGTGCACCTATACACCTGACAAGTGTATTGGGTGTGTTGGGGACACAAGAGACTTCTTGTATCTTAATTGCATGGTTGCTTGAGAGGGATACCTTTGACCACTTCCTCCCTGAGTTCGATAAACCTTGGGTAATCCACTTAAGGGAAAATTGCTTCTGTTCTACAAACCTCTGCACTTGGAGGCCCAACAACTGTCTACAAGAATAGAAGTGCGTATACATCAAGCTCTTTTTGAAGGGAATATGCCCTAAGAGGCAATAATAAAGTGTTTATTATGTGTATTTCAAGTATATGATAGATGTTTATTTTGCATGCTATAATTGTATTAATACAGAAATGTTAATACATGTGTGTTTAATAAACAAACAGAAAGTTCCTAGTTATGCCTCTCTCATAAACTAGCTCGTTGATTAACAAGATGATCACAGTTTCCTGATCATAGACAATGGATGTTGTTAATAACGAGATCATAACATAGTGTAATGATGTGATGAACATTCATCCGAAGTATAACATGACGATCAAAGTCATTGACTTTATATTGCTATAAACAACTTACAAAGTGATCCTAATCCTTAGACCATGAGATCATGTCAATCACTAACACCGGAAGAGTTTCTTATTGACATCAAACGTCACACGTAACTGGGTGATTATAAAGATGGCTTCAAAACTATTAAAGTGTTATGTTGATACACATGGATCAAGAGTGGAATTTGTTCATCCCGATGACGGATAGATATACTCTGGGCCCTCTCGGTGATATCACATTGGTTAGCTTGCAAGCAAGTGATTTGATCACTAGAATGTTATATCACGGGAACAAGAAAAGAGTGCATGTCAGTAACGAGATCAAACTAGGTATGGAGATACTGATAATCGAATCTCGGACATGTAATATATCGTGAAACAAAGGGATTAAGATACAAGCGTAAAAGGTTCCGACGATCACAGGAAAGTCATCGTTGAATGTGTGGGAGTCAGTATGGATCTCCAGGTCCCGCTACTGATTATTGATCGGAGAAGGGTCTCGATCATGTCTGCATTATTCGCGAACCGTAGGGTGACACACTTAAGGGACAAGGACATGCAATTGGAGCAAAAGTTTCATGCCAGAAAGAATAACAAGCGAAGGAATTTATTTCACTAGATACCGAAACAAGTTTTGGGTGAAATTGCAGAAAGTGTTTTTGCATGTGAAATAGAATTATAGCAAGGGGTTATATGTGAATGTTTGTCATTAAAGTAATTGAAAAAAATTCTGAATAAATAAAAAGAGTTTTATTTAATGAGAGTTTGCATTAAATTTGGTGGAAATTTAATAATAAGTTTGAGTGGAGGGAATTTAAAGGAATTTTGTGAGTGGAGTGTCCACCCACATGAATGAGGGGAGGGCAAGGGGGCAGTCCCCATGCGCCGGCCACCCCCTTGGGGTTCCCCCTCTCCTATAAAAGGCACCCCCTCTCCTCTCTCTCACTCACACCTTCTCGTGAAGGATCTCTCTCCCCCTCTAGAATTTATCCCCCATGGTCTCGGACTAGCGAGATACATGTTCTCGGTGGCTATTCAACAAGAAAGGGTTGTGCTTCCGCTGCATCGCTGGAGCGAGTAGACGAAGGTTGCTCGGTGTCTTGTACGTGTGTGCGAGCACGGATGCGCTGCTGCTTTACGGCGCTAGGACTTCCTCTCGATCTTGAGATCGACAAGAGATCTTCTACATCAACCACGAGTTAAACTCGTTAAGCTTTGTTGGTCTTCAAGGGTATGTTCTCTATGGATATACATTCGCCCGTTGTTTGTATCTAGTAGATAGATCTTGGTACATAGTTCCCATCGTAGGAATTTTTTTGTTTTCTATGCTGCGAACCCTTCAGTGGTATCAGAGCCGGATCTATGCGTAGATGCTTTACACGGGTAGTACACATATGAGTATGTGGGCGATGATGATCATGTTGTTGCTCCTTAGTTGTAATTTTGGATATTGGTGGCATAGTGGGATGAAGCGGCCCGGACAAACTTTACATGTCCTCGCACATGAGACCTGTTCCACGCTTGACATGCAACTAGTTTGCATAAGTGGCTAGCGGGTGTCTATCTCTCCTGCTATAGTCAATATCTATTTTGCAACGAGTTGTCAATAATTTGGTTATCCTTGTTGTGGTTCATGTTCGTAGGTAAGAACGGTTCTATCTTCGAAAGCCCTAAGCCACGTAAAACTTGTAATGGATAAATTAGAGGCGTCTAGTTTAGATTGTTGCTAGGGTAGTGTTATGATATGGTGTTGTTGTAAGTAAAAGTATGAGATGATACTCTTACGACACACATAACATGTAAGTTCCATAGACCTTGGCCTTACACACAAAGGTATGATAGTGATCATATCACGGTGCACATGATAGAGATCATATGCGGGAACCATATCATTTCACTAATAAACATGTGATGTTTGATAGCATCTTATATTGCTTGTTTAGTGCTTTATTAGCATAATAAGATGATCCCTCATTTAAATATCAAGATAAGAATGTGTTCTTCCTTTAGTATGCACCGATTATGTTTTCGTCGCTCCAAGATATCACGTGATGATCGGGTGTTCTTGGATCCACGACCATATTTCGGGTGTAAGACAGTTACACACGCGAATACTAAGGTTCTAACTTGACGAGCCTAGCATGTACAGACATGGCCTCGGAACACGGACCGAAAGGTTCAGCATGAGTCATATAGTAGATATGATGCCCATTTGATGCTCGCCTTTGAAGCTACACCGACTCACGTGATGATCGGACTTGGTGTAGTGGATTTGGTTCATGTTATCACCAAAAAGGCACGAGGGATGTCGTTTTTGAGTGGGAGTTCATTCGTAATGTGGATTAGTTGAATTCAATCTATCATAAACTTAGTCTAAACTTTACAAATTCTAGTGTAGATGGCACCACCTGATTTTAATTTCAATGTGTTCATGGAGAAAGAGAAACTTGCAACGAACGGTAGCAACTTTACCAAATGGGCCATGAATTTGAGGATTCTCCTCTCTGCTGCACAAAAGCAATATGTGTTGGAAGCGCCGCTAGGCCCCCCACCTTTTGAGGATGCCCCTGACGAGGATAGGAATGTCTATCAGACTCGTCAGGAGGACCACAGCTTAGTTCATTTCGGCATATTGTATGGGCTAGAGCCAGAACTTCGAAACCATTTCAAAAATGGCAATGCGTTTGATACAATGGGTGAGTTGAAAATGATTTTCGACACACATGATGCTGTAGAGAGCTACAATGCTTCATAAAAGTTCTTTAGCTGCATGATGGAAGAGCACAACTCCGTTAGTGAGCATGTACTCAAGATGTCGGGTTACGCCGATAAGCTTGTGTCCTTGGGAATATTGATTCCCATTGACTTAGGCATCCATCGTGTTCTATAGTCTCTGCCACCTAGCTATAAGAGCTTCGTGATGAACTGTAATATGCAAGGCATGAAGAAGTCTCTCCCCGAGCTTCTGTCAATGCTTAAAACTGCAGAAGTAGAGATCAAAAAGGAACATCAAGTGTTGATGATCAATAAGAACACTGGTTTCAAGAAAGAAAAGAAGGGAAAACGGAAGGGAAGTAAGGGCGGCAAGCCGGTTGCCGTGCCTGAAAAGAAAACCCCGAGTTGGCCCTAAGTCTGATATCGAGTGCTACTATTGTAAGGGGATTGGCCACTGGAGGCGCAACTGCCGCAAGTATTTGGCAGACAAGAAGGCTGGCAAGGAAAACAAAGGTATATATGATATACATGTTATTGATGTGTACTTGACTAGTGCTCGCAGTAGCACCCGGGTATTTGATACCGGTTCAGTTGCTAATATTTGTAACTCAAATCAGGGGTTGCGGAACAAGCGACCACTAGCAAGGGGTGAGGTCAAGATGCGTGTCGGCAATGGATCAAGCGTTGATGTGATCGCCGTCAAAACGCTACCTCTCCACTTGCCATCGGGATTAGTGATAAACTTAAATAATTGTTATCTGGTGCCAGCACTGAGCATGAACATTGTATCTGGATAGTGTTTGATGCGAAGTGGTTATTCATTTAAATCTGAGAACAATGGTTGTTCTATTTATATGAATGAAATCTTTTATGGTCATGCACCGATGATGAATGTTTTATTTTTATTGGATCTCGATAATAATGTTACACATATTCATAATGTTGATGCTAAAAGGATTAAACTAAATGATGATATATCCGCATATATATGGCACTGCCGTCTAGGTCATATTGGCGTTAAACGCATGAAGAAGATCCATTCGGATGGACTTTTGGAATCACTTGATTTTGAATCATTTGATACATGTGAGCCATGCCTTATGGGCAAGATGACTAGAACGCCGTTTTCCGGTTCAATGGAACGGGCGACACATTTATTAGAAATCATACATTATGATGTATGTGGTCCAATGAGTGTGTCGGCGCGAGGTGGATATCGTTATTTTGTTACTTCACAGATGATTTGAGTAGATACGGTTATATCTACTTGATGAAACACAAGTCTGAAACCTTTGAAAGTTCAAGGAATTTCAGAATGAAGTAGAAAATCATCATAATAGAAAGATCAAATTTCTACGGTCCGACCGTGGAGGTGAGTATCTAAGTTACGAGTTTAGCACTCACATGAAAGAGTGTGGAATTGTTTCACAACTCACACCTGCCGGAACACCATAGCGAAATGGTGTGTTGAAACATTGTAATCGTACTTTATTGGATATGGTTCGATCTATGATGTCTCTGACGGACTTGTCGTTGTCATTTTGGGGTTATGCACTAGAAACTGCTACATTCACTTTAAATCGGGCACCATCTAAATCCGTTGAAAAGACATCATATGAATTATGGTTTGGAAACAAACCTAAGCTGTCATTTCTTAAAGTTTGGGGATGCGATGTTTATGTGAAGAAACTTCAACCAGATAAACTCGAACCCAAAGCGGAAAAATGCGTCTTCATAGGATACCCTAAGGAAACTATTGGGTATTCCTTTTATCACATATCTGAGGGCAAGGTTTTTGTTGCCAAGAATGGATCCTTTCTAGAGAAAGAGTTTCTCACGAAAGGTGTGAGTAGTCAGAAGGTAGAACTCGAAGAGGTTATTGAACCTTCTCTTCAAAGTATGGCGAGTAGCGCCGCGCCGGAAGTCGTTCCGGAGTTGGCTTCACCATTTGAAGAAGGAACTAATGATAATGATCATGAAACTCCGAAAGAGAATACTACCAAACCTCGCAGGTCTAGCAGGACGCATGCAGCTCCCGAGCTATATGGAAATCCTGTCATGAATTTCATGGTTGATGAAAATGATGACCCTGGGACGTATGAAGAAGCAATGATGAGCCCGGAATCCAACAAATGGTTAGAAGCCATGAAATCCGAGATGGAATCCATGTATGAAAATCAAGTTTGGAACTTTGTGTACTTACCTCACAACCGAAAGGCCGTGGAGAATAAATGGGTTTTCAAAAGGAAAACTGATGCTGATGGTAATGTAACCGTCTGTAAAGCTCGACTTGTCGCAAAGGGGTTTCGACAAATTCAAGGAGTTGACTACGATGAGACATTCTCTCCCGTAGCGATGCTAAAATCAGTTAGGATTATGTTAGAAATTGCTTCATATTTCGATTATGAGATATGGCAGATGGATGTCAAAACCGCGTTTCTCAATGGTAATATTGAAGAAGAGTTGTATATGATACAACCAAAGGGTTTTGTCGATCCTAAGGATGCTAACAAGGTGTGCAAGCTTCAGCGATCCATCTATGGATTGAAGCAAGCATCACGAAGTTAGAATCTCCGCTTTGATGAGGTGATCAAAGAGTTTGGATTTTTCCAAACTTATGGAGAATCTTGTATTTACAAGAAAGTGAGTGGGAGCAATGTGGCATTTCTGATACTATATGTGGATGACATATTATTGATTGGAAATGATATAGATCTTTTAAACAGTGTTAAAAGTTATCTAAACAACAAATTTTCAATGAAGGACCTAGGTGAAGCGTCATACATATTAGGCATAAAGATCTATAGAGATAGATCTAGGCGCCTAATAGGGCTATCGCAAAGTACATACCTTGATAAAATTTTAAAGAAGTTAAAAATGGAAGATAGTAAGAAGGGGTTATTACCTATGACACAAGGCACGACATTGAGTAAGACTCAAAGTCTGGCTACGGCGGAAGAAAGAGAGAAAATGGACAAAGTCCCCTATGCTTCAGCCATAGGCTCTATAATGTATGCCATTCTATGTACAAGACCGGATGTGTCACATGATATTAGTTTGACTAGTAGGTACCAATCGGATCCAGGTTCGGAACACTGGAAAGCGGTCAAGAATATCCTTAAGTACTTGCGAAGAACTAAGGATATGTTTCTTGTATACGGAGGTGAAGAAGAGCTCGTCGCTAAGTGTTATGTTGACGCTAGCTTTGACACCGATCCGGATGACTCTAAGTCTCAATCCGGATACGTATTTCTCATGAATGGCGGAGCGGTTAGTTGGAGGAGCTCCAAACAACCTGTGGTGGCGGGATCAACAACGGAGGCCGAATATGTTGCTCCTTCGGAAGCGGCTCAGGAAGCAGTTTGGATGAAGGAGTTCATATCCGAACTAGGTATGGTTGCAAACGCTTTGGACCCAATGGTGATCTATTGTGACAACAATGGTGCCATTGCCAATGCCAAAGAGCCAAGGTCTCACAAGCATTCCAAGCATATTAAGTCAGAAGCTCTTTTCTGGCACCGTTACTACTTGTATTTCACTATCTCTTCGCCGAACTAGTGCACCTATACACATGACAAGTGCATTGGGTGTGTTGGGGACACAAGAGACTTCTTGTATCTTAATTGCAGGGTTGCTTGAGAGGGATACCTTTGACCACTTCCTCCCTGAGTTCGATAAACCTTGGGTAATCCACTTAAGGGAAACTTGCTTCTGTTCTACAAACCTCTGCCCTTGGAGTCCCAACAACTGTCTACAAGAATAGAAGTGCGTAGACATCATGCTACTGAAAGTTATTTTGAGAGAGGGAAACATGGTTTTATGCATCTCAATAATGTTAAGTTTCCCCGTTTTATGTTGAAAGATTTGAAGTTGCATTTGTTTTGTCTTCCTATGCTAGTGGATTTTTGCTTCAACAATTCGTTTTCCCATGATACCCCCATGCATAGGAAGTGGGTTAGACTCAAATGTGTTGGTTATTTGCTTCTTGATGGTCTCTTTCACTTCAAATATTTATCTCCTTTGTGAGCATCTTTGAAAGTTTCAAGCCTGACTTAAAGGCATTAAAGAAAAGTACTTGTTGGGAGATAACCCAAGAGTTTTGTTGAGTCTTGGAAGTTATTGCCTCAGTAATAACCTCTCCTTATCCTTTTTGGTTTGGTTTTTGTGTCAAGTTCAACTACTTTTGTGAAGTAGAGGAGTTGTGAAAAGTGGCTGTCCTGGGACAGATTTTTTGTGCTGCATTGAAAAAATTCATGAGGAAGCTCAGTACATCGGATGGAGCTATATTTTTCTGAGCTTGTTCTCCAGGTTGTTACCCAACTTTCATTACTTCTGAACTTTTTTATTTGAGCAATACAAGATTTTCGAAAAAATCAATCTTTGCCTGTTGGTCTGTTTTGACAGATTTTAGCCGTCATTTGCATTTGCCTCTTATAGAAGATTTTGTGTTGATGGGTTTTCAGTTGAAGTGTGTACCTAAAGGTTATTGTTTTTGCTTACACTAATGTTGTCATTAAGGTTTGTGTATTTCCTTGAGAGGAAAGGAATTTCTAGGAGAAGGAGGAAAGGAATCTGCAGAGTTCGTCTTTGAATAGGTAAAAGTGGTAAAAACAGAAGGTTCGTGAAACCCCAATATTTTTATATTTTTGATGTTTTTAATACATAAGGGAAGTTACGAGATGGAACAGAGGAGGAACCGGAGTCCGGGGTGGCCAAACCCACCCCAGGCGTAGGCCCCAGCTGGCCACGCCTAGAGGGGGTGTGCCACCCCTGAGCTCCGACTTCGCCTCATTTCCGTGTCAGTACCTTCCTTATGCATTGAAACTTCGTAATATATAATCCCCCAGATCCCCCGAGGTTCGTGCATCATGTTCTCGTCGTGTTTTCATTTCGATATGTTTTTGTCAGGAAATCTTCTCAAGTTTAGAGCGCCATGGCCTCCGCCAACGATAAAGGCAAGAAGCCTGAGGAAGAAGATCCTCAAGACCCAAAGGAGGAGGAGATTGAAGGAGACATGGAGGAGGACAAGCATCCGGATATCCGCGCTACCGTCGCAAGCATTGGATTGGTGGCACGACCTACCAATCTTAGGAGGACAACACGAATGTCTACAGGGGGAGAACTCCACGTCATATCCTCGATCCACGCACACTTCCTCCTCGTACCACTTGTTCTAACCATGCAGGGAAGAAACAATCTAATAAGGAAGAGTGGAGAAAGAATGACAAGGATTGGGATCCTCGGTCCGAATTGATCATGAGCTGCACTGAGCATAATTCAGAGTTGATTCGTACTCTGACCTTCGATATGGAGGATTTTAAGAAAATTATTGAAGAGCTTATCAAGAGAACACCGCCACCACCGAAGGAGTAATTCTTCATCAGGTTTGGCATCCCCTTGGCTTGTTCCAAGCTTGGGGGAGTGTCGTGGTATCACCACCATTATCTTCCATCTTTTACCTTTTTAGTGGATTCATATCTTTGGTAGAGAAGTTATCTTATAGTTTGGTTTGCATGTGGAAATATCTCTCCTTTAGTTGATTATCTATGTATCCCTTGGTGTGAGTGCCTTTACTGAATATTAATGAGAAGTCTCATCTTTTAATTTTTGCACTTCTTATTTTTAGTTTGCAATCTCTATTATATGACGGATCTTTTTGATCAGTATTTGGCATCACTTTGGGAGCATCAAGTAACTCTAAATTGGTTTTGGAAAATCAAGCTCTGGTCAGTAGCAACAATTTTTAAGGTTTGAAAGAAAAATAGAAAAAGCTTACGGGTATTTGGTATCATCTATTTTCTTTCTTGATTGGCTCATAAGCTTAGTATTCTTTATTTAAGATCTTTTGTGTCTTCAAGGAAGGTTGCATGTTTGGCTTTATTACTTGTATGTTTGCTTGTTTCTTTCAACTCTCTTGCTTGCTACCCAGCCTTGCTAGCCAAAAACTTGTTTTGAGAAGGCTTACTTCTCATGTTTCCAAATCCCTGTGAACCCAACCTTTGCCATTTATGTCCACCATATCTACCTAGTAGCATTATTGCTATTCCAAGCAAATTCTCAAGCTTCATCTATCTTTCGAATTAAAAAGTATTTTGTTATGTGAAAACTAATTAGTAAATCTCTCACGAACTTAATGGCACACCTTATTTCCTTGCCCCTAATAGACTTGAACCATTGTGGATATCGAAGTTGTATATGCTTGCATCTATACGTTGGAATTAGCAGAACCGTGCTGTCACGGGGAACGTTTTCAACATTGCACTTGTACTCTGTACACCGTTGATATTGTGCTCGTTTGTATGTGGATGTCACCGGTGTGAAATAAAAAGGGAGCTTGTAAGTCCATGGAGTTTGTATTTTGTGTTAGAGAAACGCCCGGGCCTCTAGCCTAAGCCATGCCTAATCATGGTGGAAACTTGCAGCATCACCATAGTGAGCAATCTGTGAATCATCCTCAATAAAAAGATATGCATAGAGTAAATAAAAAGATCGCTGAGATGCTCACTGTCTGCTTGCCTTGTCATTTTGGTTATGGGAAAGCTCATGTACCATGTGCAAGGGGTACCCCGTCGGCGGTTCTCAATGATATGCAAGTACTTACAATGACAAGAACTTACCTGTGACCGAAGTTGAGTAGCATGAGGAGTGTCCCTCATATTCAAGGGACATGAGATTGCCAACTTATATTTCGTCAAGCATATACTCCATCCTTGTTCACTTTAACCTTAATCATCTCAATATTCCTATGATAGGGGCAATGAGGGATCAAAGCTAGTAAGTACCATAATCTTTTGGAAGCTCTTTATGACTTGTAATCCTTGCTTCCCTCCAAGAAGGGACCTTTCTCCCACTTCCAAGTTGAGTCAGTAAACCTACTTCCTTTCTATCTCAAGCAAGCATTTGAGTTGTTGTGTTTCAAGCATTCATATGGTGATTTATTAAATCATGTACTTCATCTTCCTTGTTTGCACAAAACTCTTATCTATTGAGTATTACTTTGAAAGCCTTCACTTGTGAAAAACCTTTTTGAGCAAAGAGTGCTCCTGTTATAAAACTTCTACAAAAAGATTTTTGTGAAACTGTTTGCCAGGTGTTCTCTGACCAAGAACAAGTTTGCCAATTATAATTATGATTTATCTTTATGCATCTCTATTGTGACTGTTGTACTTGGTTGCAAGCTAAGTTATATAATGGTGAGTTGCTTTCTTCTATGAGTTGTGCAATGGTAAGTGTGATGCTTCTTGTTCGTATTCTTTTATCGACACTTCACTCCATAAACCTGTGGACATGTTTACTGAGATCAGTTTTCGCTTGGGGACAAGCGAAGTCTAAGCTTGGGGGAGTTGATACGCCCAATTTGCATAACCTTTCTATATCATAATTTACCTCTATTCATTGATACATGTCTTATTATGAGGTGTTACTTATGGCTTTTCATCTGTTTATGCATGTTGGATGATTCTTGGAGGATGGACCGCGGGAGTCTGGATTCTGATGGAAAAGAAGGCGTTTCGATGCAATTTCACGAAGATCAGAAAAATATCAGAAAAATATGGAAACATATTATTTTCCTAGAAGATTGAGGAAGCCATAAGGAGGAGCGAAGAGGGGCCGCAGGGGGCCCACACCCCTAGGCGCGGGCCCACCTTGGGTCGCGCCTAGGGCAGGTGTGGCCCACCTGCCCGGCTCCCGACTCCACCCCTTCGCCTATATCTTCCCTACGGAACCCTAAGGCCAGGGGAGCGACCACAGATAGATTTCCGCCACCTCTGGGGGGGGCAGAAAACACCGGGAGAGAAAGATCCCTCCGGCAGACAGATTTCTGCCGGGGAAATTCCTCCCGGAGAGGGGAGGCCGTCGCCATCAACACCATCGTCAATCTAGGCTTCAACGGGATCATCATCCACACCATCATCTCCACTAGCACCATCACCACCACTCTGTCCTGCTATAACAATTGTGTTGGATATTGCTTTAGTTCTTAGGAGAAACTTTCCCGGTGTTAATTACTATTGTAGTTGATGCTTGTGAGTGGAACCATTGGATTATTGTTTATGTTCAGATTGTTATCCATTAACATATCATCTTTGATCTTGATCCATATGATGTCTTGTGAGTAGTTCGTTGTGTTCTTGAGGACATGGGAGAAGTCATGTTGTTAGTAGTGGATTTGGTTGAGTTATTATTCAATGGTTTAGTATTTAAGTTGTGGTGCTATTCTTCTAGTGGTGTCATGTGAACGTCGACTACATGATACTTCACTATTTATGGGCCTAGGGGAATGCATTGTGTATTTGGCTACTAATTATGGGGTTGCCAGAGTGACAGAAACCTGAACCCCCGTTAGGACACCTTTGCACAAGGGAGTGTAGGAACTCAGAGTTTAAGGCTATGGTTAGATTTATATCTTAATTACTTTCCTGTAGTTATGGATGTTTGCAGGGGGTTTAATCACAAGTATTTACTAGTCCAAGTAAGGTCGGTATGTTAGCACGGGTTCACCCACACAATACTTACAACACCAGAGAAGAGTACTTAGCTATTTGAAGCAAAAGCACTTAACATAATTCCCACGTGTCCTCGAGAACGTTTGGTCCTTATAAGTATTTCCACCGGCTTGTCCTTTGCTAAGAAAGGATTGGGCCACTTGCTCCGTTTCTTCGTTGTCTTTATTACTTGCTCCTTGTTTTGTTGCCTTATTAGAAAACCACTAAAATCTGTTTGCTAAGTATTCACAGGTATTTCCTGCTCCACACCACTGTTCAGCACCTTCTGCTCCTCGTTGGGATCGACACTCCTATTTATCGAAAGTACTGCGATACACCCCCTATACTTGTGGGTCATCTGTTCTCTTTTGCGGAATTGAGCTTTTTGAAGGAGTTAATATAGTAGCTTGTGTTTTTAGTGAAAAGTTTTGCTATTCCAAAGCTTTGCCAGAGGTCTAATATATTTTGATTAAACTAATGTTGCTAATGAAGATTGTGTGAAGTTTTGTATGAAGGAAAAAATTTCAGGTGTAGAGAGAGAATGATGCAATGAGATGAAGAATGGACAAAAGCTCAAGCTTGGGGATGCCACCATGGTTTCACCCCAAGAAATATCCAAGATGTACAACCGTTAAAGCTTGGGGATGCCCAAGGCATCCCCTTCTTCATAAATAAAAAGCTCAGGTCTGCCTAGACACTTCGTTTTTATTGTTTCATGCACAGTTGTGTTGTTCTTGGAGCGTCTTAGTTTTCGTTTGCTTTGCTTAGTTGTTTAGTTTGCTTGAGTAGTTTGGACCCCCGCTTGCGATGTGTTTTGTTGCAAATAAGTTGCTTGGTGTTGGAAATGAGTAGAAAGTTCTTGCTTGGAAGTGCAAGAGGAGCTTGCATTGACTGCGACTTGCACTTTTAATGCCATGCTAGGTGTTGTTTTGACTTTATGCTTAGTAATTATTGATGTAGCATGGATTGCTCCCAGTCATTGGGATTGCTTAGTGTGCCTTGAAGAAATTATGCGTTGTTTTAGCATGCAAAGACATAGTATGGTGGTATTCTCCTTTGAGGTTTGTTTGGGTTGACTTGACACATACTCACACCATGTTATGACTCTCACAAGTCACCATTAGCCTCTATGATCATTTAGTCCTTGACTTGTAGTACCACTCTATGCTTTGATTAGTAATGTTTTGTCGCTCTGCATGATTATGGCCGCTATTGCTCTCTTATTTGGTTGCTCCCAGTCTTTTGCTAGCCTCCACTTGTATGAGTAAGCTCTACTCATGCCTCCAACTCCCAAAATAAACCAAGTTATTACAAACTGTCCACTATAAACTCCTATGCATGGTGTGTTACACCATTCCAAGTATATTCTTGTTTTCAACTATCTTCCAATTAAAAACTATTTTGTGTTGGAGATATGCCCAAGAGGCAATAATAAAGTGGTTATTATCATATCTTCATACTTATGATAAATGTTTACATACCATGCTATAATTGTATTAATAGGAAACATTAATAATTGTGTGATTTGTAAACATAAAAGAGTCCCTAGTAAAGCCTCTTGTTAAACTAGCTTGTTGGTTAATATATGATCATGGTTTCCTGATCATGAACATAGGGATGTTATTAACAACATGGTCATATCATTGGGAGAATGATATGATGGACATACTCCTATAGTTAAGCGTAGCATAAATATCAAGTCATTTAATATAGTTCATTTGCTATAAGCTTTCTGATACATAGTAACCTAATTCCTTTGACCATGAGATCATGTTAATCACCATCACCGGAAGTATGCTTTGATGACATCAAACACCACACCGTAACTGGGTGGCTATAAAGGTGGCATTGAGTGTTTGGAAAGTATGGGTTGAGGCACATGGATCAAGAGTGGGATTTGTCCATCCATATGACGGATAGATATACTCTGGGCCCTCTCGGTGGAATGTCATCCAATTAGCTTGCAAGCATGTGACTGGCTCACAAGGGATCACATATCACAGGAACGAGAAAAGAGTACTTATCAGTAACGAGGTTGAACTAGGTATGCAGAGATACCGACGATCAAAACCTCGGATAAGTAAACTATCGTGAGACAAAGGGAAATTGGTATCGTATGTAAGTGGTTCATTCGATCGCAAAGTAATCGTAGAAATATGTGGGAGCCATATGAATTTCCATATTCATCTATTGGTTATTGATCGGAGAAGTGTCTCGATCATGTCCGCATAATTCACGGACCGTAGGGAGACACACTTAAGGATTCGATGTTGTTGAGTAGTTATGGAATGATGAGTAAGAGACCGAATGTTGTTCGGAGTCTCGGATGTGATCCGGGATATCACGAGGAGATCCGGAATGGTCCGGAGAATAAGATTCATATAAGGAAAGTCCTGTTTCGGGGTTGAAGAATGGTTCCGGTGTTTTCATCGGGAATGTTCTAGAAGGTTCCGGAATGTCCGGCACTCTGGAGGGGAAGGGTACATGAATGTGTTATATCAAGTTGGTATGATTGCATCATGTACTAAGTGTCATCTCTGAAAAAAATAGAGGGTTCAATCAAATCCTTGTTTGAAAAGTCAAACGCCAATTTGAAAGTCAAACGGCTATTTTTGGGAAGTGGAGAGAGAGGTGGAAACCGAGTTAGGGAGGAGTCCCTCCTCCACCGCCGGCCCACTTGGGATCCGAGTTGGGGAGGGATTCCCATCCCCTTGGCCGGCGCCTCCCTCCTATAGGAGGAGGGGCAGGGCTCCCCTCCTAGAACACAAAGATTGCCCCTCTAAACCTAACCCTAGTCACCGGCCTCTACCCAAGTCGCCGCCGCCCTAGGGTTTGCCCAAGCCACCGACTTGGGGCAATCCCTTTGCCCTAGCCGCCGGCCTAGCTCCCTCAACTTGGTGCCTCTAAACCCTAGATCGCCAAGCCTCTCTCATAGTCCACTATACTCGCTCCGGCTTAAGGCGAAGCCCTGCGAGATCTCCCCTCTACTTCCGGTACCACGCCGTTGTGCTGCCGGAATCGCGAGGAGAGTGCTACAACCTCCGCTGACTGCTGGAACAAGGGAGAGGAAGGTCTTCGTCGAGTACCGAACATGTGACCGATTGCGGAAGCGCTGCCGGAACGCAGCGCCAGAAGGATCGTCTACGCGATCTTGAGATCGGAAGTGTACGACTACATCACCCACGAGAATCTGCTCTCGTTAACCGCTTTGGAATCTTCGAGGGTGAGTTCCTCTATCGACTCGTTGCTACAATCTAGTAGATAGATCTTGGCTTGTTTGTTTGTATGCGGTAGAAAATTTTGTTTTCCATGCTACGAACCCCTACAGTGGTATCAGAGCCAGGTTTATATGAAGATCTGTTGCACGAGTAGAACACAATGGTCATTATGGGCGTTGATGCTTTTGTTGTCGATTGCTTCTTGTGTACTTTGCATCTTGCGGGATGGTGGGATGAAGCGGCCCGGGCTAACCTTACATGACATCATTCATGAGACTTGCTCCATGCTTGACATGCAACTTGTATTGCATAAGTGGCTTTGCAGGTGCCTGTTTCTCCCAACATAGTTAAGATTCAATTTACAACGGGTGATTGACAATACTAGTATCAATGTTGTGGTTCTTGTTCGTAAGTTAGAACGACACTTATTGAAAGCCCCAAACCACGTAAAATATGCAAAGAAAATTAGAGGCGTCTAACTTTGTTTTGCAAGGGTGTGCTGTGATGTGATATGGCCATGATTGTGATTATATTTGATGTATGCAATGTTCCTTATTGTAAGTTGGCAACCGGCAGGAGCCATATGGTTGTCTTTAAATTCTGTTAAGACCCGCGTGTCTATTCAAAGTAGTTGTAATAGTTGAAGCTGGTGGACGACAACCATGAAGCGGCGCCATTGACCTTGACGCCACACCGGTGATGATGGAGATCATGTTCGTGCTTGAAGATGGAGATCGGAAGCACAAGAAGAAAGGCCATATCATATTACATATTATGAATTGCATGTGATGTTAATCCTTTTATGCATCTTGTATTGCTTAGTTCACGACGGTAGCATTATAAGATGATCCCTCAAGCACACAATTTCAAGTTTTAAAGTGTTCATCCTTAGTAAGCACCGTTGCTAAATCTCGTTGTTTCGAAGCACCACGTGATGATCGGGTGTGTTAGATTATGTGAGTGTATACAACGTGAGCAAGCCAGATTTGCTCATGCAGAAGCTAAGGTTTGATCTTGACGAGCCTAGCATGTACAGACATGGTCTCGGAACACGGATCACCGAAAGGTAAAGCATGAGTCATATAGTAGATATGATGAACATGTTGATTGTTCGCCATTGAAGCTACATCAACTCTCGTGATGATCGGTTTTGATATGGTGGATTTGGTTCATGTGATCACTAAAACAATGTGAGGGATATTGTTTTGAGTGGGAGTTCAACGGCAATATGATTAAAAATTGAACACTATTTATCATAAATTAAATCAAAGTGAATTTGCATAATTGTTGTAGTCATTGGCATACGTTTACCACCTTGCGCTTAGTTAAAATTGAGATGATAGAACTATAGAATTCTGGTTAGTTATTTTACTAACTGGTATCGTATTGTTTTGAAGTGTTAATCTAAAGTTTAAAAGTCCTATTGCAAACTTTCAGTAAGTTCCGGTTACTCCATGAAGTTTAATAATTGGTATTAAAACAAGAGTGACAATTCCAAGAGTTAGTGTATGAGTATCATGTTTGTCTCCATGATTCTTGATATTCAAAGGATTGTCTTAATATCAAGGTTATCTAGGATCTGAAAGAGTTGTTTCAGAAACCATGATGTGTGGAAGATATTGTGATATCTGAAATGAAGTTTTGGTTACAACATGATAGAGTATAATATGGCAAAAGTCATGTTCTCATATTTGATGAGAATTTGCAAAAGGTTGGAGACACTAGTTGTCCTAATCCACCAAAAGGTTTTGGAGAACAACATTATACTCGCAATTCATCTTTATAAGCTAAAAGTAGCTTAATCATGAATAATTCCATGATAAGGGTGAATATTTGATGTTGGTAAAATATTTACCACACCAAGAGATTACTAAAGAATGGAATTTGAAAGCATACCAAACATTTGATGATGGTGATCTACTTCAAAGTGAAAGTCCAAAGACATTGGTATTTAATTATACACTCTTTAGACTATGTGTCATATGTATGACTCCACTATTGATGTTGATAGATTCTTTCAAAAGAGAATACTGAAAGAGAATCTCATAAATATATGGCAGAAAAGAAAAGACTAGAATTGTTCAGTTTAAGTATATAGATGATATACATGTTATTGCTATATTCTTTGCTTATTAAAAAATGTGGTTCTTAAGTATTTGATACTGAATTTGTTGGTGTGAATCGTCATACGAAACAACACAATTCATGAACTACAATGGCCTAAGTAACTATCAAAAGAATATGTGATGATGTTCATTGAGAACAAATAAAGGGTTATTGTGTTGCTCGTTAAACGTCAAAGCTTGCCTTCAAGATTTGTTTTATCAGGTATTATGAGAACAAAAGGGTTGTTCAAATAATTGTCGTAATCCATAAAAGATGGATGATACACAAATCTCGTGGAGAAATCACATCCATAAAACTAGTGCTAAAAATGTCGAAAGACAAATTGATTGAAAGATCGCTTAGGAAGTGACATCGCCGTTTAAATTATATTGGAAAGAAAACATGAAGAAACTCCATGTGGATGGAATTTTGGAGTCTTTTGATTTTTGATCACATGACGCTTGTGAAACTTTCCTAGAGATAATTAAAACTTCATTCATAGGCCAAAAAGGAATGAATGACTAGCTTATTGGAACTTGTACATATTGTTGTACGAAGTCCATTATGTGTAGTCAAGAGCGATGGATTTCAACTTCATATGCTTTCTCCGAAAATTTGAGTGAATACATGAATATTTACTTAATAAGGATGAAGTATGAAACATTTGAAAAGTTCAAAGACTTTCAAGATGAAGTGCAAAATCATTATAACAAGAATATAAATAGTTTATGATAAGATCATAAAGGAAGATATTTGAGTTACAAGTTTAGCATAATACCTAAGATTTAAGGAATCGTTCCGTGGATTTGCATTTCCCGAAACACCATAAAAGTATGGAGTGTTCGAGATATGTAATTAAACCTTGTTTGGCATGGTAAGATCGAAGGTGTAATTCATAAAAACTGCCATTATATTTTAAAGATTAAAAGCTTTAGAGATTACCGTTTTTCCACTGAAAAGAGCTTCATCATAATCCGTTGAAATGACACCATATAAAGTTATGGTTTGGGATAAAACCCAAGTAGTCCTTTCTTAAACATTGGTATGCTATGCATAAGAAAGATGTTTGCAACCAAAGTCGGATGAACCTGTCTTTGTATTACTGTTAAGTATTCCTCCATAACACCGGAGACAAAAGTGTTTGTCACTTAGAACATCAAGTTTCTTTGAGAATGGATTTTCGTGAAAAGATAAGTGGGAGGACAATAGAACTTTGATAAGGTTAAAAGAACCTTAGTTATATGTGCAAAGTTGCGCAGCGCCGAAAAGTGTTCCGGATGCAGCAACAATGCTCATGGCTCACGTGCCTCAAAGGTTGTGGTTACGAAGGTCAAAGTTTCTATTGAACCAAGTAGGTCAAGTAAAACAATCAAATACCAAGATTTGAGGGTTGAATCATTATTTGAGAATAATGAACGTACTACATGCAAAGAAACGATGATGGGCCCTGACTCCATGGCTTGAAGCCATAAAATCCGTGATAGTTCCATATACGAAAGATCAAGTTTTGAACTTGAAAGACCCTCTGGAAACGTACAAGACCTTACAGTCATATTTGGATCTATAAAGAAATAGATATGGATGTTTCACATCTATGAAATGGCCGACATGTTGGGAAAGAGTTCACAACAATGTTCAAAGGTTGACTATGACAAGATTTGATCTTTCATAGAGATATTTAGTCTAGACAGATTAATGTAGCAACCACGACATATAATTTTGTTATGTGTTGAATAAACAATACAAGTTCTTCTAATAGAATGATTACCAAGGACGTGTGCATGACACAGTCCAAAGGGTTTTGTTAATTCAAAGGATGCTAAAAGCATATGCAAACTTCAATGGTTGAAGTGTGCATCGCGGAGTTGGAATCTTCACTATGATGAAACTGTTAAAAGAGTTTAAATTCATCAGAGACAATGAAGATGCTTGCATTTGCAAGAAATTAAGTGGGAGCGCTAAGACATGTTTCTAATACATTATGTGGAAGACATATTGTTGATTAAAAATGATGTATCTTTTATTAACACATATTAAGAATTTCATCCCGATGAAAGACTTAGGTAAAACCCAAATATTTGGCATCAATAGACGCTAATATGGTTGTGCTGAAAGTACATAGATGATATATTGAATGAGTTCAATATAGAAACTACAAGAAAGGTTCTTGTCGCACATAAAGGATTGAATGAGTTCAATATTGATGATATATTCAAGTGTATTGACACTGGGTAAGTGAAACAAAGATTCAAGTATAGATTGATACTTGATGTATGAAATCACAAAGAGTATTTATATCAATCATACTGTGATATGTACAAATCCAGATATGTCCTATACTTTAAATGTTATGAGCATATACCAGAATGATTCATAAGTTGATCATTGGACAATAGTAAGGATATTCTTATGATCTTTTGGAAGAACTAAGAGTATATTATTTGTAGAAGTGACAAATAGATGGTTAGTTCATTGTAAAAGTACTACATTGATACTAGTTTTGTCACAAAGTACAAATTAAGTTTATCTCAATCTAAACTAAGGGTGGCACAATAAAATGGAAAGTAAGTTCCATAATGGATTTGGATGAGTTCCAAAGTTAAGACATTGTGACAGATACTACAACAAAAGGCTAAGTATATGACTGCTATAATAGCAGCTAAAGAGGGCATTTGTGTCAAGTAGTTTGTTATCAAACTAGGTGTAGTTCACAGCGGGATAATACTATGAAGATATATTGTACGACAATATTATCAACATGTTTTAACCCCAAAGAACTAAAGGTCTCACCAAAGGACCAAAATTATACAAAGCCATCTCATTAGAGAATGAGTGATGCGTAGAGACGCAAAGACATGCAATTACACACGGACCTGGAAGTGTCAGATCCGGAGATCAGTTGACCACTAGCAATCGTGTACATACAACACCGGAAAGCCATAGGTGTTGAATACACAAAGGTTTGAAACTAGATTATTGACCCTAGTGCAAGTGGGAGACTTTTGGAGATATGCCCAAGAGGCAATAATAAAGTGGTTATTATCATATCTTCATACTTATGATAAATGTTTACATACCATGCTATAATTGTATTAATAGGAAACATTAATACTTGTGTGATTTGTAAACATAAAAGAGTCCCTAGTAAAGCCTCTTGTTAAACTAGCTTGTTGGTTAATATATGATCATGGTTTCCTGATCATGAACATAGGGATGTTATTAACAACAGGGTCATATCATTGGGAGAATGATATGATGGACATACTCCTATAGTTAAGCGTAGCATAAAGATCAAGTCATTTAATATAGTTCATTTGGTATAAACTTTCTGATACATAGTAACCTAATTCCTTCGACCATGAGATCATGTTAATCACCATCACCGGAAGGATGCTTTGATGACATCAAACACCACACCGTAACTGGGTGGCTATAAAGGTGGCATTGAGTGTTTGGAAAGTATGGGTTGAGGCTCATGGATCAAGAGTGGGATTTGTCCATCCATATGACAGATAGATATACTCTGGGCCCTCTCAGTGGAATGTCATCCAATTAGCTTGCAAGCATGTGACTGGCTCACAAGGGATCACATATCACGGGAACGAGAAAAGAGTACTTATCATTAACGAGGTTGAACTAGGTATGCAGAGATACGGACGATCAAAACCTCGGATAAGTAAACTATCGTGAGACAAAGGGAAATTGGTATCGTATGTAAGTGGTTCATTCGATCGCAAAGTAATCGTAGAAATATGTGGGAGCCATATGAATTTCCAGATTCCTCTATTGGTTATTGATCGGAGAAGTGTCTCGATCATGTCCGCATAATTCACGAACCGTAGGGAGACACACTTAAGGATTCAATGTTGTTGAGTAGTTATGGAATGATGAGTAAGAGACCGAATGTTGTTCGGAGTCTCGGATGTGATCCGGGATATCACGAGGAGATCCGAAATGGTCTGGAGAATAAGATTCATATAAGGAAAGTCCTATTTCGGGGTTGAAGAATGGTTCCGGTGTTTTCATCGGGAATGTTCTAGAAGGTTCCGAAATGTCCGACACTCCGGAGGGGAAGGGTACATGAATGTGTTATATCAAGTTGGTATGATTGCATCATGTACTAAGTGTCATCGCTGAACAAAATAGAGGGTTTAATCAAATCCTTGTTTGAAAAGTCAAACGCCAATTTGAAAGTCAAACGGCTATTTTTGGGAAGTGGAGAGAGAGGTGGAAACCGAGTTGGGGAGGAGTCCCTCCTCCACCGCCGGCCCACTTGGGATCCGAGTTGGGGAGGGATTCCCCTCCCCTTGGCCGGCACCTCCCTCCTATAGGAGGAGGGGCAGGGCTCCCCTCCTAGAACACAAAGATTGCCCCTCTAAACCTAACCCTAGCCGCCGGCTTCTACCCAAGTCGCCGCCGCCCTAGGGTTTGCCCAAGCCGCCGACTTGGGGCAATCACTTTGCCCTAGCCGCCGGCCTAGCTCCCTCAACTTGGTGCCTCTAAACCCTAGATCGCCAAGCCTCTCTCATAGTCCACCATACTCGCTCCGGCTTAAGGCGAAGCCCTGCGAGATCTCCCCTCTACTTCCGGTACCATGCCGTTGTGCTGCCGGAATCGCGAGGAGAGTGCTACAACCTCCGCTGCCTGCTGGAACAAGGGAGAGGAAGGTCTTCGTCGAGTACCGAACGTGTGACCGACTGCGGAAGCGCTGCCGGAACGCAGCGCCAGAAGGATCGTCTACGCGATCTTGAGATCGGAAGTGTACGACTACATCACCCACGAGAATCTTCTCTCGTTAACCGCTTTGGAATCTTCGAGGGTGAGTTCCTCTATCGACTCGTTGCTACAATCTAGTAGATATATCTTGGCTTGTTTGTTTGTATGCGGTAGAAAATTTTGTTTTCCATGCTACGAACCCCTACAGTGGTATCAGAGCCAGGTTTAACCTTAATCACTTCAAGATGCTTATGATAGGGGCAATGAGGGCTGAAAGCTAACAAGTACCATAATTTTTGGAAGCTCTTTTTAAAACTTGAAATCCCTGCTTCCTTTATGAAAAGGCCTTTCTTCCACCACTATTGAGTCTCCACCTTCTATCTTTAGGCGCCATTAAGAGAGCATAGTTGCCATTCTTAGTTTTATGTGCAGTGTCCCAAAGCTTATTGATTGATGCATATTGTGTTATTACTTGTTCTTGTGCTACTTGTTTCTAGTCACCCTTTTGAACTTTGAAGGTGTCCTATGCATCTATTTTCTACTCTATGAGGGACAAGCTGATTGCCACTATGCTATGTTTTCTGTATGTGAAACAAAAAAAACGTTTTTTAATGCATGTTATTCATGATCTTTGTTTGTATCTTGTCATGTTGCAACAATAGTTGCTCTGTCTTACTGTTAGAACTCCATTCTTTCATGTTCATGTTTAGAGTTCTTTGATCCCAGCTTTCAATGCTTGCAAATGGTTAGATCTTTATTGTGAGGGTGCATGTCACCTCAAAAATTATTCTTTTTATCACTTACCTACTCGAGGATGAGCAGGAGTTAAGCTTGGGGATGCTTGATACGTTGGAAACGTATCTATAATTTTTGATGTTCCATGCTTGTTTAGTATCTACTTTGCTTTGCTTTGTCCACACTTTGAGGTGCTTTTTATATCTTTTCTGGTACTAACCTATTAACAAGTTGCCATAGTGCCAGTTGCCTGTTTCCTGCTGTTTTTGGTTTCAGAAAAGCTAGTAAAGAAACATTCTCGAAATTGGACGGGACAAACGCCAAAGTCAATAACTTTCCTTGGGGAACAAGAAGTCCAGAGGGGAGACGGAGAGGCGAGCCAGGGCCGCCACACCCCCCTAGGTGCGGCCAGGGGTGGGCCCGCGCCTAGGCAGGGTGTGGGCCCCCTGGCCACCTCCTCGGCCTACCCCTTCGCCTATAAGAAGCCCCCGATGCCTAAACCCTAAGCACCCGATCAAATTTCCACGAAACCCTCTGTAGCCGCCGCCACCATCGTCCCTAGATCGGAGGGATCTGAAGTTCTTCCCGACACCCTGCCGGAGGGGAGATCATCCCGGAGGCCTTCTTCTCCGGTATGATGCGTGAGTAGTTCCACCTTGGACTATGGGTCCATGTAGTAGCTAGATGGTTGTATCTCCTCCTTTGTGCTTTCATTTATAGATCTTGTGAGCTCCGTTCATGATCAAGGTATAATATATTTGTAATCATTCATGTTGTGTTTGTGGGGACCCGATGGATATTGAGATTATTATGTTGGATTGATTAATGGTTTTGTCTTTATGATTCTATCATGTATGTGTTGTTTGTGATCTTGCATGCTCTCTGTTGTTAGTGGCTATCTTAGCCAAGTAGTTGCTAGTGACTCCAAGAGGGAGTATTTATGCTCGATAGTGGGTTCATGCCTCTAGTTTCCAAGGGAAGTGACAGAAATCTCTTCGGTTGTAGATGTGTTGTTGCCACTAGGGAGAAAACAACGGTCTCTTGTTCATGGAACATGTGGAGTGTTTACCTTACACACTTTGCTTAAAGCAGTTGTCTATTGCTTGCAACTTAATACTAGAGGGGGTTCGGATGATAACCTAAAGGTGGACTTCTAGTCATAGATGAAGTTGGATGGCGGTCTATGTATCTTGTTGTATTGCCCAATCGAATCTCATAGGATCTTTTCTGACTAGTATTGCATTGTTATGCCTTGCTCAGTTCCTGTCAATTGCCCTGCTGTAATTTGTTTACCCTTCATGCCATGTTGTTTATCTAAGGAGAGCACCTCTAGTGAACTATGGACCCCGGTCCAATCTTTAACATTGATACACCTTCCACTGTTACTTGTTTACTTGCTGCAAACCATTACCTTCCACACCATACGTTTAATCCTTTGTTACAGCAACCGGTGAGATTAACAACCTCACTGTTAGTTGGGGAAAAGTCTTGAGTTTGTGTTGTGCAGGTCTCCGCGTTGTTTGCAACACCTGTGTGACGTTTTCTTCCTCCTACTGGTTCGATAACCTCAGTTTCAACTGAGGGAAGACTTGCTTTTGTGCTGCTTCACACCTTGCTCTTGGGGTTCCCAACAGGCTCCACGTCAACTGAGCCATCAGTCCACATGAGGCTTTGCAGTCTATCTTGGTCCAAACATGATAAATTGGAGTGCAAGAAAACAAGCAACCGTCTCATGGTCAAGTATAGAAGGAAAATATAAGTCCATGGCAAATTCCACGACAGAAGTGATGTGGGTACAAACTCTCCTGACTGAATTAAAAACCCAACATCCTCGGGCAGCTTAGCTATCATGTGACACTTCGTTCAAGAATGGGTGGCACAAAAATTATTGGATATAAGATTTATTTCCACAGGGGATCAAGTTGCAGATGGGTTTACAAAACCTTGTCAGTGCGCCATCTACAAATGTTTAAAAACAATCTTAACTTGGACAAGTTATGATTGAGGGGGGGTGGGGTGTTAATGATATTTGAATAGTTGTAGATGTCCTGATATTCTTGTAACAATTGTACACTGAACCAAATTATGAGGTATCAGTTTCGTAGAGATAAGGACTTGTAACGAACTCACGCATATCGCTTCCAGAGGTTAATCGGCTATATAAACACGTATGGCAGCCCTCAACGGGGTAACACACGCCTTGAACCAAATTTTATTTGGGAGTGTCTAGATCTCAGGCGTCTGAGAATTAGTTATGTCTAAGTCGCTGATGTCATCCTAATATTTATGCTAATTCTCAGTTGCAACCTAGTTGCAACTCATAAGATTTGTACTAGTTCTTAGTTGTAACCTAGTTGCAACTCATAAGATTTGTACTAGTTCTCGGTTACAACCTAGTTGCAACTCATTAAATTCTCAGTTACACCCAAGTTGCAACTCATGTGTAACTTCCATTTTGCACGAATCACGAGGTAAATCAAATGGTGAAAGAGGCGACTGAGACTTAAGAAGTTCTCAGGCGCCTGAGAACTAGGAAATCCGATTTTATTTATATGCCTATACTTCTCACCATTTTACCTCTTTTCGTTGTAAAATACACGATGACTTAGACATGGATATATTCATATGGGTGAACCTTGAAGTCTATTTAATATATTTATGATTATGTTTCTTGGGAATAATTAGAAAATATTAAAAATGTTATAGAAAAGTCTAATGATATTGATTTAATTTGATCTTCAATAAATGATTTTATAGATTCAAACCTGGAGCTAGCTGCAAGGGCATCAATCAAGCTAACCAGCAATCCAGACACCTTGTAGATCAGTTTAAGCGACCCTACATCTCTCTGCAATCATCACAACTATACAGATTTCTCTGGTTCCTAATTAAAAAGGTATGTTGCATAAGCAGGTCGAGAGGCAAAAATCCCCGTATTAATATTCTCGCACTACTGAGGCGTTTCAAATGACAAGTCAACTAGAACTAAGTTTTTGCGTTTTCGAAGAAATCTTATCTACAAGCTTATATACCAATAAAAAAGGTTGGGTGTGTCTAGAAGAATCAAATACCACTCGTACAAAAATTTCCATTTGAAGCCAAGATTGTTTCGCACGCTCCATATAGTAGAGCCAAGATTGTTTCGCACTCCACATAGCATTTGGCTGGACAAAAAGCAACCCCAAGGATCGCTGTCGACGAACAGGAGCACAGGGGACAGCAAGAGGCAGATGTAGGGTAAATAAAGAGAGTTGAGAGGCGCAGACAGGAAACGAAAGCCCTAGGAGCTAGCAAGCCCCCTAGGACTGCAAGCCCTAGCTTCGCTGGAGGCCGTACGGGGGCATCCTATTCTCCTCCACAGGCTCGTCGACACGTGCCACCGTCCTTGTAACTCGATCGGAAAGCCAAGACATCTCGCTGCTACAGCAGCTGGGTGACGTGCGGCGGCCATTACTGCACTGGCGTACACAGCTCGCACGCTCCCATCCTCAGCATCGGTCTAATCCTCGCGCTCGCTCGCACGCACGCTCCACCCTCAGCATCGGCCTACCGAGCGAGCCGGCCGCGTCGGGCCTAGCTAATCTCACATCAAATCACCAATCTCCTCCTCCCCCACCACCACCTCCATGACAGCTACGGTACTTACCAGAGAGTAGAGAGAGAGAGACGCGACAACACCAGACGACGGGTAGCCGAGCTAGCGATCAATGTATGCTTGAGTGTGTCTTGCTTGAGAGAGAGAGAGAGATTAGGTGGAGGGAAGACATTTCTAGAGAGAGAGAGCGAGGGGGAGAAGCCGACTTAAAGGCACACAGCGAAAGCATATGATCAGACATCGTCTCTCTGCTGGCTTAGTAAAGTAACAGGAGAGAAAGAGGAGGAGGAAGAAGAAGAAAGATGGGTCGTGGGAAGGTGGAGTTGAAGCGGATCGAGAACAAGATAAGCCGGCAGGTGACGTTCGCCAAGCGCCGGAACGGGCTGCTCAAGAAGGCCTACGAGCTCTCGCTGCTCTGCGACGCCGAGGTTGCGCTCATCATCTTCTCCGGCCGCGGCCGCCTCTTCGAGTTCTCCAGCTCTTCCTGGTAAACCTACCACTCTCCGATCCTCTCCTGCGTGCATACATCATCGCCTGGTGAATAAATTCATAGTGTGTGTGGGCTAATTAACCTTTGTTTGCGGCTACTGTGCCAAGGTTTCATGGGCAGATCGATTTGGCTAGCTTGGGTTTTAGATCCGCAGCTTGTTTATAGATCTATATCTATTTATCTCATAGCTTTGTTTCCTTTGCTTGGTATCTGTTCTCACCGTCTTCCATCGAGTTTTTTCTTCGTGCCAACTTATCGGCGGCTTCATATCAAGATCTGGCCAAATAAACCTGTCATCCTCTTCCCTTCAAACAACATAGATTTACTGCGGAAGAAGAGTTGACTATCAAAAAGATGTGGAAATTAGCAAACTAAACCGGATAGCATTTGGCGTTTTATCGATATGTTCACCACCTGGATCCCGATGTAGATTTTCTGGAGCACCTCACCATTATTGATTTCGATCCCTTTGCTACATTGGGCAGGAACAAAAGAGCCACCCATCTCCCCTTGCCGCTTATTCCTTCCATCTTTAGAGAGTCCTGTTTCACTAGCTATATACTGGTCCTTGCAGCACCTTCTCTCTTGTGTGTACACATGTACACGAGGAGTTACATTTGTGCGACGATCAAAATCTGGGATTACACAGTTCATCAAAATAAAGATCTGGAATTACCCGTCCAGGATGTTCTCACAAGTTGAAATGGGATCCCAAACTTACTGTTCCATTGGTTACTGTTCCATCGAAGGCAGAAGCTTAGCTCTCTCCCAAAAAATCTCAGCTATCCTCATTGAGCCCCGTGTAGTACAGCTAGGTGTTGCGTGGTCTGACTCTGACCGCCGAACCCCCAGTCGTGTCAGCAAAAAAGCAGCACGGCTTGCATGCAATATGCTAATCGGGATAGAGTAGTGGTTTCACCCATGTGCCACAACTGGATGACTGATAGGTCCACACTGCATGAATGAGTGTACGTGCATGCAAGACAATCCTGGACAATCCTTGTTGGAGTCGCAAAATTTAACAGTAATCCTGTTTATTCCGTTCGAAATTATACTGCTGCAACGACAAGTTGAGTAATAAAGCATGAGCAATTTTATTGGGAGGAAGCTTATTGGAAGAAAATACAACCTCTGTTCACAATTATAAGATGCTTTAGATATTTCAGTGTGGACTATATACAGAGCAAAATGAGCGAAACGTGTATAGATACATGCGATTCAGAAAATATCCTTTTTATATTATTTTAGAAAATATCTAAAACATTTTATAATTATACGGAGAGTAGTCTTAAAAAAAGTTGAGATACATTATACTATCTAAAGAGGATTTGTATTCAAGAGTAGAATTTACCGGTGAAAAGAAAATTCACATCTTCAACTAGACTTACAAAGATAATCAAGTTGTTCAGCAACCAACGTCATGTAAACTGACAGGTTAAACCGGATCCAGTTCTAGAGGTCTTGTAAAAGCTGCTGCAATATAGTCAAATTTTCTTATATGGTTTAACTTGCCATTGGTAGAAAATACATGATCCATGTACTCAATTTATTTTCTGTAGCAATTTCAATATCTAAAGCAACTACTTTTGGGGCTTCGTTGATTTGGAGTCGCAAAGGTAGGAATAAAAAACATAGGATTGCAACGTCGTGGTCATTTGAATTTTAAAGTATTTTTGCTTTGTTTGATGGCTACACAGAAACAGAAAAGGAGGATACATTCCTAAATTTTGAGTGGATGCGAAATTTCTTAGTATACAATGTAGTGCAAAGAAATCCTTATGAAAAAATTCTGTAGGATTTAATTTTAGGAACCAAACAACATACATTGTAAAAAATCTTAGGATTCTAATCCTCCATAATTACTATGAAAATCCTTTCAATCAAAAGGGCTGCCATGTTATCTATTCTTGGTTAGTACCTGAAGTATCTCTAGTGTTCTCTTTCAAATTTCTGAGGTATGATTGTCCTTCGATTAATGACACCATAATGGGAGCATTATCATCCATAGTTTTTTATGTGCTTTGTGAAAATATAATATAATCAAATTATTTAACAAAAGATGTTATAATAGATGTATGAAAGCTCTTACTAGTTTGCGATACACAAAGATGGTGCACAAATAGAATAAATCCCCACACACAAAATACATGACTAATTAAATTATTACCATGCAAAAGAGACTCAATGTAATAGAAACAAAGGAAAGAACATACCATCGCAATATCATGAATTAACACAACACATCTAAGACTATGTGATCATACACCTTACGGCCAGGAAAACATAAGATCATCCACAGGCGAACAATACCTCCAAATCCTTGAGGTGTATAAAAAGACTAGTCATCAAAGTGACCCGCATTTTAACTCAAACTAAATTAAAATTTGTCAAAGTTCATCTTATTCCAATGATTTGGTGGAAGTGATTTTTGAAGTTTCAGATATCTGGCTGAGGTAAATAGGTGATTTCCAAAATTTCAGATATCTAGCCGAGGTCTTAATATGTTTGTTACAAAATACTAACCCTAAGCGGCACTATATGAACATTCACACATGTAGCGCATTGAGATTTACACAATTTAGGAGAGATTGTTCCACTGAAGATACTCGATTCTGCCCATAGACCTGAATTTATAGCCGAGGTGTAATTTTACCATCCATGTAAGAGCATATTCACTCGGGGGCCCTAAAGCCCCCCCCCCCCTAAAGGGCTATCAGGATGACGGCGCTCAAAATTACGCTTAGCCAGCCCCTCAATCCTTTTTCAAGCTGGCGCGCCCCGTTTTGATATCCGGCGCCACCAGGCCGAACCCAACCCACGGGGGCTAGCGGGAACACCGCATGGAGATGAAAACGCCGTGGGCCAGCCCTGGCAGTGAGATAGACGGCTCGTCTCCCGAGAGTCGTCCCATCGACGACCATGCGGCGGCGAAATTGCTCGCCAATGTTCTCTGCCATGCCCTTCCCGCCTTTTCCACCACTTCCTGCCCGGGCTTCCCGCCCTTTTCTCGCTATATGTAGACGCGACAGCCATCGCCATTGCCATTGCAGATCTACACCATGACCATACCTCACACCCTCTCCCGCGATATCTAGGGCGGTGGAAGGAGGTGTTGTTTTCGCCAGTAGGGCTGGCGCATAGCCATGCCTGGCCGCTATGGTTCCACGCCTCGCCCACCACCTGCAAGAGAGCCGTGGCACCCGTTTCCGCCTCTCCCTAGACCCAACCACACTGACTCGGAGTGCTCCGACGTGGAGTGGATCGAATATGATGACTCCGACATAGCCAACACTAAGGACTTGCGCTAGGCCAGTTCCGACCCCGAGTCTGGCGAGCCACTTGAACAGTGGGTGACCAACCGCCGTATTCGACATGAGCGCCGATGATCGCTTTTGCGGCCGCCTATACCCCACGGGTCGGCTTATCGGACCACCGACGAGCCTTACGGGTGGGACATCTTTCGCGAAGTTTTCCTACCGGAGCACCTCCTGTCGCAACAACTCGATAATGTCCAAAAGCGTTTCCTCTGTGTGTCGCGCAGATACCCCGGCGACGCTGACTTGCATGCCGGGCGTGACCGAGCTAAGGAGGAAGCCGAGACATAGTCTTGTGGGGTGTCACCAGAGGGCCGCCGCCACGCCCTATGGCGAGAGCAGCGCCTTCGGCCGCCGGAGGCATTAGTTTTTATCTTTTCCTTTCTATGTAAATAAAAGTGTCTGAATGAAAATTGAAGTGTTTGAATGTTTGATTAATTTTTGTATGGGGGCAGGGCTGGGATCCCCCCCCTCCCCCCCCCTCAAATCATGAACTTATCCGGTGCCCCCCTCCCATACGGCTCAAAATCAGGCCGTGCCGGACGCCGTATGGGGGGGGGACGAGTGGAGATGCTCTAAGGTCAGGTGTCGATCCCCAAAGAAGCTCAGAATCACATGCAATAAGGAGTAGTAAGGAGTAGTATTTTCATCCATGCATTTGCATAGACTCTGAACCAATGCACACTTCTGGCCTAGCACACTTACAATAAATCATACTCTCTTTGTTCTCTTTGTCCGCCTTCTCTAAACTGAATGGATGCACTTCGATATCTAAACAATTCCCCTAGGGTTTTTCTCTCGAGTTTTTATTACCTTACATTTTATTAGTTAAAGATATTTGGGAAATTCTAATTAGCATGTGGAGGAAAATTAGACTGCCCATGATGTGTCGTATTTATTTTTCCTTGTAGAGAGCACATGTATTCATGCATGCATAAATCTATCCAGCTCATATTGAGATCATCACATTAATGGATAAATTCGAAAATTCAAATTATTTATCTATGAAATCGTTCATCCCATTTGCGATCCCTTTACACCAATGTGTTTGATTTGCAAGGGTTTCGAAACTAGGTCTCATGTTGCTATGTGTCGATGAATTTTTTGTTCGTCTCACTTGTTGCTAGATTATAATAATCCTAATGTTATCAGACGAACAATGAACAATCATCAAGATAAAATCCAAAATTAGAAAATACTTTTTATATGTTTCCTCAGATTTTAGGTCAACTCCAAGTAAATTTCATGTTAGCTTTAACTATTGTTTGATAGGATTTTACAACCGACTCCAAATATTAATTAGGTTAGTAATTCATCCAAACTGCAGGGAAATATTACTATTGCAATTATGTGCCGCCGCACTGTGTAGGTATATGGCAACTATGCATCCTCGGGTCATATTTCAATCCTATTAAGATTTATTCTAAGCAATGTGGTGTTCTATCATGATATTCTAAGCAATGGATCATTTGTGGGTCACCTTCATACATAAACTTTGAACTAGGCTAGGAGTGCCATCTCAACCAGTCATTTGTTGCGGCGTCACAATATGTATACATTTTTTGTGTGAAATCCACAATATGTACACATACAAGCTTTTTTTTTTTTGAGTCTTTGAGATACATGCAAGCTATTTCTGCAGGAGCTTTGAGCTATATAAGCACCCTGGAGTTTAAGTTTTGCACTTTTCCAATACTTGAACGATCATTTTCAAATTCCTTTATTTTTTTAAATTTTCTGCATATCCATTATTATATGATTAAACTGATCCCTTGGCATTTTTTATGTCCACAGCATGTACAAAACACTTGAAAGATACCGCACCTGCAACCACAGCTCACAAGAAGCAACCCCTGCATTGGAAAACGAAGTAGGCATCTCAAGTTCTTCGAGACCTTCCTGAATGTAACGCAATTATACCTCTATTGGATGGATGGGGCAAATATCGGTTCATTAGAAAAATCTACTGCAGTTAATGCAGAGAGTAGACACCAGTGTCTCTATTGGAGACAATAATCTCCATATAGTTAACCAAATATATTTTCTGACCGGACAAACGTTTGCATTTCTCTCTTCAAGATTAAACGACATAATGTATGTTTGCTTCATCGGAGGCATATACCTAGTTAGGTTGCAGAAGTGTTCCCTAGCCTTAGTCAAAAATTCCTTTACTTTAAATTCAAAACTTTATTTATTTCAAAAAACCCTGCAATAATAATTATTATCTAAAGCATTACCACAAAAAAATATAGTAGAGTCAGGGAATTAGTCCACAGAAAACAATATACTAGAGTCAGAGAGCAATGAGTCCATGTCGCTAGTAGCATATTTTTCTGATTTCCTGACCAGGAATTTAAAAAACAAAATATACATTTAACAATGGCATAGGAAAATAAATAAAAGGTGTTCCATTAGTCCTTGGAAAATGATTGTACTCCCTCTGTCCACTAATGTAAGACCTTGTTGCCTTTTTCTAGAACACATGTATGTAGACATGTTTTAGTGTATAGATTCACTCATTTTGGAGTGTATCTAGTCAACTTTGAAATATATAAAAGGTCTTATATTAGTGGATGGAGTACATTTTATGAAATTTTCATTTCACCATTCCTAAAAAAAGTTTGACCTCTCTTTTTTGGAGAGAAAAGTTAGACATATTTGTCATTCTAGTACAATAGTTTACCAAAATGCATGTTGTAATAAATCTACCTAGCCATTGAGAAGTTGGTATTAGTACAAGACATTTAATTTCACAAATATGTAAGCCTATAGTGAGGATTCACCATGTGTGCGTAATAAATAACCATTTTATATTTCAGTAAATTGTCCAAGGCTGCTTCCAGTCAAGTATTCTCTCTCTTGAACTAACATGTACCTATGGCTGCATGCATCAATGAGGCAGACGCTGGGATTATCCCTTTTCTAGAAAGAAAAATAACATGTACATTTCCCCCTTTTCTTGTTGAAACTAGATTAATTACCAGGAGTATTTAAAGATGAAGACCAGACTTGAATTCCTTCAAAGTTCACAAAGGTAGTATTCAGAGATGGGGCTGAACAGTTACTTTTCTGCATATATATTATTTCAGTGTTGCTCTAACACATACCATCCCTCGTTCTCATATATATCTTAGAAATATTCTCGGTGAAGATCTTGGACCACTTAGTATGAAGGAGCTTGATCAGATTGAGAACCAAATAGATGTATCCCTCAAACATATCAGGTCAAAAAAGGTAAGAAACTTCATCACCGAGTTACAGAAGATAAGTTTCAGCAGTTTCTTACATACACATAGTGCTCCAGATTGATGAAAAAGGATAATGGAATAAAGCTTTTTTTTAAACGAGGCATTATTTGAGATGATGAATAATGGAAGAAAACTCTCCGGTGTCAGTGTGCCTTTGAATCCGAGGATGCACACAGCCGAATTATACATAGATGTATAACAATGCTATCACCATATGACCATATAGGGACCGAGAAGCCACATAAAGTTGGATACATAACGCGTTAATAGATTTATCTTAATGAAATCCTCTCTACTTCAGACCGTTTTTAAATGGTACTATTTCCGTGGTTGTTTATAGAATCCACTGTATGATATTTTAAATGAGTGTTGAATAATTTAAGCTTAAATGTGTATGAGAATTCGACCGGTCACTTGTGTCGCGGATGACAAAGTTGTATGTTTTGCAGGATCGAGTATTACTTGATCACTTATTTGACCTGAAAAATAAGGTAAGGCTTAACTTCTGATTATCATCATGCTAAACTGTTGATATTGTTTCCTTCGTGGCTCACTAAAATGATGTTGTGCAGGAGCAAGACTTGCTGGATCAAAACAAGGAGTTGAGGAAGAAGGTAATATCAATGATCTTACTGGTTACAATGTTTGCCCCTATATGGAATTTCAGTAACTTTGTTCTTAACAACAATTTTCATGCCAAAACTTGACTGAACATTTTAAACAACCCTGCATAATTCGAGCCAATTATTTTTCATTCCAGTTTTTGTCTATAAGAATTGTTCATAATGTTTTTTGTAAGTGCCAGTTGCAAGAAACCAGCCTGGGAGAGAATGCAGTTCACATGTCCTGGCAAGATGGAGGGCAGAGTAGCTCTAATCTGCATGCCATTGAGTCCTATCCGGGACTCCAAAACCCGGATCATGAATCCTCCATGCAAATTGTTGGGTATGCTGTGAAAGCTCTCCATCTAGGACCTGTTTTTTTTTACGGATGAAGTTGAGAATTATTTGTCTATATTAACCAGTCTATGGTTTAATTCGGTTTTTCTTTTGGTGTGAAGGTATCATCAGTCCTACGTGGACCAGATGAACAACGAAGACATGACTTCTCATCAACACACAAATGGAGAGCCTGGATCGTCTGCAGGCTGGATGTGATAGATTGGTGTGGGGCTGCGTCCGTGTGTAGCCCCAGTGTATCAGGAATTGCCAAACAGTTGTTATATTTTTGTGTGCTCGAGTGCTTGACGTGTGGTGAGCACCATATATATGTATCTTTAATTATCTACTGTCACTTATACGGAGCGCCGTGCCTTGTGCTATGTTGTGTTTCTCGGGTGATTGGTCAGCCGGGTGCTTTCCTGATATTTGTGGAGTATTTGCAAGGATAGGGAAAGTTAATTTTTGGGGTTTGGAAACACTGGACCTGGACCATGCTGATAGCAACAATGGCTGGCTTCCGGTGCGGCGACATACACTACCGGAAAATGGCTTAGCTCTGACAAGGTTTATCGAGCAATCAGACACTCAGCGACAAAGCATGTACGCTGAGCGCAGCCAAAACACACTCGGCATGATGTATTAGTCGATAACTAGGGCCATATACTAGTGTTAGTGTAAAAAATATAAGCAAATATCCATATATTTAATCGGAATAAATAACTGATAAAGCATGATCATACAAATAGCAATTAAATATATCATGCAAACTAACATAGTAGATATACACATTGCATCTAAATAGGACAAAATTATACATCTACTCCAAACGTTAGGATAAGGGACTCTAGCAAAATCTAAAAGAAAAGGTTCAGGGTCAGGTACGGTGCAACCTAAGCAGCGGCGGCGACAGCAGTAGCCGAAACGGTAGCAGCATTGTTATCGGCCATGTTGAGGTTGCCGAAAAGGTCGCTTATGTATGGGAAGAAGTCGTTGTTGAGGAACTCGTCGTCAGACAACGTCATGGTTGCCAGTAGTCACGCTAGAGCGCTCCCTGAAAACCTGATTGTCCCTCACCTGTACAGGTTCATGAGAAGGAGGGGTTCTGGATGCCTACTATTCTGATCTGCGGTGCATGCCACAAGTCGGGATGGTGAAGACGAAGTCGGTGGCGCAAGGCTCTAGAAGTAGGAATGTGTGTTTCGTCACGGTCGCGTAGTGTTTGTATCTTGGTTCGGGTAGGTCGTGGGACACATCCCACGTCCGAGTAACCATAGCCCACAATCTAGAAAATCCGAAAACGACTAATTAACGCGTTCGTTAATGACTTATAAATATTTTCCCGAACAACAAAAATATAAACAAGATGCATAGACATGAGCTCGACTCGGCTCATTCCTGCAACCCGCGGCGCGGCATGACGAGGCGTGGCATGGCGTTGGAGGAGGAGTGCATGAGAGCTACTTATTTTCTCACTCACTTGGTAGTGCTAGAACAACCTCCTATACAAGGTGGTGCAACTCCCTTTCAACTAGCAGAGTGGAACTAAACTTTAGCTCCACTAGTACAGCCATATGCTATCATGTATAAATGGTCCAAAGAGAATTTCAGAATTTGTCTTCTGGGCCAACAACCCAATACTCACCAAATTCCAACAATCCTCCATGAAGTCTCATTGGCACATCATATCACTTTTTCTCCAAAACATTGTTTTATATACCGGCGCTTAGTGAAGACTGTTAAATTGAACTTACATATTAAACTTTACGATACACTAGTTAGCAACTTGAATAGTGGACTATGTCTTGAATTATAGGTTTTCTGCACACTAGTTTCACACAAAGTCTAGACCAATACAGGACTACCACATGGCTTGCCGGCGGTTTGGAGCTTATACGTCATAATTTAGGGCCTTTCATGAGTTTATTAGAGAGCATCCAACTCTCACAGACTCCGACGCTTGACAGTCAGACTCATATAGGTGTGTTCTTTAAAAGATATTCTGCAGGATAACATCTATGCTTAGATAAGCCACTTAGAACACATTAAGATATATATCAACCTTCCATGCAGAATAAAAGAGTATAGCATCTTCACAGGGAGGTAAATTCAGTATAAGGTACTCTCCTCCTAGCTGTCCAATAGCTTGTCTCCCAACTTCAATTCACGGGATCCCCGATCACATAGTGTGGTTTACCATTGTGGACAACTCATAGCGTCGGTCTCAAACCCATCTCTCTAGATGTATTATCTATCACATTACATGATAAAACCTTTGTGAAGGGATCTGCCAAAACTTTAGATGTTTGGATATAATCCAACACAACAACTCCGTATTTCTCAATTTCCCTCATGTTCACATGTCTTCATGACTTAATATTATGCTTAGAACTATTTACTCTGACGATCACAGTTTGATTATCACAGTTCATCAGGATGGCGAGTATTAGTTTTTCAACCACAAGTAACTCCATCAAGAGCTCACGAAACCACTCTGCTTTAACAGTGGTTGTATCTATTGCTGTGAGTTCTGCTTTCGTTGTTGACCTTGTTAAGATAGTCTGCTTGCAAGATTTCCAGGAAACAGCGCCACCACCAAGTGTAAATAATAACCACTTGTGGCATTTATCTCGTCAACATCAGATATCCAGTTTGAGTCGTCACTATAACCCTCAAGTACTAGTGAATACCTAGTATAGTGAATACCATAACTCACGGTGCCTTTGAAATAGCGCAAAACTCTTGCAAGAGAATGACGATGATCATCTCAAGGATTTGACACAAATCAACTTAGCTTGCTTACGGCAAAGGAGATGTTAGGCCTCATAGCGCTGGCTGAATACATGAGCGAGCCAATGATTTGAGAATATTTCAATTGATCTTTAGTAATCCTTCGATTCTTTCAAAGTAGCACACTCGGATCATAAGGTATTGGAGAAGACTTGTAATCGCTATACATGAAGCGACTCAATATATTTTCCACATAGTGGGACTGAAGAAGTGTGATCCCACAATTGTCATCCTTTAGTAGCTTGATGTTTAAAATTACATCAGCCACTTCCAAGTCCTTCATCTCAAAGCAGCGAGACATGAACTCTTTGACCTCCTTAATAACAGTGAGGTTGGTCCTGAATATCAATATGCCATCGACATAGAGACACATAATAACTCTCTCTCCCCCAACATAGCGATAGTACACAGACTTATCAGCTTCGTTTACAACAAAGACTTCTGCGGTTATCTTAACGTCCCTTTGATGAACCGCGAAGACCATGTGAGGCAGCTTTGGATAGTGGTAGTCGAATAGTGGCCAATATGGCTAAAGGTGAGTAGGTATCGAAGAAGTTTTCACCTTATTTCTAGGTATAACCCTTGGCCACAAGACATTCCTTGTACTTTTTAATAGTACTATTAGGTATACAATTTTTCTTAAAAATCCACTTACATCCTATATGCTTGCACCCATAAGGACGATCAGTGACCTCCCAAGTTCCATTAGCTAAGATGGAGTACATCTTGCTTCGGACAGCTTTCTTTCATGTAACACCCTGGCCTCTCCGGACCAGTGGCTGTCACTCCAAGCAACTCAATATGATCTCTAGACTAACCCCACAGACCAACACTAGTATTTTCTACGCACTTTGTCCTCACTCGTGTGCACCCGGTACCCACTTTCCGGTCGGTCACCCATCCTCAAATTGTTCTAAGCCAAGCACGCTTAACCTCATAGTTATTTTCATATGAGCTTCCGAAAAATAAGTTGCAACTTGTTGATATGGGTATACTATGAATCCTATTAAGCCATGCGCTAGGGTCTCACATACATCCATCCTTATAAGATCGACGCCCTTGTCGATCAACCACAAGCCAGAAACGTTCCCTCTTGGCATATGTTTGTGCGTCCAATGACGGCACTTGTGCCATGCCATGTCCACTCCGGGCCACACGCGCCATGCTCCTCATGTCCGCCAATGACCTGCACACGCCCATGTAACCGCGAGGATCGGCTTTGATACCACTTGTAACACCCTGGCATCTCCGTACCAGCGGCTGTCACTCCTGGCAGCTCAATAGGATCTCTAGACTAACCCCACAGACCAACACTAGTCTTTTCTGCGCATCTTGTCCTCACTTGTGCGCACCCGGTACCCACTTCCCGATCGATCACCCATCCTCAAATTTCTCTAGGGCAAGCACGCTTAACCTCAGAGTTATTTTCAGATGACCTTTCGGAAAAGAAGTTGCAACTTGTTGGTATAATCACCAACAAGTGACTTTCTCACATTCCATTAGTCAACATCTTGAGATGCATAGGTTTCTGAAATAGAAGTGGGAGTATCATGCATAAGGTACACAGTGAAATAATCACCAAATTACTTTGGAGTCCTTTGTCTCTTGCTCCTTTTGGGAGCCTCATTGTTGTCCACCATAGGATCATTATAGTATTCTATCAGCATAGTGGGTTTAGGAATTGTAGCAAATTCTTGACTACATGAATTAGTCATCTCCTGATTTGATGAGCTAGATGATATCCCACAAGTATAGGGGATCGTGTGTAGCCTTTTTGATAAGTAAGAGTGTCGAACCCAACGAGAAGCTAAAGGTAGGATAAATATTCTCTCAAGTTCTATCAACCACTGATACAACTCTACGCACACTAAACGTTTATATTATCTAGGAAATAAAACTAGAGCAACAAAACGAGTACTAGAGAAAGCTTTGCAAAATAATAAATAACAATAAAGTAAAGCTAGTTTCTACAACAATAAAATACAGTAAACTAACACAACCATGAGTGTGGAATAGTGGTGGTAATTGTGGTGGCTTTTTTCAAGTTTAATTGACGAATAAATCGGGTTCACTGTTTTCGATGCAGTTTTCTATGTGGGAGAGGCTAACTATACATGTGCTTCATGTCAACACCCGGATTTTTCAATCCTAGATGCCTGTTATGCCATACATCGCAATCCCAGGATTACCATTTTTGCGAGACATAACAGAATTGGATACCATAGTACATCATCCATTACAAACGATACATAAGTTCTTACACAAATAGGGATCTCATGATCCAGTTCTTAATACAACATCAAGCAGCGGAATACGTAACAATAACGGTAGCGTAGGCGAAGCTCCATCTTCGGGGTCACAGGCAATGCTGACGATGGGAGATGATCCTAGTTGTCGTAACCTTCCTGGGGTCCATCTTCCAGGTACTCCTCTTCATAGTCTGGCCATGGGAATAGCCAGGGACAAAGCCATGAGTACTCTTTAAGTACTCTCAAACTAATACTAATAGGTAAAGGGGTTTTTTGGATAATAGGACACTAGGCTCTAGGGTTGTTTTGCAAAAGTCAGATTTATCTCTACTAGGCTCCAAAGCTAGTCACAATTTTATAAATCCTAAGCGGGAACTTGTATTTCATATCACAACTCTGTTGTGGTCAAGTCAAAGTCTCAATTCATCTCACAGGTCATTTTGAAAAGTCTAACGGGGGAACAGTATGGCCACTCCAACTGTCCATAACCGCGGACGCGGCTATTTGAATAGTTTGACACTCTGCAGAGATTGTCGCTTTCACCGCAACACTCGATACATCCGTCAGGAACAAATCCTGAACTCACCATACTCTGTATGCGGATAATCAATCCTAACCTTTCGATTACACGCCCTAGTATAAGCACCTCTCCTGTGAGTTTGGCCTCCCAACCATTACCAACTGTCATCTTGGGTACTGCACAGGTGGACAATCTTCACAAGGTAGCCTCAGCTCAAACCTTGTTCGTGAGGGAACTAATACTAAGGAATATAAGTTTCCAGTCAAGCCCTACCCAATATTCGGGTATTGTGGTTGTACGATAAAATTGGAATGGTATCGCATCCAGACAACCATCAGTTTTATAAAGAGCTAAGGCTCATGCCTCAACATTTTTATCACCAAAATTCTCAAGTGTTTGGAAACACATGTCCAAAACATTTCAATAGAATGATCCATCATTCCAAGGTTTTCATAACCATTTTTCCACCAAGTATTCCCATCTAAAGTTTATCAAGTTTTATGCTTAGCACTAGCATCTACAGGTGGGGGTAGTAATGATGAGGGGTGGTAACTAGTGGAGTTTCAACTAAGTACAACCTTATGTCTTAGGCTGATGTCAAGGTTTCTAACTTAGGCCAAATTTTATGATCTTTATGCAACCTTCAGCATCTTTCCAATATCTACCAGTCACTTAAGTAAACTCTAAGTAAGCTTTGATAAAGAAATAAAGTAAGAAGCTTGCACATAAAACTAGGATTGGTTTATCAAATGGGTATGATCACATATGCTTAAGGCATAGTAACAAGTGGGGGTTTGTTGCATCAGTAGGGTATCCTGCAAGTGTTAGCTTGCATCAATGTCAATATAAGCTTGCTAAATTGCAAGTGTTAGCTTGCAAGGTTACTAGCTTGCCTTGTGCAGAGAAGTGGTTGAAGTTCTCCTCGGCTTCTTCTTCGTAGTATCCTCCTTCCTCCTTGTATCCTTGGTCGGTACTAGCGTCTATGAATAAATACGAGGTACACAATCACCAAACAATACTTAACTACTTGCAATCATCACAAACAAGGGTCCTATGGATGATCTAGCATCATCCCTAACATTACAAGGTTAAGGCTTGGTTTAAATCTTTTTATTTTTAGAATAGTAATTTCTACTCATTGAAAAACTACTTAAGATTTAATATTCTCCAAACCCAACATGGGATCATGTTGACACATGTCACCACCACATGTTGTAGTCCATGGGAATTTGATTTAAAGTGGTGTCACAATTTAATAAGGTTTTACCCTTTTATTTTAATTAATTAAAGTGGCTAGAAATGCTTATGTAGCATTCTTTTATTACTTGAACATTATTTCTGCAAGTAAACCTATATCTTTTTATATATTCTGAAAGGTATGGTTAATGTGATTTTTGAGAGTTGGAATCAACTCAAAAGCTATTATGGTTTAAATTTGAAAAATGTTTGAATGCAGAAAAGCTTCTGCCTTGTTATTTTTACCATGGGTGATCTATAGATCCAAATGACTTGAATCCAACGGGCTTGGATTCAGCATTCATAGGCCTTTCCAACAAAATTGTTTTCATTCAATTTGGTGCATTGAATCGATCTAGGTTGATTTTTTAAGTTGGGTACAGAAGTGTGTTTGAATTGAAATAGAAAAAGTTTAATTTGAATAACTAGGCTGCGCGGGAAAAATTACTGGGCTGGCCTGCTAAGCGCAGTGCTCCCACGGGCTGCTTAAGTGGGTGTCCCCACTCGTCAGTGACACGGGGCTGGGCGAAGCGGTATGGGGCGACGTGGATCGTTCGATCTAGTTCTAATCTAACGGCTTGTTGGAGATATGCCCAAGAGGCAATAATAAAGTGGGTTATTATCATATCTTTATACTTATGATAAATGTTTACATACCATGCTATAATTGTATTAACCGGAAACATTAATACTTGTGTGATTTGTAAACTAAAATAAGAGTCCCTAGTAAAGCCTCTTGTTAAACTAGCTTGTTGGTTAATATATGATCATGGTTTCCTGATCATGAACATAGAGATGTTATTAACAACAGGGTCATATCATTAGGAGAATGATGTGATGGACATACTCCTATAGATAAGCGTAGCACAAAGATCAAGTCATTTTAAATAGTTCAATTGCTATATGCTTTCTGATACATAGTAACCTAATTCCTTCGACCATGAGATCATGCATATCACCTTTGCCGGATGGATGCTTTGATGACATCAAACACCACACCGTAACTGGGTGGTTATAAAGGTGGCATTGAGTGTTCGGAAAGTATTGGTTGAAAGTGGGATTTGTCCATCCATATGACGGATAGATATACTCTGGGCCCTCTCGGTGTAATGTCATCCAATTAGCTTGCAAGCATGTGACTGGCTCATAAGGGATCACATATCACGGGAACGAGAAAAGAGTACTTATCGGTAACAAGGTTGAACTAGGTATGCAGAGATACCGACGATCAAAACCTCGGATAAGTAAACTATCGTGAGACAAAGGGAAATTGGTATCGTATGTAAGTGGTTCATTCGATCGCAAAGTAATCGTAGAAATATGTGGGAGCCATATGAATTTCCAGATTCCTCTATTGGTTATTGTTCGGAGAAGTGTCTCGATCATGTCCGCATAATTCACGAACCGTAGGGAGACACACTTAAGGATTCGACGTTGTTTGAGTAGTTATGGTATTATGAGAAAGAGACCGAATGTTGTTCGGAGTCTCGGATGGGATCCGGGATATCACGAGGTGATCCGGAATGGTCCGGAGAATAAGATTCATATAAGGAAAGTCCCGTTTCGGAGTTGCGGAATGATTCCGGTGTTTTCATCAGGAATGTTCTAGAAGGTTCCGGAATGTCCGGCACTCCGGGGGGGGAGGGGTACATGAATGTGTCATTACATGTTGGAATGATTGCATCATGTACTAAGTGTTCTTGCTGTTCCAAATAAAGGATTAAATTGAATCCTAAAATAGAAAAGTCAAATGTCCAGTTTGAAAGTCAAACGGCTAAAACAAGAAACTGTGGGAAACAAGCAAGAGGAGTTGGAAACCAACTTGGAGGAGGAGTTCCTCTCCTCCAAACCGGCGGCCAGCCCTAGGCCGAGTTGGGGAGGGACTCCCTACCTCCCCTGGCGCGCCAAGCCCCTCCACCCATAAAAGGAGGGGCAGGCCTCCTCCTCTAGACACACAAGTTCCTATCTTCTACCTCCGGTTTAGAGCCGTTTCGGTTTAGAGCTTCTAATTGCTTTAGCCTTCGGTTTAGAGCCTTCTAATTGGTTTAGAGCCTTCTAATTGGTGTGTCTAATTACTAGACCACTAATAGCCTCTCTCATACTCCACCATACTCGCACCGGCTTAAGGCGAAGCCCTGCGGGATCTCCCCTCTACTTCCGGTACCACGCCGTTGTGCTGCCGGAATCGCGAGGAGAGTGCTACAACCTCCGCTGCCTGCTGGAACAAGGGAGAGGAAGTTCTTCATCGAGTACCGAACGTGTGACCGACTGCGGGAGCGCTGCCGGAACGTGGCGCCGGAAGGATCGTCTACGCGATCTTGAGATCGGAAAGAGTACGACTACATCACCCACGAGAATCTTCTCTCGTTAACCGCTTTGGAATCTTCGAGGGTGAGTTCCTCTATCGACTCGTTGCTACAATCTAGTAGATAGATCTTGGCTTGTTTGTTTGTATGCGTTAGAAAATTTTTGTTTTCCATGCTGCGAACCCCTACAGTGGTATCAGAACCGTGTCTATTTGTAGATCTGTTGCACGAGTAGAACACAATGGTCATTGTGGGCGTTGATGTTTTTATTGTCGATTGCTTCTTGTGTACTTTGCATCTTGCGGTATGTTGGGATGAAGCGGCCCGGGCTAACCTTACATGACATCGTTCATGAGACTTGCTCCACGCTTGACATGCAACTTGTATTGCATAAGTGGCTTTGCGGGTGCCTGTTTCTCCTAGCATAGTTAAGATCCAATTTACAACGGGTGATTGACAATACTAGTATCAATGTTGTGGTTCTTGTTCGTAAGTTAGAACGACACTTATTGAAAGCCCCAAACCACGTAAAACATGCAAAGAAAATTAGAGGCGTCTAACTTTGTTTTGCAGGGGTGTGCAGTGATGTGATATGGCCATGATTGTGATTATATATGATGTATGCAATGTTCCTTATTGTAAGACGGCAACCGGCAGGAGCCATATGGTTGTCTTTAATTTCTGTTAAGACCCGCGTGTCTATTCAAAGTAGTTGTAATAGTTGAAGCCGGTGGACGACAATCATGGAGAAGCATCATTGACCTTGATGCAATGTCGGTGATGATGGAGATCATGTTCGTGCTTGAAGATGGATATCGGAAGCACAAAGAAGAAAGGCCATATCATATCACATATTATGAATTGCATGTGATGTTAATCCTTTATGCATCTTGTATTGCTTAGTAGACGACGGTAGCATTATAAGATGATCCTGTAGGGTTCGCAGCATAGAAAACAAAAAATTTCCTACGATGTGAACTATAAACCAAGATCCATCTACTAGATACAAACAACGGGCGGATGTATATCCGTAGAGAACATACCCTTGAAGACCGACAAAGCTTAACGAGTTCAACTCGTGGTTGATGTAGACGATCTCTTGCCGATCTCAAGATCGAGAGGAAGTCCTAGCGCCGCAAATCAGCAGCGCATCCGTGCTCGCACACACGTTCGAGGCACCGAGCAACCTCCGCCTCCTCGCTCCAGCGATGCAGCGGAAGCACAACTCTTTCTTGCCGAATAGCCACCGGGAACATGTATCTCGCTAGTCCGAGACCATGGGGAATAAATTCTAGAGGGGGAGAGAGATCCTTCACGAGGAGGTGTGGTGTGAGAGGAGGAGAGGGGGGCCTTTTATAGGGGAGAGGGGGGCACCCAAGGGGCATGGCGCCCAGCCATGGGGCTGCCCCCACCTCTTCCACATTCATGTGGGTGGAGCTCCCACTCAAAATGAAAAGCCTCTACTCCCATTAAAAAGCCTCCACTCAAAAATCCACTCACATGCATTAAATTTCCACCAAATTTAATGCAAGCTCTCATTTAAATAAAACTCTTTTATTTATTTATTCAGAATTTTGTTAATTACTTTAATTAACAAACATTCACATAAAACCCCTTGCTAGTATTCCATTTCACATGCAGAACCAGTTTCAGCAATTTCAACCGAAACAGTTTCGGTGTCTAGTGAAATAAATTCCTGCGCTTTCCTTTTCTTTTTGGCATGAAACTTTTGCTCCAATTGGATGTCGGTGTCTCTTAAGTGTGTCACCCTACGGTTCGTGAATAATGCGGACATGATCGAGACCCCTCTCGGATCAATAATCAGAAGCGGGATCTGGAGACCCATACTGACTCCCACACATTCAACGATGACTTTCTTGTGATCGTCGGAACCTTTTACGCTAGTATCTTAATCCCTTTGTTTCACGATATATTACATGTCCGAGATTCGATCATCGGTATCTCCATACCTAGTTTGATCTCGTTACCGACATGCACTCTTTTCTCGTTCCCGTGATATAACATTCTAGTGATCAAATCACTTGCTTGCAAGCTAATCAATGTGATATCACCGAGAGGGCCCAGAGTATATCTATCCGTCATCGGGATGAACAAATTCCACTCTTGATCCATGAGCCTCAACATAACACTTTATTAGTTCTGAATCCATCTTTATAATCACCCTGTTACGGTGTGACGTTTGATGTTATCAAGAAACTCTTCCGGTGTTAGTGATTGACATGATCTCATGGTCTAAGGATTAGGATCACTTCGTAAGTTGTTATAGCAATATAAACTCAATGACTTTGATCGTAATGCTATACTTCGGATGAGTGTTCATCACATCATTACACTAATATTGTGATCCCGTTATTAACAACATCCAATGTCCATGATCAGGAAACCTTGATCATCTTGTTAATCAACGAGCTAGTTTATGAGAGAGGCATAACTAGGAAATTTCTGTTTGTTTATTAAACACACATGTATTAATGTTTCCGTATTAATACAATTATAGCATGCAAAATAAACATCTATCATATACTTGGAATACACATAATAAACACTTTATTATTGCCTCTCAGGGCATATTCCCTTCAGTCTCCCACTTGCACTAGAGACAATAATCTAGTTACATAGTGATAAATCTAACACCCATTGAGTTCTGGTGTTGATCATGTTTTGCTCTAGGGAGAGTTTTAGTCAACGGATCTGCTACATTGAGATCCGTATGTACTTTACAAATCTTTATATCTCCATCCTTGACATGCTCGCGGATGGAGTGAAACCGGCGCTTAATATGCTTGGAATGCTTGTGAGACCTTGGCTCTTTGGCATTGGCAATGGCACCATTGTTGTCACAATAGATCACCATTGGGTCCAACGCGTTTGCCACAACTCCTAGTTCGGATATGAACTCCTTCATCCAAACTGCTTCCTGAGCCGCTTCTGAAGCAGCAACATATTCGGTCTCCGTTGTTGATCCCGCTACCACAGGTTGTTTGGAACTCCTCCAACTAACCGCTCCGCCATTCATGAGAAATACGTATCCGGATTGAGACTTAGAGTCATCCGGATCGGTGTCAAAGCTAGCATCGACATAACACTTAGCGACGAGCTCTTCTTCACCTCCGTATACAAGAAACATATCCTTAGTTCTTCGTAAGTACTTAAGGATATTCTTGACCGCTATCCAGTGTTCCGAACCTGGATCCGATTGGTACCTACTAGTCAAACTAATAGCATGTGCCACATCCGGTCTTGTACATAGCATGGCGTACATTATAGAGCCTATGGCTGAAGCATAGGGGACTTTGTCCATTATCTCTCTTTCTTCCGCCGAAGCCGGACTTTGAGTCTTACTCAATGTCTTGCCTTGCAACATAGGTAAGAACCCCTTCTTACTTCCGTCCATTTTAAACTTCTTTAAAATCTTATCAAGGTATGTACTTTGCGATAGCCCTATTAGGCGCCTAGATCTATCTCTATAGATCTTTATGCCTAATATGTATGACGCTTCACCTAGGTCCTTCATTGAAAATTTGCTGTTTAGATAACTTTTAACACTGTTTAAAAGTTCTTTATCATTTCCGATCAATAATATGTCATCCACATATAATATCAGAAATGCCACATTGCTCCCACTCACTTTCTTGTAAATACAAGCTTCTCCATAAGTTTGGACAAATCCAAACTCTTTGATCACCTCATCAAAGCGGAGATTCCAACTTCGTGATGCTTGCTTCAATCCATAGATGGATCGCTGAAGCTTGCACACCTTGTTAGCATCCTTAGGATCGACAAAACCCTTTGGTTGTATCATATACAACTCTTCTTCAATATTACCATTGAGAAACGCGGTTTTGACATCCATCTGCCATATTTCATAATCGAAATATGCAGCAATTGCTAACATAATCCTAACTGACTTTAGCATCGCTACGGGAGAGAAAGTCTCATCGTAGTCAACTCCTTGAATTTGTCGAAACCCCTTTGCGACAAGTCGAGCTTTATAGATGGTCGCATTACCATCAGCATCAGTTTTCCTTTTGAAAATCCATTTGTTCTCCACGGCCTTTCGGTCGTGAGGTAATTCCACCAAGTTCCAAACTTGATTTTCATACATGGATTCCATCTCGGATTTCATGGCTTCTAACCATTTGTTGGAATCTGGGCTCATCATCGCTTCTTCATACGTCACAGGGTCATCATTTTCATCAACCATGAAATTCATGACAGGATTTCCATACAGCTCGGGAGCTGCACGTGTCCTGTTTGACCTGCGAGGTTCGGTAGTACTCTCTTTTGGAGTTTCATGATCATTATCATTAGTTCCCTCTTCAACAGGTGGAGCAAACTCCGGAACAACTTCCGGCGCTGCGCTACTCGCCATACTTTGAAGAGAAGGTTCCACAACCTCTTCGAGTTCTACCTTCCGACTACTCACACCTTTCGGGAGAAACTCTTTCTCTAGAAAGGATCCATTCTTGGCAACAAAAACCTTGCCCTCGGATCTGTGATAGAAGGAATACCCAATAGTTTCTTTAGGGTATCCTATGAAGACGCATTTTTCCGCTTTGGGTTCGAGTTTATCCGTTTGAAGTTTCTTCACATAAACATCGCATCCCCAAACTTTAAGAAATGACAGCTTAGGTTTGTTTCCAAACCACAATTCATACGGTGTCTTTTCAACGGATTTAGATGGTGCCCGATTTAAAGTGAATGCAGCAGTTTCTAGTGCATAACCCCAAAATGACAACGGCAAGTCTGTCAGAGACATCATAGATCGAACCATATCTAATAAAGTACGATTACGACGTTCCGACACACCATTTCGCTGTGGTGTTCCGGCAGGTGTGAGTTGTGAAACAATTCCACACTCTTTCATGTGAGTGCTAAACTCGTAACTTAGATACTCACCTCCACGGTCGGACCGTAGAAATTTGATCTTTCTATTACGATGATTTTCCACTTCATTCTGAAATTCCTTGAACTTTTCAAAGGTTTCAGACTTGTGTTTCATCAAGTAGATATAACCGTATCTACTCAAATCATCCGTGAAAGTAACAAAATAACGATATCCACCTCGCGCCGACACACTCATTGGACCACATACATCAGAATGTATGATTTCCAATAAATCTGTCGCCCGTTCCATTGAACCGGAAAACGGCGTTCTAGTCATCTTGCACATAAGGCATGGCTCACATGTATCAAATGATTCATAATCAAGTGATTCCAAAAGTCCATCCGAATGGAGCTTCTTCATGCGTTTAATGCCAATATGACCTAGACGGCAGTGCCACATATATGCGGATATATCATCATTAAGTTTAATCCTTTTAGCATCAACATTATGAATATGTGTAACATTATCATCGAGATCTAATAGAAATAAACCATTCATCATCGGTGCATGACCATAAAAGATTTCATTCATATAAATGGAACAACCATTGTTCTCGGATTTAAATGAATAACCACTTCGCATCAAACACGATCCAGATACAATGTTCATGCTCAGTGCAGGCACCAGATAACATTTATTCAAGTTTATAACTAATCCCGACGGTAAGTGGAGAGGCAGCGTTCCGACGGCGATCACATCAACACTTGATCCATTGCCGACACGCATCTTGACCTCACCCCTTGCTAGCGGTCGCTTGTTCCGCAGCCCCTGATTCGAGTTACAAATATTAGCAACTGAACCGGTATCAAATACCCAGGTGCTACTGCGAGCACTAGTCAAGTACACATCAATAACATGTATATCATATATACCTTTGTTTGCCTTGCCGGCCTTCTTGTCTGCCAGATACTTGGGGCAGTTGCGCTTCCAATGGCCAGTCCCCTTACAATAGCAGCACTCGGAATCAGACTTAGGTCCAACTCGGGGTTTCTTTTCAGGTGCGGCAACCGGCTTGCCGCCCTTACTTCCCTTCCGTTTTCCCTTCTTGTCTTTCTTGAAACCAGTGTTCCTATTGATCATCAACACTTGATGTTCCTTTTTGATCTCCACTTCTGCAGTTTTAAGCATTGACAGAAGCTCGGGGAGAGACTTCTTCATGCCTTGCATATTATAGTTCATCACAAAGCTCTTATAGCTAGGTGGCAGAGACTGCAGAACACGATGGATGCCTAAGTCAATGGGAATCGATATTCCCAAGGACACAAGCTTATCGGCGTAACCCGACATCTTGAGTACATGCTCACTAACGGAGCTGTGCTCTTCCATCATGCAGCTAAAGAACTTTTCTGAAGCATCGTAGCTCTCTACAGCAGCATGTGTGTCGAAAATCATTTTCAACTCACCCATTGTATCAAATGCATTGCCGTTTTCGAAACGCTTTCGAAGTTCCGGCTCTAGCCCATACAATATGCCGCAATGAACTAAGTTGTGGTCCTCCTGACGAGTCTGATAGACATTCTTCTCCTCGTCAGGGGCATCATCAAAAGGTGGGGGGCCTAACGGCGCTTCTAGCACATATTGCTTTTGTGCAGCAGAGAGGAGAATCCTCAAATTTATGGCCCATTCAGTAAAGTTGCTACCGTTCGTTGCTAGTTTCTCTTTCTCCATGAACGCATTGAAATTAAAAGCAGGAGGTGCCATCTACAACAGAATTTGTAAAGTTTAGACTAAGTGTATGATAGATCGAGTTCAACTAATCTATATTACGAATGAACTCCCACTCAAAAGCGACATCCCTCGTGTCCTTTTGGTGATTACATGAACCAAATCCACTACACCAAGTCCGATCATCACGTGAGTCGGTATAGCTTCAAAGGCGAGCATCAAATGGGCATCATATCAACTATATGACTCATGCTTAACCTTTCGGTCTGTGTTCCGAGGCCATGTCTGTACATGCTAGGCTCGCCAAGTTAGAACCTTAGTATTTGCGTGTGTAACTGTTTTACACCCGAAATATGGTCGTGGATCCAAGAACACCCGATCATCACGTGATGTCTTGGAGCGACGAAAACATAATCGGTGCATACGAAAGGAAGAACACATTCTTATCTTGATATTTAAATGAGGGATCGTCTTATTATGCTTAACAAAGCGCTAAACAAGCAATATAAGATGTAATCAAACATCATATGTTTATTAGTGAAATTATATGGTTCCCGCAGATGATCTCTATCATGTGCATCGTGGTATGATCACTATCATACCTATATGTGTAAATCCAAGGTCTATGGATTTTACACGCTATGTGTGTTGTAAGAGTATCATCTCATACTTCTACTTACAACACTACCATATCATAACACTAGCCCAGCAACAATCTAAACTAGACGCCTCTAATTTATCCATTGCAAGTTTTACGTGGCTTAGGGCTTTCGAGATAGAACCGTTCTTACCTACGAACATGAACCACAACGAGGATAATCAAATTGTTGACAACTCTCTTGCAAAATAGATATTGACTATAGTAGGAGAGACAGACACCCGCTAGCCACTTATGCAAACTAGTTGCATGTCAAGCGTGGAACAGGTCTCATGTGCGAGGATGTAGGGGTCCCAATCTTTAATAAGATAGAGCCTCCTGTGTTTACAATGCTAGTCCCTGGATCAATAGCTAGCATCCGCAGTTAAGATGTAATATCAAGAAACAAAGGTCATAATATAACTTTATAACCAGGAATAACATAAGTTTATTACATCAAACATAGCTCATTAGGCTATTTCATTACATTGCAGCGGAATAACTATGGTCAAGTGGTCCTTCATCTTCAAAGTGCCACAGGCAGATGTTGGTTGTAGACTTTGTAATCCTAATCAAACAATCTTCACTAAAATCAATCAAACCTGCAACATACAAGTTACAGCCACAAAGGGTCAATACATTTGAATTGTATTGGCAAGTGATACTATGGTAGTATAGTGGAGTCTATCATCTATATGCATTTGGCTAAGTGGAGTTGAGGCTTGCATTGCTCAAAATAGTTTTTTCTTATCATTTTGAAAATACTAAGTTTTTGCTTGACAAAATCATTTTCCTCAATCAAAGATTTCAAGATCCTTGTACCAAGCCATCTCTCCATCAATGATTGAAGAATTCAAACAACCCTTGTTCAAACCACAAGATTTTAACTTAGAAATTTGAATGATGAGATTCTTGATTGCTTCCATGTCTTGATGCTCAAATTGTCCTTTACCAGGGACATGGCTAAGTACTTAGATTTTACACTCTGCAGAGGTGGTGCACTTTCCCCACAAGACTTGGTTTCCCAAGACAAGATCTTTCAGAAGCCTTCCCTTAGACCAAAATGGACGCGTTCCAACCTATCAAACACTACCACCCACTGTCCATATGGCTAAGTTCTTGCAACCTATATGATCATGGCAGAGCCCATATTGCCAAGTGGTTGCACATGAAGCTTCTCAACATTTGACATCTCAAATCCCTTTGTTTCCTGGGTGGCATTCCACAAGTGAGATACACAATCCAAGCCCATGGCATTGTGAACCACTCAACCATTCTCCACCAAGCAAGCCCATTCCACCCAGGGGATTCATTAACTTAGTTGTTTTATTAAACAAAAACATAAGTCCTCAGACTTAGAATATTTTTCCATAGTGTGAATATATTTTCCACCCATGTTTTCTATTAGCTAGGCTAAGCTTGATAGTAGTAGGAATCTTTAACTTAGGAAAATCCTACTAAGGATTCATTACTATGTTTTCCTATAGCAAGATCTATACTTAGCAAAATCCATGCAAGTTTTACTTAACAAAATCACTAATGCATAGTGAAAGTAATAGGACAAAAAGTATGAAGCATCACTTGCCTTTTTGGTAGGGAATGGTGGTTCACTCCTTGATCTTGCTAGTCTCACACTTCACTACAAGTCAATCAAGCAAACACTAATTCAATTTACATTCCAAACCAACAATCACTCAAACAAATTCACACACACAAAACAATGGAAACCAATTCATGCATGGGAGCATGCACAAGATAGTTTTATTTTGCAAAGGGGTCTTTATGGGGTTTCTAAACTTTGCAAGATCCAAATTGGTCATTTACCAAAGTGGCAAAGTCATTAGCAAGAGGGTTTTGTCCAAAAACTATTTTAAATCCATTTATCATTTCATGTGGTGAAAAATGTTTTTATTAAGGCAAAACTTTTAAGTTGTTCACCAAATGAGTTGCTAATTTGCAAAACTTGGTGTTTTTAGGTCAGTAGGTTTGGTCCAAATCATTTCCTTAAAGTTTTCTTTTCATAAACATTTTTATAACAAAAACCATTCTTTTTATTTGGCTAGAAAATGACTAAGTCAAGTAATCCAACCTAAATTTTACAAAAATCATTTCTAACACCAAGGGTTGGTTCCTAGGGTCAGTAAGGTCACAACAAATCAATTTTCATAGGTTTTACTTCAAAATTATTTTCAATAAATAAATTACATTTCTATTTGACTAGAAATGGTTTTAAATTAAAGAATCATTTCTTAATTTCTCCAAATACATTTTTGTGTCCACAAAGTGTTTCCTAGGGTCAGTAGGTTCAAATCAATCCAATTGCCAAAGGTTTTAACCCTAAATTCAATTTTAAACAATTTTTACATTCATAACAAGCATACAAATGTTTCTGCAATTTCAAACAAGCTAACAGCTACTATTTGCTAAACTAAGGGCATGGTTGGCTAGGGCTTGTTCTCTGAATTCATTGATATAAAATTTGCAAAATTTGGACGTGTGGATCAAAAGTTATAAGGGTTTGAAAATTACAAACAAATCTGTTTTCAATTTCTGTTTTTAAACAGACAGGTGACACGCGGCGTGATATTACTGGTTGATACCGGTTCGGCCGGATCAGCTCTGTGGAACGTTAGATCTAAAGTGGATCGTGCGGCACAGATAAGACGTACCCCTTCGTTCTAGTGAATCTATCCAAGCCATCCGATGCTAATCTAACGGTTCCAATTGTTTGGCCAAACAGCAGCGGCGCTGGCGGCGGCGTCTGGTGGCGGAGCGGCCATACGGCGAGGTTGCCGACGATGCAGGCTACGAGAAAGAGGGAGGGAAAGCTCACCGAGTTCGTAGCGCACCGCTGATGCTCAATGTGGTCTTTGTTGGCCAAGGGGAGCACTATGCTGGCTTGAATCGCTCGCCGAAGTTCGTGTCCGCGTCGGGCTTCTCTGTTTATCGTCGGAGGCGACGACACAAGTCACGAGAAAGCAAGATAGCAGTTGCGTCAGATGCGTACGGGGTCGGTGATCGTGTGTGCATCAACGAGACAGAATGGGGTGGTCAGATGTTACCTAGGGTACTTGTCGGAGTAGAGGCAGTGAACGGTGGCGAGAGAGCGTCGTCGTTGCCGGGGTTCTGGGGCGTGCGCGAGCGAGCTTGTGCCTCTGGGAGGTTCGCTAGGATGTGGGGATCAGGTGAGGGTGGTCGAAGAGGCAAGGGGCGGTGAGAGGCTGCCGGAATTGATGAGAATGGTCGCCGGAGACAGAGAAAGTCGAGGAGAGATTGTGGCGGCCTGGAGGCGTGCTCGGGGAAGGAGGCAGAGGGGAAACGGAGAGGAGTGACTGGTGATTTAACACGCATGATCACTGCAGGGTTTACTCGTGGTATTAAAGCGAATTAAGTCTGAGGAATCAAGTCTGCAACGGCGAAGTGAGGAGGAAGAACAGTTCGCGGGGTGGGGAAGAAGAGACGTGGCAGTGGGGTCCTCTGGTCAGTGGAAAAAGGAGAGGAAATGGGGTCCAGTGTCCAGTGACTGTGCGGGTTGCTTCTGCGGTAAAGAAAACGCTTCGGGGGCGTGGGAACAGGTGGGCTGGACTGGGCTGTTGGGCCAGATTGTTGGGCTGGGTCTTTGCACTATTTTTTTTTTCTGTCTGATTCTTTTTCCTTTTTTACTTCTATTTTCCTGTTTTGAAATTCAAACAACCAAACACATTCAAAATGATTCAAACAATTATCAAGATTTTCAAATATGAATTTGGTTCTGTTTATCGATAGAAACCAAATAAAATAATTTTTATTCTTTTTAAGACCATTCATTAATTAAATAAAATGGTTCATTAGTTATTTAATAAAATAGGGTTTGATTTAATTAATAGAATCTTCATTTGAAATCCAAATACTTTAAAACCCAAATCAGTAGGTATCATTTGGGAGTAAATAATACTTGGATACTTGTTTCAAACAAAATATTATTTTACTTTAGGGTCCAATATTAGTTAAATAAAAATGGGCCAAGGTTTATTAATCAAATAGGATTTGATTTTATTAATAAAATCTTTATTTGAAACCTAAATATTTTCAAAATAAAGTTAGTAGGTTTAATTTGGGAAATATATAATATTTGGAAACTTATTTAAAACAATTTAATAAGTTTGATGTTTTAATTAAAATGGTAAAACCTTTTATTTAAACAAAATTTGTATATTTAATTCCTTATTATTTTATTTTAAATAAACCTTTACTATTTTATTCAAAACAAAATGTTTATTTCAAAATATTGGCCAAGGTTTAATTTGGCTATATAAAATAATCTTTATTTATAAATCCACTTTTTCTTTTGAAAGCCAAAACCTTTTATTTAAAGATTCAAAATAGTAATTGTAAAACATTTTAATTTCCTTTAATAAATGTTTATCTTTATAAATCCTTTTAGGATTTTATTTAATTCAAATGAGTTTGAAATTCCAATTGAGTTCAAAAAGTTTCTTCTAGCTCTGAAACTTAAGCAAAGTTTTATTTTATTCATTTATTTTCACATTACAAGATTTGGAAAATCTTGGGATGTGACAGGCTACCACCCTTAAAATAAATCTCGTCCCGAGATTTGGGAAGGCTGGGGTACAAGCAAGTTCAAAACAACTAGGGTTCTACCACCCTTTAAAATTTTCAAACAAAATTTACATACTGGCCTTCTTGGGTCCTGGAAATTTCCCTAAGTTAAACTTTTGTTTTATTCCTATGCTTGTCTCATGGACCAAGGTTGAGTTTCTCCATAGGCTTGTTCAACTTGTTCTTCATCCTTTCTGGACAGTTGCTTGCATAATGCCCTGGATTCTTGCAGTTGAAACAATGAATATCCTTGAGTTCTTTGCGTTGTTCTTGTGGACAAGTGGCTACATAATGGCCTGGTTCTTTGCAGTTGTTGCACCACACTTGGTCAATATCTTTATTCTTCTTGTTCTCTGGGCATCCACTGGAGTAGTGTCCCATTTCCTTACATTTACGACATTGTGCAAGGCTCATGTCTTGCTTAGGCTTCTTGATTCTCTTTGATCCTTTGAATTGGGTTGTCTTGTAAGGAGGTAGAAGTGGTCCTTTTCCTTTGGTAGACTTGGATCCTTCTTGTTTTCTTTGTTCCACCATGGCATAGATGGGACATTGGCCAGGAGTATGGTCACTTCCTTCACAAAGGTAACAAGTAGCTTGATAGGTGGGGCATTGTTCAACAGGATGATCTTCTTCACAATTGGGGCATTGTCCTTCATGCTCCTTGGAAGTATGATCCTTGTCTCCACATATTGTGCAAGCTGGGGCTCCATCTAGAATAATATTCTTGTCAACCTTGTTATCATAGACTTCTTTGGGGTAGTTTTCCTCCATGCTGATCATTTGATTAGTCACCTTAAGCATTAGTTGAGATTGCTCTTCCAAAAACCTTTGTAGTGCTGGATCTTTATCACTATTGTTGACTATGAACTGAGCTGTCAGTTGATTCAACTGGTGTTGGGTTGCTATGAGCTCTTTCATGTTGGCAGCTTGGTTGGTGTTGGTGTCATCAACTTTGGAGTCTTTTGGAGTAGTCATCTGTTGGGTTGAAGGGAGGTTAGAATAGGTAAGATATTTCTAAGGAATCAATTCTAATCACACACATCACAATTCACACAAGCAATGTGCATGCAATTACAAACAAACATTTCACTCAAACAAGGTTCAAGCACATACTTAGGCAACAAAATATTTTTGTTACACCACATAAGTTGGTGGTTTAACTTAACTAAATTATGGTGGTCCATCTATATGGTTTACTTGTGATCTTTCCTTCCTTCTTGATTCTTCTTGTATGGGATCATGGTTTCTTTTGAGAAAAGCTCTTGGTCACAATACTTCAAAGTTGTTGTTGGTTTCTTCTTATTTTGCATTCCCTCAGTCTCTAAATCTTAAGTAAGATTTCCTTGTCTCACTTGTAGTCCTTAGTGGTTTCCATGTTGGAAGTCCTTGGTGAATATGTTGAAGATGTTGAAGTCATTAGAGTTGAAGATGTTGAAGAAGTTCTTGCATATGGTATAGTCTTTGGCCATGGGTAGGTTTTTCCATCAAGTTTGAAATAGAAGAGAGGTAGAGTTGAAACCAAAATGGTTGAGGAAAGAGTTTACAAGTGTTTTTGTAAATAAGTTTTTGGAACAAGTACAACTCCTATTTTTCTAAGGGTTTTTGTCCAATCCTAGGTTTACAAACCCTACAGGCAACACAATGCTCTGATACCATCTGTAGGGGTCCCAATCTTTAATAAGATAGAGCCTCCTATGTTTACAATGCTAGTCCCTGGATCAATAGCTAGCATCCACAGTTAAGATGTAATATCAAGAAACAAAGGTCATAATATAACTTTATAACCAGGAATAACATAAGTTTATTACATCAAACATAGCTCATTAGGCTATTTCATTACATTGCAGCGGAATAACTATGGTCAAGTGGTCCTTCATCTTCAAAGTGCCACAGGCAGATGTTGGTTGTAGACTTTGTAATCCTAATCAAACAATCTTCACTAAAATCAATCAAACCTGCAACATACAAGTTACAGCCACAAAGGGTCAATACATTTGAATTGTATTGGCAAGTGATACTATGGTAGTATAGTGGAGTCTATCATCTATATGCATTTGGCTAAGTGGAGTTGAGGCTTGCATTGCTCAAAATAGTTTTTTCTTATCATTTTGAAAATACTAAGTTTTTGCTTGACAAAATCATTTTCCTCAATCAAAGATTTCAAGATCCTTGTACCAAGCCATCTCTCCATCAATGATTGAAGAATTCAAACAACCCTTGTTCAAACCACAAGATTTTAACTTAGAAATTTGAATGATGAGATTCTTGATTGCTTCCATGTCTTGATGCTCAAATTGTCCTTTACCAGGGACATGGCTAAGTACTTAGATTTTACACTCTGCAGAGGTGGTGCACTTTCCCCACAAGACTTGGTTTCCCAAGACAAGATCTTTCAGAAGCCTTCCCTTAGACCAAAATGGAAGCGTTCCAACCTATCAAACACTACCACCCACTGTCCATATGGCTAAGTTCTTGCAACCTATATGATCATGGCAGAGCCCATATTGCCAAGTGGTTGCACATGAAGCTTCTCAACATTTGACATCTCAAATCCCTTTGTTTCCTGGGTGGCATTCCACAAGTGAGATACACAATCCAAGCCCATGGAATTGTGAACCACTCAACCATTCTCCACCAAGCAAGCCCATTCCACCCAGGGGATTCATTAACTTAGTTGTTTTATTAAACAAAAACATAAGTCCTCAGACTTAGAATATTTTTCCATAGTGTGAATATATTTTCCACCCATGTTTTCTATTAGCTAGGCTAAGCTTGATAGTAGTAGGAATCTTTAACTTAGGAAAATCCTACTAAGGATTCATTACTATGTTTTCCTATAGCAAGATCTATACTTAGCAAAATCCATGCAAGTTTTACTTAACAAAATCACTAATGCATAGTGAAAGTAATAGGACAAAAAGTATGAAGCATCACTTGCCTTTTTGGTAGGGAATGGTGGTTCACTCCTTGATCTTGCTAGTCTCACACTTCACTACAAGTCAATCAAGCAAACACTAATTCAATTTACATTCCAAACCAACAATCACTCAAACAAATTCACACACACAAAACAATGGAAACCAATTCATGCATGGGAGCATGCACAAGATAGTTTTATTTTGCAAAGGGGTCTTTATGGGGTTTCTAAACTTTGCAAGATCCAAATTGGTCATTTACCAAAGTGGCAAAGTCATTAGCAAGAGGGTTTTGTCCAAAAACTATTTTAAATCCATTTATCATTTCATGTGGTGAAAAATGTTTTTATTAAGGCAAAACTTTTAAGTTGTTCACCAAATGAGTTGCTAATTTGCAAAACTTGGTGTTTTTAGGTCAGTAGGTTTGGTCCAAATCATTTCCTTAAAGTTTTCTTTTCATAAACATTTTTATAACAAAAACCATTCTTTTTATTTGGCTAGAAAATGACTAAGTCAAGTAATCCAACCTAAATTTTACAAAAATCATTTCTAACACCAAGGGTTGGTTCCTAGGGTCAGTAAGGTCACAACAAATCAATTTTCATAGGTTCTACTTCAAAATTATTTTCAATCAATAAATTACATTTCTATTTGACTAGAAATGGTTTTAAATTAAAGAATCATTTCTTAATTTCTCCAAATACATTTTTGTGTCCACAAAGTGTTTCCTAGGGTCAGTAGGTTCAAATCAATCCAATTGCCAAAGGTTTTAACCCTAAATTCAATTTTAAACAATTTTTACATTCATAACAAGCATACAAATGTTTCTGCAATTTCAAACAAGCTAACAGCTACTATTTGCTAAACTAAGGGCATGGTTGGCTAGGGCTTGTTCTCTGAATTCATTGATATAAAATTTGCAAAATTTGGACGTGTGGATCAAAAGTTATAAGGGTTTGAAAATTACAAACAAATCTGTTTTCAATTTCTGTTTTTAAACAGACAGGTGACACGCGGCGTGATATTACTGGTTGATACCGGTTCGGCCGGATCAGCTCTGTGGAACGTTAGATCTAAAGTGGATCGTGCGGCACAGATAAGACGTACCCCTTCGTTCTAGTGAATCTATCCAAGCCATCCGATGCTAATCTAACGGTTCCAATTGTTTGGCCAAACAGCAGCGGCGCTGGCGGCGGCGTCTGGTGGCGGAGCGGCCATACGGCGAGGTTGCCGACGATGCAGGCTACGAGAAAGAGGGAGGGAAAGCTCACCGAGTTCATAGCGCACCGCTGATGCTCAATGTGGTCTTTGTTGGCCAAGGGGAGCACTATGCTGGCTTGAATCGCTCGCCGAAGTTCGTGTCCGCGTCGGGCTTCTCTGTTTATCGTCGGAGGCGACGACACAAGTCACGAGAAAGCAAGATAGCAGTTGCGTCAGATGCGTACGGGGTCGGTGATCGTGTGTGCATCAACGAGACAGAATGGGGTGGTCAGATGTTACCTAGGGTACTTGTCGGAGTAGAGGCAGTGAACGGTGGCGAGAGAGCGTCGTCGTTGCCGGGGTTCTGGGGCGTGCGCGAGCGAGCTTGTGCCTCTGGGAGGTTCGCTAGGATGTGGGGATCAGGTGAGGGTGGTCGAAGAGGCAAGGGGCGGTGAGAGGCTGCCGGAATTGATGAGAATGGTCGCCGGAGACAGAGAAAGTCGAGGAGAGATTGTGGCGGCCTAGAGGCGTGCTCGGGGAAGGAGGCAGAGGGGAAACGGAGAGGAGTGACTGGTGATTTAACACGCGTGATCACTGCAGGGTTTACTCGTGGTATTAAAGCGAATTAAGTCTGAGGAATCAAGTCTGCAACGGCGAAGTGAGGAGGAAGAACAGTTCGCGGGGTGGGGAAGAAGAGACGTGGCAGTGGGGTCCTCTGGTCAGTGGAAAAAGGAGAGGAAATGGGGTCCAGTGTCCAGTGACTGTGCGGGTTGCTTCTGCGGTAAAGAAAACGCTTCGGGGGCGTGGGAACAGGTGGGCTGGACTGGGCTGTTGGGCCAGATTGTTGGGCTGGGTCTTTGCACTATTTTTTTTTCTGTCTGATTCTTTTTCCTTTTTTACTTCTATTTTCCTGTTTTGAAATTCAAACAACCAAACACATTCAAAATGATTCAAACAATTATCAAGCTTTTCAAATATGAATTTGGTTCTGTTTATCGATAGAAACCAAATAAAATAATTTTTATTCTTTTTAAGACCATTCATTAATTAAATAAAATGGTTCATTAGTTATTTAATAAAATAGGGTTTGATTTAATTAATAGAATCTTCATTTGAAATCCAAATACTTTAAAACCCAAATCAGTAGGTATCATTTGGGAGTAAATAATACTTGGATACTTGTTTCAAACAAAATATTATTTTACTTTAGGGTCCAATATTAGTTAAATAAAAATGGGCCAAGGTTTATTAATCAAATAGGATTTGATTTTATTAATAAAATCTTTATTTGAAACCTAAATATTTTCAAAATAAAGTTAGTAGGTTTAATTTGGGAAATATATAATATTTGGAAACTTATTTAAAACAATTTAATAAGTTTGATGTTTTAATTAAAATGGTAAAACCTTTTATTTAAACAAAATTTGTATATTTAATTCCTTATTATTTTATTTTAAATAAACCTTTACTATTTTATTCAAAACAAAATGTTTATTTCAAAATATTGGCCAAGGTTTAATTTGGCTATATAAAATAATCTTTATTTATAAATCCACTTTTTCTTTTGAAAGCCAAAACCTTTTATTTAAAGATTCAAAATAGTAATTGTAAAACATTTTAATTTCCTTTAATAAATGTTTATCTTTATAAATCCTTTTAGGATTTTATTTAATTCAAATGAGTTTGAAATTCCAATTGAGTTCAAAAAGTTTCTTCTAGCTCTGAAACTTAAGCAAAGTTTTATTTTATTCATTTATTTTCACATTACAAGATTTGGAAAATCTTGGGATGTGACAGAGGACATGTAAAGTTTGTCCGGGCCGCTTCATCCCACTATGCCACCAATATCCAAAATTACAACAAAGGAGCAACAAGATGATCATCATCGCCCACATACTCATATGTGTACTACCCGTGTAAAGTATCTACGCATAGATCCGGCTCTGATACCACTGTAGGGTTCGCAGCATAGAAAACAAAAATTTTCCTACGATGTGAACTATAAACCAAGATCCATCTACTAGATACAAACAACGGGCGAATGTATATCCGTAGAGAACATACCCTTGAAGACCGACAAAGCTTAACGAGTTCAACTCGTGGTTGATGTAGACGATCTCTTGTCGATCTCAAGATCGAGAGGAAGTCCTAGCGCCGCAAATCAGCAGCGCATCCGTGCTCGCACACACGTTCGAGGCACCGAGCAACCTCCGCCTCCTCGCTCCAGCGATGCAGCGGAAGCACAACTCTTTCTTGCCGAATAGCCACCGGGAACATGTATCTCGCTAGTCCGAGACCATGGGGAATAAATTCTAGAGGGGGAGAGAGATCCTTCACGAGGAGGTGTGGTGTGAGAGGAGGAGAGGGGGGCCTTTTATAGGGGAGAGGGGGGGCACCCAAGGGGCATGGCGCCCAGCCATGGGGCTGCCCCCACCTCTTCCACATTCATGTGGGTGGAGCTCCCACTCAAAATGAAAAGCCTCCACTCCCATTAAAAAGCCTCCACTCAAAAATCCACTCACATGCATTAAATTTCCACCAAATTTAATGCAAGCTCTCATTTAAATAAAACTCTTTTATTTATTTATTCAGAATTTTGTTAATTACTTTAATTAACAAACATTCACATAAAACCCCTTGCTAGTATTCCATTTCACATGCAGAACCAGTTTCAGCAATTTCAACCGAAACAGTTTCGGTGTCTAGTGAAATAAATTCCTGCGCTTTCCTTTTCTTTTCGGCATGAAACTTTTGCTCCAATTGGATGTCGGTGTCTCTTAAGTGTGTCACCCTACGGTTCGTGAATAATGCGGACATGATCGAGACCCCTCTCGGATCAATAATCAGAAGCGGGATCTGGAGACCCATACTGACTCCCACACATTCAACGATGACTTTCTTGTGATCGTCGGAACCTTTTACGCTAGTATCTTAATCCCTTTGTTTCACGATATATTACATGTCCGAGATTCGATCATCGGTATCTCCATACCTAGTTTGATCTCGTTACCGACATGCACTCTTTTCTCGTTCCCGTGATATAACATTCTAGTGATCAAATCACTTGCTTGCAAGCTAATCAATGTGATATCACCGAGAGGGCCCAGAGTATATCTATCCGTCATCGGGATGAACAAATTCCACTCTTGATCCATGAGCCTCAACATAACACTTTATTAGTTCTGAATCCATCTTTATAATCACCCTGTTACGGTGTGACGTTTGATGTTATCAAGAAACTCTTCCGGTGTTAGTGATTGACATGATCTCATGGTCTAAGGATTAGGATCACTTCGTAAGTTGTTATAGCAATATAAACTCAATGACTTTGATCGTAATGCTATACTTCGGATGAGTGTTCATCACATCATTACACTAATGTTGTGATCCCGTTATTAACAACATCCAATGTCCATGATCAGGAAACCTTGATCATCTTGTTAATCAACGAGCTAGTTTATGAGAGAGGCATAACTAGGAACTTTCTGTTTGTTTATTAAACACACATGTATTAACGTTTCCGTATTAATACAATTATAGCATGCAAAATAAACATCTATCATATACTTGGAATACACATAATAAACACTTTATTATTGCCTCTCAGGGCATATTCCCTTCAGTTCCCTCATACACATGAATTTCAAGTCATAGAGTGTTCACCCTTAGTTAGCACCGTTGCTAAAGCTTGTTGTTTCGAAGCACCACGTGATGATCGGGTGTGTTAGATTCTACAAGTGTATACAACGTGAGCAAGCCAGATTTGCTCATGCGGAAACTAAGGTTTGATCTTGACGAGCCTAGCATGTACAGACATGGCCTCAGGAACACGGATTACCGAAAGGTAGAGCATGAGTCATATAGTAGATATGATGAACATGTTGATTGTTCGCCATTGAAGCTATATCAACTCTCGTGATGATCGGTTTTGATGTGGTGGATTTGGTTCGTGTGATCACTAAAACAATGTGAGGGATATTGTTTTGAGTGGGAGTTCACCTAGATTAATTTAATTATTAATTAGAACTCAATTTATCATAAACCTAATCAAAGTGAATTTGCATAGTTGTTGTAGTCATTGGCATCCGTTTACCACCTTGCGCTTAGTTATAATTGAGATGATAGAACTATAGAATTTTGGTTAGTTACTTTACGAACTGGTATCGTATTGTTTTGAAGTGTTAATCTAAAAGTTTAAAGTCCTATTGCAAACTTTCAGTAAGTTCCGGTTACTCCATGAAGTTTAATAATTAGTATTAAATCAAGAGTAACAATTCCAAGTGTTAGTATATAAGTATCATGTTTGTCTCCATGATTCTTGATATTCAAAGGATTCTCCTAATATCAAGGTTATCTAAGGATCTGAAAGAGTTGTTTCAGAAACCATGATGTGTGGAAGATATTGTGATATCTGAAACGAAGTTTTGGTTGCAACATGATAGAGTATAATATGGCAAAGTTCATGTTCTCATATTTTGATGAGAATTTGCAAAGGGTAGTAGACACTTGTTGTCCTAATCCTCCAAAAGGTTTTGGATAGCAACATTATACTCGTAATTCATCGTTATAAGCTAAAGGTAGTTTGATCATGGACGATTCCATGATAAAGATGAATATTTGATGTAGGTAAAATGTTTACTACACCAAGAGATTACTAAATAAAGGAATTTGAAAGAACACCAAACATTTGATGATGGTGATCTACTTCAAGGTGCAAGTCCAAAGACATTGGTATTTAACTATACATGTTTTGGACTATGTGTCATATGTATGACTCCACTAATTGATGTTGATAGATTCTTTCAAACAGAAAAGGAAATACTGAAAGAGAATCTCATAAATATATGGCAGAAAAGAAAAGACTAGAATTGTTCAGTTTAAGTATATAGATGATATACATGTTATGGCTATATTCTTTGCTTATTAAACAATGTGGTTCTTAAGTATTTGATACTGAATTTGTTGGTGTGAATCGTCATACGAAACAACACAATTCATGAACTACACTGGCCTAAGTAACTAGCAAAAGAATATGTGATGATATTCATCGAGAACAAATAAAGGGTTATTGTGTTGCTCGTTAAACATCAAAACTTGCCTTCAAGATTTGTTTTATCAGGTATTATGAGAACAAAAGGGTTGTTCAAATAATTGCCGTAATCCATAAAAGATGGATGATTCACAAATCTCGTTGGAGAAATCACATCCATAAAACTAGTGCTAAAAATGTCGAAAGACAAATTGATTGAAAAATCACTTAGGAAGTGACATCGCCGTTTAAATTATATTGGAAAGAAAACATGAAGAAACTCCATGTGGATGGAATTTTGGAGTCTTTTGATTTTGATCAAATGACGCTTGTGAAACTTTCCTAGAGATAATTAAAACTTCGTTCATAGGCCAAAAGGGAACGAATGACTAGCTTTTTGGAACTTGTACATATTGTTGTACGAAGTCCATTATGTGTAGTCAAGAGCGATGGATTTCAACTTCATATGCTTTCTCCGAAAATTTGAGTGAATATATGAATATTTACTTAATAAGGATGAAGTGTGAAATATTTGAAAAGTTCAAAGACTTTCAAGATGAAGTGCAAAATCATTGTAACAAGAATATAAATAGTTTATGATAAGATCATAAAGGAAGATATTTGAGTTACAAGTTTAGCATAATACCTAAGATTTAAGGAATCGTTCCGTGGATTTGCATTTTCCCGAAACACCACAAGAGTATGGAGCGTTCGAGATATGTAATTAAACCTTGTTTGACATGGTAAGATCGAAGGTGTAATTCATAAAACTGCCATTGTATTTTAAAGATTAAAAGCTTTAGAGATTACCGTTTTTCCACTGAAAAGAGCTTCATCATAATCCGCTGAAATGACACCATATAAAGTTATGGTTTGGGATTAAACCCAAGTAGTCCTTTCTTAAACATTGGTATGCTATGCATAAGAAAGATGTTTGCAACCAAAGTCGGATGAACCTGTCTTTGTATGTTATTTCGAATAACTGTTAAGTAATCCTCCATAACACCAGGAGACAAAAGTGTTTGTCGCTTAGAACGTCAAGTTTCTTTGAGAAGGAATTTTTCGTGAAAAGTTAAGTGGAAGGACAATAGAACTTTGATAAGGTTAAAAGAACCTTAGCTATATGTGCAGAGTTGCGCAGCGCCGAAAAGTGTTCCGGAGGCAGCAACAATGCTCATGGCTCACGTGCCTCAAAGGTTGTGGTTACAATAGTCAAAGTTTCTATTGAAACAAGTAGGTCGGGTAAACAATCAAATACCAAGATTTGGGAGTTAAATCATTATTTGACAATAATGATCCGACTACATGCAAAGAAGCGATGATGGGCCCTGACTCCGTCAAATGGCTTGAAGCCATAAAAATCCGTGATAGTTCCATACACGAGAAATCAAGTTTTGAACTTGAAGGACCCTCGAGAAAGGTGTAAGACCTTACAGTTGTGTTTGGATCTATAAATAAATAGACATGGATATTGTACATCTATGAAATAGTCGACATGTTGGGAAAGAGTTCACAACAATGTTCAATGGTTGACTATGACAAGATTTGATCTTTCATAGCGATATTTAGTCTAGAAGGATTAATGTAGCAACCGCTACATATAATTTTGTTATATGGTAGCTGAATAACAAAAACAAGTTCTTCTAATAGAATTGTTACCTAGGACATGTGTGTAACACGGTCCATAGGGTTTTGTTAATTCAAAGGATGCTAAAAGCATATGCAAACTTCAATGGTTGAAGTAAGCATGGCGGAGTTGGAATCTTCACTATGATGAAACTGTTAAAAGAGTTTAATTTCATCAGAGACAATGAAGTTGCTTGCATTTGCAAGAAATTAAGTGGGAGCGCTAAGACATATTTCTAATACATTATGTGGAGGACATATTGTTGATTGGAAAAGATGTATCTTTTATTAACACAAGATAAGAATTTCATCTCGATGAAAGACTTAGGCAAAACCCAAATATTTGGCATCAATAGACGCTAATATGGTTGTGCCAGAAGTACATTGACAAAATATTGAATGAGTTCAATATAGAAACTACAAGAGAGGTTCTTGTCACACAGAAAGGATTGAATAAGTTCAATATTGATGATATATTCAAGTGTATTGACATTTGGTAAAGTGAAACAAATAATCAAGTATAGATTGATACTTGATGTATGAAATCACAAAGAATATTTATATCAATCATACTGTGATATTTACAAATCCAGATATGTCCTATGCTCTAAATGTTTTGAGCATATACCAGAATGATTCGTAAGATGATCATTGGACAATAGTAAGGATATTCTTATGATCTTTTGGAAGAACTAAGAGTATAATATTTGTAGAAGTGACAAATAGATGATTAGTTCATTGTAAAAGTACTACATTGATACTAGCTTTGTCACAAAGTACAAATTAAGTTTATCTCAATCTAAACTAAGGGTGGCGCAATATAATGGAAAGTGAGTTCCATAATGGATTTGGATGAGTTCCAAAGTTAAGACATTGTGACAGATACTAGAACAAAAGGCTAAGTATATGACTGCTATTATAGCAGCAAAGGAGGGCATTTGTGTCAAGTAGTTTGTTATCAAACTAGGTGTAGTTCACAGTGGGATAATACTATGAAGATATATTGTGCGACAATATTATCAACATGTTTTAACCCCAAAGAGCTAAAGGTCACACCGAAAGACCAAATTTATACAAAGCCATCTCATTAGAGAATGAGTGATGCGTAGAGACGCAAAGACATGCAATTACACACGGACCTGGAAGTGTCAGATCCGGAGATCAGTTGACCACTAGCAATCGTGTACATACAACACCGGAAAGCCATAGGTGTTGAATACACAAAGGTTTGAAACTAGATTATTGACTCTAGTGCAAGTGGGAGACTGTTGGAGATATGCCCAAGAGGCAATAATAAAGTGGGTTATTATCATATCTTCATACTTATGATAAATGTTTACATACCATGCTATAATTGTATTAACCGGAAACATTAATACTTGTGTGATTTGTAAACTAAAATAAGAGTCCCTAGTAAAGCCTCTTGTTAAACTAGCTTGTTGGTTAATATATGATCATGGTTTCCTGATCATGAACATAGAGATGTTATTAACAACAGGGTCATATCATTAGGAGAATGATGTGATGGACATACTCCTATAGATAAGCGTAGCACAAAGATCAAGTCATTTTAAATAGTTCAATTGCTATATGCTTTCTGATACATAGTAACCTAATTCCTTCGACCATGAGATCATGCATATCACCTTTGCCGGATGGATGCTTTGATGACATCAAACACCACACCGTAACTGGGTGGTTATAAAGGTGGCATTGAGTGTTCGGAAAGTATTGGTTGAAACACATGGATCAAGAGTGGGATTTGTCCATCCATATGACGGATAGATATACTCTGGGCCCTCTCGGTGTAATGTCATCCAATTAGCTTGCAAGCATGTGACTGGCTCACAAGGGATCACATATCACGGGAACGAGAAAAGAGTACTTATCGGTAACGAGGTTGAACTAGGTATGCAGAGATACCGACGATCAAAACCTCGGATAAGTAAACTATCGTGAGACAAAGGGAAATTGGTATCGTATGTAATTGGTTCATTCGATCGCAAAGTAATCGTAGAAATATGTGGGAGCCATGTGAATTTCCAGATTCCTCTATTGGTTATTGTTCGGAGAAGTGTCTCGATCATGTCCGCATAATTCACGAACCGTAGGGAGACACACTTAAGGATTCGACGTTGTTTGAGTAGTTATGGTATTATGAGAAAGAGACCGAATGTTGTTTGGAGTATCGGATGGGATCCGGGATATCACGAGGTGATCCGGAATGGTCCGGAGAATAAGATTCATATAAGGAAAGTCCCGTTTCGGAGTTGCGGAATGATTCCGGTGTTTTCATCGGGAATGTTCTAGAAGGTTCCGGAATGTCCGGCACTCCGGGGGGGGGGGGGGGGGGGTACATGAATGTGTCATTACATGTTGGAATGATTGCATCATGTACTAAGTGTTCTTGCTGTCCCAAATAAAGGATTAAATTGAATCCTAAAACAGAAAAGTCAAATGTCCAGTTTGAAAGTCAAACGGCTAAAACAAGAAACTGTGGGAAACAAGCAAGAGGAGTTGGAAACCAACTTGGAGGAGGAGTTCCTCTCCTCCAAACCGGCGGCCAGCCCTAGGCCGAGTTGGGGAGGGACTCCCTCCCTCCCCTGGCGCACCAAGCCCCTCCACCCATAAAAGGAGGGGCAGGCCTCCTCCTCTAGACACACAAGTTCCTATCTTCTACCTCCGGTTTAGAGCCGTTTCGGTTTAGAGCTTCTAATTGCTTTAGCCTTCGGTTTAGAGCCTTCTAATTGGTTTAGAGCCTTCTAATTGGTGTGTCTAATTACTATACCACTAATAGCCTCTCTCATACTCCACCATACTCGCACCGGCTTAAGGCGAAGCCCTGCGGGATCTCCCCTCTACTTCCGGTACCACGCCGTTGTGCTGCCGGAATCGCGAGGAGAGTGCTACAACCTCCGCTGCCTGCTGGAACAAGGGAGAGGAAGGTCTTCGTCGAGTACCGAACGTGTGACCGACTGCGGGAGCGCTGCCGGAACGTGGCGCCGGAAGGATCGTCTACGCGATCTTGAGATCGGAAAGAGTACGACTACATCACCCACGAGAATCTGCTCTCGTTAACCGCTTTGGAATCTTCGAGGGTGAGTTCCTCTATCGACTCGTTGCTACAATCTAGTAGATAGATCTTGGCTTGTTTGTTTGTATGCGTTAGAAAATTTTTGTTTTCCATGCTGCGAACCCCTACACGGCTGGGAGTCATCGTCGACGCGAGACAACTCCGGCGAGAACGAAACCTAGCGTGGCCAGTGAGGGTCGCTGGGGGCTCACCGGGGTACTGGCGAGGGTCGACGAGGCGTGTGAACGACGAAGTCGACGACGGCGAACTCAGGGATGGTCACGGCAGCTCCTGGGGCGGCTCCGATCGCTGGCTCCCTTCTTCTCCGGCAGCGGCAGGCTCCAGTGAAATTCCGGTGAGGTGGTGCTCGCCTTGCTCTGAGAATGGTGTGGCACGATCAGTGAGGAGAGGGGAGTGAGATGGTGTGAAGAGATCGTGCGGGGGTGGCCTCTATTTATAGTCGAGCGAAGGGACCGTCGGGGCGCACGGTGAGCTCGTCGAGGGCGAGGTTACATGCAGCTAAAGGCATGGGCAAGGGTAGGGGACGGTGCGGTGTCTCCTGGCGATGCTCAATGACATGGTCTCGAGGCATGGGGCGGTGTGGTTTGGTCTGGAACGGGCGGTGCTCTGCGCGGCAGAGGCGGCGTCTTCGACGGCGGGCGATGGTTGTGCGGCACGGGGCGGCAAACGGGGATGTCTGGCGGTCTCCTGGGTCGGTGGGGATTGTGTATGCACGCGGTGAGGGCGGCGCGCGGTCTGTGGGTGATGGTCGAGGGTGGCGCTCTGGCGCACGCTCGGCATGGTCTAGGCGCGGCTTGTGCGCGTGGTCCAGGGCTTGGCAACGCTCGCGGCTGGGACAATGAGTGGCGGTGGACGGTAGGCTGCCTCCCAGACATGCTGGCTAGGCTTGCTGCTGCTCCTAGCTTGTTGTCGACTATGGGGTGGCAAGAGGGTGCTCGGCTATTCACCATTGATGACAATGGCAAGCTCACAGTGGTGCTAGTGCCTGGCTAATCTTCCTAGATGATCTACTGAGTTGTGTGTGAGCTAAATGGGGAACCAGTTAGGCAAGAATCACTGCTCACAATAGTGTTTGATGTTTGTTTGATTTGTGTCTGCAACCTGTTTGATGAAATGGCCGCATGAAATCAAGTTTTGAATTTTGAAATGATTTTTGGTGGGTTTGCTAGATTGGTGCTGGTGAGTCTGCAGATGCTTGGGTTTTGAAAATTGAGCTTGTTTGAGTAGTTTTTGAAAAAGTGGGATATTCCCATATGATAAAGATTAAATTTTGAATTTTCATTTAAACTATGCATTTGAAAGTTTCTGGATGATCACAAAGTGGGCCTTGATACCTTGTTATGAGTACATTCAAGGGGTGCAAAGATTCAGAAAAGTTTCTGTTAGGTTCTGAAAGTTTGAGACAGCCAAAGTAGGCATGGGAGTTAAATTGGCCAAAATGACCATTCATTTCATATATGTGTTTTGATTTACTTGCCTATAGGAAAAGTGTGGGAAATGTTTTAGATGATGTTTATTTCACCTAAGAAACATTTTACAAGCAATGAAACAAACAAACCAGGTGGTTTTAAAATAATTCAAAATCCATGCATACACCTATGCATGCATTCATGATTTCATTTAGAAAAGTTTTTGTTAACCCTAATTTTGATGATTAGGATTTGATGATCCAAGCTTAGTATTTTTGGGATGTTACAAACCTTCCCCCCTTAAACAAAATCTCGTCCCGAGATTTGAAAAAGGACGAAAAGATTACCTAGGATTTGAAGAGATCGGGAAACTCCGTCCTGATGTGATCTTCGCGCTCCCAGGTAGCTTCCTCTTCTGTGTGGTTGCTCCACTAAATCTTGAGAAACTTGATGCTTCGGGTTCAGGTAGTTCGAAAAGCTTCTTCCAAAATGCGGATGGGTACTTCGGTATAGGTCAGGTCATCGTTGATCTCTATGGTCCGGTGGTCGATATTCTTGAACACTTCGGTCTTCTCGGGGACTTCGAGACACTTGCGAAGTAACGAGATATGGAACACATTGTGCACATCTGACATCTCTTCAGGTAGTTCCAATTGATACGATACTTCTCCTCGATGGTTCAGAATTTTGAAAGGTCCAATATATCTGGGGGCTAACTTTCCTTTGAGTTGGAAACGCTGCATTCCCTTCAATGGTGACACTTTCAGATAAACAAAATCTCATATGTTGAAGGCGAGATCTCGACGTATCTTGTCGGCATAACTCTTCTGTCGCGATTGGGCGGTCTTGAGGTGCTCACGAATCTTGTGAACCTTCTCTTCTGCTTCTCGGAGGATGTCGGGTCCGAAAATCTGACTCTCTCCTACTTCCGACCAGTTCAAAGGGGTGTGACACTTTCTTCCATACATGAATTCAAATGGGGCCATTTGCAAACTGGCTTGGTAACTATTGTTGTAGGAAAATTCTGCAAACAGCAGACAGTCTTCCCACTTGGATCCATATTCTAGCACACATGCTCTAAGCATATCTTCGAGTATTTGGTTTACTCGCTCTGTTTGTCCATCGGTCTGAGGGTGATACGCGGTACTGAAATCTAGGTGGGTTCCTAAACCTTCTTGGACTTTCTTCCAGAATCTCGAGGTAAACTGAGTTCCTCGATCCGATACTATGTTCTTGGGGACTCCGTGCAAACTGACGATTCTAGCGATGTACAACTCCGCTAGCTTCGAACTCTGATAGGTGGTTTTAACGGGCAAGAAATGGGCGACTTTGGACAATCTGTCCACTATGACCCAGATAGAGTCATTTCCCCTACTAGAAGTAGGTAGTCCAGTGATAAAGTCCATTCCTACAGAATCCCATTTCCATTCCGGAATTTGCAAAGGTTGCAACAATCCAGCAGGTCTTTGATGTCCTGCCTTGACTGGCTGACATATATCACACTTGGCGATATAGCTTCCGATTTCTCTCTTCATCTTATGCCACCAAAATTGCTCTTTCAAATCTTGATACATCTTAGTCCCTCCGGGATGGATAGAATAAAGAGTATCATGAGCCTCCTTCAAGATAACTTCTTTCAACTCCGAATCTTCTGGTACACAAAGGCGTCCTTTGTACCACAGAACTCCTTCTTCGTCCTCGGTGAATCCGGGTACTTTGCCCGTACCGATACGACGCTTTATTCCGTCGATACTGGCATTTCCCTTCTACGCCTCTTTAATCTGTCTGATCAAAGTGGGCTGAAGTTCTATGCTAGCCAAAAATACTTCACTTACGAATTCCATTCGAAAATCTTCCATCTCCTTGTGCAAACTTGGTTGATCCTTCAAAATCATGGAGTTCAAGCGACACGGCAATCTGCTAAGGGCATCGGCTACCACGTTGGCTTTACCAGGGTGATAGTGAATGTCCAGGTCGTAATCTTTGATTAGCTCAATCCATCTTCTCTGCCTCATATTCAACTCCTTCTGAGTGAATATATACTTTAGGCTCTTGTGATCCGAATAAATCTCACAACGGTTTCCCATTAGGTAATGTCTCCATGTCTTCAGGGCTAGGACTACTTCTGCGAGTTCGAGGTCATGGGTTGGATAGTTTTGCTCGTGTTGCTTCAATTGTCGAGATAGATAAGATATAATTTTGCCTTCTTGCATTAGCACACATCCGAGACCAATCTTGGATGCGTCACAATACACATCGAAGGGCTTCGTGATATCCGGCATGATCAAGATTGGGGCTGATATCAATCTCCTCTTGAGTTCTTGAAAACTCGCTTCACACTTGTCTGTCCATTCAAACTTCTTGTCCTTCTTCAGCAATTGGGTCATGGGTCGGGCGATACTCGAGAATCCTTCTACGAATTTGCGGTAATATCTCGCCAATCCGAGAAATGCACGAACTTGGGTTTGAGTGGTTGGGGCTTGCCAATCTTCTACATCTTTCACTTTGGCAGGGTCAACGGCAATTCCTCCGGCTGATACAATGTGACTGAGGAATCCTACCTCCTGTAACCAGAATTCACATTTGCTAAACTTTGCATACAGCTGATGCTCTCTAAGGGTTCCAAGAATGGTCCTTAGGTGTAGCTCATGTTCTTCTTCTAATTTGGAAAAAAATCAAAATGTCATCGATGAAAACAACGACAAACTTATCCAGGAAGTCCATAAAAATCTTATTCATGAGGTTCATGAAATAAGCGGGGGCATTGGTTAATCAAAAATACATGACTGTATACTCGTACAATCCATATCTGGTGGTAAAGGCAGTCTTTGGAATATCCTCTGCACGAATTTTGAGTTGATGATAGCCAGTTCTAAGATCAATCTTAGAAAACACCTGGGCACCGGTCAATTGATCAAACAAATCTTCTATCTTGGGCAAGGGGTACTTGTTCTTGATGGTGACATCATTCAACTTTCGATAATCCGTACACAAACGGTTACCTCCCTCTTTCTTGTCCACAAATAAGACAGGTGATCTCCATGGTGACGCACTTGGTTGAATCAATCCAATTTCTATCATGGAATCCAGTTGCTTCTTCAGTTCTGCTAGTTCCGACGGGTTCATACTATAGGGTCTCTAGGCTATGGGTTCTGTTCCGGGGATTAGTTCGATGATAAACTCGATATCCCGATCTGGGGGCATACCGGGCAAAACATCGGGAAATACATCGGGGTATTCACAGACTATCCGGACTTGGTCAATGGTAGGTTGGGCTAGACTCTTGTTACACTTGAATTGGCGAGGTAAGGTTTCAGATATATGCTCGACTGATATTCCGGCGGTACTGGTCATGGTGATGGATTTCTTAGCACAGTCAATCAATCCCTTATGTTTGGACATCCAATCCATTCCTAGTACTACTTCCAAACCTTTAGTTCCGAGTACTATTAGATTAGCATAAAAATCTATGCCATGGATTCGGATAGGGACGGCTTTGCAAATTTGCCTAGCCTTGGTGGTTGATCCGGGAATTTGCACAACCATAACATGCTTCAGTTTGGTTGGTTGAATTTTACTAGTGCAGGCAAATTCTTCGGTGACAAATGAATGCGATGCACCAGAGTCAAACAACACTCTTGCAAGTACTGAATTAACAAAAAACATACCCAGCACGACGTCTGGCGCTTCCTGAGCTTCTTCAGCATGCATGAGAAAAAGACGGCCATTGCGGTTGAGTGAATTCCCTGGGGCAAATCTTCTCCCTGGCTGGACACGACGCTGTTGCTGAGCTGGGGCGTTGGCATTGGGGGCTGTAGCGTTCTTCTTGTTGGGGCATTCGTTGGAATAGTGGCCTTTATTTCCACAGTCATAACAGGTCACTTGTGACTTGTCCTTGGCTGCGACAGGCACAACATTGCTTCCAGTCCTAGGGGCAGTGTTGGTGTTGGCGGTAGCATTGTTGGTGTTGAACTTGGGTTGGGCACGGGTGAAATTGCTAGAGTTGTCGGGGTTGTTGTGATTTCCTCCGGGTCTAGGGTTTCCACAGTCGGGGTAGGTCGGATGGGTCATAGGGGGTCTGTTGGTTCTTGGGGCAAATCCTGGAGATGGGTTGGGGCGATACTTTGGGGTCTGATGGGTTCCGGGTTGATGCATCATGCGACGCTTGTGGTTCTCATTGGCTTGGTTGATCTTTCCTTCCATCTGGATAGCAGAGTCGACAAGGGCTTCAATATCAGCAAAGGGGATACTGACTAACACCGTCTGCATCTCGTCATGCAGACCATTTAGGAATCTTTCTTTCTTCTTGGCTTCGGTGTCTATCTCGTCCGGGGCATACCTAGCTAATGACAAAAATTTGTCACGGTATTCCACTACAGTCATCCTTCCTTGCTTTAGCTCTATGAACTCGTCTCTCATTCTCTTGATCAAACCTGATGGCACATGGGTTCTGCTAAACTTGACCTTGAATTCCTCCCAGGTCATCATCTGGCCTCCGGACATTGCACGAACACTGTTCCACCATGCCCTGGCATCTCCGGCTAGATAATGGGTGGCGAACAGGACTTTCTCGTTGGCTTCCACTCCGGCGACTTCTAGGTTGTTTTCCATGGTTTGTAGCCAATCATCGGCATCTAGGGGTTCTTCTGACTTGGTGAAAACGGGTGGGTTAGTATTCTGGAAATTCTTGAGCTTAGATCCATGGTTGTCCTGATTTCCGTGGCCTTGGTTGTTGTGGGCTAGCTGGGCTATCTGTTGCAGAGTGGCTAGGTTGGCTTGACGTTCTGCTCTTTCAGCTTCGCGGTCAGAAGTCAACATTTGCAGGATCTGCAACATCGGGTCCGGGGCTGAACCACTTCCTCCACGTGGCATCTGAAGATTGATATAGATCATGAGAAAAGAGGGAAATTTCTAAGGTCTTGGGTCTTTGAAAAGTTTTAAATGTTTGACTCATATTTTTCTGGCAACTTGATTTTTCATTCATTCACTCATAGCACACAGTACAACACACACCACAACAAAGAAAAACAGATGGTTTTAAGAACCATTCTGGAAACTACGATACAGTGGGACCGACTACTACTCACTACGCTAGTGCTCAGTGCTACTACTCCTCGGAGTATGTGGCTTCATCATCTTCAGCATCATCGATGAAGGCGAAATCATCCTCATCGGTGAAGAAGTCCATGGCCTGATCCTCCAGAAAATCATCGTCATCGCTGAGATAAGAGTAAGGGTCTCCACGAAGATCCTCTCCGGCATTCTCCCTTTCCTCCAACAGCATGTCTCTCTCGTGGATGGTCTCCTCCAGAGATGAGATGCGGTGGCAAAGACGGGCAATAATGCGCTCCTTCTTGTCGAGCTGACGGCGACGAGACTTGCGATCCTTTGCTAGCATGGCAATGGTCTGATCCTTCGTCTTGATGATGGCAGACTTGTGGTTGCAATAGTCACGGCAGTTGTCCAACTCCTGCTGACGATCATACATCATGAAGCTAAGGTGGTCCAATTGAGTCTTCAGCTCGGGGTGGTATGGGGCTTCCAGTGATTGTCCATTTGCATCACGCCTTGGGCAAAACTCAAAGCGAGTACCCTTGATATGATTGATGCTCTTCCCACACAGACGGGAAAGAGCTTCATGCATTGCTCTGGAAAGTCCATCGAGCCAGTTGTTTTCCCTCAAGGTAAACTGAATTCCCTCCATAGTGGGAGGTTCAATCTTTCCTCGAAGACTTGCAACAATTAGCCACTGCAGATCTTCTCCTCCTTGATCATTGAGCTGAGCTCCAAAGAACTCGGGGTGCGGACACTCCAGAAGTTCCGAAAGCTGATCCAGATCCCTCTCAAAGATAAGGTCTCCCCCATTCCCAAGTTGGTAAAACTTGCTGTACTTCACGTCCATCTATAAAAATAGAGGATGAGTAGATTAGCAGAGTGATCAAGTGTGTCAAAATTTTATGTATTTTGCAAAAGTTTTTGAGGAACATGATTTTTTATGAAAGAATCAAAGAGATAAGAATGAGAATAAGTTTTTGTAAATATTTGTTTTCTTTGGTTTTGAAACTAAGTTTTTGATTCAAATGTCGAGTCTAACTAGGGTCTCCTATGGTCAGGATGGCTCTGATACCAACTTGTCAACACCCGGATTTTTCAATCCTAGATGCCTGTTATGCCATACATCGCAATCCTAGGATTACCATTTTTGCGAGACATAACAGAATTGGATACCATAGTACATCATCCATTACAAACGATACATAAGTTCTTACACAAATAGGGATCTCATGATCCAGTTCTTAATACAACATCAAGCAGCGGAATACGTAACAATAACGGTAGCGTAGGCGAAGCTCCATCTTCGGGGTCACAGGCAATGCTGACGATGGGAGATGATCCTAGTTGTCGTAACCTTCCTGGGGTCCATCTTCCAGGTACTCCTCTTCATAGTCTGGCCATGGGAATAGCCAGGGACAAAGCCATGAGTACTCTTTAAGTACTCACAAACTAATACTAATAGGTAAAGGGTTTTTTTTGGATAATATGACACTAGGCTCTAGGATTGTTTTGCAAAAGCCAGATTTATCTCTACTAGGCTCCAAAGCTAGTCACAATTTTATAAATCCTAAGCGGGAACTTGTATTTCATATCACAACTATGTTGTGGTCAAGTCAAAGTCTCAATTCATCTCACAAGTCATTTTGAAAAGTCTGACGGGGGAACAGTATGGCCACTCCAACTATCCATAACCGCGGACGCGGCTATTCGAATAGTTTGACACTCTGTAGAGATTGTACACTTTCACCACAACATTCGATACATCCGTCAGGAACAAATCCTGAACTCACCATACTCAGTATGTGGATAATCAATCCTAACCTTTCGATTACACGCCCTAGTATAAGCACCTCTCCTGTGAGTTTGGCCTCCCAACCATGACCAACTGTCATCTTGGGTACTGCACAGGTGGACAATCTTCACAAGGTAGCCTCAGCTCAAACCTTGGCCATGAGGGAACTAATATTAAGGAATATAAGTTTCCAATCAAGCCCTACCCAATATTCGGGTATTGTGGTTGTACGATAAAATTGGAATGGTATCGCATCCAGAAAACCATCAGTTTTATAAAGGGCTAAGGCTCATGCCTCAACATTTTTATCACCAAAATTCTCAAGTGTTTGGAAACACATGTCCAAAACATTTCAATATAATGATCCATCATTCCAAGGTTTTCATAACAATTTTTCCACCAAGTATTCCCATCTAAAGTTTATCAAGTTTTATGCTTAGCACTAGCATCTACAGGTGGGGGTAGTAATGATGAGGGGTGGTAACTAGTGGAGTTTCAACTAAGTACAACCTTATGTCTCAGGCTGATGTCAAGGTTTCTAACTTAGGCCAAATTTTATGCTCTTTATGCAACCTTCAGCATCTTTCCAATATCTACCAGTCACTTAAGTAAACTCTAAGTAAGCTTTGATAAAGAAATAAAGTAAGAAGCTTGCACATAAAACTAGGATTGGTTTATCAAATGGGTATGATCACATATGCTTAAGGCATAGTAACAAGTAGGGGTTTGTTGCATCAGTAGGGTATCCTGCAAGTGTTAGCTTGCATCAATGTCAATATAAGCTTGCTAAATTGCAAGTGTTAGCTTGCAAGGTTACTAGCTTGCCTTGTGCAGAGCAGTGGTTGAAGTTCTCCTCGGCTTCTTCTTCGTAGTATCCTCCTTCCTCCTCGTATCCTTGGTCGGTACTAGCGTCTATGAATAAATACGAGATACACAATCACCAAACAATACTTAACTACTTGCAAGCATCACACACAAGGGTCCTATGGATGATCTAGCATCATCCCTAACATTACAAGGTTAAGGCTTGGTTTAAATCTTTTTATTTTTAGAAAAGTAATTTCTACTCATTGAAAAAGTACTTAAGATTTAATATTCTCCAAACCCAACATGGGATCATGTTGACACATGTCATCACCACATATTGTAGTCCACGGGAATGTGATTTAAAGTGGTGTCACAATTTAATAAGGTTTTACCCTTTTATTTTAATTAATTAAAGTGGCTAGAAATGTTTATGTAGCATTCTTTTATTACTTGAATATTATTTCTGCAAGTAAACCTAAATATTTTTATATATTCTGAAAGGTATGGTTAAATGTGATTTTTGAGAGTTGGAATCAATTCAAAAGCTATTATGGTTTAAATTTGAAAAATGTTTGAATGCAGAAAAGCTTCTTTCTTGTTATTTTTACCATGGGTGATCTATAGATCCAAATGACTTGAATCCAACGGGCTTGGATTCAGCATTCACAGACCTTTCCAACAAAATTGGTTTTATTCAATTTGGTGCAATGAATCGATCTGGGTTGATTTTTGAAGTTGGGTACAAAAGTGTGTTTGAATTGAAATAGAAAAAGTTTAATTTGAATAACTGAGCTGCGCGGGAAAAATTACTGGGCCGGCCTGCTAAGCGCAGTGCTCCCGCGGGCTGCTTAAGTGGGTGTCCCCACTCGTCAGTGACACGGGGCTTGGCGAAGCGGTATGGGGCGACGTGGATCGTTCGATCTAGTTCTAATCTAACGGCTGGGAGTCATCGTCGACGCGAGACAACTCCGGCGAGAACGAAACCTAGCGCGGCCAGTGAGGGTCGCTGGAGGCTCATCGGGATACTGGCGAGGTTCGGCGAGGCGGGCGAATGACGAAGTCGACGACGGCGAACTCAGGGGTGGTCGCGGCAGCTCCTAGGGTGGCTCCAATCGCTGGATCCCTTCTTCTCCGGCAGCGGCAGGCTCCAGTGAAATTCCGGCGAGGTGGTGCTCGCCTTGCTCTGAGAATGGTGTGGCACGATCAGTGAGGAGAGGGGAGTGAGATGGTGTGAAGAAATCGTGCGGGGGTGGCCTCTATTTATAGTCAAGCGAGGGGACCGTCGGTGCGCACGGTGAGCTCGTCGGGGGCGAGGTTACAGGCGGCTAAAGGCATGGGCAAGGGTAGGGGACGGTGCGGTGTCTGCTGGCGATGCTCAACGACATGGTCTCGAGGCATGGGGCGGTGTGGTTTGGTCTGGAACGGGCAGTGCTCTGCGCGGCAGAGGCGGCGTCTTCGACGGCGTGCGGTGGTTGTGCGGCACGGGGCGGCAAACGGGGATGTCTGGCGGTCTCCTGGGTCGGTGGGGATTGTGTATGCACGCGGCGAGGGCGGCGCGTGGTCTGTGGGTGATGGTCGAGGGTGGCGCTCTGGCGCACGCTCGGCATGGTCTGGGCGCGGCTTGTGCGCGTGGTCCAGGGCTTGGCAACGCTCGCGGCTGGGACAGTGAGTGGCGGTGGACGGTGGGCTGCCTCCCAGACATGCTGGCTAGGCTTGCTGCTGCTCCTAGCTTGCTGTCGACTATGGGGTGGCAAGAGGGTGCTCGGCTATTCACCATTGATGACAATGGCAAGCTCACAGTGGTGCTAGTGCCTGGCTAATCTTCCTAGATGATCTACTGAGTTGTGTGTGAGCTAAATGGGGAACCAGTTAGGCAAGAATCACTGCTCACAATAGTGTTTGATGTTTGTTTGATTTGTGTCTGCAACCTGTTTGATGAAATGGCCGCATGAAATCAAGTTTTGAATTTTGAAATGATTTTAGGTGGGTTTGCTAGATTGGTGCTGGTGAGTCCGCAGATGCTTGGGTTTTGAAAATTGAGCCTGTTTGAGTAGTTTTTGAAAAAGTGGGATCTTCCCATATGATAAAGATTAAATTTTGAATTGTCATTTAAACTATGCATTTGAAAGTTTCTGGATGATCACAAAGTGGGCCTTGATACCTAGTTATGAGTACATTCAAGGGGTGCAAAGATCCAAAAAAGTTTCTGTTAGGTTCTGAAAGTTTGAGACAGCCAAAGTAGGCATGGGAGTTAAATTGGCCAAAATGACCATTCATTTCATATATGTGTTTTGATTTACTTGCCTTTAGGAGGAGTGTGGGAAATGTTTTAGATGATGTTTATTTCACCTAAGAAACATTTTACAAGCAATGGAACAAACAAACCAGGTGGTTTTAAAAGAATTCAAAATCCATGCATACACCTATGCATGCATTCATGATTTCATTTAGAAAAGTTTTTGTTAACCCTAATTTTGATGATTAGGATTTGATGATCCAAGCTTTGTATTTTTGGGATGTTACACTTCACTACTTGGAATTACATGTATTATATGATTGGATTGTTAGCAAACATCCGTAACTACTAACAAATCATTAAGGTTTTCCCAACCATAGTCTTAAGTTAATGGTCCTTTTACTCATATACGTGCAACGTTCCAGTTCGTGTCCTTAGGTTTCTGTCACTCCGGCAGAACTTCCCCCTTACTCTTACACATACTACAAACCCTATGATGTTTAATCCATGCACGCATAAATATAACGGACATCAAAGAACTGCACCATATCAATATACAACTCTAATGAACCAAATATGTTCAACCATTCAATCTAAAAACAAAGAAACTATATAAACATGACATGGATCATAGGATTATAACTTATAGCATCAAACACCATGTTTACATAGAACGGCAAGCCCGTATCGGACGCGTGTTCAGAATGTTCAACGGAACAGAGCCTCCAAAATCGGAGGGCCTCCCATTTTCATACGTTACTTAGTACTACTAGTATTGCTAATGGCATACTTAATTGAATTCAATAAATGCCTTGCCCCATATCCACCGCTTCGGAAATTGCCCACCACGGCGAGCCACTCACGCACGCCTCCCTTCTCTCCTTCCCTTCTCTCCTCCCCGTCTCTCTCTTCTCATTTTCTTTCTGACGAGGCAGGCCCCTCGGACGAGGCGACGAGCGTAGTTCTTCAAGCTCCAATCAAACTAGGAGAATTTAATTCTATCTCTATTTTCCAGTAATAGATCCATTGCTGCAATGAATGGAATCAAGGTCCGTTGCAATCTCAGCCTCTATTTATTTTCTGTTTTCTTCCCAATTTCTCAATCTGGTTCTCTACTTATTTCGATCCCCTTGCTGTTTGTTGCCGTCCCTGCGAATTGGATGCATTCATTTGAGTTGGAGGCCCAGACGGAGTGCTTGGTTGCCGATTCATCAAGAGGAGGACTGGAGGCGAACTGCACAAGCAGAACTACATCGACACGCGCTGCCAAAATTAGTCAAAGGTTTTTTCATCCTATTTTTTTCCGTGTTCTATTTTTTATATATGATATTTGCCTCCTAGTTCCATATTTTGTAATGTATTCTAGAATTAGGAAACACCCTTCGGGATATGAAAAACGTAAGCAAAAACAAAAGATTGAAGAACTTACTCGATCTCAAAGGGGTGCTCTTGATAAATTTTTAGCGAAACAATCAAATGTTCCTTCTGAAAATCAGAGTGCCGATGTTAGTACCGATGAGATCCATGGAGACAGTACCAATGTTGAATATCACATCGGAGGTAATAATGTTGATAGGAACATGAATGTAGATTCTAATTCTAATGGCGATGACATATATGCTAATGGGGATGACATAGACGTTGTTCCTGAGGAGAGTAGTAGTCATGGCAATGACATAGACGCTAATGCTTCTTTGCAACCTGATATATTTGATGCAAGAAATTGGGGTGCCCTTGATCCTAAAGCAATTGATGTTTTGGTAGAGAAGGGTCCTAAGAGAGATTTATCTATCCAAAAGGGTCCTAAAGATAAGTTAGGTAGAAGATTTTCTGCAAAGTTATACACTAGAATTTTGCCAAATGGAGAGGAGTGTGATAGAGATTGGCTTGTTTATTCTCAGGAGCTCGATAGAATTTTTTGTTTTTGTTGCAAAATATTCGGAAAGGGTCGAGGAAAAGGTCAGTTGGCTAATGAGGGTTTTAGTGATTTGATACATCTTACCATTAGACTTAAAGAGCACGAAATTGGAGCAGAACATGTTCAAAATATGGCCACTTGGTATGATTTGCGCCTCAGGTTACAAAAGAATGAAACTATTGATAACGTAGCTCGACAACAACTTGAGAAAGAAAAGGACCATTGGCGAAAAGTTTTTCTTAGAATTCTTTTGATTGTTAAATTTCTTGCAAAACATAATCTTGCATTTGGTGGTACTAATTCCAAATTGTATGAAGATAGCAATGGCAACTTTTTAGGATTGGTTGAAATGTTGGCTGAATTTGACCCGGTTATTCAAGAGCATGTTCGACGCATAACAAATGATGGAACTCACACTCATTACCTTGGTCATGGCATCCAAAACGAGTTAATACAATTGCTTGCTGCTGCGATTAAAACAGAAATCATTAAAAAAATAAAAGAAGCAAAATATTTCTCGGTCATACTTGATTGTACCCCTGATGCAAGCCACCAAGAGCAAATGTCTTTGATTATTAGATATGTTGATGTATCTTCTAGTTCTGTTTGCATTGTTGAATCTTTTTTAGGATTTTTGAATGTAAATGATACCACTGGGAAAGGACTTTTTGATGTTTTGGAAAATGAACTAAAGCAACTTGATCTAGACATAGATAATGTGAGAGGGCAGAGCTATGATAATGGGTCAAACATGAAAGGTAAGAATCAAGGTGTCCAAAAGAGACTTTTAGATATAAATCCTAGAGCATTTTATACAGCATGTGGAGCTCATAGCCTTAATTTAACTCGCTGTGATATGGCTAAGTCTTGTGGTAAGGCTAAGGACTTTTTTGGAATTATACAACGTATCTACACAATATTTGCTAAATCAACTAAGAGATGGCAGATTTTGAAAGATAATATAGAAGACTTAACTCCCAAGTCTGTGTCATCTACTCGTTGGGAGAGTCGCATAGATAGTGTCAAAGCTATCAGGTTTCAAATTTCTGATATACGAGAGGCTCTACTACAAGTAGCTGATACTGATACAGATGATATAACCAGTAGTGAAGCTAAATCTTTAGCAAGTAATGATCTTGGTGATTTTGAGTTTATAGTAGCCATAATAATTTGGTATGAAATATTGGCTGCGGTAAACTTGGTTAGCAAGAGCTTACAGTCAAAAGATATGATTATTGATGTTGCTATTGAAAAAGTGCAGGGGCTGATTACATTTTTCAAAGGTTATAGAGAAACTGGTTTTACAAGTGTTGTGGAAATAGCAAAAGAAATTGCACTTGAAATTGATATAGATGCAACATTTCGGAAAAAGCATGAAATTAAGAGAAAAAAACAATTTGATGAGAACCCTAATGATGTGCCAATTGCTACACAATCTGCATATGATTCGTTCAGGATAAAGTATTTTTTACCGGTTGTTGATCAAGCTATTACTTCACTTACTACAAGATTTGAACAATATAAATCATATAGCAAAATATTTGGTTTCTTGTTTATTTCTCAGGCACTACGTTTGTTGGATGATAAAAAGTTGAGGTGGTCTTGCTATTGCCTTGAGACTACACTTAAAACAGGTAAAAAACTGACGTTGATGGTAACAAATCTGACATTGATGGTAATGAGCTATATGTAGAGTTAAAGTTACTCCAAACTTTAATTCCAAAGAGGTGTGTAAGAGGATGAACCATTGCATAATAGGAGGATTAGGTGATGGAGATGGTAGTAAAGATGGTGAAGAGGGCGGCGGCGGCGCTGGGGACTCCTTCCTAGACCGCCGGTATCGTGGGGAAGCACCGCCCCTTAGCCCCCTTCCTTCATTGCTTCTCGCGAGCCCTCCCCATGGAGATGAGATCCATGGGGAGGCAAAAACATGGCTTTGGTGACTGCAAATTCGTGGGTGGAGGTCTCTCCCACGAATTAGGTTTCCTCCCTTTATATAGCTTCTCGGATTTCCGTCACCCCATCTTGGGCTGCAGTAAATCGGGTCTAGCGGGCCCGTCCGGACTCAGAATCAGCTAAATTTTATATCCAGAATGATTATCGCAAAATTTTCTACAACTTTGTAGTATAATAGTTTTCCATTTGACGCCGTATTCAACCTGAAATGTAACCATCTTCAAAAAGAGTTCTGAGACAGATTTCTGGAAAATCCCAATTTGACTTTAACAAGGGTTTCACTTGTATTTTTGATAATTCCTACACATCAAAGTGTAAAACAAGAACATTGTGCACTTTTGCAACTATTAGTAGATTAGTCCAAATAACTCATGAACTTTATATAGAAAGGAGTGTCAAAAGCATAATAATAGTATAAAACCATCAAAAATTATAAATACGTTATGGACGTATCAACATCTCCAAGCTTAGTTCCTGCTCGTCCTCGAGTATGTAGACGATAAAAACAATATAATTTTTAAGGTGACATGCACCATCATAATCTTGATCAAACCATTTGCAAAGCATGGATAGCTGGATAAAAGTACTCTAAACATGAGCATGAAAGATATAGTTCTAAGAATAAGACATAGCAACCAAGTTTCAATATGAAAAGGTTACAAACAAAGATCATGAATAACAATGCATTGAAAAACGTTTGTTTGCTTCACATAAATAAAACATAATAAGAGTGTTATTCAGCTTGTCCCTCATGGTATAGCAAATCATAAATGCATAGGACACCTTCAAAGTTCATAAGGGTGACTAGATATAAATAGTTCAAGAACAAGCAATATCAACCTTATGAAACAATCGACAAGTTTTGGGACAATGCACATAGAACTAAGAATGAAAACTATGCTCTCTTAATTAGTGCCTAAGGATAGAAGGTGGAGACTCAATATAATAGTGGAATAAAGGCCCTTCAAAGGGAAGCAGGGATTTCAAGTTTCATAAAGAGCTTCCAAAAATTATGGTACTTGTTAGATTTCAGCTCTCATTTCCCCTAGCATAAGCATCTTGAAATGATTAAGTTTAAAGTGAAAAAAACTATGGAGTATATGCTTAACAAAGTATAAGTTGGCAATCTCATGTCCCTTGAGTACGAGAGGGCCGCTCCTCATGCTACTCAACTTTAGTCACCGGTAAGTTCTTGTCATAGTAAGTACATGTGTATCATAGAGAACCGCCAACGGGGTACCCCTTATACATGATACAGAAGCTATCCCATATCAAAATGATAAGGCAAGCAGACAATGAGCATCTCAGCAATCTTCTTATTTACCATGGGAAAATGGTGCTTTTTTTCTCTCTTTCCTTTTTTCAATATGTCTCTTTTTTATAAGAAGAAAGCTTCATAGATTGCTCACTATGGTGATGCTGCAAGTTTCCACCATTATTAGGCATGACTTAGGCTAGCGGCTCAGGCGTTTCTCTAACACATATACATAACTCCATGGACTTACAAGCTCCCCTTTCATTTCACACCAACGACATCCATAAATAAAAGAGCATGATATCAACTGGGTAGATATTTACAAGTGTTAAATCTGTTCCCCGTGACAGCACGGTTCTGCTAATCCCAACTTATAAATGCAAACATATACAACATAGATGACACAATAGTTCAAGTTTATTAAGGGCAAGAAAAATAAAGTGTGCCATCAAGTTTGTGAGAGCTTTAATCACTAACTTTCACATAACAAATTTAATTTGAAAGATAGATAAAACAAGAATATAATTGGAATGGTGTAACACACCATGCATAGGAATTTATAGTGGACACTTTGGAATAACTTGGTTTCTTGGGAGTTGGATGCATGAGTAGAGCTTATTCAATACAAGTGGAGGCTAGCAAAAGACTAGGAGCGACCAATTGAGAGAGCAATATTGGCCATAATCATGCAGAGTGAAAAAACATTACTAATCAAAGCATAAAGTGGTATCACAAGTCAAAAACTAAATGATCATAGAGGCTATGGTGACTGGTTCATAGTCATAACATGGTGTGAGCATGTGCCAAGTCAATCCAAACAAAGCATCAAAGGAGAATACCACAATATTATGCTTTTGTATGCTAAAACAACGCATGATTCTTTCAAGGCACATTAAGCAATCCTAATTGTTTGGAACAAGTCATACTACAACAATAACCACTAAGCATAGGGTGAAAAAACATCGAAAATGACATGATAAGGTCCAGGACACAGTCAAAACAAACTCCTTTTGTACCACTTATAAGCATGAAGCTTCCTACTCTTTTCCAACCCAATCACCTTATTTGAAACAACACAACGAAAACGGGGGTCCAACCACTTTATTCAAGCAAACTAAGCAAACAAAAACCAAAAACGAAGATGGTGAAGAGGGCGGTGGTGAAGATGGCGGTGAAGATGGTGGCGAAGATGGCGGTGAAGATGGTGAAGAGGGCGGCGGCGGCGTGGGGGACTCCTTCCTAGACTGTCGGTATCGTGGGGGAGCACCGCCCCTTAGCCCCCTTACCTCATGGCTTCTTGGTATCCCTCCCCCATGGAGATGGGATCCATGGGGGAGGCAAAAACGTGGCTTTGGTGGCTGCAAATTCGTGGATGGAGGTCTCTCCCACGAATTAGGTTTTCTCCCTTTATATAGCTTCTCGGATTCCCGCCACCCCATCTTGGGATGCAGTAAATCGGGCCTAGCGGACCCGTAAGGACTCGGAAGTAGCTAAATTTTATATACAGAACGATTGTCGCAAAATTTTCTACAACTTTGTAGTTTAAGAGTTTTCCGTTTGACGCCGTCTTCGACCAGAAACGTGACCATCTTCAAAAAGAGTTCTGAGACAGATTTCTGGAAAATCCCAATTTGACTTCAACAAGGGTTCCAATTGTATTTTTGATAATTCCTACACATCAAAGTGTAAAACAAGAACATTGTGCACTTTTGCAACTATTAGTAGGTTAGTCCAAATAACTCATGAACTTTATATAAAAAGGAGTGTCAAAAGCATAATAATAGCATAAAACCATCAAAAATTAGATACGTTATGGACGTATCACTAGACATACCTTCCATGGGAAAGATGTCCTCAAAGAAAGTCGTGATATTTGACTCTATAATTGTACCAACATGCATGTCAGATACCTCAGATTTACTACCAAAAATCTAAAACTGATGCTATGAAAAGCATATCCCAGAAAAATACAATCCATGGTTTTTGGTCTAAGCTTCCGCTTCTTGGGTGTTGGAATATTGACTTTCACCAAACAACCCCAAGTTCATAAGTAAGAGAGTTTAAGCCTTTTCTTCTTTCATTCCTCAAACAAATTCATGGTTTTATCCTTTTCGGGAACACGGTTTAGGGCATGACACGATGTTATTAGCGCCTCCGCCACGATTCCTTGGAAAGACCTGATGTGCCTAACATAACGTTAACCAAATCAGTTAGAGTATGGTTCTTTCTTTCGGCCACCCTATTTGACTGAGGTGAGTAGGGAGGCATTCTCTAATGGATGATACCATGTTCCGTACAGAAAAAATCAAATTCATTTGAAAAGTACTCTCCACCATGATTTGACCTTAGCCGCTTGATTTTAAGATCAAGTTAGTGTTCTACTTCAGCTTTATACATTTTGAAATAGTTCAAAGCTTCATCTTTAGATTTCAGAAGATAAACAAAGCAGTATATAGTGAAGTCATCAATCAATTTCATGAAGTATATTTTTCCACCTTTGTCAAAATATCATTCATCTCACAGAGATTCGAATGTTTAAGTTCTAGCGGTGCTAAGTTTCTTGGTTCTGCGGCCATATGAAACTTGCGGGGTTGCTTTGCTTGTACGCAAACTTGGCAGTTGGAACCTTTGATATTATTGAATTTAGGAAATTAAACTCATATTGGCTAGCCACGGTATGCAACCAAAGTCAATATGACAGAGTCATGAATGCTAAATATTGGACTCAGTTATTATTGCAAACATCATTAATAACTTTAGTACATGACTTTGATAAATATAAATAGAACAAGCCTCTTCACTCATAAGATTTTCCAACAAATTGTACATACTTAGAAATTACAACTTTATTGGACTCAAAAACTAACTTAAAACCATCTCGACATATGTTTCATGATGTATCAAAGGGTATGGATTTTGTATTGTTAATATTAAAAAATCTCTAAAAACTTGGTCAAACTTTACATAGTTTGACTTTTGGAAAAAATATAAGCCTTAACTTTGGGGCTGAGGTAGTAATTGATTCCATACTTCCCAAAGTCATAAATTAACTCCTTTTAATTAAGACATCTATATATGGAAAGTTTGTCCCTCTTTGATTTATTTCAAATAAATACCAATTCATCAAATGAAATCGAAACAATATATATTTCGAACCTTTCTGAAAGCTCTTCGACATTTCAATAGTTTCAAATGATTGCGGAGAACCTCGAAATCAACACCGACGACTTCAAAACTACTTTCCCGAAATAGGTTTTGTCATCGGAACCATCCTAATTCCTCTCTGAAGTGATTCAACGAATCCCTGAAGTATTCCAATGTATCCAGAAACTATTCCGGATACCTCTCTCAACTATCTGCCATGAAGGTCACCATCACAACTTGATCGGTAAACCTTAAGCATGGGATCCGTTTGGATTCGGTAGTAAATAGAAATGATACCGAAGACCTTCAGATCAATAACCAACAACGGAGCCTGGACACCAACATTATGGTTCCTACTTCACTATGCGAAGATCTCATCGAGTGAACCTATTCATTGTATATATATATATATATATATATATATATACTAGGTGACATCGTAATACCAAGTGGACCTAAAGAATATATCTTCATCATCAAGAGGAGTGAGATTCCACTTGTTAAACTATCCAAGTTCCCAAACATCCTTTTGTAATCATCTTGGAATTGCTTATGTGGCCTGCTTTGCAGGTGGGGGTGGGACAATCACAAAGATGAGTCTTCCGGCATAAGGGTACTTGATACTCTCATGTATTAAGTATATATACATAAGATAATAATTTGGTGATTGACTCTTAACTTCATAATACCCTCTCATAGTAAATCATCAACTGAATCGTTTGCGTACCCTTGTTATCCTTGATAAGGTAATCCCATTGTTGGTGGTATCCCGAGTTACAAAAACTTCTATACCATGATTAGGAAACTTGATCATCACACAACACATGGTCTAGTAATAGAGGCTAGACTAGGAACATCTTGGTTAGTTTATCTATACTACATCTGCACGTGCGATTTTATTTACTTCTCATAATAAAGATTCATAGTACTACTTAGTTCGATGAACTTATGAACATGGGATTATATAACATCATTATTATTGCCTCTTGAGCACTAATCCCAACAGCATGTCCCCATACATCTGAAAAATAGCTCTAAAGGAGCTTTAGAAACACTATTTGATCTAGGATAAGGCAGATGATGGCTCTTTTCCTTTTGACATGCCTCACAAACTAGTTCATGAATTTTATTGTAAAAAAGGTAAATTGTTCTCCTTGATATAGCTTGATGAACAACAGTAAATGAGGGATGACCTAACTGCGTATGCCAGTGGGAAGAGGATGGTTAGTGAGCACCGAGGACATGTTGTCCATGGAGAGACGACATTTATGGTAGAGGATAGAGGATACCCCTACCCTTGGCGCGAAGAAAAATCTTCCAAATTCCTAATCCTTGATAGAAAAGAATCTGGGCCAATATACAACATAAGTATTATTGCCATGAGAAAGTTTATGAATAAAAATTAGATTTTTTTATGGTTGAGGGACATGAAGAACACCCTTAAGATGTAGAGGACGACCGGGTATGAAATTGCGTAGGAGTAACATGCATTATTTCCATACATGGTCCATTCACCATGTGCACTTGATCGGTGCCATTGAAGAGGTCACGAATAGTGATCTTACTTATCAAACCCAAGTTGTGATGTGGTCTGTCACGCTCGTGTCAGTGTACCAGTTGGTATCAATACTGTAGGATGCCGCAACATTGTTTGCCGATTTCTTCTCATTCATCGGTACTTGTGGTGGTTTGTAGTTGTTCTCGGAGCGTTTCCAACATCTGAAAGCGATGTGGCCGACCTTGTCGTAGATTTGGCACACCGGCTTGGTTCCGGCCTAAAAGTTGTTTCCGCCTCCATTGTCGATGTGCCAGCTTGCTTGTTATTCGTGAAGCTTGCGCCTACACGACCATCCCCTTGGTCGCATCCAGCACCACCAAAAGGATTGCCGCCCTCGCGTGGAATGTTGCAGATGAATAGATTGCCATGGTCTCCTTTGGACGCGATCGAGGTTGATGGAGCCGCCACTGAACTGGGATCCATGGTTCTAGGCCTCCAGCCTTCCCTCAGCAACCAAGAGCTCGGAGTAGAGGTTGCTTAGGGTCAACGGGGTGGAGTGGAGCATGTTGATACAGAGATCGCCGAGATGAAGGGGTGATATTTGGTATCGAGTCAATCTTCAATGTACTCCCTTCGTTTTAAAATATAAGATGTTTTAGGTTTGTGAAGAAAATGAATCTAGACTTGTTTTAGTATGTAGATTCACTCAACTTTGGGATGAATCTACACACTAAAACAAGTCTATATTCATTTTCTTTACAAACCTAAAACATCTTATATTTTGAAACGGAGGGAGTAGGTGCCATCCCATCAGCGATGTCTTTCATCTTGGTGAAGTAAGCGGTAGCGCTCATCTCGCCTTTCTTCGTGTTGGACAGTTTCGTGCGCAGCTGGATCACAGGCGCATGATTTTGTGGTGAGTACATCTACACGTGAACCTTCCACAACACGGGCGAGATCACGATGTCCGCGACCTGTGCAAAAACTTCACGGGAGAGAAATGAAAGCAAGTACCCTAGAACCTTTTGGTCCTTGAGAAGCCCCCAAACCGTATGCAGGTTCGTCGGCTCGATGCAGCCGCAGTTTTCATTGACACTGCACGAAAAGCAATCAAGATCAGCAGGTTTATATTTCCATGAACTGAACTGAGGCAGCCGGTAAAAGGCCGCCGGCCGGCACCGGCATGCACCATCCATCACTTTAAAGTGCAACTATACGTTTGATGCTTTCCCTTGCTTTGGAGCCATCTTCGCTTTTGGAGTGCTATCTATCTTCCTCCCATCTAGTAGATCATATGCTCTCCGACCAAGATAAAACTAGTATTCAAAGTGTTGGCTCCAGTGGTGATTCGATGATCAGCTCTATCACTCGAGTTACTGTCATGATCTCCTGTCTGTCACCCTGCCTGCAGTTACATGCAGAGATATCTTGCGTGCCGACTTGGATTGGGGAATGTTTTTCTAGCAGGCACAAACAATGGCAAGTACCTGCTGTGCATGAGCAGTTTGATCATGGCTTGACATAATTCAATGCTGTGATTTTTTTTTCTCCTTTCTTATTGAAACAAGAACTCAACGCTGTGATTTGGCAGCTTGATATCTGGATACCGTTGGGCGTTGGCCTCTTTTCTTTTTCCTCCAGAAAAGGAGCGAGGTTGTTGAAGCCCTTTCCTTGCTCAGCGAGTTTAATCGTCCGCAGAAAGAAACAGAATGGAGTTGCAAACATCTGAAGAAAAGAACGTATGCGAAAGAGGCATCATGTTCCTAGACCTTAGTGCTCCATCATCCATGGTTCATGAACTACCCACATGCATGGATCATGTGCCCAAACTCTGCATGCCTCCAAATTCCCATACCTGACGGAACCAAAATACCATGGCGCATTGAAGAAGTTCAGAAAAGTAATGCCCCTGCCCACTGCCCAGTTTCAGATGCCCAATTTTGACTCATTTCAGAGCCGGCCTGCGTGCCATGTCCAGACTGTAAATCGGCTTCGTGATCCGTGCACGGAGAGAACGCGCAAAGAAAAAACGGGCGCATGCAGAGATTGTACGGTCGTGATCGAAGCTACCGGCCTGCCAACGGCGGACACGGCACCCTGCACGTTGCCGACACAAAAACAGCAAAGGCGTCCTACGCTATAAAGCGTGCGATTCGAGCATTCGCTTATGCGGCTTTGTTACTTTCGACGTTGTCGAGAGCTCCAAGATCCCACTCTGGCTCGTCGTTCCGATGGCGCTCAGGCTGCTCCTCGCCGTGGCCGCCGCCGCCGCGCTTGCATTGGACATGGCGGGAGCGCTTGGGGTCAACTACGGCCAGGTCGCGGACAACCTGCCGCCGCCGCAGGACGCGGCGGTTCTCCTCCGCGCGCTGAAAGCCACGAAAGTCAAGCTCTACGACGCGGACGCGCGCGTGCTCAGCGCGTTCGCCGGCTCCGGCGTCGACTTCACCGTGGGGGTCCCGGACAACCTCGTCCCTCGGATGGCATCCAACCCCTCCGCCGCCGCGGCCTGGGTCCGCGCCAACATAATCCCGCACCTCCCGGGCACGTCCATCACCGCCATCACCGTCGGCAACGAGGTGCTCACCGGCACCGACACCACGATGCTCCGCTCCCTCCTCCCGGCCATGGAGGCCATCCACGTCGCCTTAGCAGCGTGCAACATCACCTCCCACATCGCCGTCACAACAGCGCACTCCCTCGCCGTGCTCTCCTCCTCCTTCCCGCCCTCCTCCTCTGCGTTCCGGCACGACCTCCTCCCCTACATCACGCCGCTCCTCGCCTTCCTCGCCAAGACCAACTCGCCGTTCCTAATCAACGCGTACCCCTACTTCGCGTACAAGGCCGACCCCGGCAGCGTGGACCTCGACTACGTGCTGTTCCAGTCCAATGCCGGCGTTCTCGACGCGGGCACGGGGCTGCGGTACGGCAACATGCTGCACGCGCAGGTGGACGCCGTGCGGACGGCGATTTGCGCCGCCGACTACGGGAGGGCGGTGGAGATACAGGTGTCGGAGACCGGCTGGCCGTCGCAGGGGGACGCCGACGAGCCCGGGGCCTCGCCGCAGAACGCGGCGAAGTACAACGGAAACCTTATGAAGCTGGTGGCGCAGGGCAAGGGCACGCCGGGCGCGCCAGGGGAGCCCTTGCAGGTCTACGTGTTCGCGCTGTTCAACGAGAACCAGAAGCCCGGCCCTGCGTCCGAGCGGCATTACGGGCTGTTCAAGCCCGACGGCACGCCCGCGTATGACGTCGGCGTCAAGGCGCCCACGATCGGCGGCGGGAAGGGTAGCGACAATGACAATGGCAACGGCGGCACCAACAGCAGCACCGGTGGTGGCGCCGGGCTGGTCGTTGCGGAAGGGCCCGGTGAGACGGGCGGCGGTGGAGCCGACCCCGGCACTGGATTCTACACCATTTCTTCTGCCACGCTCAAGGTATACGTGATTATCATTACACGTCGTAATGCTGATACTTTGTCTACTATGTTAACATTTTTTTTCAAGTGTCTGAAAACTTTTCGGCAGGATTCCACTACTGACCTTACAAAATTTCATGGTGCTTCCTGCCGTATTTAGTTAATGTTACTCCCTCTGTTCGGGATTATATGTCCTACACGCATACCTAGGTTGTTAATTTGACTAACAAAACATAACTTATATATCACAAAAATTATACCATTAGAAAATATAACCTCTAAAGTTTCTAATGGTATAATTTTTATGCTATACTATTTATGTTTTGTTATTCAAATTGACAACCTAGTTATCCGCGCGGGACTTAAAATCCCAAACGGAGGGAGTATTGATCAATCCAGATTATAGAACTCCTACTAGCTATGCTTAATTAGTACCCCTACATGATGTTAGCTTTATTTCTAGCTAGTGCTCACCTGTTTTTGGACGTAGCTAGTGTGCTCCGATACTCCGATTAGCATGTTAGTATTTAGTAATATGCACATTGGATTTCGGACACTAAACCTGATGAAAGATGCCATGATCGTTGTGTTCTTACAAAAAGAACTAAATAAATAGACGACAGATTTGCTCATCGAATGGGGCAATCATGGTTGGCACTAGCAAAAGCCGCCGTGTGTTGTGTCAACATATATACTGGAGAGCAGTGCAGTTTATGCTAGCCCTCCTTTGCAAGCAATGCTTTTGTTTTTCCCCTTTGGAATCATGTAAGAGCCATGCTCACTGACTCACTTTCCTCCAAATGGATGCTCTCCTCTTTTCATAGGCCAAGAGGTGGCGGTGCACGGCGGGAAGCTCACCGCTGATGGCCATCATATTCCTCGTCGTGTACGGGCTCTGTTGGTTATGATGATCTGGAGGCTGTACGTAGATATATATACATAGTATTGAGATTGCACACAGGCTATTGATTCATTGATAATTTGTTTTTCGCGTCCAGATCGATCGTGTGATTTGTATGCACGTGTTCTAGCTAGTACGCAGAAGAAGAGATGTAGCTGGTACCGTTTTATATTCCAAGTTGACGCTATTGCTCGACATGATCGGATTCTTATTATGATTGTCGTTCTTCTCTATATTCCAAGTTGTCCAAGTTTTTTAGATAAAAATATTAATATTCACAATACGAAATCCATATCCTTTGACACATTATGTACATATTTTCACATGTAGTCTATATAATATCATAGTTCTTGATAGTTTTATAAAATATGGTCAAACTTTTCGTAGCTTGACTTTAAAAAATATATAAGCCTTAAACTTTAGGACGGAGGTAGTAGTAAATAAGACTTTAAAAAAAGTCAAGCAAAGTAAACTTAGACTAAACATGTAGAATAAAATAATAACAACTATAACATTGTATAGATATTATATGAAAATACATTTCATGGTGTATCTATCTATACATATTTTGTATTGTAAATTTTAATAATTTACTCAAAAAACTTGCTCGGATTTTAAAATATGAGCCTTATTCATTGAAACGGATTGATAATATTATGTTCGCATGGTCATATGTCTAAGTACTACTCCTTAAAAAAATACTTCCTCTGATCTATATTAAGTGTTGTTGAACTAGATATATCTAGATATGTTTTAATAGTAGATACAACCGATTCAGGACAATTAATATGAACATGAGGGAGTATGTGATTGGTTAATTCTCACCTAGCTAAGAAATAACTTACTTCTCAATCAAATATTGAACTATTGGATGTGTTTGTGTAGAGATTCGTGCATGACTTTTTCTTCAATTTCTGGCAAAGAGTAGCCCGCATGGGAATGGCGTGAAATGCTAATTAACGCCTGCTGCGGCTCCGGGCGGCTAGCAGGGGCTCTCCGCCGTTGGGCTGGCCCATTTTTGCAGTTTGATGATTCTCGTTTTTATTCTATTTTCTTTTTTTTGTTTCCCTTTTTTTCTTGTTTTCTTTTTACTTTTCTTTTTCAGTTTTCTTTATTGGGAAATGTTTATTATATTTTGGAAAAATACATTTTTTGAAAATTGGTTTATGTTTTGTAGATTTTGTTCATGACTTTTTTTGAATTTAGTTTATGAATTTTGAAACTTTGTTCAAGGTTTTGAATTTTGGTTTATGATTTTTTGAAATTGGTTCATTATTTTTTTTAAATTGGTTCATAAATTTTGAATTTGGTTCATTTTTTAAAAATTGGTTCATGATTTTCGAATTTTTTGTTCATGATTTTCTAAATAATGTTTATGATCTAAATATTATTCAGATTTAAAATTTGTTCAAATCTAAAAAATATCTTAAAGAAAAGGAGAAAGAAAGAAATGCCTTCTTGCAGAATCTAATGGGTTGGCCCATCTACCGCCGTCTTCAGGCAGCTCTAGCTGCCGGTGCTGCAGCGGGCGGCAACTAGCAGCTTCTGGAGTTGGCTGCATCTACTTTTCTACTTGTTTTTTCTTTGTTGGCTCGGGTTGCTAGCAAAAATTTGAGTGGGCCGGTCCATCTAGCGGTTTGATCACTGTGGCTTCTTTTCTTTTTCCTCGATTGATGTAGCCGCATGTACTGGTTCGGTTTCTCACTATTTGTTTTTTATTAAAAATTGTTTAAATTTTAAATTGATTCAAATCTGAAAACGTTCAAATTTGAAAATGGTTCAAATAAAAATATGTATCAGATATAAGACTTGTCCAGATTTAAAAAATTGTCAAATATGAAAATACTTTTATAGAAAAGAAGAAAAAAGAAAAAGGGAAAACAGGAGAACTACAAACAATCAATATCATTAACGAGCAACAAGAATTTGTCTTTTTCCAAGTTCCTCCTCCCATAAAACTCACGAGCATTTTCTTAACGAACAGCTCGTGAGTAAAGGCTGATAGATTTTCTTAACGAGTAGCCCATGTGTCGGGAGGATAACCCCCGGGTGGGGAAAGCCAGACATATGTAAGCCGGATCCATAAGATGCAGGCCGCCTGGCCCCCAAGAAATACAACTCTAACCGTCTGGCAAGCAAGACCGGCTGGGCTTATAACCTTCCTGGCTGGCCAGTCTAGCCGGTGGCCAGAAGAACCGGCCGGGTGGCCGCTCCCACCCGGCTCAGCTCGGATTCGATGGAGAGCACGGAAGGACTAATGCTCCGTGGGGGGTACGCTTCTGGCTCTCCCTCGTCATCAAAGAAGCTGGCATGCCGTCATGCCCAGCGCTACCCGACGAAGATAAAGCAAGACGGTCGGCTGGACTGGCGAAAGTAGTCCGGATGACCGTTAAAGTAAGGGCGATGCCCCAAAGGAAGCCCGGGTGACCGCTAAAGAGAAGGATGACGCTAAAAGAAGGGCGGACTGGGTCCTGGCCCACCGGCTGGTCCCTGCAGCCGACCCTTCCCTGTAAACCCATATCCAAACAGTAAACCCTAGGACCCGAACTGTAATCTGCCCCCCAGACCAGTATATAAGGGAGGGCAGAGCCAGGGTTATAGGTAAGCAACTATAGAGGCAACAATAGAAGGAGAGAAGTGTTAGCATCTAGTTCCCATCTTCCTCTATCCTCCGATAGTAGCTAAGGAAACAACTCAAGGAGCATCTTTACTGAGCATCAAGCTCCCATACATAGTCCATCTTGCAGGAGTAAGGGTGTTACCTCGCCAAGAGGGCCCCGAACCTGGGTATGTCCCTGTGTTTGCAGTGCACCGTGCCCAACCCGTTGCGTGAGCCACCAAATGCATCCGTGTATCCCTTCTTTGCCATCCCCGATGGCTTTGCCGTGTTCCACACCATGACAGTTGGCGCCCACCATGGGGCACAGCGCTTCGGTTGGGATCATCTTCCGCACGGGACTTCCGCTCGTCGCCGACGAACGCGTGGCCTCTGGCCTCGTTCTCACGCTCGGTGCCTTCGACTGCGTCATCGACAACGCAGCATGTTTTGCTGGGAACACCTTCCCCGCCGGCGGCTCCATCGTGCATTTTGGAGACGTCCGCATCTACGTCGCCACTGTCGCTGAGGGTTTTCCCAGCGTGGTCACCCCCGTCCTCGACGTGCCCCTCGCCCGCGTCCCAGCCACGGGGAGAGGTTGCGTCGAAGTCATGATGGTAAACTCTCGCGAAAACCATCGGCAGCCTCAAGAACGTCGGGCGGGAGGAGAGAACTCCGCACTCGAGCAAGAGCAAGACCCGCTCACCGCCTCCATCCAGCACCTGCGCGCTTCGATCGTCGTCGAGGCGGATCCAGCGGCTGCGGTGGCAGCGCTCGAAGCTACACGCCCGAAGCTTCTGGAGGAAGCCACCAATGTCGCGGCTAACCAGCGTCGGCTGAACGCCACCGTGCACGAGTACAACGCAGCTCACGGCTTCGTCAGGAAGATCCAGCATTGAGGGCGCGACCTGCCGTCGAAACTGGATCGTGCCGCCGACTCACATGCAGGTGTGGCGCGGCCCGTCTACAGCACTCCCGCCATGAACATGAGGGCAGCCGAGGCGGCGGCCGCGGAGCTGAAGCACCTAGAGGGCGAGGAACTTCGTCGCCAGCAGGAGCGTGTGCAGCTCCTCGTGGCCACTGCTAACAAGCAGCAGGCTGAGGGCGTCCCCAGCCAGGTGGGCAACTCCCGCGACATCATCGTCTGCAAAGGCGCAGACCAGACGGCGCATGGAGGAAGCAAGAATCAGCAAGCCACTTCTCCAGGAGGGGTTGGGCAAAACAGCTGCCCGCGTGGCGAATCTGGCAACCGCGGTCACCACAACCGTGACGCCGCCGCCTCTAGCGTTAGTCGCGTAGGTGGAGCCTCCCAGGGGAAAAAGACGAGAGCACCGGAGGAGGAAGCGGACGCGAACAAGGACCCGCCCGCGTCACGTTTGAAGGGCCGGCTCGGTCCCCGAGAACTAGCTGATGCGCGAGAGTGCATCGACCTCCTGGTGCAGTCACGTACCTTGGAGGAGGAAAGTCCGGCTGGCCCAAAATGTTTTGGCCCGCGCATCCGGAATGAGCCGTTTCCGAAAGGATTTTTGCTCCCAAGAGACACGCCAAAGTACAATGGGACCGTCAAGCCTGAGGATTGGTTGGTCGATTACACCACCGCGGTGGGAATCGCCAATGGCAACCTCCGCTTGGCCGTCCTCTATGTCCCCCTCATGCTCGTCGACTCGGCGAGAACGTGGCTCAACTGCCTCCCCGACAACAGCATCAACGCGTGGCTGTACTTCGAGGAGGCGTTCATACGCAACTTAAACGGAACATACAAGCGGCCGGGTCGACCTCGCGAGCTCGCCCTTTGCGTACAAGGCAAGGACGAGTCGGGTCGCGCCTACCTCACCCGGTGGACCAGCATGCAAAATTCGTGTGAAGGGGTGCGTGAGCACCAGGCGATAGACTTCTTCACCAACGGTTGTTGAGACGGCACCATGCTGAAGCATAAACTCAGCCGGGCAAACCCGCAAACCATGGCTCAGGTCATGGCCATCACGGACAAGTACGCCACCGTGGACGCGGCAATGAAGAAGCCTATCGTGGTGGACGACCAGGGCCTAATCGTCACGGACGAGCAGGCGGAGCATCGCGAGCCGGGCGACCATCATCCCAGGTGGCACGGTCACGACAACCGCCACGGCAAGAGAAAAGACGACCAGCCGGATAGCTGGTACGGTACCAAACAGGTAGCCGCGGTGCATGAGGATCCGGCTGTAGGAGGCAGTCGGAGGCAGAGGCCGGACGACAGGCCGCCTCGGCCTAAGTACACCATAGAGTCCATGCTCGACGGACCGTGCAAGTTTCACAGCGGCGACAGCAAGCCCGCGAATCATACGACGTGCCAATGCAGCTGGGCAAAGAAAATGGCCGAAGCCGGTGGACTCCCACCACCACCTCCACCGCCAGCCGGAGGCCCATCGGATGACAGGGAACAATGCAACCGCCGCGAGGACGACGAGGATGGTTACCCGCGGCAGGTGGGTAATTACCACATATTGCTGGCAGAGCCGGAAACGAAGCACGCCAAGCGGAGACATGAGGTGGAGGTGAACACAATCGTCCCACCCGTTCCCCAGTACCTGCACTGGTCCGATCAAGCGATCACCTGGAGCAAGGAGGATCAACAAGACAAGCCATACCGCCCAGAGTCTCCCTCGAGCACCTGACGCTTTGGCCAGGGTCGGGTCAACAAGACAAGCCATACCGCACGGAGTCTCCCTCGAGCACCTACGCAAGCCCTCCATCACGCCCTCACCAGAGTACGACTCCATCGTAATCAACGCGGATTCAGGAACAGCCGGTGCCGCGCCGCACCCGGGGACTGCTACGCCGCACCCGGGCACTGCCGCTCCTCACCCGGGGACTGCTCCACCACACCCGGGGACTGCCGTGCCGCTCCCGGGGACTGCCTCGCCGCACCCGGGGACTACCTCGACGCATCCCACGGTCGACATCAGCACCCTTCCACCCGGCAGACCTCCCGACGCTCCGGAGTCGGCCGTCCGCGAGGAGATCAAGCTCATCATACAAACGGTGCACACCATACGAGAGGCGCCCGACTGGGCAAAGCCGTTCATGGATTTCCTGTCCAAAGGCGAACTCCCAACAGAGGAGGTGGCAGCACGATAAGTGCGATGAAGGGCAAGCGCCTACACCATCATCAACAACAAGCTGTACAAGCGCAGCGTCGGAGGAATCTACCAGCGATGCATCAGTCAGGAGGAAGGAGCCAAGCTTCTAACGGACATACACCAGGGCGAGTGTGGCCACCATGCCTCGTCAAGGGCGATAGCAGCCAAGTCCCTTCGGCATGGTTTCTATTGGCCGACGGTGCTAAAGGACGCCGAAGAAATAGTCAAGACATGCATCGGCTGCCAGCGATTCAGCCAGTTGAAGCACACGCCGTCTGCGGCGCTCAAGACAATACCGATCACCTGGCCGTTCATGGTTTGGGGCCTGAACATGGTTGGGCCATTGAAGACAGCTTGATCCGGTATGACGCACCTACTCGTCGCCGTGGACAAGTTCACCAAGTGGATCGAGGCGAAGCCAATCAAGAAGCTGGATGGAGCGACGGTGATCAAGTTCTTCACAGACATCATCATCCGATTCGGCTACCCTCACAACATCATTACTGACAACGGAACCAACTTTGCGAAAGGAGTCTTTGCTCGTTTCTATGGGGGAAAAGGGATCCGCCTGGATCTGGCATCGGTCGCACACCCACAGTCCAACGGACAATGCGAGCGCGCTAATGGGTTGGCGCTAGCCAGAATCAAGCCGAGGCTCATCGAATCGCTCGTCAGGTCACCTGGATGCTGGATAGAGGAGCTGCCAGCAGTGCTCTGGAGCCTACGCACCACACCCAATCGCTCAACCGGCTTCACGCCTTTCTTCCTCGTCTATGGGTCATAAGCCATTCTCCCCATAGCCATCTAGTTCGACGCACCTCGCAAACAGCTCTACACGGAGCAGGAAGCCAAGGAGGCAAGGGAGGAAAGCGTGGACTTGCTCGAGGAGGCATGCGAGTTGGCTCTGTCCAGATCAGCAATTTACCAACAAAACCTGCGCCGATACCACGCTAGCCAGATCCGGCCCACCTCTTTCCGCGAAGGAGACCTGGTGCTGCGCCTGGTCCAGAGCACCAAAGGAATGCACAAGTTGTCCCCGCCATGGGAGAGCCCACTCATCATCAACCGAGCACTCCACAACAATTCGTACTATCTGATCGACGCACAGTAGCCGATGAAGAACAAGGCAGATCGCTCAGACGAGGAGACGGAGCGCCCATGGAATGCCAGCCTGCTCCGGCCATTTTACACTTAGAAAAGTGTATGTATCTTCCCTTTTTTATATAACAAGTGAACAAGAATGAGAGCCTTGGCGCAGCGCTAAGGACTTCGTACCAATTCTGCGCACCATCTGCATTTTCGTACCGGCTGGCCTAGGCCCCACGATTTCTACAAACGGCATAATATTGCACGCAGCGCCTACAGTAACCTCTTCGGTTCCGGCTTCAGTACGCACGTCGGCTGTCGACCCGTCAAGAGCAAAAACTCAAAGCGCACGTGACAAGAAGATGTCGGCATAGAAAGCAAGGGCGTCCAGGCAAACTGGTTGCGCCCTACAAAAGTTAAGTCAACAACAACGAACCGAAGTATCGCGGGCACGCCAACATAGCAAGTCCTTCGGTTCCGGCTGCAGACCGCAACCCGGCTGACAGCCGGCAAGGAAAAAATGCTCGAGGGGCCAATACTCGCTGAGAAAAGGGGAGTTGCTCGCGGCCTAACTCGAAGGGGCGCATGACTATTTTCCTCCTACGATAATTACCAACTAACGCATGAGCATATGCACAATAAAACTAACCCAAAGCAACGCTTTGTCTTGCACGACCCGAGTAACAAGTTGGCAGGAAACAAGGTGCAAGAGAGCTTCACCCCGGCTGGCTACCCCAGCCGGTCCGAACCTCGGGGACTACACCCAGTGGACGCGCTCCCGCGCACCCACGAACTCAAGTCAAGGTAGCCAAAAGAGCTTCGCCTCGGCTGGCTACCCCAGCCGGACCGAACCTCGGGGACTACACCCAGTGGACGCGCTCCCGCGCACCCACGAACTCAAGTCAAGGTAGCCAAATGAGCTTCGCCCCAACTGGCTACCCCAGCCGGCCCGTACCTCGGGGACTGCACCCAGCGGACACGCTCCCGCGCACCCACGACCTCAAGTCAAAGTCAAGGTAGCCAAATGAGCTTTGCCCCGACTGACTACCCCAGCCGACCCGAACCTCGGGGACTACACCTAGTGGACGCGCTCCCGCGCACCCATGACCTCAAGTCAAGGTAGACAAATGAGCTTCGCCCCGGCTGGCTACCCTAGCCGGCCCGAACCTCGGGGACTACACCCAGTGGACGCACTCCCGCGCACCCATGAACTCAAATCAAGGTAGCCAAGAGAGCTTCACCCCGGCTGGCTACCCCAGCCGGCCCGAACCTCGGGGACTACACCCAGTGGACGCGCTCCTGCGCCCCCACATAATCAAGTCAGGACGGCAAAAGAAGCTCGAACCCGGGTAACTATCCCATCTGGCGCGAGCATAAAAAACCACAAATTACGGAGGCATAAATAAAGATAAGCAAAAGGCACCAAGCCATAAAGCGGAGCACGAAGGCTCCGCACATATTCAAAAATCGGTGACAGAAGTCAGCCGAAGTGTAGCACATCAGAGTAGAAATTTTCACAAATACACCCGGCATCCCGGGGATCAAGAGTCAGGAGCTTGCGAAGTAGAAGGAGCAGGAGCTGGATCAACAGGGGTGGCGCCAGCGTCAGTGGAAGGAGGCTGGCTGCTGGAGGCTAGGTCAAGGGGATTCCAAGGCACCGGCTCCCAGTGTAATGGTCGTGGCTCTCCGGGGGCGCTGAAGTCACGCTCCAAGTCGACGTAGGTGCCAATATTCACCCCGCAGGCCTGGAGCGCAGGAATGCTCTCACGAAGACCCTCATAAGTCGTCCCAAGGTGGAAGCCACGGGCGACCACGCTCAGGTCGACACCAAGGTACCACGACTTCACCATAGCAAGCGCCATTTCTGCCCCGCCTCGAGCAGCCCACTCCTTGTGCACGTCCAGCACGTTGATGCCCTTGGACAGCGCTACAGCCAGGCTGGCCATGTCGTGCACGTCGCCCGCATCCGGCCAGATTTGGTGGAAGAGATCATTGCCAACGGCGCGCAAGCCGTTGCTCTCCTCCGCCACCACCTTGACCAAGTCGAGGGCAGTCAGGTCACGACCAACCTCTTCCATCGGCATCTTCTCCATGGCCATCTCGGTCGCCTCAGGATAGTGAGCTGCAGCCAGACACAAAGCAGAATAGACCAACAAGATCGAGCAAGTCACGACACAACGGAAGATGGTAGCTGAAAAACTTACTGATGACCATCTCCGAGATGTTCTGGACGTGCTGATTAAGCTCCTCCTCCCTGTGGCAAAGAACCTGGATTGTCTCCTCCTGCTGGGTGGAGATAATCTCAAAGTTCTTCAGCGCCTCCGCCCGAATATCAGCCGTCTTCTTGCCCCGCTCCATACTAACCTCAAGCTGGTGCTTGGCCGCGGCAAGTTGATCAAATTGCGCCTGTCGCGCTTTTTTCGATTCCTCCAGCCGGGCAACCTCAGCTTTGAGGTGTTCCACCTCCTTCTCCTTTTCCTGGATCATGGTTGTAGGAGGATACCCGATGGTCAACAAAAAAGGGAAAAGGGAGCCAATCGTCAAGACAGATCTGAAGAAGCAATCTAACGGCCAAGGTCCCGGGTGTTCTTCACAGACTCCATAAACGCTTTCTGCAGCAAGAAAGCAAATGAGCAATAGAGGAGCAAACCGGATGAAAGAGCGGAAAACGTATGAAGGGCAACGACATACCTCCATCAAAACAGACAATTTTTTGGCCTCGCCAAGGCCCTGTTCCATTCCCTCAACCAGGTGGTGAACCTGGCTGAGTGCGACTGGCGCCGAGCCGGAGAGCTGGGCAAGGATCGCAGCCGGCGTCAGCACAGCCGGAGATGGCCTCGAGCCGGTGACGATAACCTCATCATCATCGGCAGCTACACCCGAAGGCGCAGCCACCACCAACTCCCTCCCAGACGGTTGACCACCATCCGGCTGGCCGACATCTGCCGCAGCCGCCTGCGTGGCCCCCGCTCCCTCCATCACCTCCGTAATGACGGGCCTGGCGGAACTGCTTGGAGAATTGCTCCAAGCCGGGTTCACGCCAGCCCTCGGGAGAAGGAGGGGGTCTCCGGGTCCTGCGCATCCGCAAACAGCTGGCCCAACCACGAGGATGCAGGGGCCTGGTGCAGCAGCCGCGTGGTTGGAGAGCCCTCAGGCGCCCTGGGCGGAGATGGCACGGTTGGCACAGTCGGGCCGGCCGCAGCCGGCCACCTCGCCACTTCCTCAACCGGAGGAGGAGGCGGAGGAGCCATGACGGCGGCACCATCATCGCCAAGCACCATGGCCTCGCTGCGCGGAACGAAGAGTCAAAGAAGAAACAAGCAAAACCGCAGAGCGGCAGTCAAGAACAACCTGACGCCCTCGGCGCGTCTTTTCCGTCTCAACTGGAGCGGGAGCGGTAACAGGTGCCGCCCTCTTTCCCCGGGCTTTCGCCGCGGGTTTTTCTCGGCCACCCTCCTCGTCGGTGACATCGACTGCAGCACAAGCAAAGAGTAAAAACCACGACCTCAAATACAAAGGAGAAAGAAAGACCTACGGTCAGCAACCCTCCATGAGGATCCGAGGGGCCGTCATCCGCCCGGGCTCCATCTGGGGGTACTTCTTCGGCTTCCTGTCGCCAAGAAGGACGGAAGCAGGGAGTCACCCATGCCATCCTCAGCCAGCTGCGCCGTGAATAGCTAATCAAAAAGGGGGAATAAGGCACCCAAGGAAAGCTTGCAAATACAAGAAGTAGGACGCAAAACAACCAGAGAAAAACTTACCGACGATGGCAGGTGGCCGCGATGGTACGGGGGGCAGGAGTATGCCCAGTTGGCCTCAATGCGGAACTTAGAGATCATGGAGATCCAGTTCCGCAGGTCCTGGTAGGGCACATCCTTCCGCGACGTCCTCGTTGGATTGTTGGCGGTCAAAAGATGGCACATCTTGTGCGACCGCTTCTGCAGCGGAAGCACGCGACGCACCATCCACGACAAGGTGATGTCCCGGGCGGTGAGCCTCTCCGTCCCCACCATCGTCTCCAGCCCGGCGGCCATCCGATCGAGATCCACCACCGCGCCCAAGCCCTTCATCGTCCAAGCCTCCTGCAACAAGGGCACGTCGGTAAAGGGTGGAAGGCAGATCCAGTCAATCTCTATGGCATTGCTCACATAGAAATATGAGAGCTGCCACAACTTGACGGTGTCGGGGAACTCGAACCGCGGCATCGGCGAGGAGGACCACGGGTAGATGGCGCAGCAGCCCATCCGCGTTAGCGGGCCACCCTTGGTGATGTTCTAGGCCTTGAAGTGGAAGAACTTGAGAAAGTTCGCCACCTCGGGCCACACCCCAAGATATGAATCGCAGCAGGCCGCAAAGTGCGACAGTTGCGCCATGGCGTTGGCGCCTAGGTGATGAAGCTGGAGGTCAAAGAAGCCGAAGAGCTGGAGGAGGAACGGGCTGACGGGGAGGCCGAAGCTGCACGCGAAGTGCGCGAGGAAGACGACGCGCTCCCCCGGACGAGGGTTCGGCACCCGCTCCCCCTCCGGCGCAAGCCGGTGCTTCACAAGGATCGACGAGGGAAGAAACCTTCCTCGCCGGTACTTGTTTATGAGCTCGTTGGTAACGAAGGACCCGCACCAGCCGCCGCGTTGCTCCGTCAGCATTTCGAAAGAGGAGGAGGCCATGGTGGACGGAAAGAAAGTGGTCGGCGGCGACAAGGAGAGGGCGCGCAAGAACAAGGAGCGCTGGAGCACGAGGATAAGATGAGCCGGAGGATGGACAAGTGTGGGAACCGATTCCCCTCAGAGCCCTATTTATCCCCGCAAGCGGCAGCGTCGCCCCTTCGGCTTCTACGCGACGCGTGGCGTCACGATTCCACAGCCGCGCAACACTTCGTCTCCAAATCTTCTGCGCCGTCATGACTGCCACAAAAGATCCCTGGGCTTCAGCAGGAGATGAGGCGTGCGCACTTTCCTCGAGGAAACGCTGCGGCAAGTTTGCGTGTGCAGTTGCCAAAAACTGACGCAATGACGCGGAAGTCAAACTGACGTGATGTGCGCCAGAGCAACAGTCGTGGGTGACGACATCAACGACATCATCTAGCCAAATGTTTCGTCTTTAGCTCCGCTAGCCGGTACCTGCCTTCGTTGTTTACACCCAGTGGATGGCCATCGATTCCGCAGCCGGTTAACTCCAGCCGGAAAGCAAAAGCAAAAACCGCAGCCGGAGAAAATAAAGCAACCTCTCAGGGCAGGAAGGAGCACGGAAGATCTTGCCCACCGGCCAAACCCGTACGTGCTCAGGGACTAGTGTCGGGGGGATAACCCCCGGGTGGGGAAAGCCAGGCATATGTAAGCTGGCTCCAGAAGATGCAGGCCGCCTGGCTACCAAGAAATACAACTCTAACCGTCTGGCAAGCAAGACCGGCTGGGCTTATAACCTTCCTGGCTGGCCCATCTAGCCGATGGCCAGAAGAACCGGCCGGGTGGCAGCTCCCACCCGGCTCACCTCAGATTCGATGGAGAGCACGGAAGTACTGACGCTCCATGCGGGGTACGCTTCTGGCTCTCCCTCGTCATCAAAGAAGCTGGCGTGCCGTCATGCCCAGCGCTACCCGACGAAGATAAAGCAAGACGGTCGGCTGGACTGGCAAAAGTAGTCTGGATGACTGTTAAAGCAAGGGTGACGCTCCAAAGGAAGCCCGGGTGACCGCTAAAGAGAAGGATGACGCTAAAAGAAGGGCGGACTGGGTCCTGGCCCACCGACTGGGCCCTGCAGCCGGCCCTGCCCTGTAAACCCATATCCAAACAGTAAACCCTAGGACCCAAACTGTAATCTGCCCCCTGGACCAGTATATAAGGGAGGGCAGAGCCAGGGTTCTAGGTAAGCAACTATAGAGGAAACAATAGAAGGAGAGAAGTGTTAGCATCTAGTTCCCATCTTCCTCTAGCCTCCGATAGTAGCTAAGGAAACAGCTCAAGGAGCATCTGTACTGAGCATCAAGCTCCCATACATAGTCCATCTTGCAGGAGTAGGGGTGTTACCTCGCCAAGAGGGCCCCGAACCTGAGTACGTCCCTATGTTTGCAGTGCACAATGCCCAACCCGTTGCGTGAGCCACCGAATGCATCCATGTGTCCCTTCTTTGCCATCCCCGATGGCTCTGCCGTGTTCCACACCATGACACCATGAGCACGTGTTAACATCTAACGAACCGAGCCGAGCTTTACCTTTCGCTTGTTATCCTTAACGAGTTTAATGATCCGAGACTTAAAGAGCTGAGCCTTAACGAGTCGAGTTGCTCGATAGTTCAGCCCTATCAACCGCTGCATATCCATCACCATCACTACTCCCATCTTCGATATATTAGATTTTGTTGTAATCCCAAATTCAATTGCGGTTTGCACTAGATTCATCCTCTTATTTTATTCATCTATTTGATTATGATGATGTTGTTGAATGCTTCCATGCCCTTTGTTATTGGGAAGATGGAGAAACCTTAGCACTATTATGAAATGAAATGAAATGAAATAAAGATGATATTGAAGAGAATATGCTCTAGAGGAAAATAATAAAAGGTTTAATATTGTCATATCCCAATAGGTTCGTAATAGTTTCATATTGTGTTATAACTGTATCAAGTGGAAACATTGATACAAGTATGATATGAAACATAAGTCCCTAGTTGCCTCTATTGATACTAGTTCGTTGGGAAACTGATGATCAAGGTTTCCTGATCATGAGCGATAGGCTGGTTGACAACGAGGTCATATCATTGGTGAATGATGTGATGGACATTCCTCAAAGATAGCGACACGACCAAGTCACATAGTTCATCGTTGCAATAGTCAGAAACGAAGTCTCCTTCTCCTTAAACCGTGAGATCATATCAAATCACTATCTCCCGAGGTTACTTTGATGACACTTAACGTCACTCAGTGAAATGGTGATCATAACGGTTTCGTTGGGTATCCGGAGGAACAGGGTGAGGAGACTGCGTCAAGAGCGGGAATTTTTTTACCTAGTGATGGGTAAGATATAGTTAGGCCGACTTGGTGAAATTACATCCTTATATGTTGCAACATGTGACTATGTCACGGGGATATAATATTGCGGTAACAAGTAAACAATACTTGTTGGTAACTAGATTGAACAAGGAATGGAGATACGTAACAATCATATCTCGTAGAAGTAGTATCGAAGAAACAAAGGGAATTGGAGTCAATTTTTACGATTCAAATGATATCGTCAATCTGGAATATGCAGGGGTCATCATGGGTGTCCTGGTCCCGTTGTTGATCATTGATAGAGATCATGTACGTATCATTCCCGAGCCGTGAGGGGATACACTTAAGGGTGCGATGAACTTGAGATTATCCGTAAGTTGGAAACATAGTAGAGAAAGAGAAAGACATAGTTGTTCTGTGGAGAGATATCCGAAGTTGTTCCGAGAAAGAAGGGAAAACAGAAAAGTTCTAGCGAGAGGACCGAAATAGTTCCGGGAGGTTCCGAAGCTGTTCGGAGGATATAGAAGGGGAACCGGAAGGTGTTTCGAGTCAAATCAGATCTTGTAATATGTATTTACATATTAATTAATGTAATTAATATTAAATATAATATTAAAATCTAATTTGAATGGTTATTCCACTAATGGGCCAAATTTCCTAGGGAAAAAATGGCCCATGAGGGAAACCGGAAGAGGGAAGGCCACCCAGATGTGCCCTAAGGGCCCATGCGCCTGGGGAAAACCCTAGGGCGCCTAGGGTTACGGTTTGGGGCACCCTAGGGATTCCCTCACCCCTAGCCGCCATCTCCTCCCCCCTTGGCCGCCGCTTGGATAGCTTGGTGAGGGGCAAGGCTGCCCCTCCCCCCTATATAAAGAGGTCCCCGCTCCCCCTTGGAGGTACACATCAAACAATAGACCCCATTAGTTGGGAACTCCTCCTACTCTCCAATCTCTCTCTCTCTCTCTCTCTCTCTCTCTCTCTCTCTCTCTCTCTCTAGTTCTCTCCATGTTTTGGCATGGCCCATGGTTGATCGCGCAAGAGACAACGCATCCACATCACGCCGTTGTGCTACAAGGATTTCAAGAGCCGGAGATCTACTTCCGCACTCCAGGTAGGGATCAAGGGAGCAGAGGTTCTCGTCGTACACCGTATGTGTACAAAGCCACGAGGTGCAACACTTAGGGAACTCTGGATGTTGTGAGCCAGACTGCTACACGGTGTTGGAGCAAGGGGTGACCTGCGAGGAGCTTCGCGACCTTGAGGTTTGCTACAAGCATGACTACTACAACCACGTTCCCCTCGGAAAGTTAACCTCTTTAGGACTACAAGGGTATGTATCCGAAACCTCTTGGCCATTACTTCATTACTAGTAGATAGATCTTGGGCATTGGGGCGATCCATCGTAGTAATATTTTGATTTTCTGCACCAGAACCCCAACAGTGGTATCAGAGCCGATATATGTGTAATAGTGTTGTACGGTCAGTATGCACATGTGTTATGCGGGCATTGACGCTATATTTGTTACCCTCCCACGTGTACTTGTTTATATCGCGGGATTATTTGAAAAAGCGGTCAGACCGACCTTACACGTACTCTTACGCGATACTGATTCCACACTCGACATACAGCTTGTTCCATATAAGTGGCTAGCGGGTGTTTATCTCTCTTACAATAGTTGATATAGAATTTACAATGGATGGCCCTAAAAGGGGTGTAGTAGAGACAACTGTATGGATGCATGTTGTGGTTGGAAAGTTCGTAGACTAGAAATGGTTCTATTGCGAAAGCCCTAACAACCACGTAAAACTTGCAATAGATAAATTAGAGGCACCTAACTTTACGTTGCAGGAGGGACATTTGATTTGATATAGTCATGGTTGTTATAAAGGTAAAGTAGTTTACTTCTATGTTACTAAGTTATGTAGTAATAGTCATCATACTGGTGACGCTATAGACTTGGCGTCAAAACCGGTTGCACTATGGAGATCATGCCGGAGCGCTCTGAAGACCAAGACGCAAGAAGGACCATATCATATCACAATATACATATGATGTTGATACCTGCTTTGCATATTATTGTGTGCTAGTATTATATACTCAACGGTAGCATAGATAAGATGATCCCTATTAAAACCAATGTTGAATTGGCGAGCCTAGCATGTGCAGACATGGCCTCGAAATTCCAATGGTAGTGTTCCCCTTGTCTGTGGACCACCAATAAAGTTATTCGTTTTTGAAGCCATTTGTGACGATAGGGGACTAGACATATCTATGTTCGCATACAGTGGGTGTAAGAAAGGTTACACTACAATACACACAAGTTTGAGTTGGCGAGCCTAGCATGTGTAGACATGGTCTCGGAACACAGGAGATCGAAAGATCGAGCATGAGTCACATGGATGATGTGATTGGTATTGGAGAATGTCTACCTTTGAAGCTATGTTGCCGTCCGTGACGATCAGGGGTTGCATAGTGGATTGGGATCGTGTGATCACTAAAATTATCTAGGGGTGACGATTTCAGTGGGAGCTCAATTATGAATTGAACTCATTATTATGAACTAAGTCTAGATGTCTGTTTGCGAATATCTTAGTAGATCATGGCCTATATCATTGAGGCCATTTGCGACCATGAGAAATATCTTGCTTGATATGGAAGTGAGTAGAAGGGTCCAACTTCATGGATTAATACTCACGCCCGAGGGTGATGGAGCGCTGGGTTGATGTAGGAGCACTTCGTTGGAAACCCCAAGAGCAAGGTGTGAAGAGCACATCAACAAGCCTTCCCTTAGTAAGAAACCGAGGTTATCGAACCAGTAGGAGGAAGGAAACGTCACACAAGTGTTGCAAGCAACATGGACACCTACACAACACAAACTCAAGACTTTGCCCCAATGAACAGTGAGGTTGTCAAGCTCACCGGTTTGATGCAACAAAGGATTAATTGTATGGTGTGGAAGGTGATGATGATTTGCAGCAAGTAAACAGTAATAGTGGAAGATGTATCAATGGTAAAGATTGGACCAAGGTCCATAGTTCACTAGAGGTGCTCTCCTTAGATAAACAACATGGCATGAAGGGTAAACAAATTACAGCAGGGCAATTGACAGAAACTAAACAAGGCATAACAATGCAATACTAGACAAAAAGATCCTATGAGGTTCGATTGGGCAATACAACAAGATACATAGACCGCCATCCAACTGCATCTATGAATAGAAGTCCACCTTCAGGTTATCATCTGAACCCCCTCCAGTATTAAGTTGCAAGCAACAGACAACTGCTTTAAGCAAAGTGTGTAAGGTAAACAATCCACTTGTTCCATGAACAACAGACCGTTGTTTTCTCCCTAGTGGCAACAACACATGTACAACCGAAGATATTTCTATCACTTCCCTTGGAAACTAGAGGCATGAACCCACTATCGAGCATAAATACCCCCTCTTGGAGTCACTAGCAACTACTTGGCCAAGATAGCTACTAACAACGGAGAGCATGCAAGATCACAAACAAAAAAGACATGATAGAATCATATAGACAAAACCATTAACCAATCTAACATAGTAATCTCAATATCCATCAAATCCCCGCAAACACAACATGCATGATTACAAATAGATTAGATCTTGATCATGAACAAAACTCACAAGATCTATACATGAAAGCACAAGGAGGAGATACAACCATCTAGCTACTACATGGACCCGTAGTCCAAGGTGGAACTACTAACGCTTCATACCGGAGAAGAAGGCCTCCGGGATGATCTCCCCTCTAGAGGGTGCCGGGAAGAACTTCAGACCCCCCGATCTAGGGACGTGGTGGCGGCAGCTATAGAAGGTTTCGTGGAGTTTTTATTGGGTGCCTAGGGTTTCTGCATCGGGGACTTCTTATAGGCGAAGAGGCGAGGCAGGGGGTGCCTAGGGGGCCCATACCCTGCCTAGAGAGGGCGCACCTTGGCCGCGCCTAGGGGGTGTGGCCGCCCTGTGGCTCCCCTCCGTCTCTCCTCTGGACTTCGTGTTGCCCACGGTAAAATATTGACATTGGATTTTGTCCCGTCCAATTCTGAGAATATTGATTTTCTGCCTTTCTGGAACCAAAAACAGAAGAAAACAGACAACTGGCATTGTGGCAACTTGTTAATAGGTTAGTTCCAGAAAACATATAAAAACACCTCAAAGTGTAGACAAAGCAAATCAAAGTAGATATTAAATAAGCATGGAACATCAAAAATTATAGATACGTTTCCGATGTATCAAGCATCCCCAAGCTTAACTCCTGCTCGTCCTCGAGTAGGTAAGTGATAAAAAGACTAATTTTTGAGGTGACATGCACCTTCACAATAAAGATCAAACCATTTGCAAGCATTGAAAGTTGGGATCAAAGAACTCTAAACATGTGCATGAAAGATGGAGTTCTAACAGTAAGACAAAGTAACTATGCATGCAACATGAAAGGCTACAAACAAAGATCATGAATAGCATGCATTGAAAAACATTTGTTTGTTTCACATACAAAAAACATGGTATAGTGGAAATCAGCTTGTCCCTCATAGAGTAGCAAATAGATGCATAGGAGATCTTCAAAGTTCATAAGAGTGACTAGATACAAATAGCACAAGAACAAGCAGTATCACAATATGCATCAATCAATAAGTTTTGGAACACTGCACATAGAACTAAGAATGGCAACTATGCTCTCTTAATGGTGCCTAAAGGTAGAAGGTGGAGACTCAACATAGTAGTGGAAGAAAGGCCCTTCATGAAGAGAAGCAGGGATTTCAAGTTTCAAAAAGAGCTTCCAAAAATTATGGTACTTGTTAGCTTCTAGCCCCCATTGCCCCTATCATAAGCATCTTGAAGTGATTAAGGTTAAAGTGAACAAACTATGGAGTATATGCTTGACAAAGTATAAATTGGCAATCTCAAGTCCCTTGAATATAAGGGCCACACCTCATGCTACTCAACTTCAGTCACCTGTAAGTTCTTATCATAGTAAGTACATGCGTATCATAGAGAACCGCCAACGGGGTACCCCTTGCACATGGTACATGAGCTATCCCATAACCAAAATTACAAGGCAAGCAGACAATGAGCATCTCAGCGATCTTTTTATTTACTATGTGCATAGCTTTTTATTGATGATGCTTCACAGATAGCTCACTATGATGATGCTGCAAGTTTCCACCATGATTAGGCATGGCTTAGGCTAGCGGCCCATGCGTTTCTCTAACACACATACATAACTCCATGGACTTACAAGCTCCCTTTTTATTTCACACCGGTGACATCCATAGACAAAAGAGCATGATATCAACCGTGTACGAAGTACAAGTGCAATGTTGAAAGCGTTCCCCATGACAGCATGGTTCTGCTAATTCCAACGTATAAGTGCAAGCATATAAAACATAGATGACACAATTGTTCAAGTTTATTAGGGGCAAGAAATATAAAGTGTGCCATCAAGTTCGTGAGAGCTTTAATCACTAAGTTTTCACATAACAAAGAGACTTTTTAATTGGAAGATAACTGAAAACAAGAATATACTTGGAATGGTGTAACACACCATGCATAGGAATTTATAGTGGACACTTTGGAATAACTTGCTTTCTTGGGAGTTGGAAGCATGAGTATAACTTACTCATACAAGTGGAGGCTAGCAAAAGACTGGGAGCGACCAACTAAGAGAGCAATAATGGCCATAATAATGCAGAGCGACAAAACATTACTAATCAAACATAAAGTGGTACTACAAGTCAAGGACTAAATGATGATAGAGTCTATGGTGACTTGTTCATAGTCATAACATGGTGTGAGCATGTGCCAAGTCAACCCAAACAAAGCATCAAAGCAGAATACCACAATACTATGCTTTTGCATGCTAAAACAACGCATGATTCATTCAACGCACACTAAGCAATCCCAATTGTTTGGAACAAGTCATGCTACAACAATAATCACTAAGCAGAAGGTCAAAAAAACACCTAGCATGACATGCTAAGGTCTAAGTCACAGTCAATGCAAGCTCCTCTTGCACAATTCAAGCAAGAACTTTCTACTCCTTTCCAAAACCAATCAACTTATTTGAAACAACACAGCGAGAATGGGGGTCCTAACTACTTTATTCAATCCAACTAAGCAAACTAAGAAAATCAAACAAAAACTAAGATGCTCCAAGAACAACACAACAGTGCATGAAACAATAAAAACAAAGTGTCTATAAAGACCTGAGCTTTTTATTGATGAAGAAGGGGATGCCTTGGGCATCCCCAAGATTTGACGCTTGTACCTCTTGGATATTTCCTGGGGTGACACCGGGGTGGCATCCCCAAGCTTGAGCTTTGTCCATTCTTCACCTAATTACATCATTCTCTCTCTACACCTGAAATTTTTCCTTCATACAAAACTTCACATAATCTTCATTAGCAACATTAGTGTACTCAAAAGATAATAGACCCTTGGGTTTAGCTTTATAATAGCAAAACTTTTCACTAAAAACACAAGCCACTGTAGCAATCTCCTCAAAAAGCTCAATTTCCCAAAAAGAACCCAAAAAGGAATCAATAAGAAGCAAATGCAAATAATGGCATAAATCTGTCAAAACATACCAGCAGGTAGAAACCGATTTTTCAAATACCTTCTGTTGCTCAAATAAAAAGTGTTGATCTAATGAAAGTTAGCTAACATGCTGGGGGGATTTATTCACAAAATATCAGCTCAATCCAACCTATAGAGATTCCTCACGAATATTTATGGTGGAGCACAAAAATCTGTTTCAGGACAACAACTCTCCAAATCTTACTTTCCTCTCATTAGAGGTCATTCTTGGCACAAAAGGCAAATAAAAAGGATAAGGAGAGGTCATTACTAAAGTAATAACTTCCAAGACTCAAGAAAACTCTTGGGATTATCTCCCAACAAGTACTTTTCTTTAACGCCTTTAAGTTGGGCACGCAAAGTTTGAGAAGATGCTCACATAAGAAATATGAATTAAAGTAAAAGAGAGCATCAAGAAGAAAATTAAAAACACATTTAAGTCTAACCCACTTCCTATGCATAGGAATCTTGAACGGCAAATAAATTCACAAAGAACAAAGTGAAAGGCATAGGAAGATAAAACAAGAGTAACTTCAAAACTTTCAGTATAAAGAGAGGCGTTTTAGTAACATGAGAATTCCAACAACCATATTTTCCTCTCTCATAAAATTTTTCAGTAGCCCCATGAATAAACTCAACAATATAACTATCACATAAAGCATGCTTTTCATGATCCACAAACACATAATTTCTAACATAGTGGGATTAAAATCAAACCCACTTTTAACAATTTTATAACAAGGTGACTGGTCATTCAATATAGGACCATCGTCTAGAGATTTATCATAAACATTTTCTAAGCAAAACTATTTAGTACCATGCATTTCGAAGTTAGGAACAAATATAGGATTATCATAGATAACAGGAGCATAACTATTATCACAAGTTTTACCCATAGCAGATATTTCAAAAGAATCCACAGGAACATAACATTCATCCTCCTTTGGTAAGGATGGGGGACAATAAAATAATGTAAGAGGTAAATAGTTACTCTCATTAGAAGGTAGGCATGGGTAGATCCATTATTCCTCCTCTTGACCGTCACTCTCCTCCTCTTTTTCATCTAATGAGCTTTCAGGTTCAGCAATTTTGTCTTATATAGGCTCCTGCAAGGCATTAGTCTCTTCCGTTTGAGGAAAGCACCTATTAAAATATTCAAGAATATAGCCATTTTCTTCCTCGTAATTATCAAAGCAAAATTTTAGTATCTCATAAACCTCATATTCATAAGGTGCATCATCAGTATTTTCAAGCAAACTAGCAAGTTCAAATGCACCCATGAAAGCAATAAATTCTTCAATTTATTTCACATCATAAAAGTCATAATTTCCTTTAACATAAGAAGATATGGTAACATCATCATTATACTCACATTGAAAAGGTACGTGTTTATACCTCCTATAGCAACAAGATTTATCAAAACAATAAGTAACATTATAAGTAGAGCACACCTCTCTACCAATAGTATTCAATTTATAAATTTGTTCCCATAAGTGTTTTCCTTTTTGTGACAAACGGTGTTCCTTATAAAAATACTTTTGTTCTTCCATGAACCCACCTTGCCAATAAGAACTAGTTTCAAAGAAACCATCCATTGATAGAAAGCATGACAAAACAAGGCAATAACAGACCAGCAACTAGAGTAGGAACTAATTTTTTTGTGTTTTTGATAAGAGAAAGCAAACCAAACTAAACTAAATTTTTTTGGAGTTTTTGATAAAAAGAGGCAAACAAAACCAAGCAAAAGAAACTAAGCAAAACAAAAACAAAGTAAAGAGGAAGGTTGTGAAGGACTCCCCTTATGAAGACGTCCTTAGCCTCCCCGGCAACGACACTAGAAAACTTGTTGATGGCGCCTGAGAGCGCTTCGTCGGGAAACCCCAAGAGCAAGGTGTGAAGAGCACAACGGCAAGTCTTCCCTCAGTAAGAAACCGAGGTTATCGAACCATTAGGAGGAAGGAAACGTCTCAAAGGTGTTGCAAGCAACTTGGAGACCTGCACAGCATAAACTCAAGATTTGCCCCAATAAATAGTGAGGTTGTCAATCTCACCGGTTGCTGTAACAAAGGATTAACTGTATGGTGTGGAAGGTAATAGTGGTTTGTAGAAATTAAATAGTAACAGTGGAAGATGTATCAACGGTAAATATTGGACCGGGGTCCATAGTTCACTAGAGGTGTTCTCCTTAGATAAACAAACATGACATGCTGGGTAAACAAATTACAGCAGGGCAATTGATAGGACTGAGCAAGGCATTACAATGCAATACTAGACATCAAGATCCTATGACATACGATTGGGCAATACAACAAGATACATAGACCGCCATCCAACTGCATCTATGACTAGAAGTCCACCTTTGGGTTATCATCCGAACCCCCTCCAGTATTAAGTTACAAGCAACAGACAACTGCTTTAAGCAAAGTGTGTAAGGTAAACAATCCACTTGTTCCAGGAACAAGGGACCGTTGTTTTCTCCCTAGTGGCAACAACACATTTACAACCTTAGAGATTTCTGTCACTTCCCTTAGATTAAATAGAGGCATGAACCCATTATCGAGCATAAATACCCCCTCTTGGAGTCACTAGCAACTACTTGGCCAAGATAGCTACTAACAACGGAGAGCATGCAAGATCTCAAACAACACAGACATGATAGAATTAATAAGACAAAACCATTAATCAATCTGACATAGTAATCTCAATATCCATAGGATCCCCGCAAACACAACATGCATGATTACAAATAGATGAGATCTTGATCATGAATGGAGATCACAAGATCTAGACATGAAAGCACAAAGGAGGAGATACAACCATCTAGCTACTACATGGACCTGTAGTCCAAGGTGGAACTACTCACGCTTCATACCGGAGGCTGGCATGATGAAGAAGAAGGCCTCCGGGATGATCTCCCCTCCGACAGGGTGCCGGGACGAGCTTCAGAACCCCCCCCGATCCAGGGACAATGGTGGCAACGGCTACAGATGGTTTTATGGAATATTGATCAAGTACTTAGGGTTTAGGCATCAGGGGCTTCTTATAGGCGAAGAGGCGAGGCAGGGAGGCGGCCAGGGGGCCCACACCCTGCCCAGGCGCCCTAGGGTGGGCCCGCGCCTGGGGGGTGCGGCCGCCCTGTGGCTCCCCTCCGTCTCTCCTGTGGACTCCGTGTTCTCCTCGGTGAAATATTAACTTTGGCTTTTGTCCCGTCCAATTCCGAGAATATTTCCTTACTAGCTTTTTGGAAACCAAAAACAGCAGAAAACAAGCAACTGACACTGCGGCATCTTGTTAAGAGCTTAGTACCAGAAAACATATAAAAACACCTCAAAGTGTAGACAGAGCAAAGAAAAGTAGATACTAAACAAGCATGGAACATCAAAAATTATAGATACATTTCTGACGTATCAGCCGCCGCCACCCTGCTCCCTCCTCACCTCGTCGACGCAAGCTCGCCCCAGAACCCAACTTAGCAGGGCCCTCACCTCTTTCCATCGGTGCTGGACCATCAGCGCGAGCTCTTTGTCCGTTCGCCTGTCGTCCTTGACCACCGCTCCACTCCGGCCCCAACTTTTCCCAACGCTAGATATGCTCCTCACCCCACAGGTCGCCTACAGGGGAAGGAGTTGGAAGGTCAATATCTTGTTTTCAAATAAACCGTATAATTTCCCTCAATGGTGGTAGGGGCTGTAATATGTCCTAACTCCCAAAGGTAAAATGATCCAATAAAAACCAGAACAAACTAGGACGAACGAACCTACCTGAAGAGAAATTATAGTATATATAAATAAATAGATAGAAGAAACATATTTGAGAATACACAAAACTTTCAATTCATTATGTACTTTTTTCAGTAAATCAACTACCGATAAGAAAAAGAAAAAAATCACCTCTTGCTCCTCTCGCCGACGCGAGATTTCTTCCTAGAACTCTTGCCACTCTTCGAGATCTTGGTGCGATGCTCCCCTGTGGACCTCGAAGACTCTACTGCAGGGCTAGATCTTTTCTTCATCAAGCTTCTTGAAGGCACCTGGCTACAAGAATTCTGGATCACCTCCTGACTCCCTTGCTTCAATGCTCCGATACAGAGCCCCGGAGTGTTGGGTTGACGTAGCCAGCTTAGGTTCCCTTAACTCCGGTAAGTGGCACACCCACTTTACAAACCGAAGTAATTACACTTGTTACAATTGCGACAAGAAGATAACGAAGAACGAAAATTAAAAACACAGCAAGGGGACACATATTTAATGTGGAAAAATCAAACCTCTCCAACAAAGAGAGGAAAAATCACGGGCGCCAGCCAGCGAAACTTCACTATATCGGGGAGTGTTTACAAACGCCGGGGATTTCACAGATGCAACTCATCCCAACCGGCGGCTTACAAGGGGTTTATATATCGGTGGAAACCTAGGTCTTAGGCAAGTATATCAGTGGAAACCTCAGCCCAAGCCTCCGGCGACGGGCCTCGCTCCACTCGTCAGAAGTTGGCCTATACTTTGTAGAATTTGGATCAACATATAACAAACTCCACCTTGAGACAAATTCCTTCTTGTAGCATCAACAACAACCATCTCCCTGAACAAACAAACAAAATACTTTCGGCGCCAATAGCCACTTGGGCTAATCAGTTAAACCAACTAAGTTCGAGAAAAGCTCAAACTTAGAAACATGAACAGGTTTAGTCATCATATCAGCAGGATTATCATGAGTGCTGATCTTGCATACCTTTAATTTACCTTGACCAACAATGTCTCTAACAAAATGGTACTTGACATCAATGTGCATAGTTCTCTCATGGAACATCTGATATTTTGTAAGGTATATGGCACTTTGACTGTCACAAACAAAGTAATGCAAGAATCATCTCCACAAAGCTTAGCAAACAAACCTTTCAACCGAACAGATTCTTTGCAAGCTTCAACAATAGCCATGTATACAGCTTCAGTAGTAGATTGTGCAACAACAGCCTGCAATGTAGCCTTCCAGCTAATAGCACAACCACCAACATTAAACACATAACCTGTGAGGGATCTTCTCTTATCCAAATCGACAGCAAAATCTGAATCCACATAGCCAACGAGTCCCTCACCGGTCCTGCCAAACTTCAAAAAAGCATTGGAAGTGCCAAGAAGGTACCTGAAAACCCACTGAACAGCCTTGCAATGTTCTTTACCAGGATTAGCCATGTATCTACTTATCAAACTCATAGCATATGATAAATAAGGACGATAACAAACCATGACATACATCAAAGAACCAACAGCACTAGAATATGGCACCTTTGACATGTACTCAAACTCTTCATCAGTAGTAGGACATTGAGAAACTGACATTTTAAATGAGGAGCAATAGGAGTACTAACTGAGTTGGCACCATCCATATTAAAACAATGAAGAACTTTCTTAATGTAACTTTGCTGACTAAGAAATAACAAACCAGATTTTCTATCTCAGGTAATCTCCATACCTAAGATCTTCTTAGCAGCACCAAGATCCTTCATCTCAAACTCACTACTTAGGTGTGCCTTCAAAGTAGTGATTTCTTTCATGCCCTTGGCAGCAATTAACATATCATCAACATATAGCAGCAAGTATATAGGTGACCCATCAACAAACTTGATATAAACACAACTATCATATTTAGACCTCTCAAAACCATGTGAGATCATAAATGAATCAAACCTTGTATACCACTGTCTTGGAGATTGCTTTAAGCCATAAAGAGACTTCTTTAATTTTCACACAAAATCCTCTTTACCGGGCACTATGAACCCTTCTGGTTGGTCCATGTATATTTCCTCATCAATCTCTCCATGCAGAAAAGCAGTCTTGACATCTAACTTCTCAAGCTCAAGACCACGCATAGCCATAATACTAAAGAAAGTATGAATGGAACTATGCTTCACAACTGAGGAGAACACATCATTGTAATCAATACCTGGAATCTGGCTAAACTCTTTTGCTACTAACCTTGCCTTGTACCTTGAAGGCCCTTTGGGAGACAGGCCTTCCTTTTTCTTGAAGATCCACTTGCAGCGGACCGCCTTCTTTTGTTTAGGCAAGCGCACAACATCCCATGTGCCATTTTTCTCAAGCGATTGCATCTCTTCTTGCATAGTAGAAACCCACTTCTCGCGGTCAACAGATGCAATGGCTTTATTATATGTAGTAGGTTCAGAATCGTTCTCCACCTGTTCAGCACAACTCAAAGCATAATGAACAAGATTACACTATTCAATTAAACGAGGACGAGGACCATAGTTACGCCTCGGTCTATCAACAGCAATGGACTCATGTGGCTGCTGCAAAACAGTAGGTGAGTGCTGAACAACAATATCATCAATATTTTCCTCATGTGTATCTTCAACGATAGCATCATTATCAATAGTTTTCTGCAGGTTCTCCACCTGCACACTAACTTCCTCCTCTCCAACAGCAACAAGAGAGGTATCTGATGGCAAGCTATCATGATACATAACAGACTCATTGAAAACAACGTTTCTACTTAGGAAAATCTTTTTAGTTTCAGGATTCCATAGTTTATATGCTTTAACTCCTGAACCATAACCAAGTAATATGCACTTAACAGCCCTAGGCTCTAACTTTCCATTATAAACATGAGCATATGCAGTGCAGCCAAAAACTCTCAACTGTGAATAATCAGCAAGCGAACCTGACCATACCTTAATGGGAGTTTTCTTCTCAAGTGGAATAGAAGGTGACCTGTTGATGAGGTAACACGCTGTGTTGGCTGCTTCAGCCTAGAAACGCCTATGCATACCTGTATTAGACAATATACAACGAGCTCTCGAGATGATGGTTCTGTTCATGCGCTCTGCCACGCCATTCTGCTGAGGAGTATATGGGATGGTGTGATGCATGATCATGCCAACGTTACTGCAAAACTCCTCAAACTCATTAGAATAGAATTCCATATCATTGTCAGTACGTAGTACCTTTAACTTCTTCTCAGTTTTCTTTTCAACCATAACTTTCCACTTCTTAAAAGCATAAAAAATATCAGATTTATGCTTCAGAAAATAAAGCGACACTTTTCTTGAGTAATCATCAATAATAGTAAGCATGTAATTAGCACCACCAATAGAAGTCTTACGAGACGGACCCCATACATCAGCATGCACATAATCTAATATGCCTTTAGTGGTATGAACGGAAGCATTGAATTTAACTCTTTTATGCTTACCAAAGATGCAGTGCTCACAGAACTCAAACTTACTCAAGTTGTAACCATCAATCAGCTCTCTCTTGACCAACTCTGCCATGCCTTGTTCACTCATATGCCCAAGACATATATGTCACAAATGTGTTTTATCACAATCATCAGAATCATTAGAAGTAACAGCAGCAGCAATACCAGGCAAAGTGCTACCTCTAAGAACATAAAATTTAGCAGAATTCATATCACCTATCATGTGAATAAGAGAAACTTTTGATACCTTCAGAACTCGATGCCCACCAGCATACTTGTATCCATCAACGTCCATGGTACTCAGGAAGATCAAATTTCTAGCCATGCTTGGTATGTGCTTCACCTCACTCAACGTGCGTGTCACACCATCATGTGTCCATCTTAACAGATCCAACACCAACAATATGGCATGGGTTGTCATTCCTCACACACACAAAATCTCCAGTCTGCACAAACTCATATGAACTGAACCAATATTTGTTACAACAAATATGAAATGAACATGCAGTATCAAGTATCCATTTATCACCACGAGAAGCACAAGCAGCAAAAACAGCTAAGCATTCACCATCAGAACTATCAAAAACAATATAGCAGCCTTACCAGTACCTTCAGACCTATCTTTCGGTTGGTATGTTCCGCTTCTTTTCTCCTTATTTTGCAACTTCCAACAATCATCAATAACGTGATTAGATTTCTTACAATACCTGCAGAATTTATTCTTTCCCTTGGACTTTGAACGACTTCTACCGTCCTTGCTCTTATCTATGTTGCCATAGTTGTTATATCTCTTCTTGGTCCTGCCACGAACCTGAAGAGCCTCAGCCTTGGATGACGTCCCATCTGACCCTACCGTCCTTGTATGAACTATGAACTGTTTGAATTAATGTGTCATACAACTCCAGAGACTTGTAATATTATGTCATATATGGTCACTTTCTACACTTGTGTGAACTGTTTGAATGTTATTGATGCATGATTTGAACATATGTGTATTTCCTGTATCTGCTGTGTATTCTTTTATTATCCTGTGTATTCTATGAAGATTATAGTGTAGAATTAAAGACCTTAAACGGAAAGACACAGGAGGTGGCAAAAAACGAAAAAAGAGAAAGAGCTTACAAACTTCTCTGAACCCGGTAGCGTATTCTGTGTGTATATTGATTTTCTTTTTTTTAACTCCTGGTAATATTACCCCTGGCGAAACAGCTTGTCTATCCCTGGCGAAACAGATATTGCCTGTACTAAACTACCACCGGCGATACGAACAGACGCCGGCAAGCGTGTTTACCCTCGGCATTTACTGCTGCTCGCTGGCGCTGGCGTAGATTACCACCTTCAATATAGGAAAGCGCCGGCGATATAGTTGCACCCCCGGCGTTCGCTGCTGCTCGCCGGCGGTAGATGTATATTATCACCGGCGAAACTCAGAGGCGCCGGCGATGAGGACTTACCACCGGCGAGGAGGTCGCCGGCGATGAGCCATTTCTGTTCGCCGGCGGTAGAGTTTTCTCTACTAGTGTGTACTTCGGCAAGGGTTAGTTCATCACGGCGACGGGCCTCACTACACTCGGCCCAAGCCTCCTGCGACGGGTCTCGCTCCACTCGTCAGAAGTTGGTCTACACCTTGTTGAATTTGAATCAACATATCACAACACTCAGGAGCTTTTGGGTGTTATAAAAGTAAAACTCTCTCTCTCAAAAAAAAAAAACAGCCATTCGTTGGGTGCCTGGCCTGAGGGAGCTTTGAGATTGGTAGGGAGCAGAACGTGGGAGCTGGACATGGAACCAATCGGTCCGATTTTATATTACCAACAGGCCTGGCTGATGCAGGGCCCTTTACGTTTCCCTGAGAAAAGAAGATGACGCGGCACACCTTGAAAAAGGAGGCAGAAAAGATGTGCAGCACCAAGTGGAACCCCGGTGTACATGCATGCCGTGGACGTGCGAGGAGCACAAGGTCTTGTCGCCGTCCGCCCGGGCGGGGGCACCCTTCCGAAACCAGCAGCAGCTGCGTGCAGTGCAGAGATGGGAGAGCGGGGAGAAGAACGGGAACATGCGATGCAGCCAGAAGAAGAAGAAGAAGAAGAAGAAGAGAAAGCGGAGAAGCGCACGGTACGAGCAGGCCTGGACACATGGACGGCCCAGAATCCCCCCATCAAGGGTACGTGGGTTCCACTTCCACACCACACGGCGACGGCGAGAAGCAAAGGCAACCGATCGATCATCCCTAGCTGGAAAGCGCGAGCGAGGGAAGGGAGGACACGACAGTGTGCCACTCCTCACCTCACCTCAGTGCCAGTGCGGCCCACTGGATCTCTCTCCAGCAGAAACAAACAAGCGGAGAAGGCGAGGACGCACCGGAGCGTCCAGTCACAGGAGGAGCCATGCAGACGCAGCGTGCCGTGCGGGCCCGTCCCGGCCTCGGCTGGGAAAAGAAAAAAAACAAAAAAGGAAGTCGCGCGCATGCACGAGGAACGGGAGCGGGTATTGGGGAGATCGGAGCGAGAGCGAATGTGTGTGTGTGTGTGTGTGTGTGTGAGCGAGGGAAAGCGCGCTTCACGCGACGCAACGGCGCGGGTCCCGCGGTACAAGTACGCCCCCCCACGCCCGGACCCTGCGCCCACCGTTCGTTTCCTTCCTTCCCCCTCCAGCCCAGCCCCCCCTCGCCATTGCAGTAGTGTACTACCAGGAAGAGGAGTCGAACAACAGAAACTCTCTCTGTACCACTGAAGAAGAACACTCAGGAGGACTGCCGCCCACGACGTACGCATCCACCGCCCCTGATCGATAGATCCGCCCACAACCACACCAGGAAGCACAGATCGATCAGGTGCGTACGTATGTATGAAAGTATGCGGGTTCCCCGTTTCCAGATCCTCCTCTTTATTTCATCCACGAAACATTGTTTCTCTTGTTTGAGCCCCAAAGATCCCAGTCCGGCCACTCGATCGGTACTCAATCTCCTCTTGTTGTTTTTATATTTACTCGGCATATATATGTTCAACATCTCTCCAACTACATTGATTATTACAACGATCGTGTTAGATGATTCATACATAGTACTACATGGAATCTCTCTGTCTGTGGACTACCCTGCTCTGAAATTATGGATATAGCCAGTCCAAGGTTTAGAGTTCCAGAATTCAATGGACAAAACCAAACTACGTATTACACAGCCATCATCATATATACTATAACGGATGGATCGGATGTCAACAACTCTGCTAGCTAGACTGGGCTTCCATTCTGTCAGGACATCAATTTTCGCACCATGGGTTCTTCACAGATTATGTACTACTACATTCAGACTTGATGTTAGAATTAATTATGGATCCATGGAACTTTTCACATCAAAATTCAGTAGCACTAGTAGTTTTTTTCCTGCAAAAAAAAAAACATTGTATGGTTTGGTATTACTACCACCGGAGGAGATCTCACTAATTCAGTGCGGTCTCTTTCTCCACAGGCCCCTGACCTGTACTGTGCGCGTCATGGCGGCTATGGCCACGACGACCCAGCTCGCCACCTCCGGCGCCGTTCCCGGCATAACCGACAGGTCCGCGCCGTCCATGTTCCTGCGTGGAGGCTTCCAGGGCCCAAGGCCCAGGAACCCCGCCGACGCCCCGCTCACAATGAGGACCACCGCGCGCGCGACAACCCCCAAGCACACGCGGAAGGCGCAGCAGCAGCAGCGCGGGAGCAGGCGGGGCCACTCGGTCGTTGTCTGCGCCACGGGCGCTGGAATGAACATCGTCTTCGTCGGTGCCGAGATGGCGCCATGGAGCAAGACCGGCGGCCTCGGAGACGTCCTGGGCGGCCTCCCGCCCGCCATGGCCGTAAGAAACCACCGTTGCCTTTCTTCTTCTTCTTCCTCTTGCCTCCGGGCATTGTTACAGTGGGTTCCTCTGTGCCGTGCAGGCGAACGGGCACAGGGTGATGGTCATCTCCCCGCGCTACGACCAGTACAAGGACGCCTGGGACACCAGCGTCGTCGCAGAGGTGCGCGACATTCTGAATGCGTCTTATGATCGATGCTGCTGCCGTTTTAACAAGTTTTTTTTACCTTCATTCTGCAGATCAAGATGGGGGATGAGTACGAGAGGGTGAGGTTCTTCCACTGCTACAAGCGCGGGGTGGACCGCGTCTTCATCGACCACCCCTCCTTCCTCGAGAAGGTGACCAAACATCTTCCTCCCTCCCCTAAGAAGATGATCAATTAATCAAGGTGAAGTTTTCTTTATTTCTCTGCTACTCATATATGCATATACAATCTTCAGGTTTGGGGCAAGACCAAAGAGAAGATCTACGGGCCTGACACCGGCACGGATTACCAGGACAACCAGCTACGCTTCAGCCTTCTTTGCCAGGCAGCCCTTGAGGTACCCAGGATCCTAAACCTCGACAACAGCCCGCACTTTTCCGGACCTTACGGTATGCATGCAAGATCGATTTTCCACAGTTAGTTCAACGCATGCACGTACATATAGTGTATCTGAAGATCTAATTTCTTTCTTGGGTTTTTGGATGATGCTGGCTTGCAGGGGAAGACGTCTTGTTCGTCTGCAACGACTGGCATACTGGCCCTCTGGCTTGCTACCTCAAGAGCAACTACCAGTCCAATGGCATCTACAAGACTGCAAAGGTGTTACATCTTCTCTTATAGTATATGTCTGCATATCCTTGCTGTTTTAGTTCTGGAACTTATGACCTGAATTTAATCACTTGGCTAGGTGGCTTTCTGCATCCACAACATCTCCTACCAGGGCCGCTTCTCCTTCGACGACTTCGCGCTCCTCAACCTCCCCGACAGGTTCAAGTCGTCCTTCGATTTCATCGACGGGTAAGCCTCAGTTAACAACAAAGTAAAGAACCTGAACTTGAATACTGTGGGACTTCATGATTTGGGTCAACGAATTTGGTGCAGGTACGACAAGCCCGTGGAGGGTCGTAAGATCAACTGGATGAAGGCCGGGATCCTGGAGGCGGACAAGGTGCTGACGGTGAGCCCGTACTACGCGGAGGAGCTCATCTCCGGCGAAGCCAGGGGCTGCGAGCTGGACAACATCATGCGCCTCACAGGCATCACCGGCATCGTTAACGGCATGGACGTCAGCGAGTGGGACCCAATCAAGGACAAGTACATAGCCGTCAACTACGACGCCACCACCGTGAGCATCATCCACCCACAAAACTATCTTGTTTGTTTCCCGTCTCTCTCCGGTGATAGCCGGGTTCCGAGTTCTCACGAGGCAAAGTGTGCATGATCCCCGTTGTGCACTGTTACTGACAGGCGGTGGAGGCGAAGGCGCTGAACAAGGAGGCGCTGCAGGCGGAGGTGGGGCTGCCGGTGGACAGGAAGGTGCCGCTGGTGGCGTTCATCGGCAGGCTGGAGGAGCAGAAGGGCCCCGACGTGATGATCGCCGCCATCAAGGAGATGATGGAGGAGGAGGAGCAGGACGTGCAGATCGTGCTCCTGGGCACCGGGAAGAAGAAGTTCGAGCGGATGCTCAAGAGCGCCGAGGAGGAGTTCCCGGACAAGGTGAGGGCCGTGGTCAAGTTCAACGCGCCGCTGGCTCACCAGATCATGGCCGGCGCCGACGTGCTCGCCGTCACAAGCCGCTTCGAGCCCTGCGGCCTCATCCAGCTCCAGGGGATGCGCTACGGAACGGTAAATAATGTCCAATTTCTCACCTGCCTCATCTGCATGCTGCACGCAAGATCATCGTCACATGATCGAAACTTGTTCCTGAATTTCAGCCTTGCGCGTGCGCGTCCACCGGCGGACTCGTCGACACGATCGTGGAGGGGAAGACTGGATTCCACATGGGCCGTCTCAGCGTCGACGTAGGCCCATTGATCTTTCGCCTAAATCCATTAGCTACTCTCGCTCGTCGATCCTTGAAGCTCAAATTATCAACTGATTTCATTTTCTTATTGGCCAGTGCCTCGTTGTGGAGCCTGCCGACGTGAAGAAAGTGGCGACCACGCTGAAGCGCGCAGTCAAGGTCGTCGGCACGCCGGCGTACCAGGACATGGTCAAGAACTGCATGACCCAGGATCTCTCCTGGAAGGTAAGCAACCAATCTGGCATCACTTCACGGCACAACTAAGAGCCAAATTCAATCGACCAATGGCGCTTTCAGGGGCCTGCGAAGAACTGGGAGGACGTGCTGCTGGACCTGGGGGTCGCCGGGAGTGAGCCAGGGATCACCGGCGAGGAAATCGCGCCGCTGGCCATGGAGAACGTCGCCGCTCCCTGAAGAGATCCTGCAAGCAGAATTGAGCATGGATGATGCGGAATGGAGCATCGATCTGCAGGGTTCTCGTACATGGTGACAGACAGCCGCTTGTTGTAGTGAAGGGACATATATAGATAAGCCAGTGCAATAAGTAAGTTTTGTTGTGCTGCTTGCTCCTTTGCAAAAAGGGAGGTTTCAGGTCGTGCTTGTGAAGTGTGTGTTGAACCAAACCGTGCTTGCATTTTGTTGTGGTATATTGGGAATAACTCAAGGATTTATCATGTTTGTTGTCCTTTTAAGAGTGTATGTTGATCTCTGTGTGTTTGATTTGGAGTGGGTTATTTTGCGGGGTAAAACAGCTAAAAGATCACTGCTCATTGCGACACAACCTCAAATTTCAGGTTGGCAGCGGTGGCACCGCGGTCGCAGCGGCAAATTCCCATTATAAAAAACGGACCCCATTTTGCTATAAAAGAATATACCATAGGTATAAGTTTTGTTTTAGGGTCTATGACGACTGTATTCCTAGGTCTCATTGTACTATGACTGTCACTACGATTGGGCGACTAGAAAAATGACACCGTTTTTCGTGAACTCGTTACGTCTATACCCCTGGATTTGTTTGACACCGGCAAATGTTTGCTCGGGCTAACTTGTCGTCTGTTCGACTCGTTTACTTACATGTGGGTCTCATCTAGCTTAGTCGATATTGTGATGGTTATTCTGGTGAGTGGGCTCCATCAGCTCCACAACAGACGATGCGCATCTTGGAGATTACAACCACCGCTATTATGCAATTTCCAATATTTTGTTGCTCCCCGCTCCACTGCCCTGCTCCTCCCGCATCCACACTGTTCCATCGTTTAACACCCCATCCTCCGACTGGTGTGCCCCCCTATCGTTGTCGGTAGGCTGGCGCTTCCTGCGGTGGAGATTGGTCTTCTCGCGGCGTGAATGGCTAGACCATCCCCCCGATTCGCCTGTTTTTGTGGTGTGTTGGTTCTTGTGACTTGGGCTAGCGTGCATGCATGGATGCCAGGCTGGCAACCCTGGAAGGAGAGGCTGCATGGATAATCTTGGCAGGCAACATCGCAGACATGGTGGCCCTCCCTTTGGTCGTGTGGGTGGTAAGGGTTTGGCAGCGGATGAGCCTCGCATCGGTGGATGTCCCTATCAAGATCTGGAGCCTTTATGTTGTGACTCTGATGGCATGGGTGAGGATCAATGGTGATGCCTGCAGGTGTAACTGGGCATTGTTTTTGTATTCCTCTCAGTGACTAGGTTCCAAGTGAAATTTCTGGCTCGATAGGCTTGACGACGGTGGCACATCATGTCGTTACCCACTTGGGGCGTTGTTCGGGAGCTCAGGTTCCATCGGTGCAGTGGATTGGAGCCAACTTTGGTATGAAGCTTCTTCGGCTCCTTCAGTAGTCTTCGTTGTGATGACGCACACGGTGTTGTCATGGGCGCTTTGTTGGAAGACCCCAAGAGCAAGGTATGATGAGCAAAACAACAAGTTTTCCCTCAGTAAGAAACTGAGGTTATCGAACCAGTAAGAAGAAGGAAACGACTCAAAGGTGTAGCTAGCAACCTGGATACCTGCACAACACAAACTCAAGACTTTGCCCCAACGAACAGTGAGGTTGTCAATCACACCGGTTTGCTGTAACAAAGGATTAACTGTATGGTGTGGAATGTGAAAGTAGCTTGGCAGAAAGTAAACAGTGAAAGATGTATCAATGGTAAATATTGGACCGGGGTCCATAGTTCACTAGAGGTGTTCTCCTTAAATAAACAAACATGGCATGATGCGTAAAAAAATTACAGCAGGGCAATTGACAGGACTGAGCAAGGCATAACAATCCAATACTACACATCAAGATCCTATGAGATTCGATTGGGCAATACAATAAGATACATAGACCGCCATCCAACTGCATCTATGACTAGAAGTCCACCTTTGGGTTATCATCCGAACCCCCTCCAGTATTAAGTTGGAATCAACATACAACTGCTTTAAGCAAAGTGTGTAAGGTAAACAATCCACTTGCTCCATGAACAAGAGACCGTTGTTTTCTCCCTAGTAGCAACAACACATCTACAACCTTAGAGATTTTTGTCACTTCCCTTAGATTAAATAGAGGCATGAACCCACTATCGAGCATAAATACCCCCTCTTGGAGTCACTAGCAACACTTGGCCAATATAGCTACTAACAACGAAGAGCATGTAAGATCACAAACAACACAGACATGATAGAATCAATAAGACAAAACCATTAATCAATTTGACATACTAATCTCAATATCCATCGGATCCCCACAAACACAACATGCATGATTACAAATAGATGAGATCTTGATCATGAACGGAGCTCACAAGATCTAGACATGAAAGCACAAAGGAGGAGATACAACCATCTAGCTACTACATGGACCCGTAGTCCAAGGTGGAACTACTCACGCTTCATACCGAAGGCTGGCATGATGAAGAAGAAGGCCTCCGAGATGATCTCCCCTCTGGCAGGGTGCCGGGAATATCTTCAGAACCCCCCGATCTAGGGACGATGGTGGCGACGTCTACAGACGGTTTCATGGAATATTGGTCGGTGTCAACACCAGGATTTTTAATCCCAGATGCCTGTTATGCCATACATCGCAATCCCAGGATTACCATTTTTGCGAGACATAACAGATTTGGATATCACGGTACATCATCCATTATAAACCATACATACGGTCTTACACAAATAAGGATCTCATGATCCAGTTCTTAATACAATTCAAGCAGCGGAATAACATAATAATAAAGGTAGTGTAGGCGAAGCTCCATCTTCGGGGTCACAGGCAATGCTGACGATGGGAGATGATCCTAGTTGTCGTAACCTTCCTGGGGTCAATCACCCTGGTACTCCTCTTCATAGTCTGCCCACGGGAATAGCCAGGGACAAATCCATGAGTACTCTTTAAGTACTCGCAAACTAATACTAACAAGTTAAGGGGGTTTTTGTAGTAGGACACTAAGATCTAGGGTTGTTTTGCAAAAATCCAGATTTACCTCTACTAAGTTCCGAAACAGAGAAAACTAGTTAAAATTTTATAACACCTAAATGGGAACTTGAAGTTCATGTCACAACTCTGTTGTGGTCAAGTCAAAGTCTCCATTCATTTCATAAGTCATTTTGAAAACATCTGACGGGGGAACAATATGGCCACTCCAACTGTCCATAATCGCGGACGCGGCTATTCGAATAGTTTGACACTCTGCCGAGATTGTACAGTTTCATCACAACATTTGATACATCTGTCAGGAACAAATCCTGAATTCACCATACTCAGTATGCGGATAATCAATTCTAACCTTTCAATTACACGCCCTAGTATAGGCACCTCTCCTATGAGTTTGGCCTCCCAACCATGATCAATTGTCATCTTGGGTACTACACAGGTGGACAATCTTCACAAGGTAGCCTCAGCTCAGACCTTGGCCGTGAGGGAACCCATACTAAGGTATATAAGTTTCTAGTCAAGCCCTACCCAATTTTCGGGTATTGTGGTTGTACGGTAAAATTGGAATGGTATCGCATCCAGACAACCATCAGTTTTATAAAGGGCTAAGGCTCATGCCTCAACATTTTCATCATGAAAATCATTTGGTGTTCGGAAACACATGTCAAAACATCTCAGTAGAATGACTCATCCTTCTAAGGTTTTCATAACCATTTTCACCAAGTATTCCCATCTAAAGTTGATCAAGTTTTATGCTTAGCACTAGCATCTACAAGTGGGGTAAGTACTAATGAGGGGTGGTAAACAAGTGGAGATTAATTAAGTTCAATCTCAGGCCTTAGGATGACATCAGTTATCTACTTAGGCCAAATTTAATGCTCTTTATGCAACCTTCAATAATTTTCCTAGAATCTACAAGTCATTTAAGTAAACTCTAAGAAAAGCTTTGATAAAGAAATAAAGTATAAAGCGTGCAAGTAAAACTAGGATTGGATATCCTCAAATGTGTCCAACCAAGCATGCTTAGTGCATTCATAGGTTATCTAACTTTCATAATTGCAAGTGTTAGCTTGCTCAGTTAATAGCTTGCCTTGTGCAGAGCAGTGGTTGAAGTTCTCCTCGGCTTCTTCCTCGTAGTATCCTCCTTCCTCCTTGTATCCTTGGTCGGTACTAGCGTCTATAAATAAATACGAGGTACACAATCACCAAACAATACTTAACTATTTTCAATCATCACACAAAGGTGTACTATAGATGATCTAGCATCATCACCTACATTACAAGATTAAAGTCTTTGTCTTATTTATTTTATTTTTAGAAAAGTAATTTCTACTCATTGAAAAACTACTTAAGATTTAATATTCTCCAACTCAAACATGGGATCATTTTGACACATGTCATCACCACATATTTCAGTACATGGGAATGTGATTTAAAGTGGTGTCACAATTTAATAAGGTTTAACCTTTTCTTTAATTAAATAAAGTGACTAGAAATGCCTATGTGGCATTCTTTTATTACTTGAACATTATTTCTATAAGTAAACCCATATGTTTTTATATATTCTGAAAGGTATGATCAACTGTGATTTTTGAGAGTTGGAATCAACTCAAAAGCTCTTATGGTTGAAATTTGAAAAATGTTTGAATGCAGAAAAGCTTCTGCCTTGTTATTTTTACCAAGATTGATCTCCAGATCCAAATGATTTGAATCCAACGGGCTTGGATTAAGCATTTCAGTACCTTTATAACAAAATTAGTTTCATGCAATTTGTTTCATTGAATCGAGTTGGGTTGATTTTTGAAACTAGGTACAGAACTATGTTTTAATTAAAAAGGAAAAATCTAAATTCAAACAGTCGGGCTGCGCGTGAAAGGTTAATGGGTCGGCCCAGTGTCACTCCACAGCGTGGGGCGCAGCTGACAGAGGGGTCTACCAGTCAGCGGCTCATAATACGCGAAGCGGTACGGGGCGGTGTGGTTCGTTGGATTAGAAGGGCGATCGACGGCTGAGGGTCGTCGTCGACGATGAACATGTCACCTGCGAGCTCGAACCCCAGCGTCTCAGTGGGGGTGCATAGGGGGCATACCAGGGCTTCAGCGACGACGGCAAGGCGGCAAATGAACGAGTGGTCGATGGCGCGCTCAGGGATGGTCGAGGCAGCTCCTGGGATGGTCGAAATCAACGGCTCCCTTCTTCTCCAGAGGCGGCCTGCTCCGGCGCAATTCCGGCGAGCTGCCGCTCCTCGTGCTCCGGCTAGAAGGTGGAATGATCAGTGAGGTGAGGGGAGTGGAATGGTGTGCTTCAAATGGCTGGGGTGGCCTCCTTTTATAGGATCGACGGCGAGGCCGAGGGATGGGCAGGCGACGGTGGCGACATGGCTACGGGTGGCTAGCGGCATGGCTGAGGTTGGCGATCGACAGGCGGTCTCCTGGCGATGCTCTAGAGCTTAAATGCGCGTGCAGGGGCGGTGGCAATTGGTCGGGAACGTGCGGTGCTCTGCGCGGTACCGACGACGAACTCCGCGGCGTGCGGTGGCTACAGGGTATGGGCGATGAAACGATCATGTCTAGGGGTCTCCTGGGACGGTGGGGTTCATGCTGGCGGGCTGCAAGGGCTCGAGGTGGTCGGGTTGAGTGGGAACAGCACGTGCACTGAGGTGCGCGTCGGCATGGTCGACAGCGGCGCGGGCGCAGCGTTCCTGGCGGTTCTGGTCTCTGTCTTCGATCTAGGGCTAGTCGAGAGGGGGCGGTAAGGCATGGGCTGCATGCTAGACAAGGTGGGCACGACTAGTTCTTCTCCTAGCTTGCTATCCACACTGGGGTGACATGGTGAGGCTCGGCCTGTTCACCATTGATGGCAAGGCAAGCTCACAGTGGTGCTAGATGTTTACAAATGAGCTAGTTGATCTACTAAAGACTAGTTGCAACCAGAGAGGGAACAAGTTAGGCCAATTTTACTGCACACAATAGTGTTTGTGATTTGTTTGATTCGAATCTGCAAGGTGTTTGATGAAATGGCCGCAAGAAACTTACTTTTGAATTTTGAAAAGATTTTTGGTGGGTGTGCTAGGCATGTGTTGAGGATTCTGTGGGTGCTTGGGTTTTAAAAATTGAATTTGTTTGAGTGGTTTTTGAAATAATGGGATCTTCCCATATGAGATAGATTCAATTTTAAACTGTCATTTAAACTTAGTATTTGAATGTTTTTGGATGATTACAAAGTGGGCCTTGGTACCTTATTATGAGTACTAACAAGGGGTGCAAGGATCCACAAATGTTTCGTTGAGTTTTGGAAAACTAGAGATAGCCAAAGTAGGCATGAGAGTTAATTTGGCCAAAGTGACCATTCACTTCATTTGTTTATTTTGAGTTGTTTGTCTTTGGGAAAAGTTTGGGGATTGTTTAGATGATGTTTATTTCACCTAAGAATCATTTTACAAGCAAAGAAACACAGAACCATGTCAATTCAAAAGAATCCAATTTTTGAATACACACACATATGAATGCTTTCATATTTTTAGTTGGGAAAGTTTTTGTTAACCCTAATTTTGATGATTAGATTTTGTTGATCCAAGTTTAATATTTTTGGGATGTTACAATAGAGTACTTAGGGTTTAGGAATCGAGGGCTTCTTATAGGCGAAGAGGCGAGGAAGGAGGGCGGCAGAGGGGGCACACCCTGCCCAGGCATGGCCTAGGGTGGGACCGCTCCTAGGGTGGGTGCAGCCGCCCTGTGGCTCCCCTCCGTCTCTCCTCTGGACGCCGTATTCTTCTCGGTAAACTATTGACTTTGGCTTTTGTCCCGTCCAATTCCGAGAATATTTCCTTACTAGCTTTTCTGGAACCAAAAACAGAAGAAAACAAGCAACTGACACTATGGCATCTTGTTAATAGGTTAGTACCAGAAAACATATAAAAACACCTCAAAGTGTAGACAAAGCAAAGCAAAGCAGATACTAAACAAGCATGGGACATAAAAAATTATAGATACGTTTCTGACGTATCAAGTTGCCTTGTGTTAGGTGGTGTTTCCAAGTTTCATGTTCGACCTCGAGTTGGTGGTTTGCCGCCATCTCGCTTGTCGGTTTTCTTGTTGACCTCCTTGTTTGAGGGTTTCCCCTCCACTATGTATCAGTTTGCCTTTTAGATTTATTTATAAAGATGGATAAAAGCATGTTTGTGAAAACCGACTAGACCTTCTTTGAGGGATTAAATTTTACCAACCATCTAACAATAACACAAATAAAGCAATTATAGTGTGAGATGGTATGGCTCTCTTCATGGATATCTCCATCTCCACAAAGCTTGTAGTTCGACTCGTGTCAACTCTTGTCACTTGTCGTCTTAATCCATATCGCCGACATGTACATCGACTTGCATACCATCCAGATTCTCCAAACAGCTACACTAGCTTAGTTAAGTAAATTACATAGAGAATCTGACACGCAGGTCGTTATACAATAAAATGACAGCACCTAGGCTCTATTCGGCTAACAAAACCGTGATTCGCAGATCACGTATGGATTACACACATCACATGCATATAAGCCATACCATTCACAACTTCCTGTAAAAACAAGTTATGTATAAATACGATATCTACCGGCATTGTGAAACTCACAACAACATCTAAGGCGCTACAACTGGGCGAAACCGGTGGTCCTGCTAGCCGAATAGCGGGTGGGGATCAAAGGGGCAGTGCCCCTCGCGAGTGGGGGCAGCGCCCGATGATTTTTCCAAAAACATAGATATCATATACAATCCGAACATGGCTTCCTACCATTGTTCCGACTCGATCAAACTCCTTTGATCTTCGATCACCGTTTCTGGATTTACGTGTCACAGTCTACCCCGATGGCGAAAACCGATCAGTAGGGGTATGTCGTTCCACGACCTTAGCAGTATGATCACAGAAATTAGATATTCTATTCCCTGAGTACAGTTGATCCAATTAACCTCGTACAAAACCGATCTATCTCATAAATCGACCACCAAAATAGCACATAGATCCAATCTATAGCCAACCACATATCACATATGCTCGATCTCGAGCCTAAAACCAGAATCTATTGCTCTGATATCACTGTTGGGACACGATGAGATAAAATAAAACTTTTCTATCTAACGCGGTGATTCCAAGATCTAGCTAAGGTAGAAGGCCACGAGGATTACCACTAGACGTGCAGTTGCAGATTACTGATAAAACGCGTCAGTTGAATGCAGTACAGTCCTCACGATCCGATCCGATCACGGTCGTCTTGGTGCTGATCGTATAGCACCGCTGCTGGTATCCATACATACAAGGAGGATCGCCGGTGGCGAACTGCTAGGTTTGTAACGGCGACAAGACTGCTGTGGAGCTAGGATTTCCAACGGATGGAATGACCTAACCATCAACCCTCCTGGGTTTCTGCACCCCACTATATATAGGGAGTTAAAGTGGGCTCCACTCACTCGTGGCCCATTTACTAAAGCCCATATTAGTTACCGTGAGACCGACTCACTTACTTAGTCCAAATCCGTTCGGGTCCAACCCAAACAGATTTCTGATTCAGATCTAATCCGAATCTTGCTCCTGCTCTTAAGTGTGTGACCCCGCAAGATCATGGAAACTTCGACACGATTAGAGTCCGACTCTCAATCGATCAATCGGTAGCGGCTCCTAGCAGAACGTGCCGACTCCCAAGTACCAAAGAGTCATGACGACTTGTCTTTCGAATGTGAATTGCGTCCGAGTCCCTTTTGCCTCACGATATACCATGTCAGACTAGAGGCGAATAATTATTATCCCTTAAATAGTCTGTCTCTCTTCTTGATCTAAGATAACTGATTCATCCGACTAACTCTTAGTCGATCGCCTCAGTTAACACTTAACCGAGTCGTACATGGCCATGCTTTCCGAATCATATCATCTGAGAGGGCCCAGAGAACATCTCTGCAACTGGAGGGGCAAAATCCCATATTGGTTCTTCACATCACGCAGGTTGATTCTCAATCGATGATACGTCGAAAACGTATCTATAATTTTTGATGCTCCATGCTTGTTTAATATCTACTTTGCTTTGCTTTGTCTACACTTTGAGGTGTTTTTATATCTTTTCTGGAACTAACCTATTAACAAGTTGCCACAGTGCCATTGCCTGTTTTCTTCTGTTTTTGGTTCCAGAAAGGCAGAAAATCAATATTCTCGGAATTGGACGGGACAAAAGCCAAAGCCAATATTTTACCATGGGCGGCACGAAGTCCAGAGGAGAGACGGAGAAGCGGACCAGGGCGGCCAGACCCCCCCTAGGCGTGGGTGGGCACACCCCGTGCCTGGGACCAGGGCGTCCCAGCCTCGCCTCTTCGCCTATAAGAAGCCCCCGATGCAGAAACCCTAGGACCCGATCAAAACTCCACGAAACCGTCTGTAGCAACCGCCACCATCGTCCCTAGATCCGGGGGGATCTGAAGTTCTTCCCGGCACCCTGCCGGAGGGAGATCATCCCGGAGGCCTTCTTCTCTGGTATGATGCATGAGTAGTTCCACCTTGGACTATGGGTCCATGTAGTAGCTAGATGGTTGTATCTCCTCCTTGTGCTTTCATGTATAGATCTTGTGAGCTCCGTTCATGATCAAGATCTAATCTATTTGTAATCATGCATGTTGTGTTTGCGGGGATACGATGGATATTGAGATTACTATGTCAGATTGATTAATGGTTTTGTCTTATTGATTCTATCATGTTTGTGTTGTTTGTGATCTTGCATGCTCTCCGTTGTTAGTAGCTATCTTGGCCAAGTAGTTGCTAGTGACTCCAAGAGGGCGTATTTATGCTCGATAGTGGGTTCATGCCTCTAGTTTCCAAGGGAAGTGACAGAAATATCTTCGGTTGTATATGTGGTGTTGCCACTAGGGAGAAAACACCAGTCTCTTGTTCATGGAACAAGTGGATTGTTTACCTTACACACTTTGCTTAAAGCAGTTGTCTGTTTCTTGCAACTTAATACTGGAGGGGGTTCGTATGATAACCCAAAGGTGGACTACTAGTCATAGATGCAGTTGGATGGCGGTCTATGTATCTTGTTGTATTACCCAATCGAATCTCATAGGATCTTTTTGTCTGGTATTGCGTTGTTATGCCTTGCTCAATTCCTGTCAATTGCCCTACTGTAATTTGTTTACCCTTCATGCCATGTTGTTTATCTAAGGAGAGCACCTCTAGTGAACTATGGACCCCAGTCCAATCTTTACCATTGATACATCTTCCACTGTTACTTGTTTACTTGCTACAAACCATTACCTTCCACACAATATGTTTAATCCTTTGTTACAGCAAACCGGTGAGCTTGACAACCTCACTGATTCGTTGGGGTAAAGTCTTGAGTTTATGTTGTGAAGGTCTCCGTGTTGCTTGCAACACCCGTGTGACGTTTCCTTCCTCCTACTGGTTCGATAACCTCGGTCTCAACTGAAGGAAACTTGTTGCTGTGTTGCATCATACCTTGCTCTTGGGGTTTCCAATGAAGCGTCCTACGACAACATTGGGTGCGCGCAAGCCTTTTTCTGGCGCTGTTGCCAGGGAGGCTAAGGACAACTTCACAAGGGGAGTCCTCCACTTCCTTTCTCTTTACTTTGTTTTTAGTTTGCTTAGTTTTTTTTCCTTGGTTTTGTTTGTCTCTTTTCAAAAACTCCAAAAAAATTAGTTTAGTTTGGTTTGCTTTCTTTATTCGAAAACACAAAAAAATTAGTTCCTACTCTAGCTACTGCTGCTGTTGTTTTTGGCTTGCCCACCTTTGCCAAAATGAATTCTGCTGAGAACACCAAGTTGTGTGACTTCACTAGCACCAACAACAATGATTTCCTTAGCACTCCTATTGCTCCACCTGCTCCGGATGCTACCTTTTATGAAATTAAGCCTGCTTTATTGAATCTTGTGATGAGAGAGCAATTTTCTGGTGCTAGTTCTGATGCTGTTGCTGCCCATCTCAATAACTTTGTTGAAATTTGTGAGATGCAGAAGTATAAGGATGTAGATGGGGATATTATTAAGCTCAAGCTTTTTCCTTTCTCTTTTAGAGGAAAAGCTAAAGAATGGTTGCTATCTTTGCCTAGAAATAGTATTGATTCTTGGACTAAGTGCAAAGATGCTTTTATTGGAAAGTACTACTCTCCTGCTAAGATTATATCTATGAGAAGTGACATTATGAAATTTAAACAACTTGATAGTGAACATGTTGCTCCATCTTGGGAAAGAATGAAATCTTTGGTTAAAAATTGGCCCACTCATGGACTCACTGCTTGGATGATTATCCAGACTTTTTATGCAGGTTTGAACTTCTCCTCAAGAAACCTGTTGGATTCAGCTGCTGGAGGTACCTTTATGGGCCTCACTTTGGGTGTTGCAACAAAGCTCCTTCATAATATGATGGTTAACTACTCTGAATGGCACATAGAGAGAGCTCCACATGGTAAGAAGGTAAATTCTGTTGAAGAAACCTCCTCTTTGAGTGATAAGATTGATGTTATTTTGGATATGATTGTTAATGGGAAAGCTCCTCTAGATCCTAATAGTGTTCCCTTAGCCTCTTTGGTTGCTCAAGAAGAGCAAGTTGATGTGAACTTTATTAGAAACAACAATTTCAACAACAATGCTTATAGGAGTAATTTTGGTGGTAACAACAATTATAGGCCTTATCCTCCTAATAATGGAAACTCCTATGGAAACTCCTACAACAATGTTAGAAGTGCCCCCTCTGAACTTGAAGTCATGCTCAAAGACTTTATTAGTAAACAAACCACTTTCAACAAGACTATAGAGGAAAAACTTTTAACTGTTGAGAAAAACATATCCTCTCTGTCTGAAGATCAGTCATCCTTGATTAATAAAATGGCTGCTAAACCTGAAACCATGGGAAGTACCTTTGCTGCCACTGTAGGGTTTCGTAGCATGGAAAACAAAAAACTTCTACCGCATACAAACAAACAAGCCAAGATCTATCTACTAGATTGTAGCAACGAGTCGATGGAATAACTCACCCTCGAAGATTCCAAAGTGTTTAACGAGAGCGGATTCTCGTGGGTGATGTAGTCGTACTCTTGCCGATCTCAAGATCGCGTAGACGATCCTTCCGGCGCTGCGTTCCGGCAGCGCTCCCGCAGTCGTTCACACGTTCGGTACTCGACGAAGACCTTCCTCTCCCTTGTTCCAGCAGGCATCGGAGGTTGTAGCACTCTCCTCGCGATTCCGGCAGCACAACGGCGTGGTACCGGAAGTAGAGGGGAGATCTCGCAGGGCTTCGCCTTAAGCCGGAGCGAGTATGGTGGACTATGAGAGAGCTCCTCGGCGATCTAGGGTTTAGACACACCAAGGAGGAGGTGCTAGGGCCGGCGGCTAGGGTTTGGGGCTTGCCCAAGTTGGCGTCTAGGGGAGCCCTAGGCGGCGGCAACAGGAGGTGGCGGCGCCGGGCTAGGGTTTTGGGTGGAGATCTTGTGTGCTAGGAGGGGCAGCCCTGCCCCTCCCTTTATAGGTGGGAGGCGCCGGCAAAGGGGAGGGGAGTCCCTCCCCAACTCGGATCCCAAGTGGGCCGGCGGTGGAGGAGGAACTCCTCCCCAACTCGGTTTCCCACTTCCCCTCCACTTCCCAAAACAGCCGTTTGACTTTTCAAATTGGCGTTTGACTTTTCAAACTAGGATTTGATTAAACCCTTTATTTTGTTCACGATGACACCTAGTACATGATGAAATCATTCCAACTTGGTATGGCACATTCATGTACCCTTCCCCTTCGGAGTGCCGGACATTCCGGAACCTTCTAGAACATTCCCGATGAAAACACCGGAACCATTCTCCAACCCCGAAACAGGACTTTCCTTATATGAATCTTATTCTCCGGACCATTCCGGATCTCCTCGTGATATCCCGGATCCCATCCGAGACTCTGAACAACATTCGGTCTCTTACTCATCATTCCATAACTACCCAAACAACGTCGAATCCTTAAGTGTGTCTTCCTACGGTTCGTGAATTATGCGGACATGATCGAGACACTTCTCTGAACAATAACCAGTAGAGGAATCTGGAAATTCATATGGCTCCCACATATTTCTACGATTACTTCTATCGAATGAACCACTTACATACGATACCAATTTCCCTTTGTCTCACGATAGTTTACTTATCCGAGGTTATGATCGTCGGTATCTCTGCATACCTAGTTCAACCTCGTTACTGATAAGTACTCTTTTCTTTTTCCCGTGATATGTGATCCCTTGTGAGCCAGTCACATGATGCTTGCAAGCTAATTGGATGACATTCCACCGAGAGGGCCCAGAGTATATCTATCCGTCATATGGATGGACAAATCCCACTCTTGATCCATGTGTCTCAACCAATACTTTCCGAACACTCAATGCCATCTTTATAGACACCCAGTTATAGTGTGGTGTTTGATGTCATCAAAGCATCCTTCCGGTGAAGGTGATATGCATGATCTCATGGTCGAAGGAATTAGGTTACTATGTATCAGAAAGCATATAGCAATTTGAACTATTAAAATGACTTGATCTTTATGCTACGCTTATCTATAGGAGTATGTCCACCATATCATTCTCCTAACGATATGATCTTGTTGTTAATAACATCTCAATGTTCATGATAGGGAAACCACAATCATTTATTAACCAACAAGCTAGTATTATGAAGAGGCTTTACTAGGGACTTCAATTTAAGTTTACAAATCACACAAGTATTAATGTTTCCTTGTTAATACTATTATAGCATGAATGTAAACATTTATCATAAAAACAAAGATATAATAATAACTACATTTATTATTGCCTCTAGGGCATATCTCCAACAGTCTCCCACTTGCACTAGAGTCATCTAATCTAGATTACACGGTAATATACCGAACACCCATGGCAGTTTGGTGCTGGTCATGCTTTGCCCTCGGGAGAGGTTTAGTCAACGGATCCGCCACATTCAGATCTGTGTGTACTTTGCAAATCTTTATGTCCCCATATTGGACATGTTCTCGAATAGCGTGAAAACGTAGCTTGATGTGCTTCAGCTTCTTGTGTGAACTTGGTTCTTGTGCATTGGCTATGGCGCCCATGTTATCACAGTAGATAGACATTAGGTCCAGCGCACTAGGAACCACACCCAGCTCTGTAATGAACTCTTTCATCCATATCGCTTCTTGTGAAGCCTCCGAAGCAGCCATGTATTCTGATTAAGTTGAAGGTCTCGCCACAACGCTTTGCTTTGCACTCATCCAGCTAACTGCTGCACCATTCAAAGTAAATACGTATCCAGATTGTGATTTAGAATCATCCGGATCGGTGTTCCAACTAGCATCGGTGTAACCATTAAAAACGAGTTGTTCATCACCTCCATAAGAAAGAACCATATCCTTAGTTCTTCTCAAGTACTTAAGGATGTTTTTGACCGCTGTTCAATGATCCACTCCTGGATCACTTTGATATCTACTAGTTAAACTAACAGCATATGCAATGTCGGGTCTAGTACATAGCATGGCATATATTAGAGATCCTATGGCTGAGGCATAGGGAGTCTTACTCATCCTTTCTCTATCTTCTGCCGTTGTCGGACTTTGAGTTTTACTCAAGGTTGTATTGGGCAACATGGGAAAGAACCCTTTCTTGCTATCTTCCATTCCAAACCTCTTTAGAACTTTGTCCAAATATGTACTTTGTGACAATGATATTAGGCGTCTCGATCTATCTCTATAAATCTTTATGCCTAATATGTAAGCTGCTTCGCCAAGATCCTTCATTGAAAAACTATTATTCAAATATTCCTTGACACTATTAAGAAGGTCTACATCATTCCCAATCAACAATATGTCATCTACATAGAGTATTAAGAACGCTACAGAGCTCCCACTCACTTTCTTGTAAATACAAGCTTCTCCATAAGTTTGTATAAAACCAAAACTTTTGATCACCTTATCAAAACGTTGATTCCAACTTCGGGATGCTTGCTTCAATCCATAGATGGACCGTTGAAGTTTGCATACCGTGTTAGCATCTTTAGGATCGACAAAACCTTTGGGTTGCATCATATACAACTCTTCATCAATGTCTCCATTGAGGAATGATGTTTTGACATCCATCTGCCATATCTCATAATCATAATATGCAATGATTGCTAACATAATCCTCACAGACTTTAGCTTCGCTACTGGTGAGAAAGTCTCATCGTAGTCAACTCCTTGAATTTGTCGAAACCCTTTTGCGACAAGTCGAGCTTTATAGACAGTTACATTACCATTAGCATCTGTTTTCTTCTTGAAAATCCATTTGTTCTCGATAGCCTTCCGACCATCCGGTAAGTCCACCAAAGCCCATACTTGGTTTTCGTACATGGATCCAATATCGGATTTCATGGCTTCTTGCCATTTATTGGAATCTGGGCTCATCATCGCTTCCTCATATGTCGCGGGGTCATCGGTGTTGTCCACCAACATGACACTCATAACAGGATCATACCAATCAGGAGTGGTACGATTTCTCGTCGACCTGCGAGGTTCTGTAGTAACTTCAACCAAAGTTTCATGATCATCATCATTAGATTCCTCTCTTATTGGTGTAGGCGCCACAGGAACTGCTTCCGGTGCTGCGCTACTCGCAAGTTCGAGAGAAGGTTCAACAACCTCGTCGAATTCTACTTTCCTTCCAGTCACTTCTTTCGAGAGAAATTCCTTCTCTAGAAAGGATCCATTCTTAGCAACGAAGATTTTGCCCTCGGATCTATGATAGAAGGTATACCCAATAGTTTTCTTCGGGTATCCTATGAAGACGCATTTTTCCGCTTTGGGTTCAAGCTTGTCCGGCTGTAACTTCTTTACATAGGCTTCGCAACCCCAAACTTTAAGGAACGACAATTTAGGTTTCTTCCCGAACCATAATTCATACGGTGTCGTTTCAACGGATTTAGATGGTGCCCTATTTAAAGTGAATGCGGTTGTTTCTAATGCATAACCCCAAAACGATAGCGGTAAATCTGTAAGTGACATCATAGAACGAACCATATCTAAGAGAGTTCGATTACGACGTTCAGACACACCATTACGCTGTGGTGTTCCCGGCGGTGTCAATTGTGAAAGTATTCTGCATTTCTTTAAATGCTCGCCAAACTCGTAACTTAGATATTCACCTCCATGATCAGAATGTAGAAATTTAATCTTTTTGTTACATTGATTCTCTACCTCACTTTGAAATTCCTTAAACTTCTCGAAAGTTTCGGACTTATGTTTCATGAAATAGATATACCCATATCTACTCAAGTCATCCGTGAAGGTAAGAACATAACGATAACCACCGCGCGATGCTACACTCATTAGGCCACACACATCGGTATGTATGATTTCCAATAAGTCTGTAGCTCGCTCCATCATCCCAGAAAATGGAGTCTTGGTCATTTTACCCATCAGACATGCTTCGCATCTTTCAAGTGATTCGAAATCAAGTGATTCAAGAAGTCCATCGGAATGGAGTTTCTTCATACGCTTCACTCCAATATGACCAAGACGACAGTGCCACATATAGGTCGAGTTATCGCTCAATTTCAAACGTTTAGCTTCAATGTTATTAATATGTGTATTTCCACTATCGAGATTCAATAAGAATAGACAATCTATCAAAGGTGCATGTGCATAAAACATATTACTCATATAAATCGAACAACCATTATTCTCGGACTTAAACAAGTAACCGTCTCGCAACAAACATGATCCAGATATAATGTTCATGCTCAACGCAGGCACCAAATAACAATTATTTAAGTATAAAACTAATCCCGATGGTAGATGAAGAGGTAGAGTTGCGACCGCGATCACATCAACCTTTGATCCATTTCCAATGTCACCTCGTTCTTCGCTAGCTTCCGTTTATTCTGCAGCACCTGTTTCGAGTTACAAATATGAGCAACCGAACCAGTATCAAATACCCAGGCACTACTACGAGTACTAGTGAGATACACATCAATAACATGTATATCGGATATACCTTTCTTCTTGATGTTGCCATTCTTCAAATCTGCCAAGTACTTTGGGAAATTCCGCTTCCAGTGACCTTCTCCCTTGCAGTAAAAGCACTCAGTATCAGGCTTAGGTCCAGCCTTGGTCTTCTTCGTTGGCGCGGTAACTTTCTTACCACCCTTCTTCAAGTGTCCCTTTTTCTTAGACTTGCCTTTCTTGAATTTGGTGGTCTTATTGACCATCAACACTTGGTGCTCTTTCTTGATCTCCACTTCTGCAGATTTTAACATAGCAAACAGTTCTGGCAACTGCTTGTTCATGTTTTGCATATTGTAGTTCATCACAAAGTTCTTGTAACTTGGTGGTAGTGATTGGAGGACACGATAAATCCCCAAAGCATTAGGAATCACTATACCTAAGCTTTGAAGTTTGTTTGCGTGCCCAATCATCTTAATCACATGCTCACTGACGGAGTTTCCCTCTTCCATCTTGCAGTTAAAGAACTTTTCAGAAGCCTCATAGCTCTCAATTGCCGCGTGAGTCTCAAAGATCAATTTGAGATCACGGACAATATCATGTGGGTCTGAATTCTCAAACCTTTTCTGAAGCTCCGATTCTAAACCATACAAGAGAGCACACTGAACTGTGGAGTACTGAGTCTTCCGAGCGAGGTAAACATTCTTTACTTCATCGGTAGCAGTAGCTGCAGGTGGGTCACCCAGCGGTGCATCCAGCACATAGGTCAAATTACCAGCTGTGAGGACAATCCTCAAATTGCGGAACCAATCCGCGAAGTTGCTTCCATTGTTTTTCAACTTTTCTTTCTCTAGGAACGCATTAAAATTGATGGTAGGGGCTGCCATTGATCTACAACATATTTGCAATAGTTTAGACTAAGTTTATGACATATTGAGTTCTAATTAATAGTTAAATTAATCTAGGTGAACTCCCACTCAAAACAACATCCCTCACATTGTTTTAGTGATCACACGAACCAAATCCACCACATCAAAACCGATCATCACGAGAGTTGATGTAGTTTCAATGGTGAACAATCGACATGTTCATCATATCTACTATATGATTCATGCTTTACCTTTCGGTGATCCGTGTTCCGAGACCATGTCTGTACATGCTAGGCTCGTCAATATCAAACCTTAGCTTCCGCATGAGCAAACTGGCTTGCTCACATTGTATACACTTGCGGAATCTAACACACCCGATCATCACGTGGTGCTTCGAAACAACAAGCTTTAGCAACGGTGCTAACTAAGGGTGAACACTTTATGACTTGAAATTCATGTGCATGAGGGATCATCTTATAATGCTACCGTCGTTAACTAAGCAATACAAGATGCATAAAGGATTAACATCACATGCAATTCATAATATGTGATATGATATGGCCTTTCTTCTTTGTGCTTCCGATCTCCATCTTCAAGCACGAACATGATCTTCATCATCACCGGCATTGCATCAAGGTCAATGACGCTTCTCCATGGTTGTCGTCCACCGACTTCAACTATTACAACTACTTTGAATAGACACGCGGGTCTTAACAAAATTAAAGACAACCATATGGCTCCTGTCGGTTGCCAACTTACAATAAGGAACATTGCATACATCAAATATAATCCAAATCATGGCCATATCACATCACAGCACACCCCTACAAAACAAAGTTAGACGCCTCTACTTTCTTTGCATGTTTTACGTGGTTTGGGGCTTTCAATAAGTGTCGTTCTAACTTACGAACAAGAACCACAACATTGATACTAGTATTGACAATCACCCGTTGTGAATTGAATCTTAACTATGCTGGGAGAAACAGGCACCCGCAAAGCCACTTATGCAATACAAGTTGCATGTCAAGCGTGGAGCAAGTCTCATGAACGATATCATGTAAGGTTAGCCCGGGCCGCTTCGTCCCAACATCCCGCAAGATGCAAAGTACACAAGAAGAAATCGACAATAAAAGCATCAATGCCCACAATGACCATTGTGTTCTACTCGTGCAACAGATATACATATAGACACGGCTCTGATACCACTGTAGGGTTTCGTAGCATGGAAAACAAAAAAATTCTACCGCATACAAACAAACAAGCCAAGATCTATCTACTAGATTGTAGCAATGAGTCGATGGAATAACTCACCATCGAAGATTCCAAAGTGTTTAATGAGAGCGGATTCTCATGGGTGATGTAGTCGTACTCTTGCCGATCTCAAGATCGCGTAGACGATCCTTCCGGCGCTGCGTTCCGGCAGCGCTCCCGCAGTCGGTCACACGTTCGGTACTCGAAGAAGACCTTCCTCTCCCTTGTTCCAGCAGGCAGCGGAGGTTGTAGCACTCTCCACGCGATTCCGGCAGCACAACGGCGTGGTACCGGAAGTAGAGGGGAGATCTCGCAGGGCTTCGCCTTAAGCCGGAGCGAGTATGGTGGACTATGAGAGAGCTCCTCGGCGATCTAGGGTTTAGACACACCAAGGAGGAGGTGCTAGGGCCGGCGGCTAGGGTTTGGGGCTTGCCCAAGTCGGCGGCTAGGGGAGCCCTAGGCGGCAGCAACAGGAGGTGGTGGCGCCGGGCTAGGGTTTTGGGTGGAGATCTTGTGTGCTAGGAGGGGCAGCCCTGCCCCTCCCTTTATAGGTGGGAGGCGCCGTCCAAGGGGAGGGGAGTCCCTCCCCAACTCGGATCCCAAATGGGCCGGCGGTGGAGGAGGAACTCCTCCCCAACTCGGTTTCCCACTTCCCCTCCACTTCCCAAAACAGCCGTTTGACTTTTCAAATTGGCGTTTGACTTTTCAAACTAGGATTTGATTAAACCCTTTATTTTGTTCAGCGATGACACCTAGTACATGATGCAATCATTCCAACTTGGTATGACACATTCATGTACCCTTCCCCTTCGGAGTGCCGGACATTCCGGAACCTTCTAGAACATTCCCGATGAAAACACCGGAACCATTCTCCAACCCCGAAACAGGACTTTCCTTATATGAATCTTATTATCCGGACCATTCCGGATCTCCTCGTGATATCTCGGATCCCATCCGAGACTCCGAACAACATTCGGTCTCTTACTCATCATTCCATAACTACTCAAACAACGTCGAATCCTTAAGTGTGTCTTCCTACGGTTCGTGAATTATGCGGACATGATCGAGACACTTCTCTGAACAATAACCAATAGAGGAATCTGGAAATTCATATGGCTCCACATATTTCTACGATTACTTTTCTATCGAATGAACCACTTACATACGATACCAATTTCCCTTTGTCTCACGATAGTTTACTTATCCGAGGTTATGATCGTCGGTATCTCTGCATACCTAGTTCAACCTCGTTATTGATAAGTACTCTTTTCTTGTTCCCGTGATATGTGATCCCTTGTGAGCCAGTCACATGATGCTTGCAAGCTAATTGGAGTACATTCCACCGAGAGGTCCCAGAGTATATCTATCCGTCATATGGATGGACAAATCCCACTCTTGATCCATGTGTCTCAACCAATACTTTTCGAACACTCAATGCCACCTTTATAGCCACCCAGTTACGGTGTGGTGTTTGATGTCATCAAAGCATCCTTCCGGTGAAGGTGATATGCATGATCTCATGGTCGGAGGAATTAGGTTACTATGTATTAGAAAGCATATAGCAATTTGAACTATTAAAATGACTTGATCTTTATGCTACGCTTATCTATAGGAGTATGTCCACCATATCATTCTCCTAACGATATGATCTTGTTGTTAATAACATCTCAATGTTCATGATAGGGAAACCACAATCATTTATTAACCAACAAGCTAGTATTATGAAGAGGCTTTACTAGGGACTTCAATTTAAGTTTACAAATCACACAAGTATTAATATTTCCTTGTTAATACTATTATAGCATGAATGTAAACATTTATCATAAACACAAAGATATAATAATAACTACATTTATTATTGCCTCTAGGGCATATCTCCAACAGCCACTCATGACATACAAGTTACTATTGATGAAAATGTTAGCCTATTATCTCAACTTCATGCTAGGTCGGAAAGGGAAGCTGAAATTGATAGAAACAATAGCGTGTGCACCATCACCACTAAACCACAAGAAGTCCCTATTCCTCCTCCCACAATGCCTAAGCATAATGAGTCTACTACTAGTGATGCCAAGTTTGATTTTGATATAGATGGTTGCAATATTTTTGAAGTAATTATGTTCCTACAAAAGCTTGTTAGAAGCCCCGATGCTAGTGATATGCATGTTGCTTTCACCAAACACATTACAGATGCTCTTGTTACGATTAAGGAAGAGAAGTTAAAACACAAAGCTTCTATTCCTAGGAAAGTAGAAGATAGTTGGGAACCCATTATTAATATGCAAGTGAATGACTTTGATCTCAAAGCTTTATGTGATCTTTGTTCTAGTGTCTCTATTATGCCTAGAAAGATTTATGAAATGTTTGATTTGCCACCTTTGGAAGATTGCTATTTGGATGTCCCACTCAATGATAATGCTAAAAATAAACTCATGGGGAGTATTAATTATGTTCTCATTATGGTTAACAATGCTTATGTCCCTGTTGATTTCTATGTTTTGGATGTTGAATACAATGCTTTTTGTCCTATTACTTTGGGAAGACATTTTCTTAGAACTGTTGGTGCCATCATTGATATGAAAGAAGGCACCATTAAATATCATTTTCCATTCAATAAAGGTATTGGACACTTCCCTATGAGGAGAGAGAAGTTGCTTGTTGATCCTCCTTTGAAAGCAAGATTTGATGTTAATGCTTCCTTATTTGAAAATACTTGATTCTTCTTGCTTCTTGTGCCTAACTTAAAGGCATTAAAGAAAAGTACTTGTTGGGCGATAACCCAAGAGTTTACTTGAGTATTAAAAGTTATTACTTCAGTAATGACCTCTCCTTATCCTTTTTGTTTGCTTTTTGTGCCAAGAATAACCTCTAATGAGAGGGAAGTAAGATTTGGGGAGTTGCTGTCCCGAAACAGATTTCTGTCCTCCACCATAAATATTCTTTAGGAGTCTCTGTAACTCATATTGAGCTGGAAATTTACGAATACATCCCCCAGTATGTTATCTAACTTCCGTTAGTTCAACACTTTCTGATTTGAGCAACAGAAGATTTTTGAAAAAATCGGTTTCTACCTGTTGTTCAGTTTTGACAGATTTCTGCCATTATTTGCATTTGCTTCTTATTGATTCCTTTTTGAGTTCTCTTTTGGGGAACTGAGATTTTTGAAGGAGTTTCTATAGTAGCTTGTGTTTTTAATGAAAAGTTTTGCTGTTCCAAAGCTTTGCCTAAAGGTCTATTATCTTTTGAATACACTAATGTTGCTAATGAAGATTGTGTGAAGTTTTGTATGAAGGAAAAATTTCAGGTGTAGAGAGAGAATGATGTAATGAGATGAAGAATGGACAAAATCTCAAGCTTGGGGATGCCACCATGGTTTCACCCCAAGAAATATCCAACAGGTACAAGCGTAAAAGCTTGGGGATGCCCAAGGCATCCCCTTGTTCATCAATAAAAAGCTCAGGTCTGTCTAGACACTTCGTTTTTATTGTTTCATGCACAGTTGTGTTGTTCGTGGAGCGTCTTAGTTTTTGTTTGCTTTGCTTAGTTTGTTTAGTTTGCTTGAATAAAGTAGTTTGGACCCCCCGTTCTCGCTATGTTGTTTCAAATAAGTTGCTTGATGTTGGAAAGGAGTAGGAAGTTCCTGCTTGGAAGTGCAAGAGAAGCTTGCATTGACTGTGACTTAGACTTTAGCATAACATGCTAGGTGTTGTTTTGACCTTATGCTTAGTGATTATTTCTGTAGCATGTCTTGTTCCAAACAATTGGGATTGCTTAGTGTGCCTTGAAGAAATTATGTGTTGTTTTAGCATGCAAAAGCATAGTATTGTGGTATTTTCATTTGATGCTTTGCTTGGGTTGACTTGGCACATGCTCACACCATGTTATGACTGTGAAAAGTCACCATAGCCTCTATGATCATTTAGTCCTTGACTTGTAGTACCACTCTTTGCTTTGATTAGTAATTTTTTGTCGCTCTGCATGATTATGGCCATTATTGCTCTCTTAGTTGGTTGCTCCCAGTCTTTTGCTAGCCTCCACTTGTATGAGTAAGTTATACTCATGCTTCCAACTCCCAAGAAATCAAGTTATTCCAAAGTGTCCACTATAAATTCCTATGCATGGTGTGTTACACCATTCCAAGTATATTTTTGTGTTCAGCTATCTTCCAATTAAAAACTATTTTGTTATGTGAAAACTTAGTGATTAAAGCCCTCACAAACTTGATGGCACACTTTATATTCTTTGCCCCTAATAAACTTGAACCATTGTGTCGTCTATGTTGTATATGCTTGCACTTATACATTGGAATTAGCAGAACCATGCTGTCATGGGGAACGTTTTCAACATTGCACTTGTAATTTGTACTCAGTTGATATCATGCTATTTTGTCTATGGATGTCACCGGTGTGAAATAAAGAGGGAACTTGTAAGTCCATGGAGTAAGTATTTTGTGTTAGAGAAACGCCTGGGCCGCTAGCATAGGCCATGCCTAATCATGGTGGAAACTTGCAGCATCACCATAGTGAGCTAGCTATGAAGCATCCTCAATAAAAAGCTATGCATATAGTAAATAAAAAGATCGCTGAGATGCTCATTGTCTGCTTTCCTTGTCATTTTGGTTATGGGATAGCTCATGTACCATGTGCAAGGGGTACCCCGTTGGCAGTTATCTATGATACACATGTACTTACAATGACAAGAACTTACAGGTGACTGAAGTTGAGTAGCATGAGGTGTTGCCCTCGTATTCAAGGGACTTGAGATTGCCAACTTATACTTTGTCAAGCATATACTCCATAGTTTGTTCACTTTAACCTTAATCACTTCAAGATGGTTATGATAGGGGCAATGAGGGCTGAAAGCTAACAAGTACAATAATTTTTGGAAGCTCTTTTTGAAACTTGAAATCCCTGCTTCCCTTATGAAGGGCCTTTCTTCCACTACTATTGAGTCTCCATCTTCTACCTTTAGGCACCATTAAGAGAGTATAGTTGTCATTCTTAGTGGTATGTGCAGTGTCCCAAAACTTATTGATTGATGCATATTGTGATATTACTTGTTCTTATGCTACTTGTTTCTAGTCACCCTTGTGAACTTTGAAGGTGTCCTATGCATCTATTTGCTACTCTACGAGAGACAAGCTAATTGCCAATATGCTATGTTTTCTGTATGTGAAACAAACAAACATTTTTCAATGCATGTTATTCATGATCTTTGTTTGTAGCCTTTCATGTTGCATGCATAGTTACTTTGTCTTATTGTTAGAACTCCATCTTTCATGCACATGTTTAGAGTTCTTTGATCCTAGTTTTTAATGTTTGCAAATGGTTTGATCTTGGTTTTGATGGTGCATGTCACCTCAAAAATTATTCTTTTATCACTTACCTACTCGAGGACGAGCAGGAGTTAAGCTTGGGGATGCTTGATACGTCGGAAACGTATCTATAATTTTTTATACTCCATGCTTGTTTAGTATCTACTTTGATTTGTCTACACTTTGAGGTATTTTTATATCTTTTTGGAACTAACCTATTAACAAGTTGCCACAGTGCCAGTTGCCTGTTTTCTTCTGTTTTTGGTTCCAGAAAGACAGAAAATCAATATTCTGGAATTGGACAGGACAAAAGCAAAAGTCAATATTTTCCCGTGGGTGACATGAAGTCCAGAGGAGAGACGGAGAAGCGGACCAGGGCGGCCAGACCCCCCTAGGCGCGGGTGGGACCACCCTATGCCTAGGTAGGGTGTGGGGCCCCTGGACGCTCCCAGCCTCGCCTCTTCGCCTATAAGAAGCCCCCGATGCAGAAACCCTAGGACCCGGTCAAAACTCCACGAAACCGTTTGTAGCCGCCGCCACCATCGTTCCTGGATCGGGAGGGATCTGAAGTTCTTCCCAGCACCCTGCCGGAGGGGAGATCATCCCAGAGGCCTTCTTCTCTGGTATGATGCGTGAGTAGTTCCACCTTGGAATATGGGTCCATGAAGTAGCTAGATGGTTGTATCTCCTCCTTGTGCTTTCATGTATAGATCTTGTGAGCTCCGTTCATGATCAAGATCTAATCTATTTGTAATCATGCATATTGTGTTTGCGGAGATCCGATGGATATTGAGATTACTATGTCAGATTGATTGATGGTTTTGTCTTATTGATTCTATCATGTCTGTGTTGTTTGTGATCTTGCATGCTCTCCGTTGTTAGTAGCTATCTTGGCCAAGTAGTTGCTAGTGACTCAAGAGGGGATATTTATGCTTGATAGTGGGTTCATGCCTCTAGTTTCCAAGGGAAGTGATATAATCTCTTCGGTTGTAGATGTGTTGTTGCCACTAGGGAGAAAATAACGGTCTCTTGTTCATGGAACAAGTGGATTGTTTACCTTACACACTTTGCTTAAAACAGTTGTCTGTTGCTTGCAACTTAATACTGGAGGGGGTTCGGATGATAACCCAAAGGTGGACTACTAGTCATAGATGCAATTGGATGGCGGTCTATGTATCTTGTTGTATTGCCCAATCGAACTTCATAGGATCTTTTTGTCTGGTATTACATTGTTATGCCTTGCTTAGTTCGTGTCAATTGCCCTGCTGTAATTTGTTTACCCTTCATGCCATGTTGTTTATCTAAGGAGAGCACCTCTAGTGAACTATGGACCCCGGTCCAATCTTTACCATTGATACATATTCCGCTGTTACTTGTTTACTTTTTGCAAACCATTACCTTCCACACCATATGTTTAATCCTTTGTTACAACAAACCAGTGAGCTTGACAACCTCATTGATTCATTGGGGCAAAGTATTGAGTTGTGTTGTGCAGGTCTCCGTGTTGCTTGTAACACCTGTGTGATGTTTTCTTCCTCCTACTGGTTCGATAACCTCGGTCTTAACTGAGGGAAACTTGTTGTGCTGCATCATACCTTGCTGTTGGGGTTTCCAACGAAGCGTCCCACAACAACATTGGGTGCGCGCATCATTCAACCCAAACTCTTCCTATATAACTGCCCTGTTACGGATCAGCGTTTGACAGAACCTAAGTCGGTGATCCTCAAATCAGATTGTGCAATAACCTCAGGTCTAAGGATTACATTGATTGAGACATACAAATGACGACTTGTTCGCTATATCTTAATATGGGTCAATCCGACTCGCTAAACTCTTTATCTGAATCTGTGTAAGTCAGAATAGCATCACCATTCCCATGACAAGTGGAACCGAGTCATCCAACCGACTTTCACATTGGTCTAAGTTGTGTGTCCAGCACAACCTCAGTGACCAAGGATATTTAGTATGAACAACATGAATATATAGTTCCACAACCGAATCACATATTCAATGATATACATCATATGCTCATACAAGAACCACTTAACAACTTAATGAATACAATGAAATATCATCATACATGATTGCTTCTAGGGCATATTCCCAACAGTGTTGTTGCCGGCCTTGATATATTTGAGGACGGCAGCAAGCGTGCGCCTCGGTGCTCCCTACCACGTCCTTCACCCTACGGAGTTCTTGTTTGATGGTGGTGCCCCCTTCATGCAACACTACCTCGTAGTTGCAGCGGTCGATGAAGTACTGCATCCACCCGACGTCATTGATGGGGTCTCAAGCCGGGTCGGCTAGTTTCTCGTAGGTGAGCTCCTCCTAGGAGATTTGTTGGATCTCAGTGATACGCTCATGGCTGACAGGCACAGGCGACACCAGAACACCGTCTGCACTGAGCCACCAGTCATGTAGGCACCAGGAGTACGGCGGCGCCTGGTAGCCCTCCTGGTAGAGGAGATGGGCTTCCCACGGGTGAAGCTAGTGGCGGCTGAAGCCGTTCGCAGCCGCGTCGTCGCCTGGGTAGCGCTCGGCCATGTCTTGCTTGATGGAGGTTTTGGTCAGGGTATTGTTGGGTGGGGGGGCTGGTGCTCGGGTGTGCTCACGACGGCGGCTGACGAGAGGTACATAGGGCCAGGGAAATGGTGGGAGGTGTGTAGAAGGCGCAGGAAGAAGGCTTGTGCTGGCATGCACTTATGCTGGCGCATGGGCACCGATGTGACCCGATGCGTCGTCCTCCACTCGCCGAATGGATGATCGGCGGCATGCGTTGAAGAGACACAGGAGACATGGAAACCGGCAACGACAGGCGTTCTCTCGCTGCTAAGTGGGGCCACCAAGATTTCCGTGGTTTTTTTCTTTCGTTGGCGCTCCCACACACCCTACCCATTCCCCTCTCCCGCGTGCTGGGTTCGTCTTCGGTTCACAGATGAATTTTAGGCCCAATCCAGATGAAAAAGATTCGTATATATCTAAATGTGTTTTAGTGTATAGCTATATACGAATCTAAACAAATCTATGATATGTATATCCAGATGGAGAGAGTAAAACATCTTATAATTTGAAACATAGATACGTGTAATTCCGGCATCCATTATTCACTTATTTCGGGTTGGGGGAAGTGGAGTATTATTATTTTGGACCGAGGGAGTACTACTGTATGCAGAAAACGCAGGTGATGATCACGTGTCTACCGGCACCCGCTTGTAGAGATCCTCCTTTTGGAGGCGCGGTGTAGCGACGGCCTGCAGCGGTGTGGCCATGAAGGCGACAATCCCCGGTGACTCCATCATGTCGACGTCCTTGGGCTGCGTCCCACGTGGCAGCGCCCACGTGAAGTGGTGCAGGAGGTGGCCGACCATGGACGTCACGAGATTGATCCCTAGCTGCGCGCCGGGACACATCCGGCGGCCGGCGCCGAAGGGCAGCACGCGGTAGTCACAGCCCTTGATGTCGATGCTCTCGTGGAGGAAGCGCTCGGGACGAAACTGGAGCGGGTTGTCCCATGCCGCCGGGTCGCGCGCTATCGCCCACACGTTGACGGCTACGGTGGCGCCGCTCGGGACGTCGTAGCCGGCGATATTGACGGCGGCGCTGGCCCTGTGGGGGACGAGCAGCGGCGTCGGCGGGTGCAGCCGGAGCGACTCCTTGACGACGGCCTGGAGGTAGGGCAGGTTCGGGATGTCCGTCTCCGACATGACGCGGTCTCGGCCTACCACGCGATCCAGCTCCTCCTGCGCCTTCTCTTGCACGCCCGGGTTGCGCACCAGCTCCGCCATCGCGAACTCCGTCGATATCACCGTCGTGTCCATGCCGGCGGTGACCATGTCCTGCATCACCCACCCATATACTTAATTATGTCGCTAGCTAGCTAGCGTGGGTCAATTCATTCATGAATCATGAGAACAGGAAGAAGATGCGACGTTTATTTGCTCACCCAGAGCAGACCAATAACGGTGTCATCGCTGAGGCCGTACTGCTCCCGGAGAGTGAAGAGTGCGTCGACAAAGTGCTGCTTGTGCTTGGCGGTGCCGCCCTGCCCCTGCTCGACGGCCCCGGCGTGCTCTTCCATGATCTTAACGGTGAGGCGGTCGCGCCGGTCGTTGTGGGCATTGTAGAGCTCCTCGTCCAGCGGGGCCAGCCACCGGAGCCACGGGACGTGCTCGGCCAAGGAGAGCGACGCGCCGATCTTGATCCCGTCGGCGACGATCCCCTTGAACTCGCGCCCTTGCTCGTCCAGCTCGCCCGTCCTGGCGTCCACGAACCGCTTCCCGAAGGCCGTGCGCGTGATGTTGTTGAAGCCCACCTTGGAGAGGTGGTCACGCACCGCCATCGCCTTCCCTCTGCCGTCACCGGTGGCGGCGGCGTGCACGGACTGGACCATGGCTGCGACCTCGTCCTCGCGGACGGGCCGGAGACCCTCGAGCCGGCGGGGCGCGAAGAGCTCCTGGGTGCACAGCCTGCGCACCTTGACGTAGTGCGGGCCGTAGTCTGCCCAGATGATGTCCTGGCCGCCGCGGCTGAAGCGGTCCGCGGAACGGTTCCGCAGGCGGCCGGCGAGCTGCCCGTCGTGGGTCTTGAGAACCTCTCTGGCCAGCTCCGGCGTCGACACCACCACCGTCGGTTGCGACCCGAACCAGACCGTCATGATGGGCCCGTACCGGCGTGCCCACTCCAGGAAGCATCGGCACTGCACGGGCTCAATGTGGAGCAGGTTGCCCACCACCGGCCACGGCCGTGGCCCCGGGGGAAGCCTTCCGTAACGAAGCCGCTTGAGGAGGAGGAGGAAGAGGAGCAATGGAGCAAGTGCTACGGGGAACAAGGTCAGGTTGCTGATGATGTCCATGGCTCGGTTGTTCTTGGAGCTAGTAGGCTTGCTAGCTCTCTAAGCTCTGGGCGTGGCGCAGCTAGCTCTCTAAGCTCTGGGCGCTTATAGGCACGTTGAGATACTAGTAGTTGTTTAATTAGCAATACTTCATTTTATTTTATTTGACGAGAGATATTTTATTTTATTCTGTGACATACTGTAGATTACCCATCCTAGCTCGCTCTGGTGTCCAAGCAATACGACGGAAGTATGCAAGCAATCTTTGGGAACCAGTTCATGCGTCATACGCGTGTAGTGTAGTATTAAAAAATTCTAAGATCATTGATACGGTTTGATCCTGTCTAACAAGGCATGTGCTTTTGCGGGCGCTCGTGCGTGCAGCTTGCAACTGGAGATAAAATTTTTGAAACAAAAGAGTAACGATAAATTAATCTTCATATAATGTTGCCACATCTCTGCTGCGGCAATGTTGGTTTCATCTTTAGGCTTAGGGCAGCCACAGCGTACACATTGCCAAATCTGAGACAGCTCATAATTTGGCATTGGAGTAAAATATAGCCACCACTCTACAATGTGGCCATCGCCAAATGCATGCAGTGTGGGTCCTAATTCATGAATAACAAACTGAAAAAGTACAAATCTGAGAGCTTCATTCCTTGAGAAATAAAGTATTTTATTGTGGCTAGATAATTTGGCATCGGAGCACGGACTTGCTCCGGTTCTCAGTTTTGCATGTTTTGAAACTACCTCCACAACGTAGGAAACTAGTTTCAAAAGTCAAAACCTCAATTTGGACATTTGGACTACTCTTAGCTATACACTGTGGGTGCCCTTACAGGTCTGATTGCAAATTAGGATTAACCAGATACGAGTTATTGATGGTTCATTAGATTTTTTGTTTTTCTGTACCGAATCAAATCAAGAGTTAAACCTAATACTATATAACATACAAACTATACAATAATAGAGGGCACCGGTGAAAAGTGATCCATAATTGAATTAATGGTTTAGAAGTTAAACTATTTTAAAAGTTTGGACTAGTAATTAAAGCCATCATATCAGAGGTGGCAGATACATGCATATGCTCTCTTTACAAAGGATTTCAATTGAGAATATTACTATGAGGTGGCAATTTCATGAATATGCACTCTTTACAAAGGATTTCACTCATGGCCCAACCGTGAAACCCTTCTTTTCTTTTTGATTGTCAAAGACATTATGTTTATCAAAAACGGCAAAATAAAGCAAAACTGAAAGCACATGCCTTGGTAGGGCAGTACTCATACATCACCTTCCAAAAACCTGAAGACATTATGTTGCAGTCATGGAACAAGCGTCAAATCCTTTGTGGACATGAATCACGACAATGACATGGGCAGAGAAGAACAGACATTACCTTCGACCGGCAGGTTAGCAACCGTGATTTAAATGATAGGAATTGAAAATAAAATAGACTAAATCATTTCGAACAACAAGATGGCCAGCTCCCTTTTAGGGCTCCTTTGATTCTAATGAACCCCATATGCAATTTGGAGGAGTTATTTGATTCGTAAGATTAGATCCTTTGCATTGCACTATGTTTCAGAGGAAAATTTCCATCACTCAAACCTCATGTAACAATTCCTTTGCTTTTCCTATGATTCAAACATCCTCTAAGGAAAAATATTCTAGAGGATTCAACTGGACATGACAATCTAATCATGCATTATTCCTAGCCTGCAAATCAAAGAGACCCTTATATTGTTTAGAAATCAACAATGGCATCAGTCTGTTCTGAACTGTGATGCGTAAAACTTTATTTATTAGGTGGTTTAAAAAATACATCCATTGGACAGATTAGATTATAACTTAAAAATTTACTAGAATCCAACGATTTCTACGGTGATGGATACATACTTCCAGCACATGTTTACTGAAAAGACAAAAAAGGATTCAGTGGAACCTCATTCCATTGAAATGGTAGTTGTCTATATAGTCACCCAAAGTCTCAACAATTGATGAAACAGATCAGCGAGCACAAAACCTCTGAACAAAATGGACAAATACTATTCAGTTATACTGTCTCTCAAAATGCAAGACAGGCCCATAACATGACATAAAGACCATCCATCATAGGTTGAGAAGCAAAACAAAATCAAAACTCCAGAAATGAGTTCTTATTACAGCAGCAAAGAGTTACTTTAAGAGCACATCTGTTTCGACAATCTCCTTGTTATTGACATGGTAGCTACAGAGGAAAAGTAAAAGAAAATGGAACACCTGGTTCTCATATGCAATGTCCTGTCAGCCCATCAGCGTTCGGCCATGGTTCTGATTTGCAGGCTTCCCTCATGCCCTTAGCTCAACATAGGACCCCGAGATCCCTGAGGTACCAATCAGGGTGATCTGCAGGAAAAACAATTAGTTCATGAGTATGGAGTACTGAATATAAGCAGTAATAATTTTCCACTAATTTCAGACCAGGCAACAATAGTAAATCAGCTGAAGACCAACATGAAAATATGAATGTATACATTTTATGATATATATTGAGCAGGAACACGACATGAAGACATTAATCCACACAAGTTTATGCACTTGATCAGGATCTCATCCAATTTCATCAGGAAAATGAAGACAAAATGATGAAGTTTTTCAGCATCTTCCATCTGCAACAATGGCCTGCGAGGACAGCCTTACTGGGTGTATGATGAACATGGGAGGGTGGGAGGGGGGGGGGGGGGGACTAGAAAACACTTTGCCAGGAATTAGCCAGAAAATGGTTGTGTTTTGCTAGTGTATGGTGCAACTTCAGGCAAGGGAACAAGTTACCAGTTTGAAAGCTAGATCAAGTTAGATTGAACTAGTACAAAATGGATCAACTCAGCTACTCTGAATTAGACATGGAGACTAATGCCGAATTGCTTAGTAGCCTGAGAAAAAAAATGGAACCTCAGACAGGATTTACAGAAAGTGGTGCCTTGGTGGTAACCAAACAGATGATTTGTTTAGTTAATAACATTATGAACAAGATGAAAATGTTCTTAGTCATTACGACTCGGATGTGACAAGTGATCGGGGTTACCTGTCGGTACTTCCAAACAAGAGAGCTTTTTCAACCAAGTTTTCTATGGTTTATACCTAGTACAGCTGTCGGAACACTTCGCAAAAGAACATACGCAGCTAGTTATGCTTTAAAAATAAAATGATAAGGTAAACAAGACAATGATCATAGTTGATGGGTTTGTTAGACATGGTTGAAGTGTTCAAGCCAGTCAAAGTTATCCCTTGTCTTTCTTGGTCTATACTGCCCATGAAGCCTAATCCCCTCATATACAATCTAATCCAATAACAAGTGACTAGCCTCGAATGTTGTTTGATATTTTGCACCTTAGCAGCAGCAGAAATTGAAGAAACTAATACAGCCAAAACAATATCACGGGAAAGCACATGTAGAAACAGCTTATCTAAAAAGCAACAGGCTAACATCTCCATAAGTGGAATGAAAAAAAGATCGATGACCTGTAAAACTCACAGAACATGGATGTACCAACAAGAGTTCTTCAACAGAAGCTGACATACACGTAAACTGTACTGTGGGGGCAAGTAGCTTTTGAAAGAAACATACCTTTCCCCACTCAGATCCTATGCCACTGCATCTCATTTTCAGGTGAATCATTTTTGTGCCCAACTCACTCTCCACCTTTTTCCGCAGATGGTGCTCTTCAGGACCAAAGGATTCCAGATATGCCATGTATCGATTATATGCAGACTTAATAGCTTCTTCTATATAACCGGGCAAGGGGCCCACGTTCTGCAAGAGTTAGGGTTGGTAAGACAATATAAGTAGAAGGGCAAAATGAGCCTCAACTCTGCAAAGATCAATACATCAAGAGATAGAGACGATTAAGTACCAACCTCTCCTGTTAGGCCACAAAGATCGTCAAGAGCCATTCTTAGGGTAACCAAAACTCCACTGAACTCTTCACATGCTTCAGCTGCACGAAATACATTTTCCAAAGCCTCTTGACCAGCCTTATCATCAGTAGGTTTAGATACTGCTTTCTTTGCTTCCTCGACGAGAGAATCTGGAAGCTCATTCCAGCTAGCAGCCATCAAATCCTTAAATGCAGCTTCAATTTTTGGGTCAGATATTGCAGGAAGATGTTTTTCATTTGAACTGAACATGCGCCTAGAGTTCCATGAGAAAGCATTGTTGCCATCTGAGTTTATAACATGCAACAGTTAGTCAACAATGAGCAGAGAGAAAAAGAAAGACATGGATAATGTATAAATTTTGAAATATGGTGCAATATGAGGATTGTGGCAAAATCTGCCTAGTTCACAAAAACACGAAGACCGTTTAATAGCTTGGTGCTAAAACAATGAATATCAATAGTAACAGGTATTAGCAAATAGCAGCCCTCAACGTGTTCCAGTGTCATAGTTCCAGTATATGGGGGGTCATAGTATAATCAGCAGTTACCAACAGCAGTTACTTCGTTATTCATAAATTCAGGAGTGTTTATCACCAACTCCAACTCTCTTCAAACTACTACTAGTACGTTTCATTAGAAAAATGCAGACCAATCCTGCAGAATCAACAGGACTCAAACTCTTACTTCTAAGTGCATACGCTTTACGGGAAGTTGAGCACAGCAACAAAGCCATACACATGACAGTATCACCAGCTACTCCCCTAGACTACAGAGTTCAACACACACCCAGTGTAGTGCACATTGTGTTTGTTCTTGCTAGGGAAATCAATTGAGAAAACGTTCCTGCGCTCGAGATAAATGCAGTCCGTGCCCATACTGACCCTAGAGATCACGTAACGCAGAATCGATCGAGCAATTTTTCTCTTTACACAACCAGTCATGCAGATAACCAAGATCCAATCTAATGGTACCTAACAACCAGAAGAAGCGAAGGGGGAAAAGGAGGTGTGCTGGGCAGGTCTACCTTGGGTGATGCAGGAGCCCAGGCGCGCTCCCGATGCCGCCGCGCTGTGCAGGGGCACCCGCGTCTCCATCCCCACCACCGACGACCTGCAGGGGATCTCGACGTAAGCACAGCCCCCACGGCCATCCATGATCCACTTGATCGATCTGTTGAACCGTGAAGTAGATACCTACCTGCGGAGGATCCCAGCGGCTCCAGCACGGGAAGAGGACGACAGGTGCGGGAGTGACGAACCGGCGATGGGCGCCCGGCGTAGAGCCGATCTAGCGGCGGTGGCCGCGGCGCGGGCCGACGATGCCATTTTTTCCCCTTCCTTTCTCTCTTCCGCTTGCGGCTTTTGGGGGGTCGTTGGCGTATTTGTTCGGGTTTCTTTTTTCCTTTAGCGGCGGTGGTCTTGTTCGAGTAATGTGTCGTAGCATTTGATTTTGGTTAATGTGTCGTAGGTTCTTGCAATTCCCTATTCATTTTGTGGTGTCCTAGAATGCATATTCTAGCCTTGAATCCATGCACTCCTGATGATACTAGTTCGGAGTTTAACAAAATACTAGCAGAAAGCCCGTGTGTTGCTACGACAACGAGACACCAAAATGGTAAACAAAAAAGAACCACAAAATACTAGCAGAAAGCCCAGGAACCTGTTTTCGTCCGAATTTCGGCGTGTTTTGGTCCGGCCTACCTAGGCCGAACCCAGGTTCCCGGGTACGCCCTGGGGACGCCAGACGCCGCAAAAAAGGGCGTGGGCCAGCTGGCGATGCATCAACAGTTACAGGATGATCTTGTTGATCACATATGAATACGCAGGGGAAACACGTTGTAGATGCCCAGCATAAACTAGGCCGAACTTGGCGAAATATATTGTTTTTTCACTTCTGGCCGAATTATGTTTACATTTACGCCGAACTGTGTTTAAAATTTCGCCGAACTTTGGTCTTAAAATGTTCTGTATTCATTGTATGACGAATTATGCCGAAATCTGGATGAACTTGAGCCGAATTTGAGCGAATGCGGGCATCCCAGAAACTCGGTCTAGGTACGCGAGTGGGAAACTGGGCGTACTCAGACCGAAAACTAGCGCCGTTCGGCCAAAGTTTGGTTCGAATATCGGCCTAGGTTCGCCCCAACGATTGGAGATGCTCTTATGCTCGGTGTAGTCATCGACAGCGAGCTTGTGGAGCATGTGACAAAGGAAACTGATGTCTTAGAGGCTGCGTGTCATTGATTCTTAGACCCGCAGGCCGCAGCTAGTATGAGAGATCTTGGGCCATGAGAAATCTGATTGTCTAAATGACCCTATGGGTTAATTTTGGATCAAACTTGCATAGTTGTGAAAGAAGAAAATTAATTTTTTTTACACGCAGCTCTTGACTGATCTCGACTCATAATTTATAGGCGCACGTGTAGAAACTATTCGGAGCATTTGGTTGATGGAAACGTGGGATTGTAGGTTCACTTGTGTCTGCTACGTGCTTTTAATGGTTTGGTCCTGTGTGAAGTAACTTGGATAAAAACGTTTCGTTGTGGGAACAAAATAACGTTTCATCGGTGGAAGGTATATTTTTTACTTACCGATGGTATTGGTGGATAATTTATTTTCTGCTCAAAGAGTAAAACCGTTCAAAAAAGTGTTAGACCAGAAGAATGGAGCATGTGACGAAGGAAACTGATGTCTTAGAGGCCACCTGTCATTGATTCTTATACCCGCATGCCGCAGCTAGTATGAGAGATCTTGGGTCATGAGAAATCTGATTGTCTGAATGACTCTATAGGTTAATTTTGGATCAAACTTGCATATATGTGAAATAAGAAAATTAATCTTTTTTACACGCAGCTCTTGACTGATCTCGACTCATACTTTATAGGCGCGCGCAGAAACTATTCGAAGCATTTGGCTGATGGAAACGTGAGATTGGAGGTTCACTTGTGTCTGCTATGTGCTTTTAATGGTTTGGTCCTGCGTGACGTAACTTGGATGGAAACGTTTCGTTGTGGGAACAAAATAACGTTTCATCGGTGGGAGGTATATTTTTCACTTACCGGTGGTATTGGTAGGTAATTTATTTTATGCTCAAAAGGTAAAACTTTCTAAAAAAATATTAAACTGGAAGAAACACCTCGTGCTTTATTATTAGTATATATATATTATGTGTGTGGATTTCTGACAGAAAAATAGGACCAAATTCATATGAAGTTTTTTTACGGTAAATTGGTGTAAAGTTTTTGACACTAATATTTGCATGATATGACTTGTTAACATGGATAGGGAAGAGCTGGACCCGGTGAAAGGGGGCCCAAAGTCACTAATGGTCTATTAGGACTATTAATCTCTATTTGTATGTTTTGTGCAAACAATTATATCAAAAAGTGTTGTTTTGTGCAAAACAGAACTCGGGTTCTGGTTTTGTGAAACAATAGCACCAAGATATGGTGTAAAGTGTTATTCTCTCATCACTATCGCAGTTGAGCCTAGGTCGGTATGCAGTGGCGGAGCTTCAGCACGGCTAGCCTAGGCAACTGTCTGGGCTATGCCTGGTACCCCTTGTTGAATATACAACATGTAATGAGAGTTTAGTCAAAGTTTTCATGGGAAAATGGCCATCGTCGAGGAATCTTCAAGACTACGCCTAGGCTAGCTCAGTGTGTTGGATCCTCCATTGTGAGTATGGTCTGAGCTGGCCCGTCGTATTGGTTTTGCTACAAATACAAAAAAGAATGGTTCTCCCATGGGGCCAAAAATAGAAAGAAGGATCTCCTGGATACCTCGTCGAAGACTCGTCGGAGAACTCATAGCAAAACTATTGCATTATTGCAGCAAAAACACATAACAATTGTAGCAAAAATTGTGTGCTAATGTAGCAAAAACAACTTTGACCGAGACTCGTCTAAGATGTCGTAGCAAACACTTTGTGCTATTGTAGCAAAATCACATAACAGGTGTAGCAAAGAATTTATGCTGATGTAGCATTGTAGCAAAATCATCCGGCCAGCTCCGATGAGACTATGATGCAAAACCTCAAGACAATTGTAGCAAAAAATTCCTTCTTCTATAGCGCAAAACCAAAAATGATTGTAGCAAAAGAATTATGAGCGAGTAGCAAATCCCGCATAATTCCCGAACGGTAGCAGCACCTTCCTAGCCTAGTAGATCCGAGGGGCGAAGCCGTTGGCCACACACCAGTCGTGGGTGTGCCAGCCTTGAGCCCACCGCGTCCGCGTGCCCTCCTACCACACCGTCGCTCGTTGTCCGAAGCCAGCCACGGCCACCGTCGACCACGAGGGCGGGATCGAGGAGCTGCAGGCCAAGCTTGTGGGACACCTGCACGACACCACTGACCGCCTCCATGTTCCCCAGCCAAGCCCCCAACCCCGCCGAAGGAGACGAGACCCAAGCCAGAGTTCATGGCATTGCCACCCGCGCAACAGCAAGCGGCATGAAGGACTAGGCGTGGAAGCTGCGAGAGAACACACGGTGATGGCTAGCCGTCCTAATGCCATGGCCGGTGTCACTGTCACCATCGAGGCGGCGAAATCATGCTCCATTCTCGGTGCTCCTGGCATCGGAGGAGATCTCTCCCCATGGATGATGATGAGATTTGGGCACGAACAAAAGATGAGAGAAAAAGAAGAGACGAAAGGGATAAGGAAGGGAGACAGGTCAAGGTGAGGTCCACGGGGGCAGTCACCACGCATGATGGAACAACGTGCATCGAGAACCTGGGAGTTGTTTCATTCGATCCCTGGATGATAGGTATTATTTTCCTTTTTTCTTTCACAAAATACATTGGCTAAAGACGTAAAGTTGCTTTACAAGCATCGATAAATAAATAGGTGGAAAATTTTGAATCCGTATTACCACTCTGATTTATGCATGGCCTCCATGTTTTATAAAAAAGAATTGCAGGAAATGTGTTAAAATTTTAAGAAGTTGACCACAGTGTTTGCATAATACACCATGGCGTGGGAAAGATCATGAGTATGTTGGCTAAGAGGAGAAACTGGACGACACTATACTAAACTAGACAATAATGGCGCGCGTTGTCGCACCCGTCTATTTTGACAATAGCATGATAAAAATAATTTTAAAAATATTTAGGCACAAAATAAGATCTAAATTTTTTCTTGTACTAATTTACATATTTGTCAACATGACTAATCCAGCATAAATTATTTGTAAGTGATGGAAAGGCTAAGTTAAATAACATAGTAAGCAAACGGATTTATGTTCAATAGATTGATGGCTGTAGAGGCATGATCAGTTTGATGATCTGATATCTTCATGGAAATAAGAGGGCAGCCTACATTATTTAATAAGAAACATCAGATAGTTAGCTATTTGGAATTTTTAAGATATTTCCTAGATATAGCATATATGGATTAATTAGACAGGATGCAACATTATTTTGTATCTCATGATGCAACATAATTAAGTGGCTGGTACATTAGCTGAACAACTTGTTTGAAAGCAATTGGAGATAATATGACATGCCAAAAATAATTAAATTCAAGTATACTTATTAAGTAATACTTTATTATCCATCGAAACCACTAACATAAGTAAAATTACCTATGGCCTCAATAGTGATTCTCTAGAGCCTCCGAGTATGAACATGAATATGGCATAGAAATAATATGTTTAGAATGCATGCTATAGAACTAAGAAAGTAAGTAAAAGTATTGTATTACTTCTTGACAATAACCGGCCGGAAGAAATAGCCAACAAAAGTGACACATGAAGAACTTTGCCACGCCCAATGGTATTAAAACGTAAATGCAAATATTCAAAAAACATATGAATGGAAAATACCTCCAAGTAATAGGCTACCATTGTCATTATTGTAAATGGTTATTCTGACCTTGGTGAATAAAAAATGTAAAAAGGAAAACATGTACTCTCCGGTAAAATGTAATTAAAGATAATACCGACTGACTTCAATTGTTCGCCAGGGATCAGTACCAAAGATAATTTATAACAATACACTATGGCTATTTACGTTTCTGAAATTTTCTAGGAAAACTTTAGTACTTCGATGTTCATACACTAATTGTTGTCTCTGATTGTCCCTTTAGTATCTTGCTTACAGTGCAGCATGCACTCTGGAATCGGGTACGGGAACTCTTGGGCACCATAATCATGAACTAGTAAAATAGTACTCCTTCCCGTCCATATATAATAAGTATCGTTGATTTAGTACAAAGTTATACTAAATCGACAAAACTTATTATAGATCGAAGGGAGTACTTAAATTTACTATAAGAGTTGTTGAAAAGTTTCAGTGCAGAATCAAGGAAAAGACTCAATTATTATCGAAGTTCTTCCAACTGATGACACATGAAGATCACATACAGGAAAAACGCAACCTGTTCAAAGGAGGTTTATGTAGTACACCGTTTTAACCGGAACAGTTGATCATCACTTGTACTGTAGATAAGAACCTTGTACTAACTGAATAATATTAAATTATGTCCTGAACAACGATTGGTCTACCGTTTGGTTTCAGCGTTGTGCTGTGCTATTTTAAAACGAGCAAATAACAAACTTAAGTTTTCTCCTTATATCAGTGTACCATGCATGCAACATGATCAACTACTCGGTGCGAATTGAGTTATGCATTACAGAATATTGAATTGGGTAACGCATATTTTGCCATCCCAAAACAATATACCATAACATCAACGGCACTCTCTTTGTATCATGTTAAAGCCAGCAATTGTTCCAAATGCTATGAAGCTTAGTGAACTAACTGTGTGGGGTTGCTATGTAGGACAAAAGCAACTTATCGCCTAATTATGGTTTGCTTGAATGAGTAAGTAGCTCATCTAGTGTGTATACATCCTAGTGTCTTCTTTAAAGTTTAAAGTTAAACTTATAATCCCTCTGTTTTAAAATATAAGATGTTTTAGCTTTGTGAAGCAAATGTATCTAGACTTTTTTTAGTATGTAGGTTCACTCAGGTTTGGAGTGAATCTACGCACTAAAAGAAGTCTAGATTTATTTCTTCACAACCTAAAACATCTTATATTTTGAAACGGAGGAAGTATATGTCATAAGAACTCCTGTAGACTGAAAGATCAAGCTAATTATGTCATCAACCTGGTTGAAAGAAAATAGCAACACTACTTTTTAGAAAGATCTACATGGTTTACCTGATAATCTTATCAACTAATAGCAGTTTGACATGGTGCACAACGGTCTTGCATCGGACCTATAACATCTCTCGTGTGCACCTTCAGAGGCCGCGTACTTGCAGACACCTTCTCATGTCGAACTCCAACTGAAACTAATCGACCAACAGATTGAGGAAACCCCAAAAATCACAATTCAAGATCAATAATAGAGACGCGGTACTGTCATCCTTGTTTTACCCTCATCATAGCGAGGCGAGTGGATTGGACTCGCGCTTTGCCTGCATCAACTTATAATGGAGACATGAAGGGTGGAGGTTTGCCTGCATCGCCCAGGACGTGATCCTGCTGCTACAACCTACAAAAAAAGAGCAAAACGGATCAAAATCGACCGGATTGGGAGGGGGGGTAGATCTAGGTGAGGAACTGCGCAAGGTGAAGGCCATGTGGAAGAAAGAAAATAAGCCTTCAGCAATCGGCACAAGCCATATATGGAGGAGGGCGGGAAGTAACGTACGGAAATTCCAATAATAGTAACAGAAGGGAGACCGTCAAGCTTCCTAGTACTCATTACTCCGCCGTTGTTAGTTCCCCGAATTTATTTTTGAGAACTGTTTCATAGTTTGTTGCTTTGCAACCAAGAAGGAAGTACAGAGGGAGGCCGCAGAGAACTAAACTGGGCCGCTACGGGATGCCACAAAACCAAATTTTTAGGATTTGGGATATGGCCATCAGCAATTTAGCAACTCCAATATCAAATCAGCCCAATTCACGAGAAGGCCTACACACCGATCTCTGGAGCAGCTGCCCAGCAACGGTGAACCAGACGAGACGAGCGGAATTTTGATAGTAAAAAGTTACAGCGACTCTTAGTGGGACGATTCGACAATCTCAGACGTCCAATAGCCTAATCCAATGGTGGAGAACGTCAAATTGCTGAGAAGGGCCCTAGCTAGGTGAGTTATACTGTTTCTTAATTGCTTTGCAACCAAGGAGGAAGTACAGAGAGAGGCCGCAGAAAAATAAACTGGGCCGCTACAGGATGCCACAAAACCAAGTTTTTGGGATTTGGGATATGCCCATCAGCAATTTAGCAGATCCAATATCAAATCAGCCCAATTCACGAGAAGGCCTACAAACCGATCTCTGGAGCAGCTGCCCAGCAACGGTGAGCCAGAAGAGACGAGCGGAATTTTGATGGTAAAAAAGTTACAGCGAATCTTAGTGGGACGATTCGACGATCTGAGACGTCCAATAGCCTAATCCAATGGTGGAGAACGTCAAATTGCTGAGAAGGACCCTAGCTAGGTGAGTTATAATGTTTCTTAATTGTTTTGCAACCAAGGAGGAAGTACGGAGGGAGGCCGCAGAGAACTAAACTAGGCCGCTACGGGGTGCCACAAAACCAAGTTTTTGGGATCTGGGATATGCCCATCAGCAGTTTAGCAGCTCCAATATCAAATCAGCCCAATTCACGAGAAGGCCTACAGACCGATCTCTAGAGCAGCTGCCCATCAGCGGTGAGCCAGACGAGACGAGCGGAATTTTGATGGTAAAAATTTACAGCGACTCTTAGTGGGACGATTCGACGATCTGAGACGTCCAATAGCCTAATCCAATGGTGGAGAACGTCAAATTGCTGAGAAGGGCCCAAGCTAGGTGAGTTATACTGTTTCTTGATTACTTTGCAACCAAGGAGGAAGTACAGAGGGAGGCCGCAGAGAAATAAACTGGGCCGCTACGAGATGCCACAAAACCAAGTTTTTGGGATTTGGGATATGCCCATCAGCAATTTAGCAGCTCCAATATCAAATCAACCCATTTCACGAGAAGGCCTACAGACCGATCTCTGGAGCAGCTGCCCAACAACGGTGAGCCAGACGAGACGAGCAGAATTTTGATGGTAAAAAAGTTACGGCGAATCTTAGTGGGACGATTCGACGATCTGAGACATCCAACAGCCTAATCCAATGGTGGAGAACGTCAAATTGCTAAGAAGGGCCCTAGCTAGGTGAGTTATACTGTTTCTTAATTGCTTTGCAACCAAGGAGGAAGTACATAGGGAGGCCGCAGAGAACTAAACTAGGCCGCTACGGGATGCACAAAACAAAGTTTTTGGGATTTGGGATATGCCCATCAGCAATTTAGCAGCTCCAATATCAAATCAGCCCAATTCACGAGAAGGCCTACAGACCGATCTCTGGAGCAGCTGCCCAGCAACGGTGAGCCAGACGAGACGAGCGGAATTTTGATGGTAAAAAGTTACAGCGACTCTTAGTGGGACGATTCGACGATCTGAGACGTCCAATAGCCTAATCCAATGGTGGAGAACGTCAAATTGCTGAGAAGGGCCCTAGCTAGGTGAGTTATACTGTTTCTTAATTGCTTTGCAACCAAGGAGGAAGTGGAGAGGGAAGCCGCAGAGAACTAAACTAGGCCACTACGGGATGCCACAAAACCAAGTTTTTGGGATTTGGGATATGCCCATCAGCAATTTAGCATCTCCAATATCAAATCAGCCCAATTCACGAGAAGGCCTACAGACCGATCTCTGGAAGAGCTGCCCAGAACGGGTGAGCCAGACGAGACGAGCGAAATTTGATGGTAAAAAGTTACAGCGACTCTTAGAGGGACGATTCGACGATCTGAGACGTCCAATAGCCTAATCCAATGGTGGAGAACGTCGAATTGCCGAGAAGGGCCCTAGCTAGGTGAGTTATACTGTTTCTTAATAGCTTTGCAACCAAGGAGGAAGTACAGAGGGAGGCCGCAGAGAACTAAACTCGGCCTCTACGGGATGCCACAAAACCAAGTTTTTGGGATTTGGGATATGCCCATTAGCAATTTAGCAGCTCCAATATCAAATCATCCCAATTCACGAGAAGGCCTACAGACCGATCTCTGGAGCAGCTGCCCAGCAACGGTGAGCCAGACGAGACGAGCGGAATTTTGATGGTAAAAAAGTTACAGCGACTCTTAGTGGGACGATTCGACGATCTGAGACGTCTAATAGCCTAATCCAATGGTGGAGAACGTCAAATTGCTGAGAAGGGCTCTAGCTAGGTGAGTTATACTGTTTCTTAATTGCTTTGCAACCAAGGAGGAAGTATAGAGGGAGGCCGCAAAGAACTAAATTGGGCCGCTACGGGATGCCACAAAACCAAGTTTTTGAGATTTGGGATATGCCCATCAGCAATTTAGCAGCTCCAATATCAAATCAACCCAATTCACGAGAAGGCCTACAGACCGATCTCTGGAGCAGCTGCCCAGCAACGGTGAGCCAGACGAGACGAGCAGAATTTGATGGTAAAAAAGTTACAACGACTCTTAGTGGGACGATTTGACGATCTGAGACGTCCAATAGCCTAATCCAATGCTGGAGAACGTCAAATTGCTGAGAAAGGCCCTAGCTAGGTGAGTTATGCTATTTCTTAATTGCTTTGCAACCAAGGAGGAAGTACAGAGGGAGGCCACAGAGAACTAAACTGGGCCGCTACGGGATGCCACAAAACCAAGTTTTTGGGATTTGGGATATGCCCATCAGCAATTTAGCATCTCCAATATCAAATCAGCCCAATTCACGAGAAGGCCTATAGACCGATCTCTGGAGCAGCTGCCCAGCAACGGTGAGCCAGACGAGATGAGAGGAATTTTGATGATAAAAAAGTTACAGCAACTTTTAGTGGGACGATTCGACGATCTGAGACGTCTAATAGCCTAATCCAATTGGTGGAGAACGTCAAATTGTTGAGAAGGGCCCTAGCTAGGTGAGTTATACTGTTTCTTAATTGCTTTGCAACCAAGGAGGAAGTACAGAGAGAGACCGCAGAGAACTAAACTGGGCCGCTATGGGATGCCACAAAACCAAGTTTTTGGGATTTGGGATATGCCCATCAGCAATTTAGCAGCTCCAATATCAAATCAGCCCAATTCACGAGAAGGACTCTCTGGAGCAGCTGCCCAGCAACGGTGAGCCAGACGAGACGAGCATAATTTTGATGGTAAAAAAGTTACAGCGAATCTTAGTGGGACGATTCGACGATCTGAGATGTCCAATAGCCTATTCCAATGGTAGAGAACGTCAAATTGCTGAAAAGGACCCTAGCTAGGTCAGTTATACTCTTTCTTAATTGCTTTGCAACCAAGGACGAAGTACGGAGGGAGGCCGCAGAGAACTAAACTAGGCCGCTACGGGGTGCCACAAAACCAAGTTTTTGGGATTTTGGATATGCCCATCAGCAATTTAGCAGCTCCAATATCAAATCAGCCCAATTCACGAGAAGGCCTACAGACCGATCTCTAGAGCAGCTGCCCATCAGCGGTGAGCCAGACAAGACGAGCGGAATTTTGATGGTAAAAAGTTACAGCGACTCTTAGTGGGACGATTCGATGATCTGAGACGTCCAATATTCTAATCCAATGGTGGAGAACGTCAAATTGCTGAGAAGGGCCCTAGCTAGGTGAGTTATACTATTTTCTTAATTGCTTTGCAACCAAGCAGGAAGTACAGAGGGAGGCCGTAGAGAACTAAACTGGGCCGCTACGGGATGCCACAAAACCATGTTTTGAGAATTTGGGATATGCGCATGAGCAATTTAGGAGCTCCAATATCAAATCAGCCCAATTCACGAGAAGGCCTACAGACCGATCTCTGGAGAAGCTGCCCAGCAACGGTGAGCCAGACGAGACGAGCGGAATTTTGATGGTAAAAAAGTTACAGCGACTCTTAGTGGGACGATTCGACAATCTGAGACGTCCAATAGCCTAATCCAATGGTGGAGAACGTCAAATTGCTGAGAAGGGCCCTAGATAGGTGAGGTATACTGTTTTTTAATTGCTTTGCAACCAAGGAGAAAGTACAGAGGGAGGCCGCAGAACTAAACTGGACCGCTACGGGATGCCACAAAACCATGTTTTTGGGATTTGGGATATGCGCATCAGCAATTTAACAGCTCCAATATCAAATCAGCCCAATTCACGAGAAAGCCTACAGACCGATCTCCGGAGCAGCTGCCCAGCAACGGTGAGCCAGATGAGACGAGCGGAATTTTGATGGTAAAAAGTTACAGCGACTCTTAGTGGGATGATTCGACGATCTGAGACGTCCAATAGCCTAATCCAATGGTGAAGAACGTCAAATTGCTGAGAAGGGCCCTAGCTAGGTGAGTTATACTTTTGTTAATTTCTTTGCAACCAAGGAGGAAGCACAGAGGGAGGCCACGGAGAACTAAACTGGGCCGCTACGGGATGCCATAAAACCAAGTTTTGGGGATTTGGATATGCCCATCAACAATTTAGCAGCTCCAATATCAAATCATCCCAATTCACGAGAAGGCCTACAGACCGATCTCTCGAGCAGCTGCCCAGCAACAGTGAGCCAGACGAGACGAGCAGAATTTTGATGGTAAAAAAGTTACAGCGACTCTTAATGGGACGATTCGACGATCTGAGACATCCAATAGCCTAATCCAATGGCGGCGAAAGTCAGATTGCTGAGAAGGGCTCTAGATAGGTGAGTTATACTGTTTCTTAATTGCTTTGCAACCAAGGAGGAAGTACAGAGGGAGGCCGTAGAGAACTAAATTGGGCCGCTACGGGATGCCACAAAACCAAGTTTTTGGGATTTGGGATATGCCCTTCAGCAATTTAGCAGATCCAATATCAAATCAGCCCAATTCACGAGAAGGCCTACAGACCGATCTCTGGAGCAGCTGCCCAGCAACGGTGAGCCAGACGAGACGTGCGGAATTTTGATGGTAAAAAGTTACAACGACTCTTAGTGGGACGATTCAACGATCTGAGACGTCCAATAGCCTAATCCAATGGGGAAGAACGTCAAATTGCTAAGAAGGGCCCTAGCTTGGTGAGTTATACTGTTTCCTAATTGCTTTGCAACCAAGGAGGAAGTACAGAGGGAGGCCGAAGAGAACTAAACTGGGCCGCTATGGGATGCCACAAAACCAAGTTTTTGGGATTTGGAAAATGCCCAGCTCCAATATCAAATCAGCCCAATTCACGAGAAGGCCTACAGACCGATCTCTGGAGCAGCTGCCCAGCAACGGTGAGCCAGACGAGATGAGCGGAATTTTGATGGTAAAAAAGTTACAGCAACTCTTAGTGGGACGATTCGACGATCTGAGACATCCAATAGCCTAATCCAATGGTGGAGAACGTCAAATTGCTGAGAAGGGCCCTAGCTAGGTGAGTTATACTGCTTTGGAACCAAGGAGGAAGTACAGAGGGAGGCCGCAGAGAATTAAATGGGCCACTACGAGATGCCACAAAACCAAGTTTTGGGGATTTGGGATATGCCCATCAGCAATTTAGCAGCTCCAATATCAAATCAGCCCAATTCACGAGAAGGCCTACAGACCGATCTCTGGAGCAGCTGCCCAGCAACGGTGAACCAGACGAGACGAGCGGAATTTTGATGGTAAAAAGTTACAGCGACTCTTAGTGTGATGATTCGACGATCTGAGACGTCCAATAGCCTAATCCAATGGTGGAGAACGTCAAATTGCTGAGAAGGGCCCTAACTAGGTGAGTTATATTATTTCTTAATTGCTTTGCAACCAAGGAGGAAGTATAGAGGGAGGCCGCAGAGAACTAAACTGGGCCACTACGGGATGCCACAAAACCAAGTTTTTGGGATTTGGGATATACCATCAGCAATTTAGCAGCTCCAATATCAAATCATCCCAATTCACGAGAAGACCTACAGACCGATCTCTGGAGCAGCTGTCCAGGAACGGTGAGCCAGACGAGACGAGCGGAATTTTGATGGAAAAAATTTACAGCGACTCTTAGTGGGACGATTCGATGATCTGAGACGTCCAATAGCCTAATCCAATGGTGGAGAACGTCAAATTGCTGAGAAGGGCCCTTGCTAGGTGAGTTATACTGTTTTGTTTCTTAATTGCTTTGCAACCAAGGAGGAAGTACAGAGGGAGGCCGCAGAGAACTAAACTGGGCCGCTACGGGATGCCACAAAACCAAGTTTTGGGGATTTGGGATATGGCCATCAGCAATTTAGCAGCTCCAATATCAAATCAGCCTAATTCACGAGAAGGCCTACAGACCGATCTCTGGAGCAGTTGCCCAGCAACGGTGAGCCAGAAGAGACGAGCGGAATTTTGATGGTAAAAATTTACAGCGACTCTTAGTGGGACGATTCGACGATCTGAGACGTCCAATAGCCTAATCCAATGGTGGAGAACGTCAAATTGCTGAGAAGGGCCCTAGCTAGGTGAGTTATATTGGTTCTTAATAGAACGCACTACTACATAGAAAAACTCAACATGAGCAACTAAGTAATACACTCAAGTGTAAAGTGACCCCTAATAATGAAGCTAGTAATGCTAGTGAATTTCAAGGCCCTATTCCTTCAGAATAAGCATTTGCCCGTCCATTTCTACTCCTGGTCATGTTTGGTGGATCATGTCAAGATGGTGAACACATTAAAGACCGTTGGATTCACCGGACAAGGTTCACTTCTCTCTAGACGCCTCCAATTCCTATCATATTCACAATACACGGATATCTCATACTACAACTTATATGATGTCTTATTATATTGAGAAGAAGATGTGGTGGTAATGAGTGGAGATAAGTCGAACAATGCTACACCTACTGAGTATGGTAGACATGGAGGGATATATGTAGCTAGAAACATTATCAACTTAGCAATGGTTGGTGTAATATTTATTTTACTGGTGGTGTTGTGGTGAATGTCCTCCAGTAGATGAATACTGGTGCCACATACTACTAAAAGGCTCATTATATGCCTAATACTTGGATGGCTTGTATAGTGGTCATGCTCTTAGCCCGTCAATGAACAAACCCTAGGTCCTCGCTCGACATTGTGTGTGTATACACATATTTATTTTTAAATTGGTGTTTCAAAGAACGATGTAAAACCCCTTATCTATTTCGGCTGCATTTGCCATTATGATGGATTATGATAATCTCATTTTTTTTCTCCAATCATATTTCCCAATTGTAGTGTTTGTTTCACCCGATTCTTTCCTATTGGGGGGGGTCAATTTGTACAACAAATAATAAAATAAGCATAATATTATACAATTTAGGAATCACGGTCGAATCTTTATAGTTATCCATGGGTTGTCAGCAAAAGTGGAAAAATAGAAACAAAAAACACAATGGCATTGGCCACAAGTAGTATTTTTTTCTGAAAGGAGATGTCTCTCATGTCTTTGTATCAATTTGTACACACACAACATTTATATTATGAAGTTATTGCTTATAGTTTTGCATAGTGCAAAGAGTGGATAGACACCTCAACCAAAATAATAGAAAATAAATGACACCCTTATGCATAGTAATCCTATTATTAAGCCGCTATCCGTACTGGTTAAACATATCACGTGCTACCATCTTCAAACTGTTTCCCCAAAATTCGAGAGATGACACTCAGCGCTCTAAAGGGTGAAGACAAGACTACATACATGGTCAATCATTATGCATGAGGATAACCCGCAAAAAAAATGGCAATTTTTTGTACTATTAAAAAAAATTGTCTTGACTATTCCATAAAGACTAGTTAAAGAGCGTACTCTCACACTGGTTTGTTCTTTAAGTTGCTTAATGACCATACTTAACCAATTTCTAAACATATTTATTACAGTAGATAGATGGTGGTGGCAAGTTGGAATTCACATAAATAGTTCTCAATGCAAGACGGGCTTGTGAACATGAGATAAAATAACATGTTGGATTGTCTCTTCCCAATCACACACACAACACTTTTTACATTCAACTGTTAGAAATAATGGGGCTAATCCATTTAGGCCCATGTGTATTTCAGATTTTCCCTAAATCTCAAAGCCCAAATTTGTGGCAGCCCATATGTGTTTGGGCCCATGTTGTGGCAGCTCACATGGGAGTGGAGTGGTGAAGGGTTTCGCGGCATAGTAAATCAAAATTTTCTACGGATGCGAACAAAGGGAAAGCCAAGGTCTAATGGTGATGTCCCGGATCCCATCCGAGACTTCGAACAAAAACTCATAAACCAATTATCCAATCTATCCTAGCGTCGAGACACGTTAAGTGTGTGACCCTGCGGGTTCGAGAATATGCAGACATGATCTTCTATCAATAATCAACAGCGGGGTCTGGAAACCCATATTGACTCCCACACATTCATCGATGATCATATCGGATGAACCACGATGCCAGGATTCAATCAATCCCATATATATATTCCCTTCGTCTCGCGATATTTTACTTGCCCGAGATTTGATCGTCGGTACCGTCATACCTAGTTCAATCTCGTTCACAGCAAGTACTTTACTCGTTCCGTAAACCGATATCACTTTGTGATTAACTCCTTAACCACATGCTTGCAAGCGGTGTTGATATCGATTACCGAGTTGGCCCGAAGTATATCTCTCCGACTTGGGAGGGACAAATCTCATCTCGATACATACAACCCAACAGATACTTTCCGATCACCTGAGAGACACCTTTATGATCACCCTCTCATAGGATGACGTTTGATGACCTCAAAGCTTTCTTCTGATACCAGGGAGTTGTATTATCTCATGGTCTAAGGAATACAATATTTGACATAAGAAAAGCTTCGCAAAGACGAATACGATGAGACGATCTAATTGCTTCGCTTACTTTGGGTCTGTCCATCATATCATTCTCCCAATGATATGATCTCATTATCAATTGACAACTCATGTCTATGGTTAGGAAACCTTAACCATCATTGATCAATGGGCTAGTCCATAGAGGCGTACTAGGGACACGGTGTTGTTCACAAACCACACAAGTATTAAAGTTCCCGCTTAATACAATTCTAGCATGGAATATAAACATTATCATGAACAAGAATTATAATAATAACATCTTTATTATTGCCTCTAGGGCATAATTCCAACAGTCTCCCACTTGCACTAGAGTCAATAATCTAGTTTACATTTGGATACAATCTCACACCCATGGCACTGAGGTGCTGATCATGTTTTACACGTGGAAGAGGTTTAGTCAATGGATCTGCGATATTCAGATCTGTATGTACTTTGCTAATCTTTAGATCTCCATCTGCTATATAATCTCGGATTATATGAAACCTGCAGTTGATATGCTTGGTCTTTGGATGATATCTTGGTTCCTTAGCGAGTGCTATGGCGCCAGTGTTGTCACACAATATCTCCAGTGGGTCCAGTGCACTTGGAACCACGCCAAGCTCAGTGATGAAGTTTATGATCCAAACTCCTTCACTTGACGCTTCTGCAGCAGCCATGTATTCCGCTTCTACTGTAGATCCCGCGATCACGCTTTGCTTGCAGCTTCTCCAGCTCACAGCTCCTCCATTCAAAATATACACATATCCTGTCTGAGATTTAGAATCATCCTTGTCGGTGTCAAAACTAGCGTCGACGTAACCTTTTACGACGAGCTGTTCATCACCCCCATAGACTAAGAACATTTCTTTAGTTCTATTTAGGTACTTTAGGATGTTCTTCACGGCTGTCCAGTGTTCCACTCTTGGATCACTTTGATATCTGCTCGTCAAACTAAGAGCATTGGACACATCCGGTCTAGTACACAGCATGGCATACATGATGGAACCTATGGCCGAGGCATAAGGCACTTTGCTCATAGCTTCCCTATCATTTACCGTAGCTGGACACTGAGCCTTGCTCAATATCTTACCTGACAACATAGGCATTGAACCTTTCTTTGCTTTATCCATTCTGAACCTTTTCAGAACTTTGTCTAGGTATGTACTCTGGCTTAAAGCTATCAGACGTCTTTGTCTATCTCTATAGATTTTGATGCCCAATATATAAGCAGCTTCACCTAGGTCTTTCATTGAAAAACACTTGTTCAAATAACTCTTCACATCGTTAAGCATGTTGATGTGATTTCCAATAATCAATATGTCATCCACATATAGTACTAGAAACGTCACCGAGCTCCCACTCACTTTCTTGTAGATGCAAGCTTCATAGCAATTTGGAACAAATTCAAAGCTCTTGATCACTTGATCAAAACGAAGGTTCCAACTCCGAGATGCTTGCTTCAGTCGATAAATGGAACGCTGAAGTTTGCATACTTTATCAGCATCGTTAGGATCGACAAAACCTTCGGGTTGCATCATATACAACTCTTCATCAATGTTGCCATTGAGGAATGCAGTCTTGACATCCATCTGCCATATTTCATAATCATGAAACACAGCAATTGCTAATAAAATCCGAATGGACGTAAACATCGCTACGGGTGAGAAAGTATCATCGTAGTGAACACCTTGAACTTGTCGAAAACCTTTCGCAACATGCCGTGCTTTATAGACGGTAACATTACCATCCGCGTCCGTTTTCTACTTGAAGATCCATTTGCACTCAACGGCCTTTCGGTCGCTAGGAGGGTCCACCAAAGTTCATACTTGGTTTTCCCCCATGGACCCCAATTCGGATTTTATGGCTTCTAGCCATTTCTCAGAGTCTGGGCTCATCATCGCTTCCTCATAGTTCGTAGGTTCACTGTCTTCTACTAACAAGACAGTCAAGACAGGGTTGCCATACCACTCAGGAGGGGCACGCGACCTTGTCGACCTGCGACGTTCAGTAGCAGCATCGTCCGAAGCTTCATGATCCTTGTCATTAGCTTCCTCTATCGTTGGTGCAGGCGACACTGGAACAATTTCAGGTGCTGCGCTACTCTCCAACTCAAGAGAAGGTTCAATAACCTCGTCTAGCTCTACTTTCCTCCCACTCACTTCTTTCGAGAGAAACTCCTTCTCAAGAAAGGAACCGTTCTTTGTGACAAACACTTTGCCTTCGGTTCTGTGATAGAAGGTATACCCAATAGTTTCCTTAGGGTATCCTATGAAGACGCATTTCTCCGCTTTGGGTTCGAGCTTATCCGGCATCAATTTCTTGACGTAAGCTTCGCATCCCCAAACTTTGAGAAACGACAACTTAGGTTTAGCACCAAACCACAGTTCATACGGTGTCATCTCAACGGATTTAGATGGTGCCCTATTTAAAGTGAATGCAGCGGTTTCTAATGCATAACCCCAAAATGATAACGGCAAATCAGTAAGAGACATCATCGATCGGACCATATCTAATAGGGTTCGGTTCCGGCGTTCAGACACACCATTGCGCTGTGGTGTTCCGGGTGGCGTGAGTTGCGAAACGATTCCGCTCGCTTTAAGATGCGTGAGAAAATCATAACTCAAATATTCACCTCCACGATCGGATCGTAGAAACTTAATCTTTCTGTTACGATGGTTCTCCACTTCACTCTGAAATTCTTTGAACTTTTCAAACGTTTCAGATTTATGTTTCATTAAATAGATATACCCATACCTACTTAAGTCATCGGTAAAAGTGAGAAAATAGCGATATCCACCGCGCGTCGAAACACTCATCGGTCCGCATACATCGGTATGTATGATTTCCAACAAGTCCGTTGCTCGCTCCATCATACCGGAGAACGGAGTTTTGATCATCTTGCCCATGAGGCATGGTTCGCATGTGTCAAATGATTCAAAATCAAGAGACTCCAAAAGTCCATCAGAATGGAGTTTCTTCATGCGCTTTACATCAATATGACCTAGACGACAGTGCCACAAATAAGTAGTATTATCACTATCTACTTTGCATCTCTTAGCCTCAATGTTATGGATGTGTGTTTCATCCCTTTCGAGATTTAGAAGAAATAAACCATTCACAATAGGTGCATGACCATAAAAGATGTTACTCATATAAATAGAACAACCATTATTCTCCGATTTAAATGAATAACCGTCTTGCAATAAACACGATCCAGAAATAATGTTCATGCTCAACGCAGGCACATAATAACATTTATTAAGGTTTAAAACTAATCCCGAAGGTAAAACTAAGGAGAGCGTGCCGACGGCCATCACATCAACTCTTGATCCGTTGCCAACGCGCATCGTCACCTCATCCCTCGCAAGCCGCCGTCTATTCCGTAGCTCCTGTTTCGAGTTACAAATATTAGCAACTGAACCGGTATCAAATACCCAGGAACTACAACGAGGGCTAGTAAGGAAAACATCAATAACATGTATATCAAATATACCTTTGATGGTGCCAGCCTTATTGTCCGCTAAGTACTTCGGACAGTTGCGCTTCCAGTGACCCTTGTCCTTGCAATAGAAGCACTCAGTGTCCGGCTTAGGACTAGACCTGAGCTTCTTCTCAGCAGGGGCAACGCGCTTGCCGCCGCCTTTCTTGAAGGGCTTCTTTGCACCCTTACCTTTCTTAAAGGTGGGCTTGTTTACCATCAACACATGATTATCCTTTTTGATGTCCACTTCCGCGGCCTTCAGCTTTGCGAAGAGCTCGGTGATCGTATCAGTGGAACCAAATTGATTATGAGTCACTACAAAACTTTTGTAGCTGGGAGGGAGTGATTGCAGAACCCTGTCAATCTTGAGCTCCTCTGGAATCGTGCATTCCAGTTGCTCAAGGCGTTGAGTGTAGCCCGTCATCTTAATGGCGTGCTCACTAACGGAACTCCCTTCCTCCATCTTGCAGTTAAAGAACTTCTCAGAGATCTCATATCTCTCAGAACGGGCCTGAGTCTGAAACATGGTTTTCAGCTCTTCGAGAATCTCAAAGGGCCCGGGATAGTCTTCAAAACGATTTTGAAGTTCCGGTTCCATAGCAAACAATATGGTGCTCTTAATCACACCATAATCATCTTTGCGCGACTGATAGACAGCTTTCTCATCAGCCGGCGCAGTTGCAGCAGGGGGGTCACCTAACGCTTTCCCAAGGACATAGTCCTTTTGACCGCCAGAGAGAATGATTCTTAGATTGCGGAACCAATTGGTGAAGTTAGACCCATTGTTTCTAAGCTTTTCCTTCTCAGCAAAAACGTTGAAATTGAAGTTGGACTTGGCCATGTGATCTACAGTATTTGCAAGTACAATTTAGACTATGTTCATGATAAATAGTTCAACTTAATCAAATTACTAGATGAACTCCCACTAAATTCAACATCCCTCAAGTTGTTTAGTGAACACGATCCAAATTCACCACACCTAATCCGATCATCACGAGAAGAGATGTGGCTTCAATGGTGGACAACGAAGTGTCGATCATATCATTCATATGACTCATGCTTAACCTTTCGGTTCATGTGTTCCGAGGCCATGTCTGTACATGCTAGGCTCGTCAAGTTAGACCCAAGTATTTCCGCATGTGCAAAACTGGCTTGCACCCGTTGTATGTGAGCGTAGAGTCTATAGCACCCGATCATCACGTGATGCTTGGACACGACGAACTTTCGCAGCGGTGCATACTTGGGGAGAACACAGTTTTTATCTTGATCTTTAAGTGAGGAATCATCTTATAATGCTACCGTCGCGATCTAAGCATAATAAGATACATAAAAGGATAAACATCACATGCATATAACTTTATGTGACATGGTATAGCCAATCTTCGCGCAATGATCTCCATCTTGTGCGTGCCGGCATGATCTCCATCACTCCACCATGATTGCCTCCACCACGAGTAGCAACTACAACTATTGCTAACTACTTAGCGATAAAATGAAACTATTATATGGCGTATAAGAAGTTGACACACAGGTCATACACAATTATAAAGACAACCATATGGCTCCTGCCGGTTGTGTACTCATCGACATGCAAGTCGTGAAACATTACAAAACATGATCATCGCATACATTATACACATCACATCTTGGGCCATACCATATCACAGAAAACACTCCCTGCAAAAACAAGTTAGACGTCTCTACTTTGTTGTTGCATGTTTTACGTGGCTTATGGGAGTAGATGCTAAGAACGATTCTTACCTACGAAAAGCCACAACGGTGATATTATGGTTGCCAAACTCCGGTGTTAATCCCATGACAACTATAGTGAGAGAAACTGACATCCACCAGCCGCATGTGTGGAACAAGCCACACGTCAAGTGCGGAGCCGGTCTCGCGAACGACGTCGTGTAAGGTTGGCCTGGACCGCTTCAATCTCACTATCCCGCGTCATAAGAAGAACACAAACAAGAGGCTTGCAACAGAAAACATCAACGCCCGCAACAACCATGTTGCGTTCTACTCGTGAAACACATCTACGCATAGATCTAGCTCTGATACCACTGAAGGGTTTCGCGGCATAGTAAATAAAAATTTTCTACGGATGCGAACAGAGGGAAAGCCAAGATCTAATCTAGGAGATGCAAACAACAAGAGAGATTGGATTAGATCTTCATACCCTTGAAGATTCGCACAGCGGAACGTTCGGCGGAACGTGGGTGATGTAGTCGTACTCGCTTCTCCTCCTCGCGATCCGATCCGATCTAGCACCACAAGTGGCGGTGCCTCCGTGAGATGCACACGTGCAGCACCTCGACGTCTCCTCCTTCCTCGGTCCAGCAAGTATGGTGGAGAGAAGGATTGGATCTACAACACGACGGCGTGGTGTATATGGTGGAGAATTTCTGCAGCAGGGCTTCGCCAACAAATAGTCGGGAGGGAGAGAGGAGGGCAGCAAGACGGCTAGCTCTTGGAGGGGAAGGTGTGGGGGGTGGTGCGCCCCAGACCTCTTTAAATAGAGGGGTGGGGCGCAGCCCTAGCCCCTCCCCCAAGCCCAAACCGGCGGCCCCAGAGGAGGAAGAGTGGGGGGCAAGGAAACCCCCCTTCTAGAAGCTCTATCCAGGGTTTAAACCCTCTTTGGTCGGCTGGGCCCTATGGGGCCTTGTGCCCCTAGACCAATGCGGCCAGGGCACTCCCTCATAGGCCCATTCCCCCTCCCGGAAGGTGGGGCCATGTTGGTCCCCTTCCGGAAGGTTCTAGAAGCTTCCGGTACAATACCGATTAACCCGGAACAATTCCGAACTCCAAAAATTGCACTGCCTTATATGAATCTTATTCTCCGGACCACTCCGGAACCTCTCGTGATGTCCCGGATCCCATCCGAGACTCCGAACAAAAACTCATAAACCAATTATCCAATCTATCCTAGCGTCGAGACACGTTAAGTGTGTGACCCTGCGGGTTCGAGAATATGAAGACATGATCTTCTATCAATAATCAACAGCGGGGTCTGGAAACCCATATTGACTCCCACACATTAATCGATGATCATATCGGATGAACCACGATGCCAGGATTCAATCAATCCCATATATATATTCCCTTCGTCTCGTGATATTTTACTTGCCCGAGATTTGATCGTCGGTACCGTCATACCTAGTTCAATCTCGTTCACAGCAAGTACTTTACTCGTTCCGTAATCCGATATCACTTTGTGATTAACTCCTTAACCACATGCTTGCAAGCGGTGTTGATATCGATTACCAGTGGGCCCGAAGTATATCTCTCCGACTTGGGAGGGACAAATCCCATCTCGATACATACAACCCAACAGATACTTTCCGATCACCTGAGAGACACCTTTATGATCACCCTCTCATAGGATGACGTTTGATGACCTCAAAGCTTTCTTCCGATACCAGGGAGTTGTATTATCTCATGGTCTAAGGAATACAATATTTGACATAAGAAAAGCTTCGCAAAGACGAAAACGATGACACGATCTAATTGCTTCGCTTAGTTTGGGTCTGTCCATCATATCATTCTCCCAATGATATGATCTCATTATCAATTGACAACTCATGTATATGGTTAGGAAACCTTAACCATCATTGATCAATGGGCTAGTCCATAGAGGCGTACTAGGGACACGGTGTTGTTCACAAACCACACAAGTATTAAAGTTTCCGCTTAATACAATTCTAGCATGGAATATAAACATTATCATGAACAAGAATTATAATAATAACATCTTTATTATTGCCTCTAGGGCATAATTCCAACAAGTGGGAGCTAAAGTTTAGTCCCACATGGAAAGTTGGAGGAGAGTTGCACCACCTTATAAGGTGGAGGGTTGCACCACTTTATAAGTGAGTGGCAATAAGAGAGATACACATGCGCGCTCCTCCTCCTCCGACGCCGCCCGCACGCTCGCCTCGTCACGACGCGCGCGCGCGCGCCGCGGGTTGCGGGAATCTCGCCGAGCCGAGCTTTATTTTGGTGCTCAGGAAAATTGACAGACGTGTCAAACAGTCAGCTTATTCGGGTCGCTCCCGGATCGTGGGCTACTGTAACCGACCCGAACGTGCGTAATGTGGACTCGGCCCACATTCGCCTCCGTTACACCGAAAACCAATCTAGGGTTTTGCCATCCTCTCTACTTGCGCCGTCACCGTAGTCTACTCCATCCCGCTTTCCGGCGTGCACCGGCGGACGGGAGAGCAGGTCTCCGGAACCACTCGCCCTTGTGATCCTGTACGGGAGAGGACGAATAAGGTTTTTGGGAAGCGCTCCGCGCGACTTCTCGAGTTCTCCATCACGGGTCGTCTTCCATCCAAGTCGGGCGGTGCTGACTACCGCCGTCTTCGTCGCCATCTGCTGCGATCACTCTTCCCCAAAGTTCCTACTACGACAACCGAACGGTACGTGCTACGCGATCCTGTTTGGTTATACATCATGTTCTGCGAGTACATGTTAAGCTGCTGTTTGTTTCCGATCATCCTTTTGTTTAGTACATCTAGTATGTTCGAGTTACATGAGCTAGTAGCTGGTTTTGTCATGATTTATATTCTGGAATTAATCATGGAAATTATGTCTAATAATCCAACAATCCAAAAACCTTATTATAGGCAATTTCCTGAATTAACAATGGCTGGTTTTACCGATGCACTGAGGCCGGATAAGTTTACCGGTGTGCACTTTAAGAGGTGGCAGTACAAGGCTGAGCTTTGGCTGACCACGATGAAAGTGTTCCATATCAGTAAAGGCAAACCTGAAGGAACTATATCTGTCAAGGATCAGAAGAAGTTCGAGGATGCCAATACTGTCTTTGTGGGATGTATTATGAGAATTCTTGCTATCCGTCTGTGTGATGTGTTTATGCACATAAAAGACGGTAAGGAGCTCTGGGATGCACTGGATGCCAAGTTTGGTGCTGCAGATGCTGGCAGTGAACTGTATATCATGGAGAGCTTTCATGATTTTAAGATGACTAAGGACCTTCCTGTGGTTCAACAAGCTCATGAGATACAGTGCATTGCCAAGGAGCTCGAACTCCTTAAGTGTACCTTACCCGACAAGTTTGTGGCGGGATGCATTATTGCTAAGTTGCCCCCTTCATGGAGGAACTTTGCCACAACTCTCAAACACAAGAGACATGAGATATCAGTTGAAAATCTGATAGCGTCCCTTGATGTTGAGGAGAAGACTCGGGCTAAGGACACTACTGAGAAAGGAGAGGGTCTTGCTACTGCTAACTTTGTTCAGAAAGGCAAATCCGTAGGCAAGAACAAAGTGAACTTCAAACCCTCCTTTAACAAGCCTGTAAAGACTACAACCTTCAAGAAGAAGAAGGCGAACAGGGATAAGAGTGAACTGTCTTGTTACACTTGTGGAGAGCCCGGCCATTTTTCCAAGGACTGTCCAGAACGCACAGACCGCAGAGGGAAAAAGGCCAAGACTGTCAACGTCGTGACCGCTAGCAATACTGATGGGTATGGTAATTTATTTACTGTTCTTTCAGTATTTCAATCACCGTGTTGGTGGCTTGATACGGGTGCTAATGTTCATGTGTGTGCTGACATCTCTATGTTCACCTCTTATCAGGTCACTCGGGATTCATCCGTCCTAATGGGGAATGGATCACATGCTTCTGTTCGTGGTGTTGGCACGGTGGATCTGAAGTTTACTTCTGGAAAGATCGTGCAGCTGAGGAACGTGCAGCATGTCCCTACTATGAACAAGAATCTCGTTAGTGGCTCCCTTCTTTGTAGAGATGGGTTTAAGGTTGTCTTAGAGTCTAATAAAGTCGTTGTTTCAAAACATGGACAATTTATTGGTAAAGGTTATGAGTTTGGAGGCTTGTTCCGATTTTCACTTTCAGAGTTTTGTAATAAATCCGTGGATCATATTTGTGGTGGTGTTAATGATGATACCAGTATTTGGCATTCTCGTTTATGTCACATTAATTTTGGTTTGATATCTCGGATGTCCAGCATGATTTGTTATTTCACTATTGCCAAAGGTTCTAAGTGCCATAGTTGTGTGCAATCAAAGCAACCTCGAAAGCCTCACAAGGCTGCCGAAGAGAGAAACTTGGCACCTCTAGAACTCATACATTCTGATCTATGTGAGATGAATGGTGTGTTGAAAAAAAGGTGAAAAGAGATATTTCATGACGTTGATAGATGATGCTACTAAATTCTGCTATGTTTACTTGTTGCACACTAAAGATGAGGCTTTAGACTACTTTGAAATCTATAAGGCTAAAGTTGAAAATCAACTAGAGAGAAAGATCAAGCGTCTTAGGTCGGATCGTGGTGGTGAGTATTTTCCCAAAATATTTGATGAATTCTGTCAGGAACACGGAATTATTCATGAGAGGACGCCTCCCTACTCAACCCAATCAAGCGGGTTTGCCGAGAGGAAAAACCGCACGCTGACTAACTTGGTGAATTCCATGTTAGCCACTGCTAGTTTATCAAAGGCATGGTGGGGGGAGGCCTTGTTGACTTCATGTCATGTCCTGAATAGAGTTCCTAACAAGAATAAAGAAAAGACCCCTTATGAGGAGTGGGTTGGGAGAAAACCATCACTTTCGTATCTACGCACTTGGGGGTGTTTGGAGAAGGTCAACATACCGATCCCTAAGAAACGCAAGCTTGGACCCAAGACAGTGGATTGCATCTTTCTAGGATATGCTCCACGGAGTGTAGGCTATAGATTTCTAGTGGTTAAATCTAAGGTACCTGATATGCATGTTGATACTATAATGGAATCTCGTGATGCAACATTCTTTGAGAATATTTTTCCTATGAAAGATATGCATAGCATTGGTAGGATTTCTTCTGAAATACTTCCTGAATCTAGTGCATCTATTGAGAATTCTGAACAACCATATGAGGAAGTTCTTGAGAAGGATGACGATGAACCTCTTACGAGGAGTAAGAGATAGTGGGTTGCAAAATCCTTTGGTAATGACTTCATCGTTTACCTTGTGGATGATACTCCTAGATCCATTACTGAGGCATATGCATCTCCTGATGCAGATGATTGGAAAGAAGGTGTCCAAAATGAGATGGACTCGATTCTTTCTAATGGAACTTGGGAATTATCAGAACTACCCTATGGTTGTAAACCTGTGGGATGTAAGTGGGTGTTCAAGAAGAAACTAAGGCCTGATGGTACTATTGAGAAGTACAAGGCGCGTCTTGTAGCTAAGGGCTACACATAGAAAGAAGTTGAAGATTACTTTGACACCTATTCACCTGTCGCTAGACTGATCACCGTTCGAGTACTACTATCCCTGGCTGCCTCTTATGGTCTTCTCGTTCATCAAATGGACGTTAAGACAGCTTTCCTTAATGGAGAGTTGGAAGAGGAGATCTATATGGATCAACCGGATGGGTTTGTGGTAAAAGGTGAAGAGACAAAGGTGTGTAAGTTATTAAAATCTTTATATGGCCTAAAATAAGCACCTAAGCAATGGCATGGGAAGTTTGACAGAACTCTACTTTCTGCTGGCTTTGTCATTAATGAGGCTGATAGGTGTGTTTACTATCGCCATGGTGGGGGCGATAGCTTTATATTATGTTTGTACATGGATGACATTCTGATCTTTGGTACAAACATGAAAGTGATAAATGAGGTCAAGTCTTTCCTGTCAAAGAGTTTTGATATGAAAGATCTGGGAGAGGCTGATGTCATTCTGAACATCAAGCTTATTAAGAACGAGAATGAGATTACTTTAACGCAATCTCATTATGTTGAGAAAGTCTTGAGCCGATTTGGCTTTAATGATGGGAAGACTTCTCCAACACCTTATGATCCCAGTTTGACATTACGAAAGAATAAGAAGGAACCAACAGATCAGCTGAAATATTCACAAGTTGTTGGTTCTCTCATGTACTTAGCAAGCGCTACAAGACCCGATATCTCTTTTGCTGCGAGCAAGTTGAGTAGGTTCATGTCTAACCCGGGTATTGATCATTGGCATGCACTTCAAAGGGTCATGCGCTATCTATGTGGTATAATGAGCTATGGAATCCTGCTGTGCTTGAAGGATATAGTGATTCGAATTGGATCTCTGACGTTGATGAACTCTACGCCATGAGCAGGTATGTGTTTACCCTTGGAGGTGGCGCAGTGTCATGGAGGTCTCGTAGACAAACCATATTGATGAGGTCAACTATGAAAACAGAACTTACTGCTTTAGACACAACCACTGTTGAGTCAAAATGGCTGCGTGAGCTCTGGATGGACTTGCCTGTGGTTGAGAAACCTGTGCCGGCAATCCTTTTGAATTGTGACAACCAAACTGTTATTGTCAAAGTGAACAATTCTAAGGATAACGTGAAGTCATCAAGACATGTGAAGAGACGTTTGAAATCTGTCAGGAAATTAAGAAACTCCGGAGTAATAACTGTTACGTATATTCAAACAGACAAAAACCTGGCAGATCCCTTTTACAAAGGGACTATCACGAAATGTGATAGAAAGTGCATCGAGGGAGATGGGGTTGGTACCCATGGATGACACACCTTAGTGGTAACCCAACCTATGTGATCGGAGATCCCGTGAATTAGGACCTGGGAAGAACAAGCTAGTGGTTTGACTGAGGAGAGTATTTTGTAACCCTCTCTATGTGAAGATGTATAACTCTCATAATCTGTAAGGCAGGTTGGCAACATGCCTTAATGTGTTTCTGTTGGTTTTAATTAGCAAAGATGCCGTCCTACAGGGCATTCTTGAAAGAACACACCTATATGAGCTTGACTATAAACGTCGCGGTCTATGAGACTTGGGTGATCTCTAGTAAACTCATGAAGGGACCAGGGAGTATGACACATGTGCTCCAACCCGCGGGGTAGGCTACTGATAGCCAAGTACTAGTAATGATTTTGAGCGAAATCTGTTGGCACCAAACTTGCAATTCAAGGTTCGTCCATTGTTCAAGTTGTTGATAGGCGGAAGTTCAACTTAACTGTCTCTGCTGAAACACTGGTATATAAACAAGTAGCAAGGATTGGCAAATCTTCAAATGGGCATTTGAGATCTGGTGGGGGATTGTTAGAAATAATGGGGCTAATCCATTTAGGCCCATGTGTATTTCAGATTTTCCCTAAATCTCAAATCCCAAATTTGTGGCAGCCCATATGTGTTTGGGCCCATGTTTGTGGCAGCTCACATGGGAGTGGAGTGGGAGCTAAAGTTTAGTCCCACATGGAAAGTTGGAGGAGAGTTGCACCACCTTATAAGATGGAGTGTTGCACCACTTTGTAAGTGAGTGGCAATAAGAGAGATACACACGCGCGCTCCTCCTCCGACGCTGCCGCTCGCGCGCTCGCTCGCTCGCTCGCCTCGCCCGCGCGCGCCGCGGGTTGCGGGAATCTCGCCGAGCCGAGCTTTATTTTGGTGCTCAGGAAAATTGACAGACGTGTCAAACAGTCAGCTTATTTGGGTCGCTCCCGGATCGTGGGCTAACGTGCGTAATGTGGGCTTATTCGGGTCGCTCCCGGATCGTGGGCTACTGTAACCGACCCGAACGTGCGTAATGTGGACTCGGCCCACGTTTGCCTCCGTTAGGGTTTCCTGAGACGCTCTATATAAAGTTCTGCGCGGCTACCGCCACAACACCACCGAAAACCAATCTAGGGTTTTGCCATCCTCACTACTTGCGCTGTCACCGTAGTCTACTCCATCCCGCTTGCCGGCGTGCACCGGCGGACGGGAGAGCAGGTCTCCGGAACCACTCGCCCTTGTGATCCTGTACGGGAGAGGGCGAATAAGGTTTTTGGGAAGCGCTCCGTGCGACTTCTCGAGTTCTCCATCACGAGTCGTCTTCCATCCAAGTCGGGCGGTGCTGACTACCGCCGTCTTCGTCGCCATCTGCTGCGATCACTCTTCCCCAAAGTTCCTACTACGACAACCGAACGGTACGTGCTACGCGATCCTGTTTGGTTATACATCATGTTCTGCGAGTACATGTTAAGCTGCTGTTTGTTTCCGATCATCCTTTTGTTTAGTACATCTAGTATGTTCGAGTTACATGAGCTAGTAGCTGGTTTTGTCATGATTTATATTCTGGAATTAATCATGGAAATTATGTCTAATAATCCAACAATCCAAAAACCTTATTATAGGCAATTTCCTGAATTAACAATGGTTGGTTTTACCGATGCACTGAGGCCGGATAAGTTTACCGGTGTGCACTTTAAGAGGTGGCAGTACAAGGCTGAGCTTTGGCTGACCACGATGAAAGTGTTCCATATCAGTAAAGGCAAACCTGAAGGAACTATATCTGTCAAGGATCAGAAGAAGTTCGAGGATGCCAATACTGTCTTTGTGGGATGTATTATGAGCATTCTTGCTATCCGTCTGTGTGATGTGTTTATGCACATAAAAGACGGTAAGGAGCTCTGGGATGCACTGGATGCCAAGTTTGGTGCTGCAGATGCTGGCAGTGAACTGTATATCATGGAGAGCTTTCATGATTTTAAGATGACTAAGGACCTTCCTGTGGTTCAACAAGCTCATGAGATACAGTGCATTGCCAAGGAGCTCGAACTCCTTAAGTGTACCTTACCCGACAAGTTTGTGGCGGGATGCATTATTGCTAAGTTGCCCCCTTCATGGAGGAACTTTGCCACAACTCTCAAACACAAGAGACAGGAGATATCAGTTGAAAATCTGATAGCGTCCCTTGATGTTGAGGAGAAGACTCGGGCTAAGGACACTACTGAGAAAGGATTGGGTCTTGCTACTGCTAACTTTGTTCAGAAAGGCAAATCCGTAGGCAAGAACAAAGTAAACTTCAAACCCTCCTTTAACAAGCCTGTAAAGACTACAACCTTCAAGAAGAAGAAGGCGAACAGGGACAAGAGTGAACTGTCTTGTTACACTTGTGGAGAGCCCGGCCATTTTTCCAAGGACTGTCCAGAACGCACAGACCGCAGAGGGAAAAAGGCCAAGACTGTCAACGTCGTGACCGCTAGCAATACTGATGGGTATGGTAATTTATTTACTGTTCTTTCAGTATTTCAATCACCGTGTTGGTGGCTTGATACGGGTGCTAATGTTGATGTGTGTGCTGACATCTCTATGTTCACCTCTTATCAGGTCGCTCGGGATTCGTCCGTCCTAATGGGGAATGGATCACATGCTTCTGTTCGTGGTGTTGGCACGGTGGATCTGAAGTTTACTTCCGGAAAGATCGTGCAGCTGAGGAACATGCAGCATGTCCCTACTATGAACAAGAATCTCGTTAGTGGCTCCCTTCTTTGTAGAGATGGGTTTAAGGTTGTCTTAGAGTCTAATAAAGTCGTTGTTTCAAAACATGGACAATTTATTGGTAAAGGTTATGAGTTCGGAGGCTTGTTCCGATTTTCACTTTCAGAGTTTTGTAATAAATCCGTGAATCATATTTGTGGTGGTGTTAATGATGATACCAGTATTTGGCATTCTCGTTTATGTCACATTAATTTTGGTTTGATATCTCGGATGTCCAGCATGAGTTTAATTCGTTATTTCACTATTGCCAAAGGTTCTAAGTGCCATAGTTGTGTGCAATCAAAGCAACCTCGAAAGCCTCACAAGGCTGCCGAAGAGAGAAAATTGGCACCTCTAGAACTCATACATTCTGATCTATGCGAGATGAATGGTGTGTTGAAAAAAGGTGAAAAGAGATATTTCATGACGTTGATAGATGATGCTACTAAATTCTGCTATGTTTACTTGTTGCAAACTAAAGATGAGGCTTTAGACTACTTTAAAATCTATAAGGCTAAAGTTGAAAATCAACTAGAGAGAAAGATCAAGCGTCTTAGGTCGGATCGTGGTGGTGAGTATTTTCCCAAAATATTTGATGAATTCTGTCAGGAACACAGAATTATTCATGAGAGGACGCCTCCCTACTCAACCCAATCAAACGGGTTTGCCGAGAGGAAAAACCGCACGCTGACTAACTTGGTGAATTCCATGTTAGCCACTGCTAGTTTATCAAAGGCATGGTGGGGGGAGGCCTTGTTGACTTCATGTCATGTCCTGAATAGAGTTCCTAACAAGAATAAAGAAAAGACCCCTTATGAGGAGTGGGTTGGGAGAAAACCATCACTTTCGTATCTACGAACTTGGGGGTGTTTGGCGAAGGTCAACATACCGATCCCTAAGAAACGCAAGCTCGGACCCAAGACAGTGGATTGCATCTTTCTAGGATATGCTCCACGGAGTGTAGGCTATAGATTTCTAGTGGTTAAATCTAACGTACCTGATATGCATGTTGATACTATAATGGAATCTCGTGATGCAACATTCTTTGAGAATATTTTTCCTATGAAAGATATGCATAGCATTGGTAGGATTTCTTCTGAAATACTTCCTGAATCTAGTGCATCTATTGAGAATTCTGAACAACCACATGAGGAAGTTCTTGAGAAGGATGACGATGAACCTCTCACGAGGAGTAAGAGACAGAGGGTTGCAAAATCCTTTGGTAATGACTTCATCGTGTACCTTGTGGATGATACTCCCAGATCCATTACTGAGGCATATGCATCTCCTGATGCAGATGATTGGAAAGAAGCTGTCCAAAATGAGATGGACTCGATTCTTTCTAATGGAACTTGGGAATTATCAGAACTACCCTATGGTTGTAAACCTGTGGGATGTAAGTGGGTGTTCAAGAAGAAACTAAGGCCTGATGGTACTATTGAGAAGTACAAGGCGCATCTTGTAGCTAAGGGCTACACACAGAAAGAAGGCGAAGATTACTTCGACACATATTCACCTGTCGCTAGACTGACCACCATTCGAGTACTACTATTCCTGGCTGCCTCTTATGGTCTTCTCGTTCATCAAATGGACGTTAAGACAACTTTCCTTAATGGAGAGTTGGAAGAGGAGATCTATATGGATCAGCCGGATGGGTTTGTGGTAAAAGGTGAAGAGACAAAGGTGTGTAAGTTATTAAAATGTTTATATGGCCTAAAATAAGTACCTAAGCAATGGCATGGGAAGTTTGATAGAACTCTACTTTCTGCTGGCTTTGTCATTAATGAGGCTGATAGGTGTGTTTACTATCGCCATGGTGGGGGCGATAGCGTTATATTATGTTTGTACGTGGATGACATTCTGATCTTTGGTACAAACATGAAAGTGATAAATGAGGTCAAGTCTTTCCTGTCAAAGAGTTTTGATATGAAATATCTGGGAGAGGCTGATGTCATTCTGAACATCAAGCTTATTATGAACGAGAATGAGATTACTTTAACGCAATCTCATTATGTTGAGAAAGTCTTGAGCCGATTTGGCTTTAATGATGGGAAGACTTCTCCAACACCTTATGATCCCAGTTTGACATTACGAAAGAATAAGAAGGAACCAACAGATCAGCTGAAATATTCACAAGTTGTTGGTTCTCTCATGTACTTAGCAAGCGCTACAAGACCCGATATCTCTTTTTCTGCGAGCAAGTTGAGTAGGTTCATGTCTAACCCGGGTATTGATCATTGACATGCACTTCAAAGGGTCATGCGCTATCTATGTGGTATAATGAGCTATGGAATCCTGCTGTGCTTGAAGGATATAGTGATTCGAATTGGATCTCTGACGTTGATGAACTCTACGCCACGAGCGGGTATGTGTTTACCCTCGGAGGTGGCGCAGTGTCATGGAGGTCTCGTAGACAAACCATATTGATGAGGTCAACTATGAAAACAGAACTTACTGTTTTAGACACAACCACTGTTGAGTCAAAATGGCTGCGTGAGCTCTGGATGGACTTGCCTGTGGTTGAGAAACCTGTGCCGGCAATCCTTTTGAATTGTGACAACCAAACTGTTATTGTCAAAGTGAAAAATTCTAAGGATAACGCGAAGTCATCAAGACACGTGAAGAGACGTTTGAAATCTGTCAGGAAATTGAGAAACTCCGGAGTAATAACTGTTACGTATATTCAAACAGACAAAAACCTGGCAGATTCCTTTACAAAGGGACTATCACGAAATGTGATAGAAAGTGCATCGAGGGAGATGGGGTTGGGACCCATGGATGTCACACCTTAGTGGTAACCCAACCTATGTGATCGGAGATCCCGTGAATTAGGACCTGGGAAGAACAAGCTAGTGGTTTGACTGAGGAGAGTATTTTGTAACCCTCTCTATGTGAAGATGCATAACTCTCATAATCTGTAAGGCAGGTTGGCAACATGCCTTAATGTGTTTCTGTTGGCTTTAATTAGCAAAGATGCCGTCCTACAGGGCATTCTTGAAAGAACACACCTATATGAGCTTGACTGTAAACGTCGCGGTCTATGAGACTTGGGTGATCTCTAGTAAACTCATGAAGAGACCAGGGAGTATGACGCATATGCTCCAACCCGCGGGGTAGGCTACTGAAAGCCAAGTACTAGTAATGATTTTGAGCGAAATCTATTGGCACCAAACTTGCAATTCAAGGTTCGTCCATTGTTCAAGTTGTTGATAGACATAGTTCAAGATTCTAGGCGGAAGTTCAACTTAACAGTCTCTGCTGAAACACTGGTATATAAACAAGTAGCAAGGATTGGCAAATCTTCAAATGGGCATTTGAGATCTGGTGGGGGATTGTTAGAAATAATGGGGCTAATCCATTTAGGCCCATGTGTATTTCAGATTTTGCCTAAATCTCAAAGCCCAAATTTGTGGCAGCCCATATGTGTTTGGGCCCATGTTTGTGGCAGCTCACATGGGAGTGGAGTGGGAGCTAAAGTTTAGTTCCACATGGAAAGTTGGAGGAGAGTTGCACCACCTTATAGGATGGAGTGTTGCACCACTTTGTAAGTGAGTGACAATAAGAGAGATACACACGCGCGCTCCTCCTCCGACGACGCCGCCGCTCGCACGCCATCTCGCCTCGCCCGCGCCCGCCGCGGGTTGCGGGTTGCGGGAATCTCGCCGAGCCGAGCTTTATTTTGGTGCTCAGGAAAATTGACAGACGTGTCAAACAGTCAGCTTATTTCGGGTCGCTCCCGGATCGTGGGCTAACGTGCGTAATGTGGGCTTATTCGGGTCGCTCCCGGATCGTGGGCTACTGTAACCGACCCGAACGTGCGTAATGTGGACTCGGCCCACGTTCGCCTCTGTTAGGGTTTCCTGAGCCGCTCTATATAAAGTCCTGCGCGGCTACCGCCACAACACCACCGAAAACCAATATAGGGTTTTGCCATCCTCTCTACTTGCGTCGTCACCGTAGTCTACTCCATCCCGCTTGCCGGCGTGCACCGGCGGACGGGAGAGCAGGTCTCCGGAATCACTCGCCCTTGTGATCCTGTACGGGAGAGGGCGAATAAGGTTTTTGGGAAGCGCTCCGCGCGACTTCTCGAGTTCTCCATCACGGGTCGTCTTCCATCCAAGTCGGGCGGTGCTGCCTACCGCCGTCTTCGTCGCCGTCTACTGCGATCACTCTTCCCCAAAGTTCCTACTACGACAACCGATTGGTACGTGCTACGTGATCCTGTTTGGTTATACATCATGTTCTGCGAGTACATGTTAAGCTGCTGTTTGTTTTCGATCATCCTGTTGTTTAGTACATCTAGTATGTTCGAGTTACATGAGCTAGTAGCTGGTTTTGTCATGATTTATTTTCTGGAATTAATCGTGGAAATTATGTCTAATAATCCAACATCAACTTGCGTTTGGCAAGGTTATGCTTTGTCAATATTACTCGCCTATATAAGAACTATATGAAGGTTCTTACTTTAAGTGACACTTTGAGTTAACAAATATAAGAAAATGGTATTTCCAATTATCATTTGCATACATAGATTTGACCGAGAGAAAACCAGAGCTGGTCAATCTCCATCTTAATACGTCTAGTTCTATTTACCCCATGAGACGCTAGACCAAATGCAACCACGAGGTACATTTGTCCCCAATTAGAGTGCATCTGGAACCTACATTTAGAGGGATTGCAGTGTTATATAAATAAGGATAGTGATGAGAAAGAGGCATGTACCTAGCCATGTATCCCTCTAAAAATGAGTATCCAATCCATTTCCTACCGAGCAAGTGCCACGGCAGAAAAACTCCTTGTTGATATCCATAATGCATTTCCATAGATTTAGTGGTCACATGGAAAAGTAGTAGCTACAAACTTTAGTGCTAATTTAATTTGGACTGCAAAAAATGGATCTGATATAAAACAAGCACTAAACAATGATATATAGGTACGTGTGGTTGCGAGCAGCAGCTAGGAACTAAAGATCGTGCCTGCCTAATGTCAATCAAGATAAAAAAAAGACATGGATTAAACGGTTCTCAAGCTCCATAGATTTATGACTTCTAGATAGTGTGTAGTGAGCTTCCATTTCTATGGAGTTGTATGTTCCCTCGAAAACTAATATATTGCTTCTGGTCATGAGTTTAGTGCAACTGCAAAACAAACAATGGACTATGTTGGCAATGAGAAAGACCTATAAATCAGTCCTTACCAATCACGATTCCAATCGATCTCTAAGGAACTATGGTCGGAACTCGGAATATCACAATGGTGAACTGATCTATTTGCATTTTGAGCTATACGAACACATGGATGACGCCATAATCCCTATGGGCGTAGTTTCAGTTAGAGCCATTTGTGCATCACCGCGCCAATGTTCTGCTTAGAGCATCTCTAATGGATCCTATAAATGGGCCAGAATTTGAAACTCCAGCGAATTTATAGGTTCACGAGTGAGAGATCGAGATGGAAGACATTGTACTCTAGGCCAACCCATTAAATTGTTTGCAGTGGTCCATGAAACCGAGTGGTGGGTCGGTACAAGTACAGATCGGAGCAGCAGATACGGGTCGAAACCCTCACTGTCTCCCACACCCAACCCTAGCTCCACCGCTTCGCTGCTGCCACACCAAAAAGTCCAGCAAGCAATTCCACGAGTGTGGGAGGCAGATCAGGGGGTCTAGTTTTGCCGTGAATTTTTCGTAGATTTGCCATGAGTTTTGGGTTTGCCGTAGTTTTTTGAGGAATTTTACGGTACCTGGGTACTCCTCGGAGAGAGATGAGAGTACTAGTAAAATCTGACCCTCCGTTTATGAGGGTAGTTTAGTCCTTTTCTCTTCTACCAAATTATTCCCGATCTGTTGTACTCACGCACATAACCGTCTTCGTTGCAATTGAGCCTAGACCGCCGCCGACCAACCGCTCCTGCGCCGAGCCTACACCGCTGTTGACCAACCGCTGCTGCGCCGGCGGCTATGCGATGTGGTGCCGACGAGCCTGACATACCGGCAACTTCATGTGCTGATAGTTGACGAATTCAAAGTGCGGTTCGTTTGTATTGATCTCTGATCTAAAAGGTCGATCATATGTAGATGCGTATATCACGCAAATACATCTGGTGTTCTTGTTGTATTTTTACGCCAAGAGTAAATTAAGTCTGATTAAACCAAGGGACATGATCAATCAGCTTTATGTTCTTCAAGACGACGACAACAACACCGTCGGCTAAAAGTAAATTCGTCTAGTCTTTTTGTGTTGGCGTCGACTTCGTGTAGCCTCAGGCTGGCCAGCTCCGCCATGTGCAGGGTCGCCTGCGGTGACGGACGTAGCGACAAGCTACAACCTGGAAGGCTATGCTAGCAGCCGGCCATTGAGATCTCGCGGCCCGCGCTACGGCCAGTCGACAATGGCTTACTGTATTTCTTAACGCCGCCGTTCAACTTGATTATTCACCGCGTTAAATCCGACCATGTTTCAAAAGACTGTTTTGCCCCTCTACTGAAGGTACTCCGTAAGTTCTGTCTCGGTTTTGGAGTCGGTACTCCGTGCGCTAAGAGTGGAGCACCAGAGCACGAGAGCCATTGGATCACCAAAAATAGACGGTCCTTGTTGATTTTGGGGTACAGTAAAAGTCCTCAGTTTTTTCTGGTGGCCTACAGTAATTTACGACTTTGTTGTGTATCCTGGAAAAATGCTGACGGAAAATCACCACGCACATGTCAAATTCCTGATTTCCTGTAGTGATTGGATCGCAGAAAATTAAGGATCTTCTCTCACTATGGTATTTTTTTGTTGAGAATTTACTATGGTATTCCGGAGTGGGGGTGTATCTTCAGATTAATGCTTACTGAAGGTTCACAATTATTTTTCTTCACAAGAAACACAGGTAAATTTGGAGATAAAAAAACATGTGTAGAACTGATGAGTGGAAATATCTAGTACTCCATAGCATGGTACTGATTTATGTAAGGCGTCCACATTTCTAAATTAGATCTTAATCACATTGTTTCCATATACTGTGTTGCGAGCGTGAATTGTTATGAAAGCCAATTACCGCCTGAAAAATGCTTGTGCACAAGTCTACAGAGAGTCAAAGGCACAATCTCGCCAGTAAGACCGCAAGTGGCTGCCGTCGCATGAAATGCATGGCTTCACTACACTAACTATGAAGCACTACAAGTGATCAGCAAGACTCAATGAGAGCTAATGAGGGGTGGATCTTAATGCACCCAAGAATGGTGTGCCCCCTCATGAACTAGGTAACTTTGTGAGTGATGCTCAGAGCCCCGTTGCCTTCAAATGAATGTTTTCTCATCCATCACTAGTAATGTCAGGTCTGGTGGAATATGTAGAGATCAAAACAACATCTAAGTCTCCTAAAATTGTCAAGCAATGGTAGCTTCTCTCCCGATGTCTCCAATTCCCTCGTGTTGCCAGTCAGTCTCATATTTCCTCATATAGGATGTACAAGCATGTCAAATAGAAGATGTGGTGATGATAACAGATAGAGCTAAGTCAAACACACAGGTAGCTAAGTGGAGACGTGTATGTAACTAGAAAACCTTATTCTCCCAAATAAAGGTTGGTGAGGTATTTATTTTGTTCATTGGGTGAATGTCTATAAGTAGAGCTACGTTAGTAAGTGAGAAGTAGGCGTGATGATGTGTAGGAGCAGACCTACACACGGGATAGCCGCGCATTAGCCTTGTTCATATACCTAGAATAGCACTAATAAGTAAAAAAGGTTGGCGCGCATTATCTTAGGTCTTGTGCCATATGTGGGTCTGCACAAATTTGATTTAATTTTTCTACTAGAAAAACTCTGATTTTTAAAAAGATTGCGGGTGACTCTGATTGTGGTCTTAGCTCTCTCGGGTTGGTGGTTCACCACCTTAATTATTTTATCGTGATCCACAAAGAGAGTTGGTAACGAGAAGGAAATATATACACAATAGAAAACAAAAACACAATGGTGATGACAACATGACACGAAAAGTTCTAGAAGCTTTCCTGAATCTGGTAGTGACGCTATAATAAGTCCTTGCTGAGTATTCTAGCAGCAGCTCGGGTGGGGGAAATAAAGAAGTAAGGCCCAAAGCGACAAGCCAGGGGTTGCTATTGACAGGGAGTGCTGATCTCGTGGTAGAGGCCATGGCGCGGTTCAACAATGCAAATTTTCCATTTCAATCTTCCGCTTGTGACTTTGGGTTCGTTGGTGAACCTTTTCCTTCAGACTTCTGCTATGGATATGCTGTTCAACCTTGTCTATCAGTACATCTCGAGCCCAATGGTGCCTGCATGGTTTCTTTAATAAAACGTAAACTACCGCCTCCGACTATTAAAATCAACTAGCATGGTGGCCCTCGCAAATGCGAGGGCATCACCTCAATTATTTTTGTCTGGTTTGCAAGGGCATCACCTAAATTATTTTTATGTTATAAACACTTTCATCTTGTTTAGTTCCTTATTTTTGAAATACACAATGTCTTGGCCATGAACCTATTCATAAATGTTTAACTTTGACGTTTTGAAACATGATTGTATTTCTAAGAGATAAAAATAATTATTACAAAACTTTTTTTAGAAAAAACGGCCATGTAGGTTTAACATATGAGGTTTGTTGAAGAAGGATTATATAGATCGTATAGGCTATGATATGGTTAGATATCTCTAGTTAAAGATCTATAATTTATGAGTTGTTTATGTGAAGTTATAAAGATATAACATATGATATTTTAGAAACAAAATTGCTATGTTTGGATAGATCTAACGGGTTATAACAGTTGGAGTTAAACTTTTGAAGATCTACAAATGAGATATGTTTATTTAAAATTATGTAGATACAATAGCAGTGACACACTTAGGTTGAATTATGAAGTTATAATGGATCCCATTTATTTTATGCATAAGTTTGATGATCTAAGGAATGTGATATGGTCAAGTATGCCTATGTAGATCTCAGAGTTATGATCTCTTTAGGGCAGTTACCTAGATGTAAGAATTGTAATATTACTAATAAAGAGATGACCACCATATCCACAACTGGTGTTTTGAATTTTTTTGGAAGTTTTAGTTCATCTATGTATTTTGTGCCTAATGTCTTCCTATTAGTATTTGATATATAGATAGATGTATATACGTCATTTTCTCTGATAAAATAAGGCACATGGACATGTGTTTCTAGTATTAGCTCGCTCTCTTGACTTCAATAGCCGATCGGACACATGAGTGCAAGCCGACCCTAGATCAACCTCTGGTGTGTCATTTAGGTACCTTTATTATTAGGTTGTAGTTCTATGTGATGCAACCCGACGTTTAAGATGATATCACAAGTAATAAGGTCTCATGACTTTATGTCTCCTCCGCATGACTGGACAAATACTTCATGGAACATGTGTGCTCGTCTTTTATATTTAGAATACCCCATTGTTAGGTATATGTGTTCCGTGCGATGGTATCCCGATTGTGCTAACAATGTCATAAAAAATAAGTAGGATCCTGGTTCCCCTTCGTCATATGGATGTTGCAACACTATAGTGTTAGTGGATCATACAACTCATCTTTTCATGCTTACTTTTCTTCATACATTGTTGATAAATGGACCAATGTTTGGTAGTTGTTTGTATCTAGCGGGGTGTTTAGCGATCTTAGCATCTCGCTTTTTTCGATGGGCGGACCATACTCTCCTTGAAATCTATTAGGTTAGTCATCTTCTGTTTTCTGCTATATTGTGACTGGAGCCATGAATGACCATGGAGATCGGCTCAGCTTTTCATGCTTACTTTTCTTCATACATTGTCGAGAAATGGACCAAAATTTTGCAGTTGTTTGTATCTAGCTAGGTGTTCAACGATCTTAGTGTTTCGCTTTTTTTTCCGATGGACGGCTCATACTCTGTTCGGAATCTATGAAGTTATTCAGCTTCTGTTTTCTGCTATATTGTGACCGGAGCCATAATGACCATGGAGATACAAATGGTGTACACGGAGACTTGGTTTTAAAGGCCATTATGGAGCTTCATATTTTGTCAAATTTGTTTCAATCTATTATCTTTTTTATAGATAATCAAAATCTAAAAATAAAAATAACTTCAAGGAACAGTTTTGGTAATAAGTCCTTCAATTTCATATCCGAGGGCGTCTAACAAATTTTTAGAACATCGAGGAATCCAGACAACAACAGCCTACATGTGGCATAGGTTTTTAATTATGCTATGTTATGGGTTAAATAAGGTTCACCGTGCATGCAGAAAAAATCGATGTCTATAATACAATATATATAATATATATTTCATAAGAATAGCAATAATATTAATTGATTTTGTAGTATAGTGCATTGATATTTTTTCGTTATATTCGATCAATCTTGAAAAAGTTTGATTTTGGATACCACAACGCCGAGTACTGATTAATTGTCCTATGTTATGAGTTAAATAAAAAAAACTTTGTAAAGGTTCACCATGCATGTAGAAAAAAAAATGTGTGCGATACACCAACTGCAGATACTACTAATTGGAGTGGAGTTTTAGGAATCCAAAAACTGGGATAGTATAGCACAGTATATTTGGATGATCGTTTGAAGAAATATTGAAGTGGAATCTATCAATGCAGATTGGAGTTAGATGGACTCCATCGATATAGTCCGGTGAAAACTAATAAGGACACGACTCATACGTGATTGAACTCAGACCGGTATTCTGTTTCATTGAAGTACACGTGCACGCGATATTGGATCTTTTTTAATTACATGTTTAGACATTTATCGTGACAGACTAAAAAATAGCGTACAACTCATCTCATAAAATATTATCCGTAAGTAGCAGATCTAATGGTTAATATAATTTAGGAATTGTCTTTACTGGGTTCAAATGTGTCCGAGAAACAAAGTTACGAACTCATGGAGGTCAAATTTTATGATCCAGAATAATATGATTCCAGCACTATATAATTGTTATGGGAAATAAAGTATATCACATATGCAAGTAACAAATTTAACCAACCTAAATTTGTGGTATATTGATTATTACCTCATTTGTATTTCCTCCTCGTAATTTCTTATGTTGTTTGAAAATGTGATTTTTTTTTAGAATTGGACTGTCTCCATAGCAATTATTTTATATACTAATCTGATACTTAAATAAAGGAAAATAAAAAAAGAAATATTATTCTAGCGGGTCCATTAACATGTTCATATGTCGGCATTCAAAGTTAGAGAAGTATGAAATTAGAACATCCTATATGTTGATATAGTATTTTTCTATCTATGTTTTAAAATCTTTGAATGTTATATCTATTTTAATTCATGGCTTGCACACAATGTTTAATTTTATTGATTTTTGTGATGATTTGTGCACTTATGTTGATTTCACTACATCATAGAAAAGACACAGAAAATACTCTGAGGATGTAAAATCATTCTAGCATGTTTTTAATTTTTTTCTTATAGTTGTGATGGCATATTTCTAATGATGCATATAGATATATAATAATTACTACAAAAAGAAGATCCGTTGGCAATCATATGATTTGATGTTTCATGGAAAATTCTAGTATATCTCTTGGTTCGGTTCTTATGCTGAATATGGTGTACAATAGTCATGTCGATTTCTAGGTTATGTACATTGTTTTGGTAATATCTAATTATTTTTCAAGAATGATAAATTTTTCAAGATCTAAACAAAATTGTAGTTTTCTATTTAATATTCAAAGAGTATGATATTCTAGCCTTCCACAAAATTCTTTCATAAATAGATTTTTAGTATTTATGTATCTCCCTTTTATGTTTTCTACTCAAATAAGAACTATAGATGTATTCTGCTTTTTTGTGCACTTGACCATGCATATGTATAGATATGTATTGATCATTTCGACATTATTATCTTATAAATTTAAACTGTAGAAAACTTTCCGTGAAATCATACTTTTAGCGATCAAGCTAGGTCAGCTAGTGTAACCTATTTTTGTTTAATGGCTCAGCTAGCTAGCGTAAATTTGTATGTCACGAACAGACTCGGCTAGCTAGCTGGTGTACATTTTGATTTTGTGAATGGAGTCTGCTTTTTTTTGTGTGAATGGATTCTGCTATCCATAATTAATAATCTTTCGCTAAATCATAGGCATTAATTTTAGTTCTAGCTGTTACGGTAATTTTAATAATCAGAGTTTTTAGGTAACACTCCCTCCATTTCATATTAGAGAGCGTCTACAAAAGTTTGCAAAGATCAAGGCAACCACATTTTCACAACAGTTGCCTAAGTACTAATTTTCCCTCAAAAAAAAAAGTGGCCCTTGATTAAGTGCTGCGGATTTGCTCTTAGACTAACTGTCTAGTTCCTTACATTTTGATTCAATTTAATTCGAATTCCAGCGTACCCGGAAAAAAAAATTCGATGGCCAGCGCTAGTACTACGCCATTGGTCGACCAGCCCGCTACAACCTGCGTGCACGTCGACCCTGCAGACACGCCTGCTAGCGATTTATTCCGACGGCAGCACTTCTGATTGACACGGACTCTCTTTTGGTGGTACGTATCGGCTGTTTTTTTTTTTTGGCAAGTACTGTCAGGTTAGAAACAAACGTGGGTTGGACCCATATGTGTGTGTGTGTGAATTAATAATGTTACGTGTTGGACCAATCGTGTCGTACTACTTGGAATACGTGTATCATGTTCGTTTCGTTACACAAATTGGACGGTTATGATTTAAAATCCTAGATATAAATTTTAGATCTAATCATCAAAATAATTAAGGTGATGTGGATCAACCTGGTGTCTCGAAAAACACCTTTATATTACTTTTAGTATATAATAGAATAGATAGGTGTGGAACATTTTGAACACACCCATGGCAGGGGGCATTGGCGTCTCTAGACCAGCGGCTGCTGACCTGCACGGAATATTTACCTAAGAATGCACCCATCTATCTATTATCTATTATATACTAAAAGCAATATAAGGGTGTTTTTTGAGACATCAGGTTGATCCACATCATTCGCAAAAAAAAAGGTTGATCCACATCATCTATAATAATTTAAACTGTTAGATATATAATTTGTGGTTAAGATTTAATCAGAGTCATAGATTACGTAACATGTTAGACATGACAGGCCGCTTCAAATCCGTGTCAGCATAACAGATTATACTTAACATATTAGACATGACACGATTTAAAAAAAAAGACATGACACGGCGGTCAGGTCTGTGTATAAGGTAGTAATAAGAAGCCGTGTATAGAACGATATCAACAAAAAGTACGTGTACAGGCATTGTCAAAAAAAAGTCACCAAAGAAGAAAAAAGACATGTATAGAACAATATCAACAAAAAAAAAAGACATGTATAGGTTCCTAAGCTAGCTATTTGTTATTAGATCGATCAGCTACCTAAGTACGTCGACTAGCTAGCTAGCTAGCAAAATCAAAAGCAAATTGGCCATGGTAATCGATCAGCTAGCTTAGTACAAAATCGATTGATACGTAGGAAAAACTACAAAAACGATTGATACGTACATAATAGGAGTTATATTGGCAGCCTGACATGGATAAAAAAAGATATCTAAGTTTCGACTAATTTATATGTACATATATACATACCTCTAATATATAACCAAATACATATAAAATAAAATATATTTTTTAATAGTTTAATTGACTGCGAAGGTTTTGAAAATGTGATTGACTCTAGAGAATAGGATTCCAGATACAGAATCCTCACACGACAAACCGTCTAACCCCTCTACCGCAAAATCACCAAACTACGGCAAAAAAAAAGACAAGCCATGAGAACCACATGGACATGTTCCATGCTTCTGGATAGACGTTGATCCAAATGAAAATACCATGATTTAAACAAAAGCCAATACACATTTATTCTTGATCGCACCTTCTTAACCACTAAGTATTGCACAAAATGCACTAACAAAACATACATATACAACGGTCTAGAGATTGATTAGTGCTTCCCTCACCTCCTGGAGCTTTTAACAATTGTTGAAAGTCAATTAAACTCGAAGAGATTTAAACAAGTTATCTTCAACAAAAAGTAAAGCATACATAGAAGAGTTTGAGGCGAAGCTAATCAAATAGTCAAAGAAGTGGCTAGGCTCCTTTCAGTATGGCTCATGTGACAATAAATTTTATATTTACGAGAGAAGGCATAGAACTTTCACACTAACATATGAAAAATAACATCATCACAAACTTCAATGCAAATACAAAATCAAGAAAACATATATTCCTTAAAGGTCATTATAGTCACATACTCAAGGCAATGATTATTCGTATAGAAAATTGTTAAAAGTCTTGCTTCAATCTTCAATGAGTATAAATACTCGGATTTATCAATTACACAATCAAAGCACAATACAATATAAAAAGTGAGATGTAGAAAACCATATATAAATTCATTATTGCACTTAAACATATAATTATAAATGTATAATCATAATTTTAACTATCCATATCATCAAGGTAGAATACTTTACAATAATATGACATAAAAATTACAATATGATAGGGGACGACCGTTTTTACTATATATAAATTACTCTTCTATAAAAAATAATTAAAGGTGACGCCCTCGCAATTTGCGAGGGCCACCGTGCTAGTTTAGAAAAAAAAAAGGAATGCACCCAGAGGCCCACAGCCATCCGATCCATCAACTGATCTCTTGGAGCGCGAAGTAGAGACCTACCCCCGAGAGGATCCCAGTGGCTCCGACACATCAAGTGTGCCCTAAGTCATAGCTCCGAGGCTCTTTTTGTTATAGAGAGCTTTGTTGCTCGCTTGTTTAGAGGCGGCGAGACTCGGATATGGCAAGGACATTGATTGCGTTTTAGTAGTAAAGGCTTCAAAGGACATAATTAGGAAGGTGGAGAAATCTCTAAGGAAGGCTTCTCTCATAGGAAGAAGAAGAAGAAAGAGAGGTGTGGCGACGAAGGTCTCAGTTGATGCTTGATCGTGGGAGTCTCTTTTGCTTCGTATGTTAAGTTGGTCATATTTGCGGTGTCGTCAATTTGCGGTTGTAGTAGGTTGTGGATGCTTGTTGGTTATAGAGGTTGCATCTTTTTGGATGTTGCCCTCGTATGGCTTGGTGTTTGTTGTAGCGGTTTTTGCCCTCGTATGTCATCTTAACTGGGTAATTCTCTTCTTCTTAATTAATATATTGGAGAAAATATTTTCCCTCCGTTTAACAAAAAAGAGTGCGCTAGGTGCAGATGCGACAATGCCATTTTTTTTCTCCTTTTCTCTTCCTCTTGCAGCTTGTTGGGGGTTGTTAGTGAACCCGTGTTCGTTTTTCTTTTTTGTCTTGTTAAATTTTGTTCATCACTACAGGAGGGATGCCGATGGCTTGGACTAGATATACTGCGAAGATGTCTAATGGGGATACACAATTGTTTTACTTCAAAAGAAACTCCGTTAAAATTGATAGGTTGAAACTTTTGAATCGTCCACACCATTTTCTTGAATAATGTAAGGCATCCACATGTTCTAAATTTCAACCTTGATCGCATTGTTTGGGTATTATGTTCATAGGATTTTGAACGAAGTCACACCTAAATAGAAGTGATTTCCAGAGGCATAGGTATAAACGCCAAACACAGAGCTGAATCATCGGCGCCATCAGGAGAATCATGAGCATGAGCATGTTTCCTCAGAGGCATAATTTTAAAAACCGGACCGGTTCGATAGTTTAACCAGAGAAAACCTGAATCGATGGACTCACTGGTTTTTTAAGAGGAATCGAACTCGTGAACATTATGCTAGGCAACACGGTCAAGTCTAATACCACTTGGACATGCCATGTTTTGTGATTACATACTTAAATATACATTATATATACCTTTTTATGTTCATTTTGTTCTAAAATTTGCTTAAATTTTGATGAAAAAAGACGGTTTTTTGTTGCCATCAAACCAAATAAACCGATGATCTGACCAGCAAACCAATAAACCAGTCGTCTCACCGGTTCACTGACCGGTCAGATTTTTAAAACTATGCTCAGAGGACCGAGATGTAGTATCAGTGTATCACTGAACCAATCATGAAACGCTACCTGGCGAGTTCGGCCAGAGCATCTAAAGAATGGCTCTGCTTGCACTGAAGCCTGATGTCCTCCTTGATAGCCATATCACCTTGAAATAAAATATGCCTATCATATTGTATTAGGAGGCATGTCCAGTGGAATTAATGTGTACAGACCATGAAAATGATGTCGGCTACTGGATTAGTTGAGCAATGCTTGCTTCTCTCCCGATGTCTCCAATTCCTTTGTATTCTCAGTACATCTCAGGTTGCTAACTTATTTAGATGGCTAGCATGTCAAGTAGAAGACGTGGTGATACTGGTAACGAACAAAGATACGTTGAGCAGAGACTGTTGAAGATGTGGTGGTATATGTAGCTGGAAAACATTTACTATTCACTCAAATAATGGTTGTTGGAATATTATATTATATTCACTCGTTGAATGTCCTCATGCTTGTAACCAGGTTGTTTATTTGTCAATAGTGAACAAGAGAAAATAGCAAAAGTTGCGCGTGCTTAAAGCCTCTGTGTGTTCTTCTTGTGTCCGTGTGTGTGTGTGGGCGTGCGTGAGTCTTCTCTTATCTTGGGCCAGTCAAAACCTAGGTCCCTACCAAGACTACTAGCTACAATTAATCCATCTAGTGCTGATGAATAGAGAGATCATGTGTGTTTTTAGAGCGTAGAGATCATTTGTATTTATGAATGAGTTTTGTATGCTTGAAAGGCGCTGGGAATTATTCTACAGGTAGGAAGTTAGTCTATAGGAACGATTTGATCATTTAAACCTCCTCGACACAAGGCAAAAGAGTAGCTGATCCAGAGTTCTGATGCGAATTTCCATTTAGGATAGAAGCGTTTGCCATTATTTGGTCGCTATAACTATGTACAAATGACAAGATTTTTAATAACATTCCATACAGGTTATATATCAGGGCCACGGCTATCCTTTAATCATGGACTAATCTCCAACGTATGGAGTTTCGTGACTTCTTTGTGAAGGGGTGTACGCGATTGAAGAACACAACGAGGGGTATTTTCTTATAACATGGACAATCGCGTGATTTGCGAATTGATCTGCCATAGCTCGAGGCCGTTTATTTGGATAGCGTTACTTATATTTTTGATCTACTTTCTTTATTCTCTAGTCATGTTGCAGTGGCTTAACTCACTTCCACACTATAATTCATATTGTTTCTGTGAGGGAACAATATTGATAGCATTATTGATGTCAAAATAGTCGTGAGATTTTGCAAACCGAACGATTATTTTTTTCCAGAATGGTTAGCATTGCACTGGCGACTTGAAATTTTGAATCTTCAATCCTCTGCGGTCCTTCCGTTGCTTGATCTTGCACGAGTTTTGAAGATTCTGTCTTGTTCCTCGAAACTGTTACCCTCTCCGTTCAGAAATAACTAACTTGGTTTTGTCTAAATTTTAGTTTTATCTAGATTTATATATTTGAAAATCAAATCAGTTATTTCTGAAAGGAAAGAGTACGGTTATCTGCCTTTCACTCCATGGATCTCCGAAAGTTCAAAGTGGAGATATACATGTGCCGCGGGACCAGCAGCAGGAGGAGCTAAAAACCCCATGTGCTCGCTGGGTAGATGGATTTGATGGCGGTTAATTTCTATGGATCCATGGAAGGTTTCTGGTTTTCACTCCCTGCCAACTCTGAACTCTGAACAGTGTTAATTCTTCACTGCATTAAATGGTGAGGCCAGATTAATTGATCCCAATGCATGATCAGATTTGGCTGAGTGTGAGGTGAAATTCCATTAGTTTTCATACTTTATTTTAGATCGTGTCATGGAGCGGTAGGTAGCCCTGCAGGCTCATTCCCTGTGCAAGATCACACGTCCAGTCAATCAACAGCTCGCACACGTCCCTATATTTTTTTCAATTTTTTCTGAAACTCGTATATATGGTTTTCAACTTTTTTATAATAACGGGATCACTGGAGCCCAGGAGCAAAAAATCTGCACTCCTCAAACTATCATGTCAGAGATACTATTCTTATCTTCTCCTCCAATATTTGGTAGGGTGGGAAATGTAGGGAGACAGTGGCCCGATCATAAGAAGGTGAAAGAAGTGTCACCCGATGCCGGTCAATATTTGTTGTACACCATAAGCTCCTATTATAGACACCTCCCACCAACGCAGAACACCATTAATACATACTCCCTCCGTTTGGGATTATAAGTCCCGCGCGGATAACTAGGTTGCTAATTTGTACAACAAAACATAAATAGTATAACCTAAAAATTATACCATTAGAAACTTTAGAGGTTATATTTTTTAATGGTATAATTTTTGTGATATATAAATTATGTTTTGTTATTCAAATTAACAACCTAGGTATGCGCGTAGGACCTATAATCCCGAACAGAGGGAGTATACAATAGACCTCTTGCAATCTTCAGATACACATTGAGCCTACTACTGTTTGTCCATTAGATGAAATATGCATTAAATGTGTGTGAAATCATACCAAAAGTACATGACCCTATGACAACCAAATATATGGTTGTAATATAAAGTGAGAATATAACAATATAGACATGAGAGAAAACAACATGTGCTAGAATTGTAGAAGCACGAATCCACACGAGTCGATAAAATACAGTGAAGCAACCCATCCCAAACATGCCTGGCATATAAAAGCATGCCCTTCCAAGACTCTTACTTTGAATACAACCAATGTGGATGAATAGAGGTCACATATGTTCATAGAGCACATATTGTGCATGTTATATATGAGTCGGTTTTGTAGGCTTGAAAGACATCATGAATTAACCGGTTACGAGGGCCATCCATGCATGTGTTCTCACCCCGTCGAACTCTTCTAGATGACCAAAATGGGCATTTTATCCAGAGCGTTCAGCAAGTTCATATTGAACATGTATCAAATTGGTGCCAAGGCTTTATGAATTTTTTTTGGGTATCCTTGTCATCCTACACCATATGGAACATCTTATTAATCACATCGATGTTATCGTGCCTCATGTCGAGGGCGAAAAATTTAGGTAGATGGTTTAAAACTCCTCTATCCCTCAATTAAGGTCCTCGATGGTGAGATTAAGAAAGCAGTTTCCAAATAGGGATGGTGGTAGTTCAAGATGACACACATGACCTAAGCATGAGATTCATGAATATACTTTTAAGTTTTTAGCTTCTCCTTACATCTACAACAAAGTGGAAACACATCGCCAAATCACTTCTTTCTATTTGTTATGGATCGTTGCTCGTGTGAGGCTTCTCCCAGCCCTCACCTTTTTGCATCCCATCTGACTTATCTCTCTTTTCGGCAAGATGAGGGGTGAGGACCAGATCTTAACTTTATGTACGTAACTTCATCTTTTATGTCTGTCCGCCAACAAATTCACAACCAAAATGTGAACTGATGCAAAGTTGTGGTTCTCACATAAAATGCGATCATCTAATCACATGGGTTTGGGTACCTTTTATTTTTGATGTTGCACAAAGTTTACGAGCAAGGTAATAAGGAATTGTGTATGCCCTATATATACGTGGCATGAACGAGGTTAGACATAGATAGGGGGATTAGGCACGATTGAGATAGGTATGTACATGCATGAGCTATATGGGTAATCAACCATAGTAGGTTGTCTTTAGTAGTAAGAGCGCATACCAAAAAGCATGTACGACTTATAAGTACAAGTAAAGTTCTTGCTCCGGTTGAATATATATGGTGTATTTTGATTAACAAAGTTTATGATTAACATTTAGAGTTCATATGTACATAGTTTAATTAGGTGTTATATATTTTGTCAAAGAAGTTCACAATCATGAGCTATAATACATTTGATTATATCCCAATGGAATGAATATTGTGTACACTAATTACATTTTTAGTGAAATGATTATTGGCAAAATCTTATCTCAAACAAACAAATAGTTCTTTTTGCCGAAACTATGTACAGAGCGACTAATAATCATGGGCGCACTCAATGCAACATATGGTTGAGATTTGTGCGAACTACTAGAATCACACGAGTAATGACACATCAAAGATATGCTTCTAACACAAAAATGAGAATGTGGAAAATCAAGGCAGAAGAGAGGACACCACATGTGCTCAAAATAGAAAGCCCGCAACCACACCAGTCAACAAACGTAGAGAAACACCCTTCACTTCAACACCAATATATATACATAGGCTCTGTCCGAAGGCTCTTAATCCCAACCTTATGCTAACACATAGATATAATAAATATATGTGTGTCACGAAGCACATCGATCAAGTGGTATATGTATGAAGTCATTGAGGTTGATGTATATGTGGTCAGTGTCGTTGTTGAGCACGGGGAAAGTTGCCAGAATAATAAAATAGTAAAAAACGGTCGCAGCGGTAGTCAACTTGATGTAGACGTAGCTAGAGTTGTGGTAGTAGAGGTAGGAGACACGTCGTGCCGAGCTTGCCAAACTCGGGAGCATATCGGGGACGAAATTAAATGGTTGTTGGTGAAATATGTGTCTTTAATAATCAAAAAAAATTTGCTGGAATTGTTTTTTTGCAAATATATAGTAAAGATGTGCGAACATATTAAAATCATGCGAGTCTATGATGCATGGAAGATATGGTCTGACATAAAGGATACAAGTAGTCAAGACATAATAGTTTTTTTTGGAAATGGGCGCATTTATTAAAAACTTAATGTTTACACCCGGCATCTGCATAACCAAGATGCACACAGCCACACGAACGACAGAGTTAAGGTAAAAAGTAGACAAGCATTACACAAAGGCACTATCAAAATAAATGTCTAGAATCTAAGACATATCAATCCTCAAATCAAGTGGCCATCCATGTCGGGAGAAAATATTCCTCGCCGTGTCCTCCAATCGCGTACATCCCTCCATAAATAAGTCGCGAAACTCCATACGTTGGAGAATATTCCATGAACGGAGGATAGCCGTGACTCGATAGATAACCTGTAGAGGAGAAGACACAATGTTATTAAATTTTTTGTCATTTCTACAAAGCCATAGCGACCATATAATGGCAAATGCTCCCACCCTAAACAAAGTTCTGTACTTATCAACAATTCCATGCAACCAATTACCAAAAACATTGGTTACAGAACGTGGCGGAGATAAACCAGAAGCTATTTGGATGAATGACCATATAGAGCGAGCAAATTTACAATGGAAGAATAAATGGCGAATTGTCTCATCTTGATGACAAAAAACACATTGTGTACTTCCATGACAAGTCCTCTTTGAAAGATTATCTTTTATTAGAATTACCCCTTTCCGTAGATACCAAGCGAATATCTTCGTCTTAAGGGGTATTTTCATTTTCCAAATTTAATTATTATCATCGACCGGGATATCAGGTTGGATCAATGCTTTATATAGTCAGCCAACATAAAATTTACCATTTTTCAGTAATTTCCATTTGAACACATCAACATTGTCCGATAATTGTATTCTGGACCGATGAGACTTCTTCTAAAAGACACATTAGGAGGATAGTCTTCCATCACTGTGGAAATTGTATCCCCTTTATGTGTAACAATCGAATATAGAGCCGGATATTGTTCGCAAAGAGTAGTTTGGCCAAGCCATCTATCTTCCCAAAACCTAATCTGTGATCCATCCTTAATCTCGAAAGCACCAAAACGAAATAAATGCTTCTTGGTGGCCATAAGACCCGCCCAAAAATGTGAATCTCCGGGTTTCCAAACCACTTGAGACACAGCCTTGGACCCCACATATTTCCTCCATAACATGGTTTGCCAAACACCATCTTCTGTAAGTAGTTTAAAAAGCCATTTGCCCAGGTGTGCGGTGTTTTTGACTTGCATATCGTGTATGCCCAGTCAACCAAATTCCTTCGGGCGGCAAACCACATTCCATCTGGCCAGTCGATATTTCTTTTTCTCACTATCCCCTTGCCAAAAGAATCTTGAACGGAAATAATCCACTTTGGTCAAGACCCCTTTTGGTAATTGGAAGAACGAGGTCATATATAGTACCATATTAGTAAGTACTGAATTTATGAGTACTAGTCTTCCACCAAGGGATAACAATTTACCTTTCAAACTATTAAGACGTTTTTGTAACCTTTCCTCAACATGTTTCCATTCAGCAATTGTGAAACGCCGATAATGAATCGGTATTCCTAAATAATTGATGGGAAACTGGCCCTGACCACAGCCGAAAAGTTTAGCATATAGGTGAGCCGCGTTTTGGGCCTCACCAAAACAATACAAATCACTCTTATGGAAGTTTATTTTAAGCCCAGATAGCTGCTCGAATGCTGATAATATCAATTTCAGATTCTTAGCCTTCTCTAGATCATGTTCCATAAAAATAATTGTATCATCGGCGTATTGAAGAATAGAAAGTCCACTCTCAATAATATGTGGAACCACTCCTTCAATTTGACCATCATCCTTTGCTCTCTCAATAAGCATAGCCAATATATCTGCCACTATATTAAATAGTAAAGGCGATAATGGATCCCCTTGTCTCAGTCCTTTCTTGGTTTGGAAGTATTTGCCAGTATCTTCATTTACTTTAATGACAACACTACCCCCAGACACAAACGACTGAATAAGAGAGTGCCACTCCTTAGAAAAACCTTTCATGCAGAGAGTTTGCTGGAGGAAAGACCAATTAACTTTGTCGTATGCCTTCTCAAAGTCAATCTTGAACAGTACACCATTTAATTTGTTTGAGTGTATTTCATGGATTGTTTCATGCAAGATTACAACACCATCTAGGATATTTCTTCCTTGCATGAACGCGGTTTGATACGGGCTAACAACATTGTCAGCAACTGAGTTTAGTCTAATCGTGGCAACCTTCGTAAAAATCTTAAAGCTAACATTAAGCAAGCAGATTGGACGATACTGTTGTATACGTTCTGCATTGTTAACCTTAGGCAGTAAAATTATATTGCCAAAGTTAAGTCTAAAGAGATCCAATTGTCCGACTTGTAAAAACCCAAACAAATTCATCAGGTCCTCCTTGATAATGTTCCAGAATTTTTGGTAAAATTACGCTGGGAAGCCATCGGGTCCTGGTGCTTTGTTATGTTCCATTTGAAAAACTGCTTTCTTGACCTCTTCCTCGGTATATGAGGCAGTTAGAAAGCCGTTTTCTTCATCAGAAACCTGGGGGATATCGGACGTTTGGGACTCATCCATAGAGAAAGAATTTTCCTCTGGGCCCCAAACAAGGATTTATAATAGGTAGTGATATATGACTTTAGAGGCTCCTGTCCCTCAATCATACCTTCATCTTAAATCAGAGAATGAATAAGTTTCTTCTTATGCTTGCCATTGGCAACAACATGGAAGTACCTAGTATTCGCATCTCCTTCCAGGATGAATTTTGCTTTAGAGCGTTGGTACCATTTGAGTTCCTCCTCGCGCAGAAGTCGGGCTATCTCCGCATTCGATTGGCTTTTAAGCTTAATTTCCTGTGCAGTTAATGGCCTGACTTCTGCGGAAGCCTCTAAGTCATCAATTATAGATGTTAGGCGTAATTTTTCGTTTTTTAGGTTACCAGCTGTGTGCCTGGCCCAACCCCGAAGGAACTTGCGTAAAGTACACATTTTGTTATTCCATCGAAGAATAGGCGTTTGGCCACCGACCGGTTTTTCCCAAATATCCTTAACCATCTCGTAAAAGCCATCACGGATCATCCAACCGGGTTCAAATTTAAACTCATTCGTAGACTTCCATGGCGGTGACCCAAAAGATAAAAGTAAAGGAGCATGATCCGACAAAGCCTCAATACGTTATAGAGCGCGAACAGTTACCATAGGGAACTTTTGTTTCCAGTCAGTATCCATAAGCACTCTATATAATTTTTCGTATGTTGGCTCCAGAAGACTATTAGCCCATGTAAATTGTCTTCCTAACATTGTAACCTCTCTCAAGTCCAGACTGTCTATAACATTATTGAACAGAAAAGGCCAATGTTCATTGAACCGGCCCCGACTCTTCTCGTGAGGAAATCTGAGCAAATTAAAATCCCCTCCTATAAGAATATGATATGGATTGTCCTTTGCCAAATTCACAAGCTCACGTAAAAAGTCAGCCTTATAAACATCCTGAGCGGCCCCATATACGGCGACTAAAGACCATGTGAAATTGTCAGCCTTGTTACGGATATGGAGTTTTATAAAAAAATCTCCTACCGAACTAGTTAAAACTTCCATAGTCTCATCTCTAACGCCTAACAGGATCCCCCCATATCGACCGCGCGGCGGACGTGATATCCACGTAAAGTCCACTTTACCAGAAAGGCGATTGAGTAGGGCTTGTGAAAAATCTCGTCTACCAGTCTCGGAAATACCCAGAAAATCCAAATTATGGTCTCTCATACAATCAGCAAAGAATAAATGTTTAGCCAAGTCCCTAAGATCTCTGCTATTTGAAAATATTCCATTCATTGAGAAACTATAGGAGATTTGGATACACGGGATCTCTTTCGCGACCGCTGAATCTTTGATTTTCGACCATAAGCTTTCAACTCATACATAGAGGCAAGCCCGGTCTCATCAAAGTCCACCTCCGACACTTCACCGACTAAGTGAGAATGGAGTTGACCATCTACTGTGGCATGCAACTCCTCCTCCTCAATTAGTGAAGCATCAGGAAAACCACCGACCTTAGGAGTAATCGTTAGACGGTCAACCTCCATGTGTCACAAAACATTAGAAGAAAAAGATACTTTCTGTACAGAGCTACCCCAACTAATGCCAACATTGGCTAGCTTAGAAGAAATAACAGGAGTAGAAAAAGACAAAAAGGACTTAGGAGAACTCATTATACCTGGCGAATCTAAGTTCCTCTCCGCCTTACGCCGCATGGCCTTGAGCATGGAGTCCTCATCAGACGTAGATGCCCCAGAGGCATCGACTCCATGGCGCGCGCTCCGCCTGAAGGTTGTGCCACTCGCCTGCACAGCGACTGGCGAAGCGTCACCAGGAGAAGAAACCCGTGGTGGAGATCAAGACAACCCAGACCCCTCCTGGGTCCGGTCGCCCCCATCAACCGCCGAAGTCTCCTGATCCACCAATGGAGGAGAGACGACCCAAGGCTCCCCAGGTCCTCCCTGACCAGGGGACACGGTCATCCTCCTCGTCATGGTTGGCCAACCCCGCCTGGGTCGGACCAAGCACAACAACATCCCAAAGCTGGACACGAACGTCGCGGTCAGCCGACCCCTCCTGGGTCAGCTTCCGCGAACACATCGAAGGAACAACCTCCTCAAGTACAGGAGTGGAAACAGAAATAGATCTGCCCAAAATATGCGTTCTGGACCTCGCTGGCAAAGCTGGGCAAGACCGCTGAGCAGGAATGGAAACCAAACGAAGAGCCTCCTGTAACTGAGCCTGAGAAACGCGAGGCGCCGAAGTAGAACCCTTCTCGCGAAGAGGGGAATCCAAAGGAAGAGCATCCAGAAGTTGACGACCTCGTAGAGTAACCGGATTAGCATTAAAAGGGGTGACCGCAAGCACCCTCTACACCCCCTGACTGGAAGATGTAGGCGCAGAAGTACCCTGCACAGCCGAGGAAGATCCAGAACCCACCCCCTGAGTGGCAGCAGCAGCCTCAAAAGTATCCATAACATCCTCAAAATGCTTCCCATTGGCATCATCATCCGCATCATCATCTCCTTTCCTCCACAAGAAAGGAACAAACTCTGGTTCCGGAATATAACCTTCATGTTCAATCCGGAAACGAAACTCAAATACCTTATGCTTAACCACGACATCTGACACAATAAAGTGGCCAAGTGAATCCTTCGCCTTGAGAAAAACCTTCGTATCAAACATCTCCACGAGGATACGGACGACCCCCCGCTTACGCGGGATGAACAGATCCACATCAAGAGTGTTCCCCATGAGTCCTCCAACAGCCCACAAGCCCTGAAAGGATCGCAAAATATGGGGTACCCCCTCCACATGTAGCCAAACCTGCTGCATCTCAAGCTTATGCGACACCTCCTCCATCCTGTAAACCGAGAAGGTCAGCTGAGCGGTACTGAGGGAAACAGTCATCAGGATTCCATCCACCCTGTCCAAATCCTCAAACGTCGGGAAGCTCACTAAGAAGGCTGAATCTCCATGTGGCACCGCCTCCCACTTCCACTAAACCTGCACCTGGCACCGCCTGGCAATTTGTCTCTGAATGACCTCCACTGAAACCATCGGGCCAGAAACTCGTACCAGAGAAATAGGGGTCTGACTATGCGCAAGATGATCCCGAGTCACAGCATCTGGAATCTAGGCGAACAGAGTCTGGTCGTTGCCAATACCAGCCATATATGGAGTTAAGCGTGACTGCTTCAACACCGGACACCTCAGTGTGGGATGTGCCGCGCAATCACAAATGTAGCAGTAGTGGACCGCCTTAGAATCCTTGGTTGCATGAGTATTAACCGCACACTTCCAGCACCGAACAAACTTGCTAGTCTTCTTACCCCCAACAACAGAAGATACCTGCGGAGTAGTAACAGATGGCTGAGGAGTAGCGGCCACCGGCGTCGGAGCACACAGACCATGAATCTGCTGGCCCTGCACATCATACTGATACTGAAACTGCTGACCCTGAACCGGAAAGGAACCACCAGAAGCCCCCAGAGGCTGCATCTGTGGCTGAGCATACTGTACCGACGGCTGCTGCAAGTGTCCACCATCATGAACCTGAGGCGCGACCATCCCCGGATCAGGAACCTGTGGCTTCTTCTTCTTCTTCTTCTTCTTCTTCTTCTTCTTCCTCTTGGGCGCTGTCTGAGAAGCGGGTGCACCCACTCCGAACACAAAGTGGTTATCCTGCATCGGCCCACCAGCCACATGCTGCAATGGCATCAACCCTCCAACTCCACCAGCTGGCGGACCACGATACGGTGACTGTAACGGACGATGCTGAACCGGAGGTGGCACAGAGTTATAATTTGCAGGAGGAGCAAAAGAATATGGTCCCTGCATCTGCTCTGCTCCAGGCTCAGGCATCCCCGGTGGACCCGAAAACGGAGAAAACAACATCTTCTCCAAATGAAAAGCCTGTAGCAACACAAGTTGACTGAAACACCTTTCATTTTGACAATGTCTACCATATAAACGCAGACCCTTCCAAGCTTCTTAGTACCAACCTCGAGATGTCTAATGAGACCATACATACATAAGTATTCACATAGTATATTAGGTGGTATATGCATGTGTTATTTGGCTTGAAAGGCACCGGGAATCATGTTACGGCTAGAACACGCCCTGGTGGATCTAGAATGGCAATTTGGTCCCTTCGGCCTCTTCCATGGGAGACAAATGGGCATCTTGTCCATCTTAGGGCGTGTTTGGTAGACCGGATCATCTCAGAAATTCCCATCTCAGTAGAGAATTCAAAGATTTTAGGTGTTTGGTAGACCGGTTTTCCCACATGAGCACTGCCCAACTCGCCCGAAAAATGCCCCTCGGCCCTGCCCGTAGAGAAGCTCGAATCGAGCTTCGCAGGTGGGCAGGGCTGAACTCGCTCGAATTTCCCCCCGCGCATCCTGGGCCCACGCTCGCGCCCACAGGGGTCAAACCCTCCTGCCTCATTTCCCCCCTTCGCATCTCTCTCGCCTCCTCACTCCAGCGCCTCCGCCTCTCTCTGCCGACGCCGTCCTCTGCTTCCTCCGTCGACGCCAGCCTCCGCCTCCTCAACTCCAGCATGCGCCGTTGCCTCCGCATACCCGCATGGACGCCGATGGCCGCGCCGCACCCCGCACCTTCACGCCAGATCTCCGTCGACTGGGACATCCACGGTCAGCGGAGATCCCCTCTCCTCGGCCGCCATCGGAGCTCCCTCGCCATGGAGCCAGCTTGCCGGAGTTTCCTCACCATAGAACATATGCGGATGGCCACCGGAGCTTCCTCACCATGACCAGCCACCAGAGCTCCCTCGCCATGGACAACCATGGCCATAACCGCGATGGCCAGCCACGACCAGGGCCGCGGCGACCAGCCACGGCCAGCGCCGCGACGGCCAGCCACAGCCTCGCGCCGCCACCGGAACTCGCTCGCCGGAGTTTACTCGCTAGGGACCTGATTGCGTTTTCTACAGGGACCCGATTGCTTTGTATCTTGTACACAGGACCTGGTTTCCTTTTTATTTTGTATGGAGGGGTCTGAATACTTTTTATTTTTGTGTCCAGGGTGTTTATGCAAATCTTAGACCTCCTCAGCATCTCTCACCATATACAACCCACCAAACAACAGATGCACTCAGCATGTCTCAACCCACACGAGCTACCAAACACGTGAAAAAAATCTGAGCTTAGCTTAGTTAGAGACAACTTGTATGAGGGCAGATAGCTATTCTCAGTTGGCACAGGCTACCAAACACACCCTTAGTGATCAAAAGGCGAATAAGTATAGTTCCCATAGAAGAAGTAGCCACATAGTTGTATAAACCCCTATTAATAAAGTCAAGTGAGCCTGTGTCGCATGGGAGATATGATCTGACACAAAAAAAAATGCAAATATGGAAAATCAAGACATAATAGAAAGTACCACATGTGCTTTAAATGAAAAGCCTGCAGCCACACGAGTGAACAAGTTGACTGAAACACCCTTCATTTCGACAATTAATTCCTATCATATAAACACAAGCCCTTCCAAGACTCTTAGTTCCAACCTGTTGCCATCAAATAGAGATAGTAGAAACATATGGGTTCACAAAGTATGCCACCTGGTATATGGTTGTGTTATTAGGCTTAGAAGGCACCGGGAATTATTATATGGCTAGAACTCGTACAGATGGATCTAGACAAAAGGGCACCTTGTCCATCTTAGTGATCATATGGTTAACAGGTATCAAGCTTGTTGACATGGGATTACTAGTCATGTCTATGGAATCCCCGACCACCTTGAGTAGCAATCTTTTGCGTTGATATCATCCTGTCCCGTCCGGAGCTCCGAGCATTTATGTAGTTACATTGATGATGTTGTTACCGCTACTCCGAGCAAAGTTGCTCGGTGCTGGAATACTGTGGTAGTCATTCCGTTTTAAAATGTAAAATGTTTTAGGTTTGTAAATAACTTGTATCTAGACTGTTTTAGTGTTTTGATTCATTCTAAACCTGAATGAACCTACATACTAAAAGTACTTTAGATACATTTGCTTCATAAAACTAAAACATCTTATATTTTAAAACGAAGGAAGTACAAATTAAAATATGGTGGTAGCCTAATAGAAGAGGGGATGTGAATTCGAATATTGACATGCATGATCTGAGGAGGAGGTTCTCATCTTTTTATGTGAAATTTTAGAAGCGCGCTGAAGAAATCGAACATTGGCATGCCTAACTACTGTTTCCAACATTTTTATGGCTTTCTCTAAAAAACAAGCTCTCACCAAGGGGCTGCTTGCGCGTGCACCTCCATGCATACATCATTCCTTGTTTTATTTTTTGAGAGCTTTGTTTGCTTCAGAAAATTAAGCTCTAATTGAGAGTACTAATTGATCGATCTCCCTCCCCAAATGTCAATTCTGCCACGACACATGCAAAATTCGCAAAAAAAAACTACTTTATGCATGCAAATTGCAAAGTATGCAACGCAATTACAGAAAACTCTGCGTATGTATGATCAGAAGGAGCAATTGCATCGCCTGCCTTCAAGTGGGAGCTGCTGCATGCATGCGGCTTACTGCATGATCGATCCATCTACGGCTGCCTCTCTGTGACTCTGCATATATCGTGCACACGCACATAGGCACTCTGTCTCTATTGTTTCAGAGGATAGGATAGCCAGAGATTGTGTGCCTATGTAAGTGCACTTATTTTGTGCCATAATTTCTTAGGAAGATGAAGTATTCTTCCCTCCTCTTCCTATCGCTAACCACGTATCCTCAGATAAATTGAATATCTACCCCGCATTTGGCCTGAAATGATTGTAAGAGCGGTTTTATTTTCATGAGGCTAGCCCAGAAGTGCGAAAGCTTCAACTTTCAGATAAGGAAAACAGGCTTACCACGCAAGTTTTTTTTTCTCTTAGCAGATCTTGCCGTATAACGTCCTCGGATTGATGATTTTAAATACCTGGGTACAAATTTGCTCTTATCTAAATCCTGAATCCTCCTTGTTCTTTATAGAATGCAAAGAAAAGAACACAAACAACATTTTTAAAACTACAGAAGAAATTCACAAAATAAAAAAAAACATGTAAAACTTGCGCACTAAGTATTTTTTTTCTATGTAATAGTTGTGAGAGAAAATGATAATCATTAATTTTGACAAAGTTTGTAAAAAACCTTCACAAAACATACTATTCGTCTATGAACTTCCATGGCTTCCAATCCAAAGGACCATGTTCATGACCATATATATGCTAATTTTATTGTTTCCAAGTATTTGCCTCCTACCTTTACAGCCCAGCAAAGAAGGAATTTTTTTTATGATCTAAGGCATTACTTTTGGGATGACCCACACTTATATAAAGAAGGAGTAGATGGTATTATGCGAAGATGTGTTCCAGAATTTGAACACCAAGAGATATTGAGAAAATGTCATGGCAGTGCTTATGGAGGACATCATGCTGGGGATAGGACTGCACAAAAGGTTTTACAATCTAGATTTTATTGGCCTACCTATTTTAAAGATGCAAGGAAGTTTGTCTTATCATGTGATGAATGCCAACGAGTAGGCAACATCTCTAGACGTAATGAAATGTCTATGAATTATTCCCTTGTTATTGAACCTTTTGATTGTTGGGGATTTGACTTTATGGGGCATTTTCCTCCTTCAAAAGGGCATACTCATATTCTTGTTGCTGTTGACTATGTTACAAAGTGGGTAGAAGCCATACCTACAAACAGTGATGATGGTAAGACCTTTTTGAAAATGCTTAAATATGTCATTTTTCCTAGGTTCGGTGTGCCTAGATATCTCATGACTGATGGAGGCTCTCATTTTATTTATGGGGGTTTTAGAAAAACTCTCGCTAAGTATGATGTAAACCACAGAATAGCTTCAGCTTATCACCCCCAAACTAGTGGGCAAGTAGAACTTTCCAATAGGGAAATCAAATCGATCTTGCAGAAGACTGTCAATAGATCTAGGAAAAATTGGGCTAAAAAGTTGAAAGGTGCTTTGTGGGCTTATAGAACTGCTTATAAAATTTCTATGGGGATGTCTCCTTACAAAATGGTCTATGGGAAAGCTTGTCACTTGCCTTTAGAATTAGAACATAAAGCTTATTGGGCAGTGAAAGAGTTGAATAGAGACTTTAGACTTGCTGGTGAGAAAAGACTGCTCGACTTAAGTAATCTAGATGAGTGGAGAGGTGAAGCTTACGAAAATGCTAGGCACTTTAAGAAAAAAGTAAAAATATGGCATGATAGGAGAATTCTCAAAAGGGAGTTCCATGTTGGTGAAAAAATTCTTTTGTATAAGTCTCGTCTCAAATTTTTTGCAGGGAAACTACTCTCCAAATGGGAAGGACCTTTTGTTATCAAGGAAGTGTATCGTTCAGGTGCCATCAAAATTTCTTCTCTAAAGGATGACACAACACAGGTGGTGAATGGTCAAAGACTAAAACATTATATTTCTGGAGATTCTTATAACGAAGATGTTGATGTTATTCAAATGATAACTCCAGAAGAATTTATCAGAAGCCAAACACCAGAAACTGCAGAGTTCGTCCTTGAATAGGTAAAAGTAATGAAAATAGAAGGTTCATGAAACTCCAATCTTTTTATATTTTTGATGTTTTAATACATAAGAGAAGTTACGAGACGAAACTGAAGAGGAAACGGAGCCCGGGGTGGACAAACCCACCCCAGGCGCGGGCCTAGCCTGGCCACGCCCGAGGGGGGTGTTCCACCCACGAGCTCCGACTCCGCCTCGTTTCCGTGTCAAAACCTTCCTTATGCATTGAATCTTAGTAATATATAACCCCCCGGGTTCCCCGAGGTTCTTGCATCGTGTTCTCTTCGTGTTTTCGTTTCGATATGTTTCTATCAGGAAAATTCTTAGATTTGGAGCCTCAATGTCTTCCTCTGGATCACCCATGAAGGATTCCTCTGCGGATGTCCTCAACCCGTACATGTATGAGTTGAGGATTCATCCCAATGAGTTTATCCTCAAAGAGGGGAAGGTACAGATGAAATAAGTTCAAGGCCCTAAAGGAGAAGGCAGTCTGGAAGACAGGATGGAAACGTTGGAACAAGAAGTTTTCATGTACAAGAAGATGGCAGAACGCGAAGTGCATGTTATTCACAAGATAAGTTCAGAACTCATCACCAAGCATGAGGGAGAAGTTGCTGAGCTCCAAGAAGAGATCTTCTCACTCCGTCAGACCACCAATCAATTGCAAGCACAACTCTATGACATACAGAATCAAAACTGTGAGTATGAGGCTAGATTTGATCGCATAAGCTCTGCTTCTAGTTTTAGGATTGCAGAGACAAGGACATCCTTTTTGGATGGGGAACCATTGCCTTGGAAGTTTTATGATGACAAGATAACACCACCACCACCAAAGGAGTAATTCGTCATCAGGTTTGGCATCCCCTTGGCTTTCCAAGCTTGGGGGAGTGCCGCGGTATCACCACCTTTATCTTTTATCTTTTACCTTTTTAGTGGATTCATATCTGTGGTAGAGAGGTTATCTTATAGTTTGGTTTGCATGTGGAAGTATCTCTCCTTTAGTTGATTATCTATGTATCCCTTGGTGTGAGTGCCTTTATTGGATTATTAATGAGAAGTCTCATCTTTTACTTTTTTTGCACTTCTTATTTTAGTTTTTTAATCTCTATTATATGATGGATCTTGTTGTTCAGTATTGGCACCACTTTGGGATCATCAAGTGGATCTAAATTGGTTTTGGCAAACCAAGTTCTGGTCAGTGGCTTTAGTTTGAAAGAAAAAGAAAGAAAGAAAAAGCTTACAGGTATTTGATATCATTTGTTTTCTTTCATGTTGGCTCATAAGCTTACTATTCTTTATTTAAGATTCTTTTGTGTCTTTAAGGAAGATTGCATGTTTGGCTTTATTACTTGTATGTTTGCTTGTTTCTTTTAACTCTCTTGCTTGCTACCCAGCCTTGCTAGCCAAAAACCTATTTTGAGAAGGCATACTTCTCATGTTTCCAAAATCCGTTGAACCCAAAACTTTTGCCATTTGTGTCCACCATATCTACCTAGTAGCTTTTGCTATTCGTAGCAAATTCTCAAGCTTCATCTACCTTTCGAATTAAAAAGTATTTTTTTATGAGAAAACTAGTTAGTAAAGCTCTCACGAACTTGATGGCACACTTTGGTATCATAGGGAGGATGGATTTAAGCATCCGAAAAAATTTGTGTCCTACGGACCTGACACTGAACAACGGCTGAATTAAAGTCTCCGCTCGAGTCTATGACTCGAACAGACACTCGGGGGCTACTCCCATAGGGAGCGCTGGTCGCACACCCTATAAAATTTCGACTGCGTTCCTTCGGATTAGTATGCAAAAACTTTTCGGCAACTCTGCCCCAACTAAACGCTAAGTGAGTAGCATTCTCCTTGGCTACCCGAAAACACCTACGCGGTAATAAAATTCGGATGCTATTTCTGCGGCGCAACGATAAGACCTACAGATATCATCTGATGGTCTGGTAACGCACATGACTGCGCTCTGCTAGTATAAACCCGTGCCAACAGGCGCGATGAAAAATCCTGACGGACGCGTTGGGTACATAAATTAAATTCACTGGAATTCCACTCCTATAATTCCTCCGCGTCCTGAGTCGAATTACGCCAGCATATGTTCCGGGTTCAAGTCGAGGGACTTGAATCTGAAGAAGATCATGTTGTTTTGTCCTAAGACAGTTAACTGACCCTGATCCGTCGGGAGAGTCAGGCACACGCATCAACAATCCTACACATTCTCTTGAAAGACAGAGTTGCACCCGAAGGATTGAAGAGTCCTCAGCCGAATCTACGATTCGACTGAACACTCGGGGGCTACTGACATGGTTATACTCCGCGGGTACACGATCTCAGCATACCTGGTCCAGCCCAAGGAAGGCCCACGACAAATATACGCCGACCCATGAAGATTTTCGGGTGGCCAAGGCCCATGACGCCTTCGGATCCTTGGAGAGCAAGACTAGAGTAGATAGGAAATTCAAAGGGGTAAACCCTAGAACCTGTAACCGACTAGATCTATGCCTAGGACCTGCCTAAGTATATATAAAGGCCAGGAGGGCATGACCTAGATCTCTCTCTCATACTTCCGCATACGCACCTTCATGCCAGATCGCATCTGCGCACCCCTGTAATCACCGGTTCCGCCGTAATCAAAAGAGCAGACAAGCAGGAGTAGGGTTTTCCCTCCGAGGGCCTGAACCTGGGTAAACCTCGTGTCTCGTATTGCTTGTTTGCTAACCGTTTCGCGATCTCCAGCATACTCATCTTCTCCAAAACCCAAGTCCATAACAATGGGCATTGACGAGATCAAACCTCGTCACACTTTATTTACTTGCCCCTAATAGACTTGATCCATTGTGAACATCGAAGTTGTATATGCTTGCATCTATACGTTGGAATTAGCAGAACCTTGCTGTCACGGGGAACATTTTCAACATTGCACTTGTACTTTGTACACAGTTGATATCGTGCTCTTTTGTCTATGGATATCAACGGTGTGAAATAAAAAGGGAACCTGTAAGTCCATGAAGTTTGTATCATGTATTAGAGAAACGCCTGGGCCGCTAGCCTAAGCCATGCTTAATCATGGTGGAAACTTGTAGCATCACCATAGTGAGCCATCTATGAAGCATCCTCAATAAAAAGCTATGGACATAGTAAATAAAAAGATTGCTGAGATGCTTATTGTCTGCTTGCTTTGTCATTTTAGTTATGGGAAAGCTCATGTACCATGTGAAAAGGGTACCCCATTGGCGATTCTCAATGATATGCAAATACTTACAATGACAAGAACTTACCTGGACCCAAAGTTGAGTATGCATGAGGAGTGGCCCTCATATTCAAGGGACATGAGATTGCCAACTTATATTTCGTCAAGCATATACTCCATCTTTGTTCACTTTAACCTTAATCATCTCAAGATTCTTATGATAGAGTCAATGAGGGCTCAAATCTAGTAAGTACCATAATATTTTAGAAGATCTTTATGACTTATAATCCCTGCTACCCTCTAAGAAGGGACCTTTCTCCCACTTCCAAGTTGAGTCAGTAAACCTACTTCCTCTCTATCTCCAGCAAGCTTTTGAGTTGTTGTGTTTCAAGCATTCATATGGTGATTTATTCAATCATATTATTTATCTTCCTTGTTTGCACAAAACTCTTATCTATTGAATATTACTTTGAAAGCCTTCACTTGTGAAAAAACCTTTTTGAAAAAAGAGTGTTCCTGTTTTGAAACTTCTACAAAAAGCTTTTGTGAAACTGTTTGCCAGGTGTTCTCTGACCAAGAATAAGTTTGCCAATTCCAATTATGATTTATCTTTATGCATCTCTATTTTGACAGTTGTACTTGGCTGCAAGCTAAGTTATATAATGGCGAGTTGCTCTCTTCTATGAGTTGTGCAATGGTAAGTGTGATGCTTCTTGTTCATATTCTTTTTATCGACACTTCACTCCATAAACTTGTGGACATGTTTACCGAGCTCAGTATTCGCTTGGGGACAAGTGAAGACTAAGCTTGGGGGGAGTTGATACGTCGAATTTGCATCACCATTCTATATCATAATTTACCTCTATTCATTGATATTATCTTATTATGGGGTATTACTTATGGCTTTTCATCTGTTTATGCATGTTGGATGATTCTTGGAGGATGGACTGCCGGAGTCTGGATTCTGATGGAAAAGGAGTTTCGGTGCAATTTTGCGAAGATCAGAAAAATACTATAAAAATATTGAAACATATTATTTTACCAGAAGACGAAGGAAGCCAGAAGGAGGGACGAAGTGGGGCCTCAGGGGGCCCACACCCCCTAGGCACGGGCCCACCTGACCCCGCTCCTAGGGCAGGTGTGGCCCACCTGCCCGGCCTCCAACTCCGCCCCTTCGCCTATATCTTCCCTTCAAAACCCTAAGGCTCGTGGAGCGACCACAGATAGATTTTTGCCGCCTCTGGGAGGCGGAAAACACCAAGAGAGAAAGATCTCTCCGGCAGACAGATTTCTGCCAAGGGAATTCCTTCCCGGAGAGGGGAGGCCGTCGCCATCAACACCGTCATCAAGCTAGGCTTCATCGGGATCATCATCATCCACACCATCATATCCACCAATACCATCACCACCACTTCGTCCTGTTGTAACAATTGTGTTGGGTATTGCTTTAGTTCTTAGGGGAAACTTTCCCTGTATTGATTACTATTGTAGTTGATGCTTGTGAGTGGAACCATTGGATTATTGTTTATGTTCAGATTGTTATCCATTATCATATCATCTTTGATCTTGATCCATATGATGTCTTGTGAGTGGTTCGTCTAGTTCTTGAGGACATGGGAGAAGTCATGTTGTTAATAGTGAATCTGTGATGAGTTATTATTCAATGGTTTAGTATTTAAGTTGTGGTGCTATTCTTCTAGTGGTGTCATGTGAACGTCGACTACATGATACTTCACCATTTATGGGCCTAGGGGAATGCATTGTGTATTTGGTTACTAATCGCGAGGTTGCCGGAGTGACAGAAACTTGAACCCCCGTTAGGACACCTTTGCACAAGGGAGTGTAGGATCTCAGAGTTTAAGGCTGTGGTTAGATTTATATCTTAATTACTTTTCTGTAGTTATAGATGTTTGTAGGGGGTTTAATCACAAGTATGTATTAGCCCTAGGAAGGGCGGTATGTTAGCACAGGTTCACCCACACAACACTTACAAACACCATAGAAGAGTACTCAGCTATTTGAAGCGAAAGCACTTGACGGAATTCCCATGTGTCCTCGAGAACGTTTGGTCCTTATAAGTATTTACACCGGCTTGTACTTTGCTAAGAAAGGATTGGGCCACTTTCTCCATTTGTTCGTTACTTCTGTTACTTGCTCCTTGTTTTGTTGCCTTGTCAGAAAACCACTAAAAATCTGTTTGCTAAGTATTCACATGGATTTCCTGCTCCATACCACTTTTTAGCACCTTCTGCTCCTCGTTGGGATCGACACTCCTATTTATCGAAAGTACGATGATACACCCCCTATACTTGTGGGTCATCACCGGGTGAAAAGGACAAATGTCTGCCGAATCGGTAGGAAGTGGGTCCGGTTTGAACTACAGGTACATGATCTAACACTCATGATTTTTTGTAAAAAAATCATTTTTAGACTCACAATATGATGTTTCTTCAGAGATCCAATGCAAATTTTAACGAGGCTCATCCCCTATCTTCATATCCGCCGTTTTTACCATAGTTTCAAACGGGAAATATTTTAAATGGGTATAAGAAATTTAAAAACGGTCTAAACAATGTAAATCCTTCACGTGATGTCATATTATGTGACATAGTTGCAAGAAAAAAATACCAAACTTGGTACTTCCTTCGGCCCATATTAATTGACTCAAATTTGTCTAGATTTGAAAGAATCTAGACACTATTTAGTATATAGGTTCATCCAAATTTTGATAAAATTAAAGTCAATTAATATGGATCGGAGGGAGTATATTGATTATGTCTCAAAAATCTTCACAAAATGACCTATCATGTTCGAGGTTTCATTGTTTTTCGATCGAAATAACGAATGTTATGTACAGAATCGTGACGCAGTTTGTGATATTGTGCCCATATTGTGCATGCAAGTGCATATTGGGATGGTGAACAGTATTGCAGGAGAAAGTTTTCCTTTTCGTCCATCAGAAAAGCTATTTTCTATTTTCCGATCGCGAAAAACGGGGCGTTTTGTGAAGCAACCACCAAAATACTATTCAAAATGCTACCATCCTATTTTTAAAAAATACTAGAACACCTTACATGAAAGATCTCCCAACCGGGATATCTCAAATCTTTTCATAGTCCCCGGGTGAAAAGACAAATGGCTACCGAATCGGGAGAAAGTGGGTCCGGTTTGAACTACATGAACATGATCTAACGCTCATGATTTTTTGAAAAATAATTTTTAGACTCACAATATGATGTTTCCTCAAAGATTCAATGCAAGTTTTAACGAGGCTCATCTCATATCTTTATGCCCGTCGTTTTGACCATAGTTTCAAGCGGGAAATATTTGAAACAGCCATACAAAATTTAAAAACGGTCCGAACAATGTAAATCCTTTACATGGTGTCATATTATGTGACATAATTGCAAGAAAAAATAGCAAACTTGGTATATTGATTATGTCTTAAAAAACCTTCACAAAATGACCTATCATGTTCGAGGTCTCATGGCTTACGGTCGAAACGACGAATGTTATGGTGAAGAATCGCGACATAGTTTGTGATACTGTGCCCATATTGTGCATGCATGTGCATCTTGGGATGACAAACAATGTTGCAGGAGAAAGTTTTCCTTTTCGTCCATCAGAAAAGCCATTTTCCATTTCCCGAGCGCGAAAAAGGGGTGTATTGTAAAGCAACCAAAATGCTGTTTCAAAATGCTGTTTCAAAATGCTACCACCCTATTTTTAAAAATACTAGAACATATTACATGAAAGATCTCCTAACCGGGATATCTCAAATCTTTCCGTACTTTCCGGGTGAAAAATACAATGTCTGCCGAATCGGTAAGAAGTGAGTCCGGTTTGAACTACAGACACATGATCTAACACACATTTTTTAGACTCACAAGGGAAGAAATCTTAAGTATGTCTCGGACACCTCATATTATGTTTGTCTTATGTGAACTCAAATGGCATCGTTCTAACATGCATTTCACCGAAGACCTCTAGGCATATGAAGAAAAAAAACTAGCACAAACTATGCCACACCTTCCCGCATGAGAAAATAGGGGAGAGCCTATATTATATATATATATATATATATATATATATATATATTTAAGACACAAACCGGGACTAATAGTCTCTTACAGACCAAGACAAATGACTTCGGGGTTTTCAGGCCGTCCGGTTCGAACCATTAGTCCCGGTCGGGACTAATGGTCCGAACCAAAAGCCGGGTCCCCCGAGGCCGTTGCCGTACAAAACCAGCGTCCCTACACCTAGTTTATTTTTCAGAATTTTTGGAAAACTCTAAATTCAAATTTTCCGTAGTTTGCAGAGAAAACCCGCAAAGGGCATGCCTTGTGTTATCATCTAGTATTACTCCTATAATGCAATATCATCTAGTATTATCATAGTTATATGATATTTGACTATTCGTGGAATCTCAATAAAATGAAGATGTATTTATTAGTAAACGCGGACGTTATGATACTTATACTACCACTAACACATCTCTCTCCTCAATCGGTTTGCAACATCAGCCCTTTTCTTTCTCTAAGGCGGCGTGCACGATAGTGCCTCTAGTGAAGGGTAGAGCCTGCACGCTTTTCTTCGTATACGTACAGCCTATCAGTGTTGTGTCCTCTTCATATCTTAATGCTAGTGTTGACTCTGTAATATATAGGTCAGGTGCACGTGTGTGTTGGCGTACATTCAGCAAAAGAAGACGATTGAGATCTGCACAGGAAATGGGCACTAGTAGTCTAGTACTCCAAGCAGTACGTTGTACGCCATTTCCAACTAAGACGATTGAGGGAGTACAACAACGTACTACTTGGAGAACGAACGGAAATAGTACGGTACGCTACGACAAGCAAATGAAAGAGATAGATGCGTACCTATAGGTTAGTAGTCTTAACATCCATTTGATGAACAAGAAGACCATGAGAGACAGCCAATGAGAGTAATACTCGAATGATGGTCAATCTGGCAACAGGTGAGTAAGTGTCAAATAAGTCTTCACCTTCCTTTTGACCCTTGGCCACGTGCCTTGTACTTCTCAATAGTACCATCAGGTCGAAACTTTTTCTTAAACACCCACTTGCACCCTACAGGTTTGCACCCATAAGGGCGATCAGTGATCTTCCATGTTCCATTATCTAAGATGGAATTCATCTCACTATGGAGGACTTCCTTCCATTAGTCAGCATCAGGAGATGCATATGCTTCTGAAATGGAAGTGGGAGTGTCATCCACAAGGTACACAATGAAATCATCACCAAAGGACTTTGCAGTCCTCTGTCTCTTTCTCCTTTTAGGAATTTCATTATCCTCCTTCTTAGGACTTTCAGACTGTTCAATTGGAATGGTAGGTTCAGAGAATGTAGTAAATTCCTGATTAGATGAACTAGGTATCTCCGGATTTGATGAGTTAGGTTTATTTTTCATTGGAAAGATATCCTTAAAGAAAGTCTCATCAGTCGACTAAATGATTGTAACGACATGAATGTCAGACACTTCAGATTTTACTATCAAGAATCTATAACCAATGCTATGAAAAGCATAGCCTAGAAAAACACAATCAATGGTTTTTGGTCCAAGCTTGCGCTTCTTGGGGATTGGTACATTAACCTTTGCCAAACAACCCCAAGTACGTAAGAAAGAGAGTTTTAATCTTTTCTTCTCCCATTCTTCGAATGGAGTAATTTCTTTGTTCTTTATGGGAACTCGGTTTAGGACATGACACACAGTCAATAGTGCCTCCCCCCACCATTCCTTAGAAAGACCCGATGTGTCTAACATGGCGTTAACCAAATCGGTTAGAGTACGGTTCTTTCTTTCGGCTACTCCATTTGACTGGGGTGAGTAGGGAGGCGTCCTCTCATAAATTATGCCATGTTCCGCACAAAAAATCGTTGAAAAAATACTCTCCACCACGATCAGACCTAAGCCTCTTAATCTTTCGATCAAGTTGATTTTCTGCCTCAGCTTTATAGATTTTAAAGAAACTCAAAACCCCATCTTTTGATTTCAGAAGATACACATGACAATATCTCGTAGAGTCATCGATCAAAGTCATGAAATATTTCTTTTCACCTTTTGTCAACACACCATTCTCACACAAAGATCAGAATGTATGAGCTCTAGTGGTGTTAAATTTCTCACTTCTGCAGTCGTATGTGACTTGCGAGGTTGTTTTGCTTGTACGCAGACTTGGCACTTAGATCCCTTAACAGTTGTGAAATCAGGAATTAAATTCATGTTGGCTAGCTGCGTCATACAACCAAAATTAATATGACAAAGACGAGAGTGCCAGACATTTGATTCAAAATTCGTGTAAATATGATTAACAACTTTATTATAAATGTCCGACAGAGATAAGCGGAACAAGCCTCCGCACTCATAGCCTTTACCAACAAAGGTTTCATACTTCTTTCTCAATCTTATTCTGATCGTATCTAAAGTTTTACGACTTGCAGTTTGTTTTGTTATATGCCTTAATATGTATTCGCTATTTCACATGATTAGTAAATTGCCTATTATTCTAATCATGTTTTATCTAGCGGAGTGGAAGTGGCGTGGCGTGGAGTGTGGCGTGGCGAGGCGAGCGAGGAGGAGAAGCGCGCGTGTGGAACTCTCCCCTTCTCCTTCTCATCCTTTTTACCAAGTGGTAGGAGAGCTCACCTTATAAGCTGATCCAACTTCCACTCAACTAGCAATGTGGGACTAAACATTTGTTCTAACTCTTGCCTTGCATGAATTGGCCAAATGGGCCTCTAGGATTTCAAAAATTTATTGGCATATTTAGGTAAAAAAATTGTGGACAGCGCCATCCACAATACTTCTGTAAACTTACAAAGTCATACATATATTTGTCCACGGATTGTAAACTTGAACCTTGACCACATTATTTGTAGAATAATTTGGTCATGGTTGAAACTTACAAAGTCATACATATATGGAAACTACTTTTAAGCACACCAACGCAAAAATGACCACAGCAGTGCCAACGCGTGACGAAGATCCTAGTGATTTCTTCTCGAGAGAGACATGATGTCACTGAACCAGAGCAACCAAGTAATTGATATTCATTTACTCTATATAAGCATGTCGCTGCTAGGAGGCGCATTTGCTTGCCCGTTGCTACTAGGAGGCATGGGGAAGAAACATTTGCTTCTCCACTGCTACTAGGAGGGATGTATGGTGTGGATTATATAGAGAAGGAGAATCTTCCTCTGGTTGCTAGATCCTCTAAGCCACGCCCACTACTCTCCTGATGTCTCCAATTCCCTCGTGTTTGTAATGAATCTTAGGTAGCCACCACATCTCTGATGCGCTAGCATGTCAAATACAAGATGTTGCAGTGACATGCCGAGGTAAGTCAAAAACTGGAGAACGCTATCTAGCTATTGGGAGGAAAATGGAATGCTATATGTAAGCTAGAAAACATTATTCACTGGAATAAAAGTTGGTGGAGTCTTTACTTTGTTCACGTGGCAAATGTCCATGAGTAATCACTAGTAGAAAACGGGCCTTTAGTCCCGATTTATAAGGGCCTTTAGTCCCGGTTTCGCACCCGGGACTGCGAATTCGGGACTAAAGGTCACCATGGCCGTTTTCGGCTTGGATTAGAGATTTGTTTAAAAAAAAAAATCATTTTTTAGTTGTTTGACTCGTTAATCCTCTCACTTAAAATATTTTTAACGCTAACTATACTTAATCTTAGGTAAAATTACACTCGTGGTCAAACTTTCCGGTCGGTCACCCATCCTAGCACTACTCCACCCAGCACGCTTAATTTATCTGTTCCATCAGGATGTTCTTGAGCGAAGGATAATCTTGTTGTCAAGACTATCATATCAATCCTATTAGCTCATATCAACATGTCACACGTCTTTATTTTTCGAAACTATAAACAACTATGTAAGTAAACAACAATAAATTAGTAATAATAAATATTTTATTCCAACGAAAATAAAATAATAATTAAAATAATATTTTATTCATTTTTGCCATTTATTCATTGAATATGGCATAAATAGTATCTTTAAATCTGTAAATCGAAATTCGACAAATAACATATCCATTATTATCAGAAAAATGTGAGGAATCCAAATATGGCATAAAAATTGATATAAAAATTATTTTTTTAAATAACTTTTTTTCGAATTTTAAAAATCTAAAAGAATCTAAAATGGCTTAAGGCTATTGAAACCAAACTCGAAATTTGGGGCTTAGGGTGATAAAAATAAGGGTACCGGTGGATCTAGTTAACGATTCAACCGATGACAAACTGGAAGATCATCGTTGCGATGGTTGTTTGGGCTTGGGGTTTTATGGCGGTTGGGCTATTTGGTTCGCGATCTATCTTGATGGAGGTTATCTTTTATAGCAGTGTTATTCGTAGTTAAATGTAGGTTGTAGTTTATGGAAACTTTTTTTTGTGTTATGTTCTTCATGGAACAATTTGTGCTGTAAATTATATGAAGTTATGTTCATGATATTGTTAAACTACCCTTATTATTTAATATCTCTTCATGTATTTCATTTTTAAATTTTTTTTGTGGTGACAAACATGTGGTACTTTTTTTCCACATGGGGGTCGACATTTTTATCCTTTTTTTTATTTGGACATTTTCTTTTTGTCCTTTCCTTAATCTTTTTGTAGGATGAGCCAACAGTTGATTATAAGTGCAAAAAGTCGGTAAATGATGAAACTATAGTTATTTCTCTTGATGACCTGTTGGTTGAAAATATCCGAATTTAAAGTTTGAAATCATTATAAAAAATACCTGGATTCAACCAACCTTGAGATCTAACGGTGTGCAAAATTTTCGATAAAAATACATTCTATTTTAGGCTCAGAAAAAATGATAAATTCAGTTTTTGTTATCGGTAAACAGTGCTTAACGACTCATTGAAGTGGGGGTTTTGTCTTTTTGTCTGATTTTGTCTTTTTTGCTGAGACCAAAATACATAGTATTTCGAGATGAAAATCTATGCACTAGTGGATTTTATCATTGGCTACATCAAGTTGATTTTTCAGATTTTTTGGAAAACTCTAAATTCAAATTTTCCGGAGTTTGCGAAAAAAACCCACAAAGGGCTGTGTGGTGCCCGGGTTCCATTGAGGCTATTGGTACGATATTACTCCTGTAATGCAGTATCATCTAGTATTATCATAGTTATATGATACTTGACTATTCGTGGAATCTCAATAAAATGAAGATGTATTTATTAGTAAACTTTTTTTTAGCGGACGTTATGATACTTATACTACCACTAACACATCTCTCTCCTCAATTGGTTTGCAACATGAGCCCTTTTCTTTCTCTAAGGCGGCGTGCACGATAGTGCCTCTAGTGAAGGGTACAGCCTGCACGCTTTTCTTCGTATACGTACAGACTATCACAGTTGTGTCCTCTTCATATCTTAATGCTAGTGTTGACTCTGTAATATATATAGGTCAGGTGCACGTGTGTGTTGGCGTACATTCAGCAAAAGAAGACGATTGAGATCTGCACAGGAAATGGGCACTAGTAGTCTAGTACTCCAAGTAGTACGTTGTACGCCATTTCCAAGTAAGACGATTGAGGGAGTACAACAACGTACTACTTGGAGAACGAACGGAAATAGTACGGTACGCTACGACAAGCAAATGAAATCGATAGATGCGTACCTATGGGCTATGGCTATGGGTTTGATTGATTCTGATTTCGTCCGTCCTCACACTCGCACTTCCAGTATATATATTGGCTGTGCTTAACAACGGGCTGCAGCATCAGCAGCTAGCGAAAAACGCAAAAGTGTGCGGACCGGAACAATGGGGGTTGTGCTCGCGTCTTTGCAGCTGTGTCTAGCTGTGGTCACCGCCGGCTTGCCTGGCACGGCCACCTGCGTGCCCCCGCCGCTGCCGGTGCTGCCGATCCCGTCGGCGGCGCAGCTCGCGTGGCAGCGCCGAGAGGTAATCATCTTCTTCCACTTCGGGATGAACACGTTTACGGACTCCGAGCTGGGCACGGGCGGCGAGGAGCCGTCCCTGTTCGCCCCGGCCGCGCTCAACGCCAGCCAGTGGATGGACGCGGCGGCAGCGGCCGGCGCGTCGCTCGCCATCCTCGTCGCCAAGCACCACGACGGATTCTGCCTCTGGCCGTCCGCCTACACGGCCCACTCCGTGCGCGCCAGCCCGTGGCGTGACGGCGCCGGCGACGTGGTGCGCGAGTTCACCGTGGCGGCGCACGCACGGGGCGTCGACGCCGGCCTGTACCTCTCGCCGTGGGACCGTCACGAGAAGCGGTACGGCCGCGAGGTCGCCTACAACGAATACTACCTGGCACAGCTCCACGAGCTCCTGGCCGGGTTAGTTTTTACATCAGAGATATGATTCTAGCATGCATGATACTCCTCCGTTATAAAATATAAGATGTTTTAAGTTTGTAAAGAAAATGAATCTAAGCTTCTTTTAGTGTATAGATTCGTTCAAAATTTGAGTGAATCTACATACTAAAACAAGTCTACATTCATTTTCTTCACAAACCTAAAACATCTTATATTATGAAACGGAGGGAGTATATCACTTGCAATGTTATACTCCCTCCGATTCATATTAGTCGACTTGAATTTGTCTAGATTCGTATGTATCTAGACTTATTTTAATACTAAATACATTCGAATCTAGACAAATTCAAGACAATTAATTTGGATCAGAGGGAGTATTTTATTTTATTGCAATTCTTTTTGACACACATTTATTGATTTTATTTTATTGCTATCTTTTTGACACACATTTCTGAAATATGATGAAACTTAATGATACCGTGTAGCGCCAATCTTAAAGCAATAAATCAACACATATTAATGGCAGGAAGGTGCACGGGATCTAGCATGCATGCTACAATTTCCCCTCTCGTTTCTACTCCCTCTATTCTAAGCCTTAAGGCCTATAACTTTTTTAAAAAGTTAAACCATATAAAGTTTGATCAAACTTTTAGAAAAAACTATTAAAAACTATTATATTATATAGATATCATGTGAAAATATGTTTCATGATATATAAGAAGGTATGAATTGTGTATTATAAATATTAATATTAATATTTTTTAAAAAACTTGATCAAAATTTAGTTAGTTTGACTTCTGAAAAAAGTTATATGCCTTAGACCTTGGTATGGAGGTAGTATATACTAGCTAGGACGCGTCCATATACATGCCATTCCATTTGACTGATTGAAGCATATAAGGTTAATTCATTGCCGATACCATCATTGCAAAGCTCCCTGTGAAGCCTCTCTCTATGGCCAGGCCCTAAATTAGCCTCCAATTTAACTGCTAAATTCATTGTCCGAGCCTTCCGTGTGAAGAATATATAAGATTATTCAATATAAGATTAATTCAATGAAGCATATAAGATTAGTTTAACCGCTAAATTCATTGCCCGAGCCTCCAATGAAGCATATACGATTAAATCATTGCCCGAGCCTTCCGTGTGAAGCCTCTCTCTACGGCCAGGCCCTAAATTAGCCTCCAATTTAACCGCTAAATTTTTGGTTTCTAAATTTCTCTTATTTTCTTCTTTTTAAAATTTATGTTTAATGTGATTCAATAAAACTTACGTTAATTAGTTTACTTACTTCTGTTGAATAGTTGCATTAGTTGTAGCTCGAATCATATTTGAGTCATATTTTTCTTTCTTTTGATAAGTTTTGACCGAAGTTTGCTCTACTTTTAAAAATACGCTAAAACGGAATAGTCCGCTATAGCTACGCTATAGCCTTTCATAGCGTTTGAAAAAGTCGCTGCTAAAGGAAATAGCTAGCTATTTTAAACTATATGTCATTGTGAATTGTGTACACAGGTATGGGAGCATGTCGGAGATCTGGTTCGACGGCCACAAGGAAGAGAACGCGACCAACATGACATACCACTTCGACGAGTGGTTTCAGACTGTGAGGCAATTGCAGAGCTCCATCGTCATGTTCTCTGACGCTGGCCCTGATGTCCGATGGGTTGGAAACGAGGACGGTTTCGTTGGAACTACGTGTTGGTCCACCATCAACCGCTCCATGATAACAATCGGCCAGACCGGCCTTGAGGGGTATGCACATAAATATTCACTCCTCGCCAAAATTGATATATATATACCAATATTCTTAAAACCATCATAAATTATACTTTCATATTGTGTATGTTTGGTATCGTAGATATTTGTATTCTTTTCAACATTTGTTTGATAAAGAGCGATTTTATTAGGACTATATGACTTAGAAAGTTCACTCTGACCAAAACCTATATGCATCCAACTATATATATAGTTAGGCAACAGCTAAAATTTTGTTAAATCTTAGTCATAAATTTAGGATGTAACCATCAAAATAGTCAGAATGATGTGACTTAACGTGTTGGTTCTATTAGACATCCGCATCCTGCTTTTAGTTTATAACAGAAATAGTTTTTTTTTTACAACAGAAATAGTTTTTGGTCAAGGTAAAATGTTCCGAAATTAGAAATTGACATTACAAAGAATGGATTCTGTGCTTGTCAGGTATTTGAACAAGGGCGACCCGAGGGGAACGGACTGGGTGCCGCCGGAGTGCGACGTGACAATCCGGCCGGGCTGGTTTTGGCACAGGAACGAGACGGCCAAGCCGCTGCGCCAGCTGCTGGAAATATACTACACCTCGGTCGGCCGGAACTGCGTGCTGCTGCTCAACGTGCCGCCTAACGCCACCGGCCTGGTGGAGGATGCCGACATCGCCAGGCTCCGCGAGTTCCGCACGGCCCTCACGGGCATCTTCGGCACGGACCTCGCCGAGGGTAGCACGGCGACGGCCAACAGCAAGCGCGGCCGCGGCTTCGCTGCGGGCAACGTGCTCGACGGCTCTCACGAGACGTACTGGGCGCCTACGGCCGACCTCGGGCGCAGGAACGGGTACTGGATCGAGCTGCGGCTGCCGGCGGCGAACTCGACGGCCGGCGTGCCTGTGCGGCCGTTCAACGTGGTCAGAATACAGGAGCACGTGGCGCTGGGGCAGCGCGTGGAGCGCCACGAGGTGTACGTGGACGGCGTGGCCGTGGCGAGCGGCACGACGGTGGGACACAAGCGGCTGCACCGGCTGGCAGCCCCTGTCACCGGCCGGACGGTGAAGATATGGTTCACAGCGAGGCGTGGGCCGCCACTGGTATCGGCGGTTGGCCTGCACCTCGACCCGTACGCAACCAACGTGATGTGACGAATGGAGGACCGTTTAGAAAGAGAGTGGAACGCTCACTTGTATTGATCTGAATGTACACTTACAAAACAGAAGTATAGAGGCAAGCCAGCCGGTGCAGGCCTATTTTGGATGTACACTTACAAAATGCCTTCTAGTTGATTGATCGGCCAAGAGTTGGAGCTGGCAAGGGCGAGTACTACTATTATCGTCGTTGGTTTTACAACCGGACTAAAGGTTTTTCCACCGATATTGGCCTGTTGCGGGAACCCTCGCATAACCCATCGAGCTTTGTACCTTGCAAGAGACCCATCCGGATTGAATTTGTGCCAATAATAGACCACCACACCAAAAATGATTTCTAGTGATAGGATACTTTTGTCACCTATAATCAAAATTCGTCACTAAAAATACCCCAGTGACGAAAATGGGTTGTCACTAGCACCATCATGGAAGCTCCCTCGTAGATTCATCCAGATGATGGTTTGAACTTTTTCATCATCGTCAAACAAATTTAGTTACTAAATGTTCTAGGTTTAGTTTTTAAATTAGGTATTGGTTTTTTGTTTAGTTTAGAATTAGGTATTAGTTTTCAGTTTAGTTTTATATTAGGTATTGGTTTTAATTTAGTTTTCGAATTGGTGCACTAGTGTCTTCTACTTCATGTAATTTTTTTGCCATATTTGTATGATTACTTCTAATTTGAATGTGTTAAAAAGTAAAAATAGGCAAAATAAATTTGAACGAGGACCTGGAGAAGGGCCTAGAACTGCATTAATTATACACGGTGTGGTTACAGATTACATCAGGAACCCTAAAGAAAAAATAAAATACAGACTGGTCCCTAACTTTTACAAAAACAACCCTAAGAAAGATTCTAAAAATGCGGCCAGGTCCATCAGCATCGCTGGAAGAATAGGGACCGCCGTCTTGGCCTTGTTCAACGATTTCGGGGACAGAAACAATTGGAATTGGGAAGAGGGGCAGCGCCACCTCTAGTCTTCCACAAGACCTCCTCTTGGAGGTTCAAGAGACACTGAAAGACATCGTCGGCGTGGAACAAAGTCACCTGCTACCATCTGAGTTGGCAGACAAACCTTGGCCAGCGAGAAAGTTCCACTAATATCTATAACCCCATTAAATCCTCGCTGCCCTCTCACCCAATTCCCGCATCAGATCGAGTTCCCCCGCCATCTACACCTCCTAGACCTAGGTAAAAAGATGGCACTGATGTGGAGAGAGGAGGTAGAGTGTATCCACTGACAAGCTTATTAGCCAAGCTGCTTAAACCCTCCTTCCCCAGCACTGGCTCCGACCACTGGAGCACTATTAGGAAGAAGAAGAGGACCAACAACCCCTAGCACAGCTCGATGTGCAGAGGAGTAGCTTGAAGGCACAACTTTTCTGTCGGAGATCCCCCGGTTCAACTTCGTCACCCTCAACTCCTATTGCCACCGTAGAAGTGATGCAAGAGAAATAACGCTCGGGCGCCCTAGATCCGGTCGATGAGACCTGGCGCTCTAATCCCATATTCCACCGGGGAAACACAACTAAACCTATTGCACAACCTACTACTATTGTCGGCACCTTGCCTCGGTTCGGCCTAGGACATCGGTGGAGAGCCTCAGGTACTGTAGCGAGAGAGGGTGGGGGATTATGCATACACTTGTCTGCCAATCCTCCTCCCCAAATGGACACAAATAGACTCACTTTGCTTAAGAAATGGATTGACCCCTTGGAGTTGCCCTTAATCATTGGATTGCAAAAACTTCATGATCTTCTCGCACTATGGTAGTCTAGAGAGTGTGTGTGTGTGTGGGGGGGGGGGTATCTCTATTTTAATGCTTAATAAGGTACAAAATTATTATTTTTTACAAATAACATGGCTAAATTTGTATATGAAAAACATGTGTAGAACTGATAAGTGAAAAATATGTTACTCCATAGCATGGTACTGATTCATGTAAGGCGTCCACATTTATAAATTTAGACCTTCATGACATTATTTACAAATATTCTGTTCAAAGTGTGAATCGGTATCAAAGCCAATAACTGGCTGAAAATGGTTGTGCACAAGCCTATAGTGAGTCAAAGGAACAACCTCGCTAGGAAGATCACGAGCATGTGCTGCCACATAAAATGCATGGCTTCACTACATTAACTCTGAAGCACTAGAAGTGTGCAAGACTCAATGAGAGCAAATGAGGGATGGCTCTTAATGCATCCAAGAATGGTGTGCCCCCTCATGAACTGAGTAACTTTGCGAGTGAAGCTGAGATCTAGTAATGGCAGGTCTGGTGGAATATGTAGAGATCAAAACAACATCTAAGTCTCCTGGAATTGTCAAGCAATGGTAGCTTCTCTCCCGGTGTCTCCAATTCCCTCGTGTTTCCAGTCAATCTCGTATTGCCACATTTATATCATATACAAGCATGTCAAATAGGAGATGCGGTGATAACAGATAGAGCTAAGTCAAACACACAGGTAGCTAAACATGAGACGTATATATATGTAACTAGAAAACCTTATTCGCTCAAATAAAGGTTGGTGGAGTATTTATTTTGTTCATGGGGTGAATGTCTATATATAAGTAGAAAGTAGAGATACGATTAGTGTGTACGTATGTGTGATGATGTGTAGGAGCAGACCTACACAAGGGATAGACGATCATTAGCCTTGTTCTTGTAACTAGCATGGTGTCCCTCGCAATTGCGAGGGCATCGTCTTTGTATTTTTAGAAAGTTGAGCATTGTTCCTTATGTGTCAAAATTAACTGGTAAATAGATTTATTTATTTATTTTGCGCGCATTCACATTATTTGATGGAAAATAATATAATTATAGATATATATCCCCTACATAGAAAACATCTAGTCATCTTTGTTGGTCAACGATTATTAGGATATTTCCAAAGATAGTAGATTGATCGGTATGTCATTTTTCAATGACATTACTTCCACCATCCTAGAATATAAGGCGCCTAAGCTTTAGTCAAAAGTCAACATATTCTATGTTTGAACAAATTTATAAGTAAAAATATAAACATCCACAATGTCAAATCAGTATCAATAGATTCAACATAAAGTATAGTTTCCCAATATGTCCATTCGATTTCGCAGATATTCATATTTTTTTGTATAAACTTGGTCAAACTTAGAAGATGTTGACTTTTGACTATAGCTTAGATGCCTTACATTTTGGGACAGAGGGAGTGAATTTTATATACAAGTAATTTTTTTAGATTTTTTATCTGGTTTGTCAGTTTAGCAAATAGATTGTCACTTAATTAGGGCAACTTGAGCAATGAACAATGCATGTTTAGATAACTTGAGCAATAAATTTATTGTTGGATCGTTCAGATGGAATTTGAAATAGTATTGCTGAATGAAGTAAAGACTAATATATGCTAGATAGGACGACTAAGTAGTAAGTGTATCTTACAATTATATTATATTTTCCTTTCAGTGAGTAATTGATTAATGTACAAATCTATATATAGCAGTAGATTATGTACGCTTTTTATCGATTTCTATTAGAATATCACCGTGAGTAGTATTATGATAGGTTCTTGATATAAGATTAATATACTTTTAGGAGTTTGGATTACCATTTGAGTTTGTAAGTGTGCTATTCCTTCTTATGTTAGTGTGTAAGTTTTTATGTTTTCAGAAGGAGCGTAGTTGCTTCTTTGACTATGGAATTCCCCTCTCATTGAACCTAATCTCAAACAAATCTCTAGGGTATAGTTTCGCGACAATATAGATCCTAGTGACTGAGATTTAGCTATGTAGAATGAAGGTATATAGGCTTTGTTTAGATCTTGATGTTTTTGTATGGCACATTTATCGCGCAATAACTCTGAGCTAGTGGTTTCCCATGGCTCATATCATTTTCCTTGTCAGTTTTGCAAACACGGAAACTTTGGCATACGTCTTGTGAGAGGTCTGTCCCTCGCAACTATGTGTTTTTTGAACTTAGGGTCATAATATTCAAATTGTACTTCTTCTATCATATTTGTTAACTTGTGTGATTAATTTAACCTTTAAGTGCTACATTTTTATTACTTTTATTCGTAGAAACTCCTATAGACATATGAATTAGTTCGTTTTTGGAGCATCTACAATATTTTTCTTGCCACCATTTACTTTTTTTATATACCACTATGTTCTAGGGTAGTAGCACTCATATATCCTGATTTATATCTTGAAACGTTACTATGAGTAAAACATCAACTACATGAGCCTTGATTTTCATGTCCGATCAAATATGGGAGTCTAAGATAGACTAAAAGGGTAATATTTCCAATGCACATAAAATATATGACACAAATTTTCAATCCAACAATAATTGGGTAGCTGGCATTGATTGGTAAGAAGATGCATTGATGTGATATAAAAAGAATAACCAAGATGCATTTTATGTCACACACTATTTTAATATTATATATTCCTTGACTTCTATGACACTTCCAATCGTCGTATTTAATACATGCTGGATTAGAGCTACAAACAGTTTAGACATCCATAAGGAATTATTGCTAACATAAACATTTATTATTTTTCCATAAATGAAAATTCTATGACACTTAAAACCATTGTAATTATACATGTATAGCAAGAATTATATTTTGGTGATGTAATCTTCTACTCCCTCCGCTTATAAATATAAGATATTTTAGCTTTATAAAATGTATATATCTAGACGCCTTTTAGTGTATAGGTTCTCTCCGAACCTATACACTAAAACATGTTTAGATACATTCAATTCACACATATAAAACGTCTTATATTTTTGAATGGAGGGAGTACATTTGATCGGTGTAGGCGGCCGTCTCGACATAACCAAAAAATTGTCTAGAAATTATATTTCAAATGCCCATATGTGGTTGCTACTTGAATAAATAATTCATGTTAGCTTATAGAACTAACTCGGATGCCCACACGGTAAGATATGGAAAAAGTAGTTTGGACATATGTAATGTCTTTTTTCTACGGAAGTTTGTGTTTCTATAATCTTCATTATCTGCTAACGTATAATCATGTGGTTTACTCTTATCCTATGGCATATACCTAGTTTGCTATTTTTCTCTTAGGCCCTATTTGTTACATAGGGTTTTCGGTATATTTTTTTGGTAACTATTTACTGCCGACATGGTTTTAAAAATTAACTTTCCTATACAGTTTTGAAGAATTTAAGTCTTTTCTCAAAAAAATGAATTTAAGTCTCATGATATTACAAACTCCTATACTTTTACAATCTAAGAACTCTTAATTAATTTGTAATACATATGTGTGTTAAACAAACAAATTGTATAGAATTGAGCGGGCTAATTTGCAATGAAAATATGCTTCGTGGAGTAGTTTAAACGGATGTGATTTTCAATTTTTTTTAATGCAGGGATATGTGGGCCTATTCTCTCTCACGGGTAGAAATAAGAAAATGAGTCTAGTACTTGCACCGGACCGGATATATCTATATGCAAGGGAACCTTTCGTGGAATTTTTTTTCTTTTTTGCGTGCATAGACTGATTTAACGTGACATAAGACTTCTTATGTACACATATATGTGTTAGGTAACACTACTTATATTTTAATCTAAGACTAAATCTTAACTGTACATTATAGATCTAATAGTCAAAATTAATTCTGACAATGTGGATTAACCAGGTGTCTTCTAAAAACCTCTTATATTGCTTTTAGTATATAATAGATAATAGATTTCATGATGCATGGGATGTATGAAAAAAATCCTATTTTTATAAGGTTTTTCATTTCAACAACTTCTGATTTTGTTCACTTATTTTTTACAACACATTTTATTTTACATAATTCATCAAATGCAAATTTCGAAGTCAATTCGAAAATCGCCCTCCCTTTGTTCATAAATAAATGATAGTTACATATTTGTAGTAATTTAATTGCACAATTCCCTATTTTGTAAACGGAGAGAGTACATAAGTGTACACAACTATGTCACCACGTTTTGGTTCAGGTACGCATATTCTTTTTTCACTTGAACAAACTTGTTTACTCAGTGATCGGTCATGGATGGTTGTTTTTAAAATTTTAAGTGTTGACACGTACTATGACAGGGCGATCAGCCATTCTTAAAAGAAAGATAAACAATCAGGTTTCCTTTGCATATCCATCAAATCCAAGAGTCCACGGGTTTAAAAAAAGGGAGTGTTCAAAAAGAAAATGTGAGTCCGGCCATTTTCTCCTAACGAACTGTGCTTGTATAACACATACCTTTTCAAGACGTGACCGTCTATTCAAATAGACCTACTGGATTTTTTTTCTATGTATGGTATACTTTCCAAAGTTGAACGTGTCAACTGGTACATGTCAAACAAATTATACTGTTACGTAACCTGCTAATCTTTTATTAAATCTTGACCATAAATTTTAATCCAACTATCATAATAATTTAGATGATGTGGATCAAACGTGGCGCCTCGAAAAACAATCTTATATTGCTTCTAGTATATAATAGATAGACTAGGATAGCACTAACTAAATGCTCTGCACACATATAGGGGTTACCTTAGGGCTTGTGCCATTTGTGGGTCCGAACCAATTGGATTTAATTTTTCTAACTCTGGTTGTGTTCTTAGCTATCCCAACTTAGTGGTTCACTACTTATTTCATCGTGATCCACAAAGAATTGCTAACGAGAAGAAAATATATACACAATTGGAAAAAAAAATTACCCGAAAGGTTCTTGAAGGTTTCACTGAATCTGGTAGTGACCCTAGTAAGTGCTTGTGGAGGAGTCTAGAAGCTCGGGTGGGAGATAAAGAAGCAACACCCAAACCGACAAGCAAAGGGTTCTATTGACAGGGATTGCCGATCTAGTGGTGGAGGCTGTGTAACCTATTTGAACTTTTCCTTCAGATTTTTGCTATGGATATCCTGCTCAACCCTGTTTATCCCTCTCGGTTATCGTATGAGCATTCTCAAGCTCAATGGTATGTGCTCTCGTTCCCTTTCTTTCTTCCCTTGAGAGTCCACCGCTGCCGCCGGCCGGGCTGCCCCTGCGTTCTCTCCGCCGGATTAGCCGGCTGAAGATGGACAAAAGGGAGCGCCGGATCTAGGAGTAGCTGTAGGAGTCGTAGGGTTTCGCGGCTGTATGCCGTGGATTGGCGTTATGCCGGGAGGTTGTGGCAAGATCCCTGGCCCAAGATCCTGCCCTTGCTGGCGTCTCTGCTGCTGGCCACGGTGCTCCGGTGGACGGAGCCGAAGGTGACGAGCGGTGAGGAGGCTAGCGTCTCCTTCAATAAAGGGTCCTTTAGGAGCCTTTCTCTCTTGCGGAGTGGTGTTGCTGCCTTTCTCTCTTCAATTAAGAGGACGGGGCCAGCTAGGATGGCCGATCAATCTCGCCACGGAAGCCATATGTTTTCTCCTTTCACCATTTCTCTTTGTTGATTTTGGATCGCCTGCTTGTAAAAACTTTCATGCTTATTTCTAAAAAAAGCAGGCCAGTGGCCTTTTGTCTAATTTTTATTTTTGGATTGATTGCAGACAGTCCGAGTCTTCCTTTTTCCTTCAATGTTTTGTCCTCGAGATCTAGCTCAAGTTGTGTGATCGGGCCGGGTGAGCATGCTCAAGCTCAATACAGCAGCCTCGTACTGTTGAAATTATTTTTTTACTTGCAAAAGGAGCAGCCAAGTAATTGATCTTAATTTACTTTAAATAAGCCTGCCGCCACAAGGAGGCATTTGCTACTAGGAGGGATGTTTGGTGGATTATATATAGAGAGATGGAGAATCTCCTTCAGGTTCTTGGATCCGCTAAGCAATGCCCACTACTCTCCTGACGTCTCTAATTCCCGCAGTGTTTGTAATGAATCTTAGGTAGCCACCGCTTCTCTGGTGCGCTAGCATGTCAAATACAAGGCGCTGCAGTGACCAGCCGAGGTAAGTCAAAAGAAAATGGAGAACGCTATCTAGCTATTGGGAGGAAAATGGAGTTTGTAGCTATATATGTAACTGAAAAACATTATTCACTCAAATAAAGGTTGGTGGAGTCTTTACTTTGTTCGCGTGGCAAATGCCCATGAGTAGAGAGCTTTAATCAACCTTACTTGATGTGTTCGTACTTCAAGCGGCACGCTTGAGTTTGTAGCTATTTATCTTTGGTTCATAAGCTCCATTATGCTTCCCATGGTATGAAAAGATAGGTTTTCTTTTCTTTTCTCTCTCTATATATATATATCGACGGTCGAAATAAAGACGAACTAGCTGGTCGATCGATAGCAAAGATATGTATGTTTATACTCCGGTGCTAGACAAAGGTGAACCAGTATTCGCCATTATCGAAGGGAGAGGCATATCCAAGCAAACACTCGTCCATGCAGATAAGCACGAGTATTTCAGATCAGTGCACACGTGTCGCCGTGCACTTTCAGAGTCGGTGCCCCTAGCGTGTGCCGCTGTCGGTAATTTGGTGGAGCCAAAGCAGAGGACGCGCCGCCCAGCCAGGTCAGCAGCGACGGCGGCGATAGGGAGGCGCGCCCCCGGCACCGGCAGGCTCGTTAATTAGTTTGACCATGCGCCACAACGGCTCCTTGACGGACGACCTTTCCTCGGCACGTCACTCCCGACCACACCCCGTCTCCTCCTCCCCCCATAAACAACAGCCAACTCATCGCCGTCGACGCAGCAGCAGCAGCGACGCAGCATCTTGACTGACCCTGCGGCGTGTCGTGCTGGCTCGTGTCTGGTCGCCGCCGTAAACTACCAAAGCCATGTCTTGTCGGTTCTGCACCTCGCCGTGTCGTGTGCAAAGCATATGTCGGAGTCGGCGTCCCGGTTGCCGCGTCCGATCCGCCTACTTTCCGCTTCCCCTTCCCCCTTCTCGCCGTGCTCCTGCATATATAATCATCCATCAGAGCACAACAGCCACAAGCAACAACCATCAATTGGCCCAAATCAGACAAAAGAAGTTTGTGACCATGGACAGGATCCTCGCTTTCTCCATCATGAGCTCGTCGCCGGCAGACATCGCGGGGACCAGCTACGCCACCACACGCCTGTCCTGGCGGCGGATCCTCGGCGTCAACCAGCAGCCAGAGAAGAAGCAGCAGGAGGAAGACAGAGTAGAGCAGAGCTCGCGGCCGGAGAGGAACCAGGGTGCCAGGTTCGCTCCGGAGTTCGATGGCCTCCACTGCTTCGAGTGCATAGTTTCCACCTGAGAGAGCGCACCCGCTGTATCCGGCGAGTTCCCTCTGCGACTACACTGGATGGCTACAATAAGCTCCCACGACATCAAGGTGCAGGATGGCTACAATAAGCATCTCGCTACCTCATCATTTTTTTTCCTGTACATCATCATTGACTTGAAATATACATTCAGACAAGTTGTAGATCTGAATTACTATGTTGCAGCTCTGATTTCTAGTTCTAGTATAAAGGAAATGGTTTGTTCCCATTTTGACGAACTGCAGCATAATAACCAACTGTGTACATAAATCTGAAATAGAAAGATGTCCTCTGATTTCCTCTGATCTAGACCCATAGTACTGCACACACACACACACACACACACACACACACACACACACACACACACACACACACACACACACACACACACACACGCACACACACACACACACAAAGGAAAAATGAATCAAATATATGACAAAGCGAGTGCATTTGAATTTTCACCTATTACGTACACGCGACAGCAAATCCAACCTAAAAGCATCTGCAATTTCACACTGGATCATTACATTACTCGAGAACAGTGTAGCCCCCGTTCGGCGTGCAGGAATTCCGAAGAAATTTTGCGGGCTTGGAAACTTTTCATGCATGCCCAGGAATCTACCCAGACTATTCCTTTCGAAAGGTTCTGATCTCACCTGTATTTTTCACGGGAATTTTAACATCTAAGGGTCTGTTCGGGACAAAGGTGTAGAAAACTGTAGGAACTTAGAAAACAGAGGAATACCATAAGAATGTATCCGTAAAACTCTGGATTGAAAATCCATAGGAAATTTCAGACGAGGAGCGTTCGGTAGAGCACAGTCAAAGGAAAAGGTACAGTAAGATTGATAACCACTAGTACATATCCTGGTGAGAATTTGTCGTCATTCACAAAAAGTGGGATCCTATATAGTAGAAGAGAAACACGTCTAGCTCACGGTTACTTCGGTTCACCTCCTGCCTCCCGTCAAACATGAGTTTTTACTAGATGTATTGCTTCCTGCGAAAATGGAGACAGCCAAGACTTACCTTTAGGGCTTGTTTGATTCATAGGAATTGCATAGGAATTGTGTAGGATTTGAATCCTATAGGAATTTTCCCTATGTTATTGTTTGATTCATAGGAACACATCCTATAGGAACTAATTCTATAGGAATCTTGTAGTGCAATTCCTATAGGAAAGAAACATTAGATCATACCTCATGGAAAAATTCCTTTGCTACATCAAACAAAATTCCTATTCCCATAGGATTCAAGTGGGCATGACATCTCAATCCTATGTTTTTCCTATTCCTAAACTTTTCCTATCCTATGAATCAAATAAGCCCTTAGAATTTGAGCCGACGAATCCTCTATACCGAACGGGTACGTTGGAAATATTTCCCGTGGTTTCCGGTTCCTCCACTTTTCCAGTGAAAATCCTTTGTCCGAACGGGGCCTAAGGGCATCTCCACGAGGACCGACCCATTCGGTCAACCCAAACGGTTTGTTTCTGTCTGTTTGGGTCGGGCCTCGGTCGATTTGGGTAGTGGTCCGGCCTGTTCGGCTAGCCGCGTCCAGCGGCGCGACCCATTTGTCCGCGCAGGCGGGCGTTGGCGCCATCGCTGAACAGAGATGCAAATCAGTTAAAAATGGCTCTATCGCTGGCCAAAGACACATACAGACTACTGTCAAATAACATGGCATATGTGCGTCATCGCCCTTTGGCAGTCCCCAACAAGTGGCCAGTGGATATAAAATGTGCAAAATGGGGCAATATTATACACAATGTCCAAAAGATGGCAGCTTCTCTGCCCAGAAAGTTGCAACTGCCGTCGTCATTTCCCTTCAGGTATCGCGAACCCTGGGGGCATGCTGCCTCTTCGCAACCCAAGCCCTACGATCGGGATCGGCGATGCTATCCAGGTCGGTGAACATCATGGCGTTCTTCTCGGCCATGATCTTGGCTTCGGCCTCCTTGGTCTTGGCTTCGGCCTCCTTGGCTTTGGCTTCGACCTCCAGCACCCTAGACCTGGCCTCGGCCTCCTTGGCATTGGCCTCGGCCTCAATCTCCATTAGCCTGGCCTTGGCGTTGGCCTCCTTCGCCTCAATAGATCTCGTTTGCAGCTCGACGAAGGCCTTGACAGCGACCTCTTTATCTTTGCGCCGCCTCTCCTCCCTCTCGGCGATGGACTCTTCCTTCTTCTCTAGGATTTACTTCAAGGTATCCTGGAACGCCAAGGAACCAGCCTGGAGGGTGAGGTCGGCCTTCGTGGCCTTGTGGCCACCAGGGCGGCGGGCACGGCCGACAGTCCCGTCGCTTGCAGATGGGACGAAGCCTTCGTCATTGTCGGTGTCTAGGTCGATGACACCACCCGTCAAAGCACTGGTCTTGCCTCATCTTCTTGTTCGTTTCTCTCCAAAGGGAAAATCTAGTCTCCTATTTTTTGGTGTCTTTGAGCAACGTCCAACAATGTCTCAACAAGAAAAGCCTTGTTATCATTCACCGTCTTGAAATGCTCCATTGCTTTCATGATCTACACACATGGATGCCAACAATGGCTCAACCGGCAAATACAAATGCAAGACACGACAAATAGGGGAAGAGGTTTTACCATGTCAAGGGGCTGCAAGCCGCTTATTTTCCTTTTCGTCACCATCTCGTAGGAGCCCTGGAACTTGCTAAACTCGGCATGGATGGTGCCCCAACACTTGGAGAGTGAGAGGTCATTTTGATCGCTAAGAAAGGCGTCCTTTCCAAATTTCCTATGCTCATGGAAGAACCTGCCTACCTTCTTCCAATAGGCAAAGCCCTTTATTTGCTCGGCGCCACATAGTGGATCTTGTGAAATCTCTATCCATCCCTTGCATAGGAGCTTGTCCTTCGCGGGGGTGTAGCCCCCGGTTCGTTGGCTCACCTTCTTGCCGTCGACAATTGAGGCCACAAGTGAAGCGGCCAACGACGAGGCCGTGATGCCCTCGCCCATGGAAGTGTCATCATTTCCATCATTCCCATACAATGCCTCGTCCGCAATATTGCATGCATCTTGCTGCGTCTCCGTCTCGGCCTCGCCGCCGTCCATATAGCCCTGGCCACCCTCGTTGATCATGTCGTTCATGACGTCCTCGCCGTCGTGGCGAAGAAATGTGGCGATCATACCGTGTCGTCGGCGGCCGGCGGCTCGGCGCGCATTCCGCCGAACAGGTTGACTGGCGTCGGCATGTTCGCGGGAGAGATGGTCCGCCGCTTTCTCGACTCCTCTGGGGTTGCGTCCGTGGTGATTGAAGTGTGGTTCAGGTCGATGGCGGGCTCTCCCGCCTCCGACAACGCCGCCCGGGGATGGTTGAACCGAGACAGCTGGTGGCCTCCAAGCAGGGCGTGTGTAGCCCTGTCACCCTAGGCTGAGTTGGTGGCCGGCAGGTAGGAGTGGAAGTGACAGAGCTAATAGAGGACGTGCCGGTCGTGGCCAGGCCTGGAAGAGAGACGGTGCCGACGAAAACGGTGTCGTATGCCTCCTGCTTGATCATGTTGACGGCGTGCTTGGCGACATTCACTGCCATCTCGTTGGCGTCGACCATGTTCTAGCTGGCGAGGAGGCGCTCGTTCTCCTCCCGGCGCTCCGTCTCGAGCCTAGCAGCGGTGCGTCGATCTCTAGCCGTCAACCGCCGGCCCTTGCGCTTGTCCGACTCGATCTTCCGCTCCTCCGGTGTCTGGTCCTTTGCGGGCTTCCTCGGCCGGCCGCGCTTCTTGGCGGGGGAGGGCGCAACATCAACCATGGCGGTGGGATCCATCGCCTTCCCTTCCGCTCCCGCTAGTGGAAAATTTGGGAGGCGTTTTTTGGAGGGAGAAGTGGTGTGGTTTGTGTGCCACTGGCGGGAGGGACCGCCAATAATAAAAGGAGGACGCTCTCGGACAAGCGCGCGTCCGGGCCGACGCAACTGAGCCCCAGATTAGATGTATGGATGGGTCGAGCGGACGCGTTTCGCCGAACCCGTTGGACACCGCGCATGCCCCGAGCGTCCGTGTGCAGACAAATTCGGACACGCACAAACCGTTTGGGTCGGTCCGTATGGAGATGCCCTAACTCAGAGAAAGTGTGGAGAGAATAAGCAGCGGAGACAGATAAATTTGGAACGATTCGTGCTTAAGACACTATAATAGATCAACTTGTAACTGTAAGAAAAGGAACCCTATATGCATCCTGGTACCATCCTGCTCCTATACCCTTTGTAAAACGGAGCCATAGACCTGTCTGTGAAGTGGCAGCCTACTCGTTTCGCCTTAGCTATGTGCTTGTGTACAACAGGTGGACCTGATCAATCTGCAGTTTCCATGGTCAGCTCCTTGAGTACGTACGTACTTTGGCCATTCATCTTCTTCCGGGCTCTCTGCAAACATGTTTTTCATGATGAGCTGGGCATCTGATTGACACGTACTGGGATCCCCTGAGGTTAACGGGTGGGTGTTTTCCTTACCTTATGAACCTCCGCAATTTTGATTTCAGCATCTTTGAGCTAGGAACCGACTGTTTTCTCAGCATGCTCAAGGAGCTTTTTGTGTGACGCTTCTCTTCATGCAACATAAAAGAACACCATCACTCAGTGCTAATTTAGGTTTTTTTTAACAGAAGAGCCCCGAAAGGGGCTGGAAGCCGTTTCATTAAACCAAGAGAGCTACACATTTTCACGCTCGGATCCTAATAAAAAAGGAAAAAAAAAGACCAGATCCAAGCGCTTTACAAAAAGAATCCTACAAGAATAAAGTGAAAGACAAATAGGTCCTCCTTCCAGCTCGTCTCTACAACTGATTGGCCTCGCGATGGAGGTTGAAAATGCGCCAGACTTCGCCGGCAATCTTGATGGCCTCGATTTGGCCTGGATAATCGGCTGGCTTCCTGCCTCCGATTTGAAACTGCGGAGAAAATTGACTTCACTTCTCCAAGAGAACCCATCGCCGCTACAACTCAAAGAATCCTTCCTTGCGAACGCAACCTCTGCGCCTAGAAAGAAAGAAATCTCCAAACAACAACAGTAACAAGTTCCCATGGTTCGTCGATGCCGCGCGAAGAAACCGAGCTCTCTCCTCATAGCTCCTACCCAATATAGGAGAATAAGCCGTAGAAAATGCCGCAACGACGAACCCAATAAACATGCTTATTGGACAAGCAACGGCCGGAGATCGCCAACGAGGAACTCCTCCATGGAGCCCCAAAATTCAACGAGTACGACCACTCTAGTGGCAGGCCTGCACTGCCGCTAGGGTAGCTGCGACGGAGCCTCATCTTCTTTGATAAAAGGCTGCAAGGACCAAAAAAACGAGACGGTATCCTCGCCGCCATGGCCGGCCAGGGACATCCGCGAAGCGGCGCATCTCAGCTTCAAACGGCACCAACACAAATGCCATCTGTAGGTAGGCAAAGAAGAAACCGCGGCCATCATCTCCCCCCCCCCCTCGCCGCCACGGCCGACCAGGGGAAGACGAACATGCCACTGCAACATGCCACCACACCTCACCTCCCTGCCGCCACGGCCAGCCGGGTGAAACCAGGCAGCCTCCGCCGCCCTCATCGGAAGGAGAAGCTCCATGGGCCTTTTATTCATGGAGTCACCGGCGCCGTCCTCAATCCGCAGCTCCGACCGCCGGAGCAACACCAGGAGGAGCAGAACCACCAGCCATGAGCGGAGCTTGACCCAAAGCTCCAGCCCACCCAAACTCCCGGCGAGATGCCTCGCCACGGTGGAAATCCGCCCAAATCAAGACAAGCTACACCTACAGCTACCTTCGGCGCCTCCCCAAACCCAACCCCAGCCGGCTAGTACGGCAGGGAGGGCGGCGAAGAGGCCTGGCGCGCGGCGGCGGCGGCTGACTCTTAACGGCGTCGGGAGAGGATAAGGTTCCCCATCGGTGCATACTGCCTACTTCACTGCCAATGCTAATTTAGGTGGCTAACGGTTAGAAAAGATATATGGAGCACTTAAGTAGATTTCTTGATGTGGTTGTATGATGAATCATTCCAATATAGAAAAAGAACACCATCACTCAGTGCCAATAATACTTGGTTATATTTTATATTACGAGGCGTGAGTTGCACATGCACGTGCACGCTTACTACTATAAGAAAAAGACTATACCAATATTCCAATTAAAAAAAAGTTCTTATCTACATGGGAAGCATAGGAATAATTATGTTATGAATTTTCTATTAAACAAATCATCTAACATGCTAAAATTGTGTGACGTGACATCGATCTTCTATGTACACACCTTAGAGCTATATATGGGCGGCTATATATGGAGTTCTTTCTATGGATGTGAGAAAAACCGATCTTCTCTGCACATTACTTCTTCTACATTTTAGATGAACAGATAAGTCCACCATTTCCTTTCAGACTATGATGTGGCTACGGTTGTTTCAAATTTTACATATAATATCAGTCCGATTGATTCCACGATCCACATTGGATATGTGGATGTGGTGACATATAGCTAGCTAGCAGTTACGGGAATGGGAGGTTCGGAGAATAGCTCCAGCACTTACGGGAATTGTGTGATGTGGCTACGGTTGTTTCAAGGAGATAATCCAGCACTTGAAGGACAAGGGCCTCGATGGCACCTCCGTGCTCAAACATTTCAGGCTTTAGTCATTAGCCCTCGATCTATCTCTCCATCGATTAAGCTAATACTACTACTTGCTCGCTCATCAAACTGCACCCGCGCGCCTTGTATTTGTGATCCGAATTTAGGTTTCATTCATATGTCTTTATCGTTCTTTGAACACATGGTAACCTGAAAATAATCAGACATTTTTCGGATGACTTAGAGCATCTCCACCGGCAACTCCAAAATGTGGCCGGCAACGTTGCCAGCAAGGAGCTATTGGAGGCACCGGCACAGGTTGCCGCCGTATTGGGAGCGGCTGCCCACACCTACGCTTCCAATACGGCAACTCAATGGATATTTAGCTAAAACATAAATCAAATTGGTATGAATAAAAATTCATAGCCATCACACGAGTAGGAATAAAAATTCAAATTTCATCATACATAGAAATTAAATTTAAAGTCTCAAAAACAAAGCTGGACTATACTACCCCTACCCTCTCGTTTAGGGTTAAGTGCTCCGGCGGCGGCCCTGCCCTGCTGTGAGATTGGATCGGTTTTCGGCTCCATCACGTAGTATCCTCCCTCGTCAAGATATCCACTCGGTACATTTCTCTCGGCAAGGGTTTCTGACGGAAACTATGAGGCGAGTCTAGAATTTTGGGTTTGGGCCATGGCGGAAAAGCCTAGTGCTGAAGCATCCGGCGCTGCCGGTGGGAAGGAGGAGGAGATTGATGATATGTCCTGTCACCTAGAAATGAACGACGACGAACTCGACGACGTAGTGATTTGCGTAGAGGAAGCAAACGCATACCGGAAGGTGGCTAGATGGCAGGCGATTGGAAAGGTTCTCGCTACCCGCTCTTTTAGCGCGGAGGCCCTGTTCGAGAAGATGAAGAGCGTTTGGAATATGTCTCGTGAACCAAATTTTCGAGAGGCAGGCGAGAACTTATTCATCTTCCAGATGCATTGTTTGGGAGATTGGAAGAAAGTTGCTCATCAAGGTCCATGGACTTCTAGAGGCTGGGGTTTATTAATCGACAATTATGATGGGCTTTTAGAGCCAGGGAAAGTGGAGTTTGGTGGCATGCATGTTTGGGCGCAAATCCATGGCATACCGAGTTGTACCGTAAAGTGGAGGTGGTGGATGATCTCTCTCGCCGAGTTGGGAAAATAAAGGAAGTGCAATTAGCACCGAAGGTGTTCTTCGAAGGAAACTATGGTCGAATAAGAGTGATGATTGACATGACAAACCCCCTGATCTGCTTCATCTCTGTCTCGGTTCCGGTGGAGGGGGAAAAGAGGCTACCAGTAAAAGATGAGAAAGTGCCTTTTTCTGCAAATGATGTGGTCTGGTCTGATCATGAGGAATGCGGGGACGGAGTCTGGGGTGAGAAACAGCTACAGTATGGTTCTTGGCTGCTAGCTATTCATAGAGTAAACCAGCCTACTCCAGCGTCGTAACGTTTTGTGCCTCGTGTACCAAACCGTGGTGGCTAGACAGCTAGAGGAGCTGCACACAACGTTATATCTAGGAAGAGATATTCCGACGATGCGTCACTCGGTGACATGAGTGATATGGATGACACTGCCAGTAGCCCGCTGAAGAAGAATCCTGTGGACGTTCCGGCAAGAAAGGGTGGAAATAGGGTACACGGAGGGAGCTGGACCTTGATATAGATGTGGATGGAAAAACAAGGAAGCAGTGTTTACTAAGTAAACTAACGCCCTTCCTTTGGTGCCACCTCCTCCCCTGACATATGTTAAAAGTAAGGATAGAACCAAACTAAGGAAAATGATTGCAGCTGAAAACTAATTGGCATCATCAGCGGACTCCCTAGAGGAGGACCGCCGGGCCCAATGAGTACTTTAGGCTGGAAAGGCCAGGGACTGGGGTAACCCGCGACCGTTCAAGAGCTGGTATGCCATGTGCAGACCTATAATCCCATCTTGGTATTCATTTGTGAAACCATACAGTTTGTGGAGCGATTAAAAAATCTTCTTTTCCGTCTTTGGGTGAAGGAATGTTTTGCTGTAAAGGGAGTTGAAAAAGGTGGAGGCGTTGCTTTATAGTACCAGGAGGATATTTTGGTGGATATTTTGCCGTTTAGCAAGTGACACATCGATGTGCATATCATTGTGGGTCCTTACGAGCACAAGTGGATAGGAACTTTTGTCTATGGTGAGCCAAAACCTAGTGAGCGTCATAATATGTCGACTATGCTACGCTAGTTAAAACCTCGGTCTTCAAAACCATGGTTGATGATGGGGGACTTTAACAAGGCCATGTGGCAGGAAGAGCACTTCTCGAGAACAAATAGGTCACAGAGGGTGATGATGGACTTCAGAGAAGTACTATCACATTGTGACATATTGGGGAAATTACTGGGACAGTGGCCGGTTATCCCTTAACTGTGATTAGCACACTCTTAATCGTGATCTGAAAATACAGAGCGGAATTAGTGTAAACTTCAGCACCACTTGTATACGAACTCACGGATCGTTGCTCTTTACGGAAGGAAACATATGCATCAAACATATATGGAGGAAAACAAGACACTTCAAAGTGTCTCCCTTTGGTGAGAAGCTCTTTCTTGACCCTAGATAATGTCTATGGTAAGAAGTGAGATTCTCATAATAGCAGTTGTAGCAGCAGATGAACACATAGGGATACCAATCCTTTTTACGTGGAAACCTCTCAACTTGAGAGGAAAAACCACAAGACGAAGCCACCCAAATCTTCCCCCACTATTAACAAATGGGGATACAACTTGTTCTTCTCTAGGGAGCACTAGAGGATCTCATACATCAAGATACACACGGATATGTGGTGCCAACAACAAGATTTGGGGCACAAGAGCTACGGATGGAGAAATCTCACCAAAGATGGTGGAACCACATCTTGAAGTAGACAAGGTAGTAGATTTGGGTCTTCACAGCCTTGTGGGTAGAGCTCGGTGCTTTATTCAGCTCCTTCCTTCAACTTCTCCTCTTTCCCTCCTCTCTTGGTTTTCTTCTCCAATGGAGGCTAACCTGGATTTTCTTCACTTCACCTTGTGGTGGCTGGATGGGAGGCTTATCCTCTCCCTTCCCTAATGTGCAATGTCCAAAATGACCCTTGGTCATAACCCTAAAGGTTGGTGGGCTATTGCACCTGTTTGGGCCGCCTGAAAGGCTTCATAAGGCCATCTCCTCACAGCTCACATGAGGAGGATACCCAACATTCTCCCCCATATGACTCGTGTGGGGGGGACCGCCATGCCCGCTGCCTTGCAACATACAAGCAGCTTCTCACTTGGCAATATCTTGATCATCATATCCGAGCCATTCTTGTCAGTATGGATCTTCTCAAGTTTCATCAACTTGGAACTCACAACATCTCGAATCCAATGATACCTCACATCAATGTGCTTGATTTGAGAGTCGAAACTTGGATTCTTGGCAATATGGATGGCGCTCTGGCTATTGCAAAAAAGATTGAATTCTCTTGCTTCATGCCCAACGTTTGCAAGAAGTTCTTCATCCTCAACACTTCCTTGTAAGGCTCAGCCGCTGCTATGTACTTAGCATATGTGGTTGATAGTGATATGAATTTCTACAACCTTGATTGCCATGACACTGCTCCTCCTGCATAAGTCATCAAGTATCCATAAGTAGACTTCCTAGAATATGCATCACCAGCATAATCTGCATCTGTATAGCCTTGCAATACAGGATAACCATTTCCAAAGCATAAGCACAATATAGAAATACATTTGAGATACCCGAGAATCCACTTCATTGCATTCCGGTGAGCTTCATCTGAATTGTCATGAACCGGCAAAAAATTCAAATTGCATAGGCAATGTCAGGCCTAGTGCACACCATGGAATACATCAAACTGCCCACGACAGATTGGTAAGGTACTTTAATCATTTCTTATTTCTCCTTCTTGTTGCTAGTACATTGTTCTAAACTCGTTTAGTGATGGCCTGCAAGTGAAGAGGAAACAGACCTTGTGTCTTTCATGTTGATCCTTTCAATTACCTTCTCAATGTAACGTTCATGTGAGAGACAAAGCGGCTTTTTTGATCTATCACAGGAGATTTTCATGCCAAGTATTTGCTTAGCTGGTCCTAAATCCTTCATGGCAAATGATTTACTCAATGTTCTTGAGGGGAGCAATCCTCTTTGTGCCATTTCCAACAATCAGCATGTCATCATCATATAGCAAGAGAATAATGAAGTCACCCTCGGCGTACCTCTTCATAAATACATAGTGATCAGGTTGTGCTTTATGGTATCAAAGATCAGTCATAAATGACTGAAACTTCTTGTACCACTGTTGAGGAGCTTGCTTCAAGCCATACAAGCTCTTCTTCAATCTGCGCACTTGGTGCTCCTTGCCTGCAACAATGAATCCTTCTGGCTGCTCCATCTATATCTCCTCCTCTAGGTCATCATGTAAGAACGTTGTCTTCACATCGAGTTGCTCAATTTCCAAGTCCATGGTGGTAGCCATTCCTAGCACACCTCAGATCCAATACATCTTGACCACTAGAGAGAATATCTCATTGATGTCAATACCCTTTTTATGATTGAAACCTTTCACTAGGGATGAAAGTGCAGCGGAAAGTTTCCGACTTTTCCACGGAAAAACGAAAATGGAGTAAAAATACGGAAATGGAAATGGAATTTTGCAAAACAAAAATGGAAATGGAATTGGTTTGGCAGAAATAGAAAAAAACGAAACAACGTTTTCCGGTGGAATAGACATGGAAACTAAATTTCTGTTTCTGTCTAATATGGAATTTCTGTTTTAGGATTGATGTGCCTGGACAAATCTAATAGACCCATTACATGACCTTGTCAAACCAAATTTTCAACGCCGCCGATCCTAGAATCGACGACCATGTAATCTCTTCACGCATTCGAGTAGGCTTCCATGATTTGATCTTTTTATTGTTCCCTTGTAAACCTAGCACCATGCTATAACCAGGGAATAAATTTGTTGGTTTTCTTAAACACTTGAGATTTGTTAAATGATTTCAGAGTTTTATTGGTTCTGGGTAAAATCTGCATTTTTTCGAGTCTGCACCATATTCGGTCCATATCTGTATCCGACAATATTGCTTTTGTTTTTGTTTCCGGGGTTTCTGTATTCGTTTCCGCTTCCGCAAAAAAATATGAAAACAAATATGGCACCACTCAGTTCCATCTGTTTTTGCTCTATTTTTATCCCTACCTTTCACAACCAATATGACATTGTACCTTGGATGTGAGCTATGCTCTTCAGTCTTCACTATGTACACCCGCTTGTTCTTGAGCAATTTCTTTACCTTTGGCAAAGACACCAACTCAAAGGTGTCATTCTCATACAGGGATTTCATCTTATCCTACATGTCTTCCCACCATTCATTCTTGTGCTCATCAGACACTACCTCCTCATAGCATGAGGGCTTGTTGGAATTATGCCCTAGAGGCAATAATAAAGATGTTATTATTATAATTCTTGTTCATGATAAAGTTTATGTTCCATGCTAGAATTGTATTAAGCGGAAACTTTAATACTTGTGTGGTTTGTAAACAACACCGTGTCCCTAGTACGCCTCTATGGACTAGCTCATTGATCAATGATGGTTAAGGTTTCCTAACCATAGACATGAGTTGTCAATTGATAATGAGATCATATCATTGGGAGAATGATATGGTGGATAGACCCAAACAAAGCAGAGCAATTAGATCGTGTCATCGTGTTCGTCTTTGCGAAGCTTTTCCTATGTCAAATATTGTATTCCTTAGACCATGAGATAATGCAACTCCCTGGTATCGGAAGAAAGCTTTGAGGTCATCAAACGTCATCCTATGAGAGGGTGATCATAAAGGTGTCTCTCAGGTGATCGGAAAGTATCTGTTGGGTTGTATGTATCGAGATGGAATTTGTCCCTCCCAAGTCGGAGAGATATACTTCGGGCCCACTCGGTAATCGATATCAACACCGCTTGCAAGCATGTGGTTAAGGAGTTAATCACAAAGTGATATCGGATTACGGAACGAGTAAAGTACTTGCTGTGAACGAGATTGAACTAGGTATGACGGTACCGACGATCGAATCTCGGGCAAGTAAAATATCGCGAGACGAAGGGAATATATATATGGGATTGATTGAATCCTGGCATCGTGGTTCATCCGATATGATCATCGATGAATGTGTGGGAGTCAATATGGGTGCCCAGACCCCGCTGTTGATTATTGATAGAAGATCATGTCTGCATATTCTCGAACCCGCAGGGTCACACACTTAACGTATCTCGACGCTAGGATAGATTGGATAATTGGTTTATGAATTTTTGTTCGGAGTCTCGGATGGGATCCGGGATATCACGAGAGGTTCCGGAATGGTCCGGAGAATAAGATTCATATAAGGCAGTGCAGTTTTTGGAGTTCGGAATTGTTCCGGGTTAATCGGTATTGTACCGGAAGCTTCTAGAACCTTCCGGAAGGGGACCAACGTGGCCCCACCTTCCGGGAGGGGGCATGGGCCTATGAGGGAGTGTCCTGGCCGCATTGGGCCAGGGGCACAAGGCCCCATAGGGCCCAGCCGATTCTAGAGAGATTTGACTCGTTTAAATCTCGGGATAGAATTTCTAGATAAGGGAGAGTTTAAATCGTTTAAACTAGAGATAGGATTTCTAGATAAGGGAGAGTTTAAATTGTTTAAACTAGAGATAGGCTTGGAGGAGGGGCAAGGGCTGGCCGCCCCCCTCTATATATAGAGGGGTGGTGCGCCCCCTCCCCCCCCACACACCTTCCTCCAAGCCCTAGCAGCCTTGCTACCTTCCTCTCTCCCTCCCGACTGTTTGTAGGCGAAGCCCTGCAGCAGAAATTCTCCACCATATACACCACGCCGTCGTGCTGTAGATCCAATCTATCTCTCCACCATACTCGCTGGTCCGAGGAAGGAGGAGACGTCGAGGTGCTGCACGTGTGCATCTCACGGAGGCACCGTCACTTGTGGTGCTAGATCGGATCGGATCGCGAGGAGGAGAAGCGAGTAAGACTACATCACCCACGTTCCGACGAACGTTCCGCTGTGCGAATCTTCAAGGGTATGAAGATCTAATCCAATCTCTCTCGTTGTTTGCATCTCCTAGATTAGATCTTGGCTTTCCCTCTGTTCGCTCCGTAGAAAATCTTGATTTACTATGCCGCGAAACCCTTCAGTGGTATCAGAGCTAGATCTATGTGTAGATGTGTTTCACGAGTAGAACGCAACATGGTTGTTGCGGGCGTTGATGTTTTCTGTTGCAAGCCTCTTATTTGTGTTCTTCTTATGACGCGGGATAGTGAGATTGAAGCGGTCCAGGCCAACCTTACGCGACGTCGTTCGCGAGACCGGCTCCGCACTTGACGTGTGGCTTGTACCACACATGCGGCTGGTGGATGTCAGTTTCTCTCACTATAGTTGTCATGGGATTAACACTGGAGTTTGGCAACCATAATATCACCGTTGTGGCTTTCCTTAGGTAAGAATCGTTCTTAGCATCCACTCCCATAAGCCACGTAAAACATGCAACAACAAAGTAGAGGCGTCTAACTTGTTCTTGCAGGGAGTGTTTTCTGTGATATGGTATGGCCCAAGATGTGATGTGTATATTGTATGCGATGATCATGTTTTGTAATGTTTCACGACTTGCATGTCGATGAGTACACAACCGGCAGGAGCCATATGGTTGTCTTTATAATTGTGTATGACCTACGAGTCAACTTCTTATACGCCATGTAATAGCTTTACTTTATCGCTAAGTAGTTAGCAATAGTTGTAGTTGCTATTCGTGGTGGAGGCAATCATGGTGGAGTGATGGAGATCATGCCGGAACGCACAAGATGGAGATCATTGCGCGAGGATTGGCTATACCATGTCACATAAAGTTATATGCATGTGATGTTTATCCTTTTATGTATCTTATCATGCTTAGATCGCGACGGTAGCATTATAAGATGATTCCTCACTTAAAGATCAAGATAAAAACTGTGTTCTCCCCAAGTATGCACCGTTGCGAAAGTTCGTCGTGTCCAAGCATCACGTGATGATCGGGTGCTATAGACTCTACGTTCACATACAACGGGTGCAAGCCAGTTTTTGCACACGCGGAAAAACTTGGGTCTAACTTGACGAGCCTAGCATGTACAGACATGGCCTCGGAACACAAGAACCGAAAGGTTAAGCATGAGTCATATGAATGATATGATCGACACTTTGTTGTCCACCATTGAAACCACATCTCTTCTCGTGATGATCGGATTAGGTGTGGTGAATTTGGATCGTGTTCACTAAACAACTTGAGGGATGTTGAATTTAGTGGGAGTTCATCTAGTAATTTGATTAAGTTGAACTATTTATCATGAACATAGTCTAAATTGTACTTGCAAATACTGTAGATCACATGGCCAAATCCAACTTCAACTTCAACGTTTTTGCTGAGAAGGAAAAGCTTAGAAACAATGGGTCTAACTTCACCAATTGGTTCCGCAATCTAAGAATCATTCTGTCTGGCGGACAAAAGGACTATGTCCTTGGTAAAGCGTTAGGTGACCCCCCTGCTGCAACTGCGCCGGCTGATGAGAAAGCTGTCTATCGGTCGCGCAAAGATGATTATGGTGTGATTAAGAGCACCATGTTGTTTGCTATGGAACCGGAGCTTCAAAATCGTTTTGAAACCTATCCCGGGCCCTTTGAGATTCTCGAGGAGCTGAAAACCATGTTTCAGACTCAAGCCCGTTCTGAGAGATATGAGATCTCTGAGAAGTTCTTTAACTGCAAGATGGAGGAAGGGAGTTCCGTTAGTGAGCACGCCATAAAGATGTCGGTCTACACTCAACGCCTTGAGCAACTGGAATGCACGATTCCAGAGGAGCTCAATATTGACAGGGTTCTGCAATCACTCCCTGCCAGCTACAAAAGTTTTGTAGTGACTCATAATCAGATTGGTTCCACTGATACGATCACCGAGCTCTTCGCAAAGCTGAAGGCTGCGGAAGTGGACATCAAGAAGGATAATCATGTGTTGATGGTCAACAAGCCCTCCTTTAAGAAAGGTAAGGGAGCAAAGAAGCCCTTCAAGAAGGGCGGCGGCAAGCGCAATGCCCCTGCTGAGAAGAAGCTCAGGTCTGGTCCCAAGCCGGACACTGAGTGCTTCTATTGCAAGGACAAGGGTCACTGGAAGCGCAACTGTCCGAAGTACTTAGCGGACAAGAAGGCTGGCACCATCAAAGGTATATTTGATATACATGTTATTGATGTTTTCCTTACTAGCCCTCGTTGTAGTGCCTGGGTATTTGATACCGGTTCAGTTGCTAATATTTGTAACTCGAAACAGGAGCTACGGAATAGACGACGGCTTGCGAGGGATGAGGTGACAATGCGCGTTGGCAACGGATCAAGAGTTGATGTGATGGCCGTCGGCACGCTCTCCTTAGTTTTACCTTCGGGCTTAGTTTTAAACCTTAATAAATGTTATTATGTGCCTGCGTTGAGCATGAACATCATTTCCGGATCGTGTTTATTGCAAGACGGTTATTCATTTAAATCGGAGAATAATGGTTGTTCTATTTATATGAGTAACATCTTTTATGGTCATGCACCTCTTGTGAATGGTTTATTTCTTCTAAATCTCGAAAGGGATGAAACACACATCCATAACATTGAGGCTAAGAGATGCAAAGTAGATAGTGATAATACTACTTATTTGTGGCACTGTCGTCTAGGTCATATTGGTGTAAAGCGCATGAAGAAACTCCATTCTGATGGACTTTTGGAGTCTCTTGATTTTGAATCATTTGACACATGCGAACCATGCCTCATGGGCAAGATGATCAAAACCCCGTTCTCCGGAATGATGGAGCGAGCAACGGACTTGTTGGAAATCATACATACCGATGTATGCGGACCGATGAGTATTTCGACGCGCGGTGGATATCGCTATTTCCTCACTTTTACCGATGACTTAAGTAGATATGGGTATATCTATTTAATGAAACATAAATCTGAAACGTTTGAAAAGTTCAAAGAATTTCAGAATGAAGTAGAGAACCATCGTAACAGAAAGATTAAGTTTCTACGATCCGATCGTGGGGGCGAATATTTGAGTTATGATTTTCTCACGCATCTTAAAGCAAGCGGAATTGTTTCGCAACTCACGCCACCCGGAACACCACAGCGCAATGGTGTGTCTGAACGCCGGAATCGAACCCTATTAGATATGGTCCGATCAATGATGTCTCTTACTGATTTGCTGTTATCATTTTGGGGTTATGCATTAGAAACCGCTGCATTCACTTTAAATAGGGCTCCATCTAAATCCGTTGAGACGACACCGTATGAACTGTGGTTTGGTGCTAAACCTAAGTTGTCGTTTCTTAAAGTTTGGGGATGCGAAGCTTACGTCAAGAAGTTGATGCCGGACAAGCTCGAACCCAAAGCGGAGAAATGCGTCTTCATAGGATACCCTAAGGAAACTATTGGGTATACCTTCTATCACAGAACCGAAGGCAAAGTGTTTGTCGCAAAGAACGGTTCCTTTCTTGAGAAGGAGTTTCTCTCGAAAGAAGTGAGTGGGAGGAAAGTAGAGCTAGACGAGGTTATTGAACCTTCTCTTGAATTGGAGAGTAGCGCAGCACCTGAAATTGTTCCAGTGCCGCCTGCACCAACAATAGAGGAAGCTAATGACAAGGATCATGAAGCTTCGGACGATGCTGCTACTGAACGTCGCAGGTCGACAAGGTCGCGTGCCCCTCCTGAGTGGTACGGCAACCCTGTCTTGACTGTCTTGTTGGTAGAAGACAGTGAACCTACGAACTATGAGGAAGCGATGATGATCCCAGACTCTGAGAAATGGCTGGAAGCCATGAAATGCGAATTGGGATCCATGAGCGAAAACCAAGTATGGACTTTGGTGGATCCTCCTAGCGACCGAAAGGCCGTTGAGTGCAAATGGATATTCAAGAAGAAAACGGACGCGGATGGTAATGTTACCGTCTATAAAGCACGGCTTGTCGCAAAAGGTTTTCGACAAGTTCAAGGTGTTGACTACGATGAGACTTTCTCTCCCGTAGCGATGTTTAAGTCCATTCGGATTTTATTAGCAATTGCTGCGTTTCATGATTATGAAATATGGCAGATGGATGTCAAGACTGCTTTCCTCAATGGGAACATTGATGAAGAGTTGTATATCATGCAACCCGAAGGTTTTGTCGATCCTAAGGATGCTGATAAAGTATGCAAACTTCAGCGTTCCATTTATGGACTGAAGCAAGCATCTCGGAGTTGGAACCTTCGTTTTGATCAAGTGATCAAGAGCTTTGGATTTGTTCCAAATTTCTACGAAGCTTGTATCTACAAGAAAGTGAGTGGGAGCTCGGTGACGTTTCTGGTACTATATGTGGATGACATATTGATTATCGGAAATGACATCAACATGCTTAACGATGTGAAGAGTTATTTGAACAAGTGTTTTTCAATGAAAGACCTAGGTGAAGCTGCTTATATATTGGGCATCAAAATCTATAGAGATAGACAAAGACGCCTGATAGCTTTAAGCCAGAGTACATACCTAGACAAAGTTCTGAAAAGGTTCAGAATGGATAAGGCAAAGAAAGGTTCAGTGCCTATGTTGTCAGGTAAGATATTGAGCAAGGCTCAGTGTCCAGCTACGGTAAATGATAGGGAAGCTATGAGCAAAGTGCCTTATGCCTCGGCCATAGGTTCCATCATGTATGCCATGCTGTGTACTAGACCGGATGTGTCCAATGCTCTTAGTTTGACGAGCAGATATCAAAGTGATCCAGGAGTGGAACACTGGACAGCCGTGAAGAACATCCTAAAGTACCTAAATAGAACTAAAGAAATGTTCTTAGTCTATGGGGGTGATGAACAGCTTGTCGTAAAAGGTTACGTCGATGCTAGTTTCGACACCGACAAGGATGATTCTAAATCTCAGACAGGATACGTTTATATTTTGAATGGAGGAGCTGTGAGCTGGAGAAGCTGCAAGCAAAGCGTGATCGCGGGATCTACAGTAGAAGCGGAATACATGGCTGCTGCAGAAGCGTCAAGTGAAGGAGTTTGGATCAGAAACTTCATCACTGAGCTTGGCGTGGTTCCAAGTGCATTGGACCCACTAGAGATATTGTGTGACAACACTGGCGCCATAGCACTCGCTAAGGAACCAAGATATCATCCAAAGACCAAGCATATCAACCACAAGTTTCATATAATCCGAGATTATATAGCAGATGGAGATCTGAAGATTAGCAAAGTACATACGGATCTGAATGTCGCAGATCCATTGACTAAACCTCTTCCACGTGTAAAACATGATCAACACCTCAGTGCCATGGGTGTGAGATTGTTGCCAGATGTAAACTAGATTATTGACTCTAGTGCAAGTGGGAGACTGTTGGAATTATGCCCTGGAGGCAATAATAAAGATGTTATTATTATAATTCTTGTTCATGATAAAGTTTATGTTCCATGCTAGAATTGTATTAAGCGGAAACTTTAATACTTGTGTGGTTTGTAAACAACACCGTGTCCCTAGTACGCCTCTATGGACTAGCTCATTGATCAATGATGGTTAAGGTTTCCTAACCATAGACATGAGTTGTCAATTGATAATGAGATCATATCATTGGGAGAATGATATGGTGGATAGACCCAAACAAAGCAGAGCAATTAGATCGTGTCATCGTGTTCGTCTTTGCGAAGCTTTTCCTATGTCAAATATTGTATTCCTTAGACCATGAGATAATGCAACTCCCTGGTATCGGAAGAAAGCTTTGAGGTCATCAAACGTCATCCTATGAGAGGGTGATCATAAAGGTGTCTCTCAGGTGATCGGAAAGTATCTGTTGGGTTGTATGTATCAAGATGGAATTTGTCCCTCCCAAGTCGGAGAGATATACTTCGGGCCCACTCGGTAATCGATATCAACACCGCTTGCAAGCATGTGGTTAAGGAGTTAATCACAAAGTGATATCGGATTACGGAACGAGTAAAGTACTTGCTGTGAACGAGATTGAACTAGGTATGACGGTACCGACGATCGAATCTCGGGCAAGTAAAATATCGCGAGACGAAGGGAATATATATATGGGATTGATTGAATCCTGGCATCGTGGTTCATCCGATATGATCATCGATGAATGTGTGGGAGTCAATATGGGTGCCCAGACCCCGCTGTTGATTATTGATAGAAGATCATGTCTGCATATTCTCGAACCCGCAGGGTCACACACTTAACGTATCTCGACGCTAGGATAGATTGGATAATTGGTTTATGAATTTTTGTTCGGAGTCTCGGATGGGATCCGGGATATCACGAGAGGTTCCGGAATGGTCCGGAGAATAAGATTCATATAAGGCAGTGCAGTTTTTGGAGTTCGGAATTGTTCCGGGTTAATCGGTATTGTACCGGAAGCTTCTAGAACCTTCCGGAAGGGGACCAACGTGGCCCCACCTTCCGGGAGGGGGCATGGGCCTATGAGGGAGTGTCCTGGCCGCATTGGGCCAGGGGCACAAGGACCCATAGGGCCCAGCCGATTCTAGAGAGATTTGACTCGTTTAAATCTCGGGATAGAATTTCTAGATAAGGGAGAGTTTAAATCGTTTAAACTAGAGATAGGATTTCTAGATAAGGGAGAGTTTAAATTGTTTAAACTAGAGATAGGCTTGGAGTAGGGGCAAGGGCTGGCCGCCCCCCTCTATATATAGAGGGGTGGTGCGCCCCCTCCCCCCCCCCCACACACCTTCCTCCAAGCCCTAGCAGCCTTGCTACCTTCCTCTTTCCCTCCCGACTGTTTGTAGGCGAAGCCCTGCAGCAGAAATTCTCCACCATATACACCACGCCGTCGTGCTGTAGATCCAATCTATCTCTCCACCATACTCGCTGGTCCGAGGAAGGAGGAGACGTCGAGGTGCTGCACGTGTGCATCTCACGGAGGCACCGCCACTTGTGGTGCTAGATCGGATCGGATCGCGAGGAGGAGAAGCGAGTACGACTACATCACCCACGTTCCGACGAACGTTCCGCTGTGCGAATCTTCAAGGGTATGAAGATCTAATCCAATCTCTCTCGTTGTTTGCATCTCCTAGATTAGATCTTGGCTTTCCCTCTGTTCGCTCCGTAGAAAATCTTGATTTACTATGCCGCGAAACCCTTCAGGGCTCACCTACATCAGTCATCAACACATATTTATGTGGTGGATACCTTGTGGAAGGAGCTGGATCTCTTCCACTTCTCCTCAACTGTTGCACTAGTGGTGGTCAATCAGGTGGATTAACATCACCTTGATCATCATCATCTTATTCATCAGATGGTTGTTCATGTCCTTCACGTGTACTGCCTTGTTCAGCTTCATCGTCAACGTCTTCAACATCATCATCTCCCCCATGATTGTGATGCGCGAGCGGAGGGTGAACTGGATCCAAGTCAACCTGAGGTGTGGTGGCCTTCAGCTTCTTTAGTTTCCCAATATATTGTATTGTTTTATATTCAATGAAAACCACATCTCGGCTTCTACATGTCTTATTCTTGATTGGAACCCACAATCTATATCCAAATTCATCACTTGGACTGCTGAGATAGATGCACTATTTTGTCTTGTTATCCAGGTTGGATCTCTCGTCCCTCGTGACATGCGCAAATACCTTGCACCCAAATATTTTCAATTGCTTCTATGGCACTTCCTTCCCTGACCAAACTCTATGAGGAATATCACCTCGAAGACGAACTGAGGGGGATGATACGTTGGAAACGTATCTATAATTTTTGATGCTCCATGCTTGTTTAGTATCTACTTTGCTTTACTTTTCTATACTTTGAGGTGCTTTTTACATGTTTTCTGGTACTAACCTATTAACAAGTTGCAACAGTGTCAGATGCTTGTTTTCTGCTATTTTTGGTTTCAGAAAATTTAGTAAAGAAATATTCTCAGAATTGGACGGGACGAAGGACAAAGTCAATAAATTTCCGTGGGGAACAAGAAGTCGAGAGGAGAGCCCAAGGGACCAGACCCCCCCCCCAGGCGCGGGTGGGCCCTACCCCATGCCTGGCTAGGGTTTGTCTGCCCTGGCGGCCGCCTCGGTCTCCCCCTTCGCCTATAAGAAGCCCCCGTTGCATAAACTCTCAGTACCCGATCATAAATCCACGAAACCGTCTGTAGCCGCCGCCAGCATCGTCCCTAGATCGGTGGATCTGAAGCTCTTCCCGGCACCCTGCCGGAGGGGAGATCATCCTGGAGTCCTTCTCTCCGGTATGATTTGTGAGTAGTTCCACCTTGGACTATGGGTCCATGTAGTAGCTAGATGGTTGTATCTCCTCCTTTGTGCTTTCATGTATAGATCTTGTAAGCTCCGTTCATGATCAAGATCTAATCTATTTGTAATCATGCATGTTGTGTTTGCGGGGATCCGATGGATATTGAGATTATTATGTTCGTTTGATTAATGGTTCTATCTTTATGATTCTATCATGTCTGTGTTGTTTGTGATCTTGCATGCTCTCCGTTGCTAGTGGTTATCTTGGCCAAGTAGTTGCTAGTGACTCCAAGAGGGAGTATTTATGCTCGATAGTGGGTTCATGCCTCTAGTTTCCAAGGGAAGTGACAATAATTTCTTCGGTTGTAGATGTGATGTTGCTACTAGGGAGAAAACAACGGTCTCTTGTTCATGGAACATGTAGACTGTTTACCTTCTCACTTTGCTTAAAGCTGTTGTCTGTTGCTTGCAACTTAATACTGAAGGGGGTTCGGATGATAACCTGAAGGTGGACTTCTAGTCATAGATGCAGTTGGATTACGTTCTATGTATATTGTTGTATTGCCCAATCAACCTCATAGGATCTTTCTGGCTAGTAATTGCATTGTTATGTCTTGCTCAGTTCCTGTAAATTGCCCCGCTATAATTTGTTTACCCTTCATGCCATGTTGTTTATCTAAGGAGAGCACCTCTAGTGAACTATGGACCCCGGTCCAATATTTACCATTGATACATCTTCCACTTTTACTTGTTTACTTGCTGCAAACCATTACCTTCCACACCATACATTTAATCCTTTGTTACAGCAAACCGGTGAGCTTGACAACCTCACTGATTCGTTGGGGCAAAGTCTTGAGTTTGTGTTGTGCAGGTTTCCACGTTGTTTGCAACACCGCTGTGACGTTTCCTTCCTCCTTCTGGTTTGATAACCTCGGTCTCTACGAAGGGAAGACTTGTTGCTTGCTGCTTCACATCTTGCTCTTGGGGTTTCCAACGAAGCGCTTCCACGTCAAACTCCAGCGGCTACATGTTTTCTGGTACTAACCTATACTCTCAGTACCCGATCATAAATCCACGAAACCGTCTGTAGCCGCCGCCAGCATCGTCCCTAGATCGGTGGATCTGAAGCTCTTCCCGGCACCCTGCCGGAGGGGAGATCATCCTGGAGGCCTTCTCTCCGGTATGATTTGTGAGTAGTTCCACCTTGGACTATCGGTCCATGTAGTAGCTAGATGGTTGTATCTCCTCCTTTGTGCTTTCATGTATAGATCTTGTGAGCTCTGTTCATGATCAAGATCTAATCTATTTGTAATCATGCATGTTGTGTTTGCAGGGATCCGATGGATATTGAGATTATTATGTTGGTTTGATTAATGGTTCTATCTTTATGATTCTATCATGTCTGTGTTGTTTGTGATCTTACATGCTCTCTGTTGATAGTGGTTATCTTGGCCAAGTAGTTGCTAGTAACTCCAAGAGGGAGTATTTATGCTCGATAGTGGGTTCATGCCTCTAGTTTCCAAGAGAAGTGCAAATAATCTCTTCGGTTGTAGATGTGCTATTGCTATAAGGGAGAAAACAACGGTCTCTTGTTCATGGAACATGTGGACTGTTTACCTTACACACTTTGCTTAAAGCAATTGTCTGTTGCTTGCAACTTAATACTGGAGGGGGTTCGGATGATAACCTGAAGATGGACTTCTAGTCATAGATGTAGTTGGATTATGGTCTATGTATAATGTTGTATTTCCCAATCAACCTCATAGTTTCTTTCTGACTTGTAATTGCATTGTTATGCCTTGATTAGTTCCTGTCAATTGCCCCGCTGTAATTTGTTTACCCTTCATGCCATGTTGTTTATCTAAGGAGAGCACCTCTAGTGAACTATGGTCCCCGGTCCAATCTTTACCATTGATACATCTTCCACTATTACTTATTTACTTGCTGCAAACCATTACCTTCCACACCATACATTTAATCCTTTGTTACAGCAAACCGGTGAGCTTGACAACCACACTGATTCGTTGGGGCAAAGTCTTGAGTTTGTGTTGTGCAGGTCTCCACATTGTTTGCAACACCTGTGTGACGTTTCCTTCCTCCTTATGGTTTGATAACCTCGTCTCTACTGAGGGAAGACTTGTTGCTTGCTGCTTCACACCTTTCTCTTGGGGTTTCCAATGAAGCGCTTCCACGTCAAACACCAGGCGCCATCAAGCTTTCTAGTGTCGTTACTAGGGAATCTACTTCAACCTCTTCCACCTCGTCAAGCGCTATCAACAAGTTTTCTGGCGCCGTTGCCGGGGAGGCTAAGGATGTCTTCACTAGGGGAGTCCTTCACTTCCTTTCTCTTTAGTTTGTTTTTATTTTGCTTTGTTTCTTTTGCTTGGTTTTGTTTGCCTCTTTCCAAAACACCCAAAAAATTAGTCTAGCTTGGTTTGCTTGCCTTTTCAAAAACACAAAAAAAATAGTTCTTGCTCTAGCTCACCATGTTGCTCCCCCAGTTCTCGCAGAAAAATCTTGCAATAGGTAGTGGCTCCATAATTGGGAAAGATAATATTGAAGAATTATTTAATTATGTTAGCAAGCGTGAGGATATTGAGGATAAACCTATAGCTGAACTTGATCCTAATTATGAGATTGATGCAGCTTCTTTAGTTCATATTTTGGAGGCTAGGTTTGTTAGACTTAACCCCTTCATACAATTCTTATTCCTAAAACTAAAAGAAGAGAAGAATGTTAAAAAAAGGGAATTCATCCTTGAAACTTTATCAAAAGAATTCCGTTATGTTGCTAGGGAGGCCAAAAAGGTTTTTGGATGTTTCAATATGCTAACTTAAAGTGTAGATGTTGTGGGTATTTCTGATAAAACTAAGCCTAGAGAGGAATTCAATATACCCATGCCCTATAAGCTTGTTGGAATGCATGAAGCCTTTGAAAATAACTTCGAGTGGATTGCCCCTGAAAATCTTTTTGATGAAGGTAGTAGACCGAAGAGAGATGAGAAAGGATCCTCCAAAACCCATTTGGATGAGATGTCTTTCATAGTTTAAGATTTTGCAAGTATGAATGTTAATGCTTCTTCATTTGAAAATACTTGATTCTTCTTGCTTCTTGTGCCTAACTTAAAGGCGTTAAAGAAAAGTACTTGTTGAAAGATAATCCAAGAGTTTCCTTGAGTCTTGGAAGTTATTACTTCTGTAATAACCTCTCCTTATCATTTTTGTTTGCTTTTTTGTGCCAAGAATGACCTCTAATGAGAGGGAAGTAAGATTTGGGGAGTTGCTGTCCCGAAATAGATTTCTGTCCTCCACCAAAAAACTTCGTGAGGAGGCTATGTAACTCGGATCGAGCTCAAAATTTAGGAATAAATCCCCCAGTATGTTGGCTAACTTTCGTTAGTCAAACACTTATTGATTTGAGCAACAGAAGATGTTCGAAAAAATTCTTTTCTACATGCTGGTCTGTTTTGACAGATTTCTGCCATTATTTGCATTTGCTTCTTATTGATTTCTTTTTTAGCTCTCTTCAGGTAAATTGAGTTTCTTGGAAGGAGTTACTTCAGTGGATTGTGTTTTTAGTGAAAAGCCTTGCTGTTCCAAAGCTTTGTCAGTGGTCTAATATCTTTTGAATAAGCTAATATTGCTAATGAAGATTGTGTGAAGTTTTGTATGAAGGAAAAATTCCAGGTGTAGAGAGAGAATGATGCAATGAGATAAAGAATGGACAAAAGCTCAATCTTGGGGATGCCACCATGGTGTCATCCCAAGAAATATCCAAGAGGTACAAGCGTCAAAGCTTGGGGATGCCCAAGGCATCCCCTTCTTCATCAATAAAAATCTTAGGTCTGTCTAGACACTTCACTTTTATTGTTTCATGCACAGTTGTGTTGTTCTTGGAGAGTCTTAGTTTTCGTTTGCTTTGCTTAGGTTGTTTAGTTTGCTTGAATAAATAAGTTTGGACCCTCGTTCTCGCTGTGTTGTTTTGCAAATAAGTTTGCTTGGTGTTTGGAAAGGAGTAGTAAGTTCTTGCTTGAAGTGCAAGAGGAGCTTGCATTGACTATGACTTAGACTTTAGCATGACATGCTAGGTGTTGTTTTTGCATTATGCTTAGTGATTATTGCTGTAGCATGTCTTGTTCCAAACAATTGGGATTGCTTAGTGTGCCTTGAAAAAATTATGCGTTGTTTTAGCATGCAAAAGCATAGTATTGTGGTATTCTCCTTTGATGTTTTGCTTGGGTTGACTTGGCACATGCTTACACCATGTTATGACTATGACAAGTCACCATTAGCCTTTATGATCATTTAGTCCTTGACTTGTAGTACCACTCTTTGCTTTGATTAGTTTGCTTTGTTGAATTGCATAATTATGGCCATTATTGCTCTCTTAGTTGGTTGCTCCCAGTCTTTTGCTAGCCTCCACTTGTATGAGTAAGTTCTACTCATCCTTCCAACTCCCAAGAAACCAAGTTATTCCAAAGTGTCCACTATAAACTCCTATGCATGGTGTGTTACACCATTCCAAGTATATTCTTGTTTTCATCTATCTTCCAATTAAAAACTATTTTGTTATGTGAAAACTTAGTGATTAAAGCCCTCACGAACTTGATGGAACATTATATTCTTTGTCCCTAATAAACTTGAACCATTGAGGCAACTTTGTTGTATATGCTTGCACTTATAAGTTGGGATTAGCAGAACCGTGCTGTCACGGGGAACGTTTTCAACATTGCACTTGTACTTTTTGTACTCCGTTGATATCATGCTCTTTTGTCTATGGATGTTACCGGTGTGAAATAAAGTGGGAACTTGTAAGTTCATGGAGTTTGTATTCTGTGTTAGAGAAACGCCTGGGCCGCTAGCCTAAGCCATGCCTAATCATGGTGGACACTTGCAGCATCACCATAGTGGCATCTATGAAGCATTCTTCTTATTAAAAAATACACATTGAGAAAATAGGAAAGAGAGAAAAAAGCACCATATTCCCATGGTACATAAGAAGAATTGCTGAGATGCTCATTGTATGCTTGTCTTGTCATTTTGGTTATGGGGAAGCTCCTGTGCCATGTGCAAGGGGTACCCCGTTGGCGGTTCTCAATGATATGCAAATAGTCACAGTGACAAGAACTTGCGTGGGCCCTAAGTTGAGTATCCATGAGGTGTAGCCCTCATAGTCAAGGGACTTGAGATTGCCAACTTATACTTTGTCAAGAATATACTCCAGCTTTGCCACTTTAACCTTAACCACTTCAAGATGCTTATGATAGGGGAAATGAGGGTTGAAAGCTAATAAGTACCATAATTTTTGGAATCTCTTTTTGAAACTTGTAATCCCCGCTTCCTTTACAAAAAGGCCTTTCTTCCATCATTATTAACTCTGCACCTTCTACCTTTAGGCACCATTAAGAGAGCATAGTTGTCATTCTGTGTGCAATGTTCCAAAGCTTATTAATTGATGCATATTGTGTTATTACTTGTTCTTGTTGCTATTTGTTTCTAGTCACCCTTGTGAACTTTGCAGGTGTCCTATGCATTATATTGATACTCTATGAGAGACAAGCTGATTGCCACTATGCTATGTTTTCTGCATGTGAAACAAACAAACATTTTTCGATGCATATTATTCATGATCTTTGTTTGTAGCTTGCCATGTTGCATGCATAGTTATTATGTCCTACTGTTATAACTCCATATTTCATGCACATGTTTAGAGTTCTGTGGTCCCAACTTTCAATGTTTGCAAATGGTTGGATCTTTATTGTGAGGGTGAATGTCACCTCAAAAATTATTATTTTATCACTTACCTACTAGAGGACGAGCAGGAGTTAAGCTTGGGGATGCTGATACGTTGGAAACGTATCTATAATTTTTGATGCTCCATGCTTGTTTAGTATCTACTTTGCTTTACTTTGTCTACACTTTGAGGTTCTTTTTACATGATTTCATATTTTTATTATTCCCTTGTAAACCTAGCACCATGCTATAACCAGGGAATAAATTTGTTGGTTTTCTTAAACGCTTGAGATTTGTTACATGATTTCAGAGTTTTATTGGTTCTGGGTAAAATCTGCATTTTTCCGAGTCTGCACCATATTCGGTCCATATGTGTTTCCGACAATATCTGCTTCTGTTTTTGTTTCCGGGGTTTCTATATCCGTTTCCGCTTCCGCAAAAAAATATGAAAACAAATGTGGCACCACTCAGTTCCGTCTATTTTCGCTCTGTTTTTATCCCTACCTTTCACAACCAATATGACATTGTACCTTGGATTTGAGCTATGCTCTTCAGTCTTCACTCTGTACACCCACTTGTTCTTGAGCGCTTTCTTTCCCTTTGGCAAAGACACCAACTCAAAGGTGTCATTCTCATACATGGATTTAATCTTATCCTACATGTCTTCCCACCATTCATTCTTGTGCTCATCAGACACTACCTCCTCATAGCATGAGGGCTCACCTACATCAGTCATCAACACATATTTATGTGGTGGATACCTTGTGGAAGGAGCTAGATCTCTTCCACTTCTCCTCAACTGTTGCACTAGTGGTGGTCAATCAGGTGGATTAACATCACCTTGATCATATCATCTTATTCATCAGATGGTTGTTCATGTCCTTCACGTGTACTTCCTTGTTCAGCTTCATCGTCAACGTCTTCAGCATCATCATCTCCCCCATGATTGTGATGCGCGAGCGGAGGGTGAACTGGATCCAAGTCAACCTGAGGTGTGGTGGCCTTCAGCTTCTTCAGTTTCCCAATAACTTGTATTGTTTTATATTCAATGAAAACCACATCTCGGCTTCTACATGTCGTATTCTTGATTGAAACCCACAATCTATATCCAAATTCATCACTTGGACTGCTGAGATAGATGCACTGTTTTGTCTTGTTATCCAGGTTGGATGTCTCATCCCTCGTGACATGCACAAATACCTTGCACCCAAATATCTTCAATTGCTTATATGGCACTTCCTTTCCTGACCAAACTCTATGAGGAATATCACCTCCAAGACGAACTGAGGGGGATGATATGTTTGAAACGTATCTATAGTTTTTGATGCTCCATGCTTGTTTAGTATCTACTTTGATTTACTTGTCTACACTTTGAGGCGCTTTTTACATGTTTTTGGTACTAACCTATTAACAAGTTGCAACAGTGTCAGATGCTTGTTTTCTGCTATTTTTGGTTTCAGAAAATTTAGTAAAGAAATATTCTCAGAATTGGACGGGACGAAGGACAAAGTCAATAAATTTCCGTGGGGAACAAGAAGTCGAGAGGAGAGCCCAAGGGACCAGACCCCCCCCCCCCAGGCGCGGGTGGGCCCTACCCCATGCCTGGCTAGGGTTTGTCTGCCCTGGCGGCCGCCTCGGTCTCCCCCTTCGCCTATAAGAAGCCCCCGTTGCATAAACTCTCAGTACCCGATCATAAATCCACGAAACCGTCTGTAGCCGCCGCCAGCATCGTCCCTAGATCGGTGGATCTGAAGCTCTTCCCGGCACCCTGCCGGAGGGGAGATCATCCTGGAGTCCTTCTCTCCGGTATGATTTGTGAGTAGTTCCACCTTGGACTATGGGTCCATGTAGTAGCTAGATGGTTGTATCTCCTCCTTTGTGCTTTCATGTATAGATCTTGTAAGCTCCGTTCATGATCAAGATCTAATCTATTTGTAATCATGCATGTTGTGTTTGCGGGGATCCGATGGATATTGAGATTATTATGTTGGTTTGATTAATGGTTCTATCTTTATGATTCTATCATGTCTGTGTTGTTTGTGATCTTGCATGCTCTCCGTTGCTAGTGGTTATCTTGGCCAAGTAGTTGCTAGTGACTCCAAGAGGGAGTATTTATGCTCGATAGTGGGTTCATGCCTCTAGTTTCCAAGGGAAGTGACAATAATTTCTTCGGTTGTAGATGTGATGTTGCTACTAGGGAGAAAACAACGGTCTCTTGTTCATGGAACATGTAGACTGTTTACCTTCTCACTTTGCTTAAAGTTGTTGTCTGTTGCTTGCAACTTAATACTGAAGGGGGTTCGGATGATAACCTGAAGGTGGACTTCTAGTCATAGATGCAGTTGGATTACGTTCTATGTATATTGTTGTATTGCCCAATCAACCTCATAGGATCTTTCTGGCTAGTAATTGCATTGTTATGCCTTGCTCAGTTCCTGTAAATTGCCCCGCTATAATTTGTTTACCCTTCATGCCATGTTGTTTATCTAAGGAGAGCACCTCTAGTGAACTATGGACCCCGGTCCAATATTTACCATTGATACATCTTCCACTTTTACTTGTTTACTTGCTGCAAACCATTACCTTCCACACCATACATTTAATCCTTTGTTACAGCAAACCGGTGAGCTTGACAACCTCACTGATTCGTTGGGGCAAAGTCTTGAGTTTGTGTTGTGCAGGTTTCCACGTTGTTTGCAACACCGCTGTGACGTTTCCTTCCTCCTTCTGGTTTGATAACCTCGGTCTCTACGAAGGGAAGACTTGTTGCTTGCTGCTTCACATCTTGCTCTTGGGGTTTCCAACGAAGCGCTTCCACGTCAAACACCAGGCGCCATCAAGCTTTCTGGTGCCGTTACTGGGGAATCTACTTCAACCTCTTCCACCTCGTCAAGAGCTATCAGGGGACAGGTTTAGTACATACATAGCATGATTCAAAGCTTCAGCCCAAAAATAATTAGGTAAATTTGCATGAGAGATCATAGTTGTGACCCTCTCGGTAAGAGTCTTGTTCATGGTCTCTACAAGTCCATTGAGTTGGGTTGTCTTTGGTGGAGACTTCTCAAGCTTGACGCCAAACTTTATGTAATACCTCTCAAAGGGATCGTGGTATTCACCACCATTGTCTTATCTGACACACTTCAGTTTCCTGCCAGTTTCGCTCTCAACCTTAGCATGGAATTCCTTGAAGACGTTGAGCACCTGCCACTTGTTTTCTTAATGCATAGAGAAATATCTTCCTAGAATGGTCATTAATGAATGTCACAAAGTATAATGCTCTACCGAGGAGGCATCACAAAGTATAATATCTTCCTAAAAATCATTTTCCCTCTTTCTAGCTTCTTCATCCAGCATGTTGGTTTTCACCATATCCAACGCCAGCTTCCCATACGGAGATGAATTGCTAACTGACACAGCAAGCATGTTCAAACTTTCGGGTATGGAACTCAGCAGCAACAATGCTTTCACCTCACCCTCAAGTTGATCTTCATGGTAGAGAGTTGATTTATATGGCACTGGAAGACATTGAAGTGTTGAATAACACTGCTACCATCTCGGTACTCAAGTTTGGGTACTCTTTTGATTACCGAGGCCTCTCATACATTCAATCCAAATTCTGCCACATCTCATATGCATTTGTGTCATTTGCAACATGGTGGAATATATTGTGGTTGATGTATAATCGAATCATACCTACTGTTTTTCTGTTCAGCACTATCCATTCTTCTTCCGTTACACCGTTTGTCGGTATCTTGTCTTTCACAATTGGACCATACAAATCCTTGCAACAAAGGATGTCTTCCATCATGGTCTTCCATAATGAGAAATTGGAAGAATCAAGTTTTATCATGCACTTGTGGTGGCACCTTCTTTCGAAGCCACTGCGAGCTAGCAGCCATCTTAGAGCAAACCTTAAGCTCTGATACCACTCTGTTGGGGAAATTACCGGGACTGTGGCAAGTTATCCCTTAACTATGATTAGCCCACTCTTAATCGTGATTAGCACACTCTCGTACGTCAAGATACACACGGATATGTGATGCCAACAACAGGATTTGTGGCACAAGAGCTAGGGATCGGATCAATCTCACCAAAGATGGTGGAACCACAGCTTGAAGGAGAAAATGTAGTACATCTGGGCCTTCACAACCTTGTGAGCAGAGCTTGGTGCTTGATTCAGCTTCTTCCTTCAACTTCTCCTCTTTCCCTTCTCTCTTAATTTTATTCTCCAATGGAGGATAACCTGGATTTTCGTCACTTCACCTTGTGGTGGCTGGATGGGAGGCTTATCCTCTCCCTTCCCTCATGTGCAATGTCAAAAATCACCCTTGATCATAACCCTAAAGGTTGGTGGGCTCCTGCTCCTGTTTGGGATGCCTGAAAGTCTTCATAAGGCCATCTCCTCATAGCCCACATGATGGAGGATACCCAACATGACCTACATGATATTGGTTTTGTGGGCACCGTGAGAAATTATGATAATAAGCAGAAGGGCAATTGTAATGTGAAAGTTCACCTCAATAGAGCGATGGCTTGTCCTATTTGGTCGACATTATTCCCAAATATGTGCATTCAACATCTACGTTCATCTAGATCAGACCAATGTCCTTTACTTCTTTATGCAAATTAGGTCACCCAATTGCGGCCATATCGCCCCATATGTCGGTATGAAGTTATGTGGGAAAGGGAGCCATCGCTAGCGGCCACAGTGGAGGAAGCTTGGTATCGCCGGGTGCCCGTGAAAGAGCTTGTCGATGTGAACTCATCCATGAACTCAGTTATGACGAGTCTCTAGAGCTAGAAGGCAAAACATTTTAAGCCTATCCCCAAGGAATTGGAAAGGAGAATGAAACAGCTAGAGGCCCTACTGCATTCATCAGATGAGGAAAGAATAAAAATGAGGACTCAACTAACAAAGGAAATGGATGAAGTCATATATCGTTAAGAGATAATGTGGTTGCAGCGTTCTCGTATTGCTTGGTTGAGAGAGGGTGGCTGTAACACAAAGTACTTCCATCGGAAAGCATCCTAGAGGCATAAAAAGAATCAGATCAGTAAGCTCAAGTGTGCTAATGGTACCTATACTTTGGACCATCGGGAGATGGAAGGAGTGGCGCAGAACTTTTTCCAAAATCTATACACTCAGGATGAAAACATTGATCCGAGGATTATTATGGAATTGTTGCATTTGTGCTTAAATGAGGTCATGAATGCAAAGCTTTGTGATCCTTTATCAGAACAGGAGAATAGTGATGCATTATTCCAAATAGGTCCTATCAAGGCTCTGGGACCGGATGGATTTCCTGCTCGGTTCCTCCAATGAAACTAGAATTTATTATGCAATGATGTGGTGCGAGCTTTTCAGCGGTTCTTCAAAGATGGAGTTATGCCCCATGAGGCTAAACCATAAAACAAAATCATATGAATAAAAATTCATAGCCATCACATGTAGGAATATAAATTCAAATTTCATCACACATAGGAATTAGATTTGAAGTCCCCACACGAAGGAATTAAAGTCTCGGCCACTCTATCCATCTATAACAAAGACTAGCAACCAAAACATGAGATCTGAATGAAAATATAGATCAAATCAAGGGAAACTGCACCTCTGCCACCAGTGGCCCGTCGGCACCTCCGCCTCGTCTATCACCTCCCGCTCCTCCATCACCTTCGCGACTTCTGGGTCACAACCTATGCGGCCTCTGACATATCTTGCTCCTCAGTCACTGGTGGTGTAGGTGTCAATGTTGCAAAATTTTGGGTTGCCATCACCTTCGTCGCCTTGATCTTGGTGACATTGCTTCAGCCTCGACGGCTTCAACCTTTTGCTTCTCAATCTCACACTTTAAATATTGCTTGTGCATGACCGCCTTCCACCATGTCCTGAGGCGGTGCCTGATGGAACTGGCAAGGCCATGCCTCTAATAGCGGCGGCGGGGGCAGCGCGTTGCCATACTCCACCAGGTGGCCAGAGAGCTCGGCGGCATCCTGCAGCCCCAACCACTGCCACTTGGCATCCTCCTCTGCATTAGATGCTTCCATGGCGGCATGAATGGATTCGTCTTTGTCGTAGTCGGGCGGTAGGACCACGGCGGGTGGCATGGGCTCCTCCTCCTCCTTGACGTATGCCAGCTCCACCTTGCAACCTTTGTCTTCATCGTTGGTGGCGGAGAAGTCGAATTCGAGAAGGTCAGCATCGCCCTTGACTGGGAAGTCGCCCATGTAGGACGAGCGGCGCCTCGCCTTGTGCTATTTGTCGAGGAACACGGCCTAGAAATCATGGAGCGTGTACGCGGGGTGGGGTCGTTGTGGAGGTGCACCCGATCTCCCAATCGAGCAGGTGCTCGTTCGCTGGCACCGGCAGCAGAGGGACGCGTACCTGGTTCATGTGCCACCCCGCTGGTAGAGACATATCGTGGTGCTTTGCACGGGTGGTGCTCCTTCAGCGGCGCTGGCACTCGGCGATAGGTACGTACTATTAGTCCCTATCGAGAGGATGATGGACACGGCCTGACGCAGCAGAAGCGCGTCCAGCGCGGGCCGCTGCGCCTGGCAGGGGCGGGCGAGGACCTCGCACAGTTGGTGGAGGCGTCTATGGCGTCAGAAAAGGACGCACGGCGCGACGATGGCGGCAGCCCGGCGAGGAACCACTGGCCCCGTGGTCGCTCCTCATCGTCTTCTTCCACCAGTTGGGCATGGCGTCAGTGGAGAGGGGACTAGCTGGGTTCGAAATGGCAACGGCAAGGGCGTGGGGAGGCGAGGCCATGCGTTCCCTTGGCCTAAAATGCCCCTGCTCCGCCCTTGGCCATTAATACCGACGGGGTGGTCAGGGAGCCGTTGCTTCGGTTTAGCAGTGTTGGCCGCGTGTGAGCCTTTGTCTGCTCTTGGCCCATCTATGTCGTGCTAACCGTGATAGCAGGTGAAGCGCCTGGTCACTGCCAAACGGGCCCATGCACGAACGCAAGGACACGGGGAGGACACACGGGCTGTCCTCGTCATGTTCGGGGCGACGCATTCCCACCGCACTTTTAGATCAGAAATGGGCGCGTCCTCGTTTGGATAGAACCGTTAGAGCGGATTTTCACTCTAGGCTGAGCGACCCTTTTTTACCGAAGCAGATTTAGGAAGACATTCAATCGGCAGCGGATTCAGGGAGACATTCAATCGGCAGCAGACTAGGGGCGCAAAACCACCATGGAATGAATCTCAGTTTTCTTTGACCCAACTGCTCGTCACCCCTTTCTCAGCTCCATGTAAAAAAAAAACGGATCAAATCTCAGCTAATCCTCTCCCTAACGATTCCCAATAACGCAGCATAGCCAGGTGTCAGGCACAAGTTCCCTGCTGCATCTCCAGCAGCAGCACTGCGCGCTCGAAGATGGTTGGAAATGTAGAGTTAAATCCAATAACAGTCCTTATACTTGCAAGACTGGCTTGATTTAGTCCCTGTACTCGAAATTTACTGAATTTTGTCTGTATACTTATGAATTGGGTTTAATTTAGTCCAATTCGATGTTTGCAGCCGACTTGTATGACACGTGGACTGAAATTTTGCAAGAATACCCTCACACATCTAAGAAAATTGCAAAAAAAATCACGATTGAGGCTAGATATAATAGTAGTCCCTATACTCGTCTGTTTGGCTCGATTTAGTCCGCATACTCGTAATTTGCATAATTTTTTAATTTGTTTACTTATCAATTGGACTCAATTCATTTTAAAAACATGTTTGTCGTTGAATTTCAGCTGACACGAAAGACACGTAGACGCGGGTTTCACTTGCAGAAGAGCGGCCGGTATGAAAACTTATAGGACCCTCTCCTACGTCTAGAACGTATATTTCTGCATGATGTCCACGTCAGCTCAAATTCGAGATCAAACATACATTTGGCTAAATCGAGTCCAATTGACAAGTATCAGGACTAAATCGAGCCATCCAGACAAGTACATGAACTAATCATGTATTTTGCAACATTTGTGGTTGTTTTTTGCAATTTTATCCAATGCGGGAGGGTGTTCTTGCAAGATTTTTGTCCACGTGTCATCTACGTCGGCTCAAATTCGATGGCAAACATTGAATTTGACTAAATTGAACCTAATTCATAAGTATACGGACAAAATTCAACAAATTACAAGTATAAAGAGTAAATCGATCCTGCCAACCATTCACTAGTGGAAAAAGGGCTTCTAGTCCCGGTTTGCAAGGGTCTTTGTCCCGATTTTGCACCCGGGACTGCGAAATCGGGACTAAAGGCCCCTATTTCTAGTCCTGGTTTGTTATAACCCGGGACTAGAGGGCCACCGCATGGGTGTTTTTTGCTACTGGGGATGAAGGACCTTTAGTCCCGGGTCGTAATACGGTCCTGGACTAAATATTTTTTTTATTTTTTCGAATGTTTTCTTAAACTTTTGAATTGTTTGACTCGTAATCATCTCAGTTGGAACAGTTTTAGCACTAAGTATATTTAATCTTAGGTCAAATTACACTTGTGGTCAAACTTTCCATTCGGTCACCCATCCTAGCACTACTCGTAATCATCAATATGTCATACATCTTTATTTATTGAAACTACAAACAACTATTTTAGTAAACAACAATAAATAAGTAATAATAATATTTTAATATAATGAAAGTAAAAAACTAAATAAAATAATATTTTATTCATTTTTTGTCATTATTCATTTAATATGGTATAAATAATATCTTTAAATCTGCAAATCGAAATTCGACAAATAATATATTCATTATTATCAGAAAAATGTGAGGAATCAAAATATGGAATAAAAACTTGCTAAATAGAAAAAATAACTTTTTTCCCTTTTCACATTTTAAAAATGTAAAAGAATCAGAAAAATGTGAGGAATCCATTATTTAAAAAATTTTAAAAATCTAAAAATGTGAGGAATCCAAATAAGGCTGTTAAAATCAAACTAAAAAAAAAAATTCACACATTTTGATAGGTTGTACATTTTTTTTCGAGATATATATATTTTTAATTCGATTGCAAAGATAAGTTGCTAGCCCCCCAGTGCTAGATAAAGGTAGACACGAAACCATTCTTCTCCATTGCAGATAAGCATGCACGAACATGTGTCAGTGCTTACGTGTTATTCGTCCACCGGCAGGATCGGTGCCCCTAGCGTGTGCCTTTGTCGGCAATCCCGTGGAGCCAGATCGATCGGATGGGGGCGCCGGCCAGGTCAACAGCTAGCGACGACGGCGATAAGGAGCTTCGATCGTTAATTTCTTTTTCATTAAAAAAACCTTCCGTTTCTTAATTTTACCGGCCGGGTGCCACGGTTAACGACTCGGCTCCTCCCACGGCTGGATGGGCAACTAGAACGTCGCTCGGTCGCCTGGATCGGCAGCAACTTTTGGATCAGGTGAGCAAGGTGTGGCAGTCTCGCCGACTGATGCGTGCCATGTAACCCACTTGCCCGTCGAACCCATGTGCACCGCACAAGGCACATATATCGTCGCCTAACCTACCTGCTCTGCTCTGCCGTTTCGTCATGCCGACCGCGACGCCGACCACACACACCGGCACCCCGGCAGACACGGCACCTAGTGTCGGCTCGTGTATTTGGCAAAATTGAACCAAGTTAAAAGTATTTTATAAACTAGCTACAGGAGGAGAAGCCGAATACGCCGACGGCCGGGTCCTCGGGTCCTGCCGGCGTAGGCCCTAAATGCCGTCGGCGTAGGCTAGCCCGACGGCTGCCATCAGCGTATGGCCGTCGGCGTACAGACCCGTAGGCGTAGCCTCTCCTCCCGTCGGCGTAGAAAAGCCGTCGGCATATATAGCAAAGCCGTCGGCGTAGACATATGGGCCCACCTAGATGACTAACGGCCGTTTGGCTACGCCGACGGCTTTAGCGTCGTCCTAGATTTTTTCAATTTTTTTTTCAATTTTTTTCACATTTTTGTATTGTTTAACTTGTTAATCTCACGTGGACATTTTTAATTCTAAGTATACTTAGTCTCAAGTTAAATTGCACTATTAGTCAAACTTCCCAACCGGTCACCCATCCTAATACTACTCCAGCCTAGCACGCTTAACTTCTTCGTTCCTTTCACATGAGCTTCCGACAAAGAAACTAGAACTTGTTGTGAATATTATCATATCAAACCTATTAACCATTACACTATAATGTTAGACATATTTGTTTTTTTACATTTCATACAATTTTTTGAGTGAACAACAATAAATAAGTAATAATAATCTTGAATTCAAATAAAAATAAAATAAATTCTATTTATTTTGCTTTTTTTATTTAAATTTGAATGATTCATATCTACAAATTCGTAAATCACAATTCGACAAATAATATATCCAAATCGATCAGAAAAATGAGAGGAATCCAAATATGATATCCCTATCATATATTTAATTATATATCATAAATTTTAAATATTAGACCAACTGAAACTATGTCAAGATTCATAAAACACCCCGTTTTTGGCACTCGGAAAATAAAAAATGGCTTTTTGGTGCGACAAAAAGGAAAACTTCCTCCTACAACATTGTTTGCCATCCCATGATATACACGGGTGCATAATATGGGCACATTAGCGCAAACTATATCGCGATTCTAGCAATAACATTGGTCATTTGACCTGAAATCCAGAAAACCTCGATTGAGATAGGTCATTTTGTGAACGGTTTTTTGGGAGACACGATCAATATATAAAGTTTTATATTTTTCCATGCAACTATGTCACATAATATGACACCACGCGAAGGTTTTGCATTGTTTCGATCGTTTTTGAATTTTTTATGGCCGTTTCAAACTATCGTCAAACTTTCTAAATCGAGGGGCATGAAAATTCTTAGCTCGGGGCTGAGCCTCACTAAACTTGCATTAGATATCTGATGAAATAGCATATTGTGAACCTAAAAATTATTTTTGCAAAAAAATCATGACCATCATATCATGTACATGTAGTTTAAACCTAACTCATTTCCTGCCGATTTAGCAGGAATTTGTCTTTTTCACGAGAGGTGAACGGAAAGGTTTGAGATTCCTAGGTTGGGAAATTGTCCATTCAATATGGTCTAGTATTTTTTAAAAATATGGTATTATCATTTTGAAACTTTCTTTTGGTGGTTGCTTCACAAAACACCTCGTTTTTTGCACTTGGAAAATGAAAAATATGTTATACAAAAGTATTTGTATTTTTTATGTATTTTTGAATAAAAATTTATAATGAGTTTATATAGATATATCTTATTTTTCTGCAAATTTTGATATATTATATGTATTTTTCTGAATTTAAATGATTTAGTTATGATTTTTCTAAGATTAATGTGGCAAAAACAGAAAAATAGTTACGCCGACGGTTTTGCTGTTGGCATAGGTCTGAAACGTCGGCGTACACTTGACGCCGTTTCTCTGCCGTTAGCCCAATGGGCTACGCCGACGGCGGCCGACGGCCTATTTATTTTATGCCGACGGCAAAACTGGGCCGACGGCCCGTCAAGCTACGCCGACGGCCCTGACATTTTGCCGTCGGCGTATAAAAAGGCCGTCGGCCTATTTAGTTATTCCCGTAGTGTAGCGCGTAACAAAAAAACGACTATGCCCAATACGGTAGCACCCCTTATAAAGACTCCTAGCGACCGTTTCGATAGCGCCTTAAGAGCAATTCCAATAATATAAATGGTTTGCAAGCTAGTATATGATCATCTATAGCCAGCTTATAGTCAAGTAGTACAATAGTTACTTCTAAAGATTTATTACTTTATAAGTGAGAATGGTCCACTCACATACTCACAAAATGTCTAAGAGCACGTGCAAGAGCTGGCTATTGCACGAGAGTCCACCTCTATTCTCACATCTTCTCTCTCATCCAACTAAGCAAAACAATACTAATTTAATTCTTATAGCCAGCTAACTAAGACTTATTGTACTTGCTCTAATACATTTTATAAAGAGTTTATCTGTGTAGCGCCTTACCCTGTTGAGCATAATGTATTTTCGTTAGCGCTACTCAAAAGGGTGAGACGAGTGAAATAGTTTTAGCATGAGTTCAATTTATAAAATACTTTCAGCTTTGGGTCAATTTTGTCCAAATAGCATGTTGGCTCACCCGGCCATGCCCTTTTTACTCATCACTCCTTCATGCAAATGCATTTCCAGCGTGCCCATCCAAACGACTGTGTATGTTGTTTCGTTAGCCTAAAAACCACGGGCCAAGTGATTACTGTTGGAGATATGCCCTAGAGGCAATAATAAATGTAGTTATTATTATATCTTTGTGTTTATGATAAATGTTTACATTCATGCTATAATAGTATTAACAAGGAAACATTGATACTTGTGTGATTTGTAAACTTAATTTGAAGTCCCTAGTATAGCCTCTATACTTCACTAGCTTGTTGGTTGATAGATGATTGTAGTTTCCCTATCATGAACATTGAGATGTTATCAACAACAAGATCATATCATTAGGAGAATGATATGGTGGACATACTCCTATAGATAAGCGTAGCATAAAGATCAAGTCATTTCAATAGTTCAATTGCTATATGCTTTCTGATACATAGTAACCTAATTCCTTCGACCATGAGATCATGCATATCACCTTTACCGGATGGATGCTTTGATGACATCAAACACCACACCGTAACTGGGTGGCTATAAAGGTGGCATTGAGTGTTCGGAAAGTATTGGTTGAGACACATGGATCAAGAGTGGGATTTGTCCATCCATATGACGGATAGATATACTCTGGGCCCTCTCGGTGGAATGTCATCCAATTAGCTTGCAAGCATGTGATTGGCTCACAAGGGATCACATATCACAGGAACGAGAAAAGAGTACTTATCGGTAACGAGGTTGAACTAGGTATGCAGAGATACCGACGATCATAACCTCGGATAAGTAAACTATCGTGAGACAAAGGGAAATTGGTATCGTATGTAAGTGGTTCATTCGATCGCAAAGTAATCGTAGAAATATGTGGGATCCATATGAATTTCCAGATTCCTCTATTGGTTATTGTTCGGAGAAGTGTCTCGATCATGTCCGCATAATTCACGAACCGTAGGGAGACACACTTAAGGATTCGACGTTGTTTGAGTAGTTATGGTATTATGAGAAACAGATCGAATGTTGTTCGGAGTCTCGGATGGGATCCGGGATATCACGAGGTGATCCGGAATGGTCCGGAGAATAAGATTCATATAAGGAAAGTTCCGTTTCGGAGTTCGGAAATGATTTCGGTGTTTTCATCGGGAATGTTCTAGAAGGTTCCGGAATGTGCGGCACTCCGGGGGGGGGGGGGGGGGGGGAGGGGTACATGAATGTGTCATTACATATTGGAATGATTGCATCATGTACTAAGTGTTCTTGCTGTTCCAAATAAAGGATTAAATTGAATCCTAAAACTGAAAAGTCAAATGACCAGTTTAAAAGTCAAACGGCTAAAACAAGAAACTCTGGGAAACAAGCAAGAGGAGGGCAAAACCGAGTTGGGGAGGGAATCCCTCCTCCAACCGGCGGCGCCTCCACCAGGCCGAGTTGGGGAGGGACTCCCCTCCCTCCCCTGGCGCGCCGGCCCCCTCCACCCATAAAAGGAGCGGCAGGGCCTCCTCCTCTAGACACACAAGTTCCTAGCCTCTAATCTAAATCCTAGCCCTAGACTCCGGTTTAGAGCTGTTTTGGTTTAGAGCTTCTAATTGCCCTAGCCTTCGGATTAGAGCCTTCTAATTGGTGTGTCTAAACCCTAGACCACTAATAGTTCTCTCTCATATTCCACCATACTCGCTCCGGCTTAAGGCGAAGCCCTGCGAGATCTCCCCTCTACTTTCGGTACCACGCCGTTGTGCTGCCGGAATCGCGAGGAGAGTGCTACAACCTCCGCTGCCTGCTGGAACAAGGGAGAGGAAGGTCTTCGTCGAGTACCGAACGTGTGACCGACTGCGGGAGCGCTGCCGGAACGCAGCGCCGGAAGGATCGTCTACGCGATCTTGAGATCGGGAAGAGTACGACTACATCACCCACGAGAATCCGCTGTCGTTAAACACTTTGGAATCTTCGAGGGTAAGTTATTCCATTGACTCGTTGCTACAATCTAGTAGATAGATATTGGCTTGTTTGTTTGTATGAGATAGAAAATTTTTGTTTTCCATGCTACGAAACCCTACAGTGGTATCAGAGCCGTGTCTATATGTAGATCTGTTGCACGAGTAGAACACAATGGTCATTGTGGGCGTTGATGCTTTTATTGTCGATTGCTTCTTGTGTACTTTGCATCTTGCGGTATGTTGGGATGAAGCGGCCCGGGCTAACCTTACATGACATCGTTCTTGAGACTTGCTCCACGCTTGACATGCAACTTGTATTGCATAAGTGGCTTTGCGGGTGCCTGTTTCTCCTAGCATAGTTAAGATCCAATTTACAACGGGTGATTAACAATACTAGTATCAATGTTGTGGTTCATGTTCGTAAGTTAGAACGACACTTATAGAAAGCCCCAAACCACGTAAAACATGCAAAGAAAGTAGAGGCGTCTAACTTTGTTTTGCAGGGGTGTGCAGTGATGTGATATGGCCACGATTGTGATTATATTTGATGTATGCAATGTTCCTTATTGTAAGTTGGCAACCGACAGGAGCCATATGGTTGTCTTTAATTTATGTTAAGACCCGCGTGTCTATTCAAAGTAGTTGTAATAGTTGAAGCCGGTGGACGACAACCATGGAGAGGAGTCATTGACCTTGATGCAATGCCGGTGATGATGGAGATCATGTTCGTGGTTGAAGATAGAGATCGGAAGCACGAAGAAGAAAGGCCATATCATATCACATATATATTGAATTGCATGTGATGTTAATCCTTTATGCATCTTGTATTGCTTAGTAGACGACGGTAGCATTACAAGATGATCCCTCATGCACATGAATTTCAAGTCATAGAGTGTTCACCCTTAGTTAGCACCGTTGCTAAAGCTTGTTGTTTTGAAGCACCACGTGATGATCGGGTGTGTTAGATTCCGCAAGTGTATACAACGTGAGCAAGCCAGATTTGCTCATGCAGAAACTAAGGTTTGATCTTGACGAGCCTAGCATGTACAGACATGGTCTCGGAACACGGATCACCGAAAGGTAAAGCATGAATCATATAGTAGATATGATGAACATGACGATTGTTCGCCATTGAAACTAGATCAACTCTCGTGATGATCGGTGTTGATGTAGTGGATTTGGTTCGTGTGATCACTAAAACAATGTGAGGGATATTGTTTTTTGTGGGAGTTCACCTAGATTAAACTTATTAATTAATTTGAACTCAATTTGTCATAAACTTAGTCTAAACTATTGCAAATATGTTGTAGATCAATGGCAGCCCCTACCATCAATTTTAATGCGTTCCTAGAGAAAGAAAAGTTGAAAAACAATGGAAGCAACTTCGCGGATTGGTTCCGCAATTTGAGGATTGTCCTCACAGCTGGTAATTTGACCTATGTGCTGGATGCACCGCTGGGTGACCCACCTGCAGATGATGCTCCCGATGACGTAAAGAATGTTTACCTCGCTCGGAAGAATCAGTACTCCATAGTTCAGTGTGCTATCTTGTATGGTTTGGAATCGGAGCTTCAGAAAAGGTTTGAGGATTCAGACCCAGATGATATTGTCGAGGATCTCAAATTGATTTTTGAGACTCATGCGGCAATTGAAAGCTATGAGGCTTCTGAAAAGTTCTTTAACTGCAAGATGGAAGAGGGCAGCTCCGTCAGTGAGCATGTGCTTAAAATGCCTGGGCACGCAAACAAACTTCAAAGCTTGGGTATAGTGATTCCTAATGCTTTGGGGATTTACCGTGTCCTCCAATCACTACCACCAAGTTACAAGAACTTTGTGATGAACTACAACATGCAGAACATGAACAAGACGTTGCCAGAACTCTTTGCCATGTTGAAATCTGCAGAAGTGGAGATCAAGAAAGAGCACCAAGTGTTGTTGGTCAATAAGACCACCAAATTCAAGAAAGGAAAGTCTAAGCAAAAGGGACACTTCAAGAAGGGTGGTAAGAAAGTTACCACGCCAGCGAAGAAGACCAAGGCTGGACCTAAGCCTGATACTGAGTGCTTTTACTGCAAGGGAGAAGGTCACTGGAAGCGGAATTGCCCAAAGTACTTGGCGGATTTGAAGAACGGCAACATAAAGAAGAAAGGTATATCTGATATACATGTTATTGATGTGTATCTCACTAGTACTCGTAGTAGTGCCTGGGTATTTGATACTGGTTCGGTTGCTCATATTTGTAACTCGAAACAGGTGCTGCAGAATAAACGGAAGCTAGCGAAGAACGAGGTGACGATGCGCGTGAGAAATGGATCAAAGGTTGATGTGATCGCGGTCGGCACGCTACCCCTTCATCTACCATCGGGATTAGTTTTATACTTAAATAATTGTTATTTGGTGCCTGCGTTGAGCATGAACATTATATCGGGATCTTGTTTATTGCGAGACGGTTACTTGTTTAAGTCCGAGAATAATGGTTGTTCGATTTATATCAGTAATATGTTTTATGCACATGCACCTTTGATAGATGGTCTATTCTTATTGAATCTCGATAGTGGAAATACACATATCAACAACATTGAGGCTAAACGTTTGAAATCAAGCGATAATTCGACCTATATGTGGCACTGTCGTCTTGGTCACATTGGAGTGAAACGTATGAAGAAACTCCATTCCGATGGAATTCTTGAATCACTTGATTTTGAATCACTTGAAAGATGTGAAGCATGTCTGATGGGTAAAATGACTAAGACTCCATTTTCTGGTATGATGGAGCGAGCTACGGACTTATTGGAAATCATACATACCGATGTGTGTGGTCCAATGAGTGTAGCATCGCGCGGTGGTTATCGTTATGTTCTTACCTTCACGGATGACTTGAGTAGATATGGGTATATCTATTTCATAAAAAATAAGTCCGAAACTTTCGAGAAGTTTAAGGAGTTTCAAAGTGAGGTAGAGAATCAACGTAACAAGAAGATTAAATTTCTACGTTCTGATCGTGGAGGTGAATATCTAAGTTACGAGTTTGGCGAGCATTTGAAGAAATGCGGAATACTTTCACAATTGACACCGCCGGGAACACCACAGCGTAATGGTGTGTCCGAACGTCGTAATCGAACTATCTTAGATATGGTTCGTTCTATGATGTCACTTACAGATTTACCGCTATCATTTTGGGGTTATGCATTAGAAACAACCACATTCACTTTAAATAGGGCACCATCTAAAACCGTTGAAACGACACCGTATGAATTATGGTTTGGGAAGAAACCTAGATTGTCGTTCCTTAAAGTTTGGGGATGCGAAGCCTATGTAAAGAAGTTACAGCCGGACAAGCTTGAACCCAAAGCGGAAAAATGCGTCTTCATAGGATACCCGAAGGAAACTATTGGGTATACCTTCTATCATAGATCCGAAGGCAAAATCTTCGTTGCCAAGAGTGGATCCTTTCTAGAGAAGGAATTTCTCTCGAAAGAAGTGACTGGAAGGAAAGTAGAACTCGACGAGGTTGTCGAACCTTCTCTCAATATTGCAAGTAGCGCAGCGCCGGAAGAAGTTCCTGTGGTGCCTGCACCAATTAGAGAGGAAGCTAATGATGATGATCATGAAACTTCGGTTGAAGTTGCTACAGAACCTCACAGGTCAACGAGAACTCGTACCACTCCAGATTGGTATGATTCCGTTATGAGTGTCATGTTGGTGGACAACACCGATGACCCTGAGACATATGAGGAAGAGATGATGAGCCCAGATTCCAATAAATGGCAAGAAGCCATGAAATCCGAGATTGGATCCATGTACGAAAACCAAGTATGGACTTTGGTGGACTTACCGGATGGCCGGAAGGCTGTCGAGAACAAATGGATTTTCAAGAAGAAAACAGATGCTGATGGTAATGTTACTGTCTATAAAGCTCGACTTGTCGCAAAAGGTTTTCGACAAATTCAAGGAGTTGACTACGATGAGACTTTCTCACCAGTAGCGAAGCTAAAGTCTGTAAGGATTATGTTAGCAATCGCTGCATATTATGATTATGAGATATGGCAGATGGATGTCAAAACAACATTCCTCAATGGAGATATTGATGAAGAGTTGTATATGATGCAACCCAAAGGTTTTGTCGATCCTAAAGATGCTAACAAGGTATGCAAACTTCAACGGTCCATCTATGGATTGAAGCAAGCATCCCGAAGTTGGAATCAACGTTTTGATAAGGTAATCAAAAGTTTTGGTTTTATACAAACTTATGGAGAAGCTTGTATTTACAAGAAAGTGAGTGGGAGCTCTGTAGCATTCTTAATACTATATGTGGATGACATATTGTTGATTGGGAATGATGTAGACCTTCTTAATAGTGTCAAAGAATATTTGAATAATAGTTTTTCAATGAAGGATCTTGGCGAAGCAGCTTACATATTAGGCATAAAGATTTATAGAGATAGATCGAAACGCCGAATATCATTGTCACAGAGTACATATTTGGACAAAGTTCTAAAGAGGTTTGGAATGGAAGAAAGCAAGAAAGGTTCTTGCCCATGTTGCCCAATACGACCTTGAGTAAAACTCAAAGTCCGACATCGGCAGAAGATAGAGAAAGGATGAGTAAGACTCCCTATGCCTCAGCCATAGGATCTCTAATGTATGCCATGCTATGTACTAGACCCGACATTGCATATGCTGTTAGTTTAACTAGCAGATATCAAAGTGATCTAGGAGTGGATCATTGGACAGCGGTCAAAAACATCCTTAAGTACTTGAGAAGAACTAAGGATATTGTTCTTTCTTATGGAGGTGATGAACAGCTCGTTGTTAACGGTTACACCGATGCTAGTTGGAACACCGATCCGGATGATTCTAAATCACAATCCGGATACGTATTTATTTTGAATGGTGCAGCAGTTAGCTGGAGGAGTGCAAAGCAAAGCGTTGTGGCGAGATCTTCAACTGAATCGGAATACATGGCTGCTTCGGAGGCTTCACAAGAAGCGATATGGATGAAAGAGTTCATTACAGAGCTGGGTGTGGTTCCTAGTGCGCTGGACCCAATGTCTATCTACTGTGATAACATGGGCGCCATAGCCAATGCGCAAGAACCAAGGTCACACAAGAAGCTGAAGCACATCAAGCTACGTTTTCACGCTATTCGAGAACATATCCAGGATGGGGATATAAAGATTTGCAAAGTACACACTGTTGGAGATATGCCCTAGAGGCAATAATAAATGTAGTTATTATTATATCTTTGTGTTTATGATAAATGTTTACATTCATGCTATAATAGTCTTAACAAGGAAACATTGATACTTGTGTGATTTGTAAACTTAATTTGAAGTCCCTAGTATAGCCTCTATACTTCACTAGCTTGTTGGTTGATTAATGATTGTGGTTTCCCTATCATGAACATTGAGATGTTATCAACAACAAGATCATATCGTTAGGAGAATGATATGATGGACATACTCCTATAGATAAGCGTAGCATAAAGATCAAGTCATTTCAATAGTTCAATTGCTATATGCTTTCTGATACATAGTAACCTAATTCCTTCGACCATGAGATCATGCATATCACCTTTACTGGATGGATGCTTTGATGACATCAAACACCACACCGTAACTGGGTGGTTATAAAGGTGGCATTGAGTGTTCGGAAAGTATTGGTTGAGACATATGGATCAAGAGTGGGATTTGTCCATCCACATGACGGATAGATATACTCTGGGCCCTCTCGGTGGAAATTCATCCAATTAGCTTGCAAGCATGTGACTTGGTCACAAGGGATCACATATCACGGGAACGAGAAAAGAGTACTTATCAGTAACGAGGTTGAACTAGGTATGCAGAGATACCGACGATCATAACCTCGGATAAGTAACATATCGTGAGACAAAGGGAAATTGGTATCGTATGTAAGTGGTTCATTCGATCGCAAAGTAATCGTAGAAATATGTGGGAGCCATATGAATTTCCAGATTCCTCTATTGGTTATTGTTCGGAGAAGTGTCTCGATCATGTCCGCATAATTCACGAACCGTAGGGAGACACACTTAAGGATTCGACGTTGTTTGAGTAGTTATGGTATTATGAGAAAGAGACCGAATGTTGTTCGGAGTCTCGGATGGGATCTGGGATATCACGAGGTGATCCGGTATGGTCCGGAGAATAAGATTCATATAAGGAAAGTCCCGTTTCGGAGTTGCGGAATGATTCCGGTGTTTTCATCAGGAATGTTCTAGAAGGTTCCGGAATGTCCGGCACTCCAGGGGGGGAGGGTACATGAATGTGTTATATCAAAGTTGGTATGATTGCATCATGTACTAAGTGTCATCTCTGTCCGAAATAAAGGGTTAATTCAAATCCTAGTTTGAAAAGTCAAACGGCTAGTTTGAAAAGTCAAACTGCCAGTTTTCGGAAAGAGGAGAAGGAGGATTGGTGGAGGCCGACTTGGGGGAGGAGTCCCCTTGGCCGGCGCGCCTCCCAAGGCCGACTTGGGGAGGGACTCCTCCCCTTGGCCGCCGGCCCCTCCCATCTATATAAGGAGGGGCAGGGCTCCCCTCCTAGCACACACAAGTTCCTATCTTCTACCTCCGGTTTAGAGCCGTTTGGGTTTAGAGCTTCTAATTGCTTTAGCCTTCGGTTTAGAGCCTTCTAATTGGTGTGTCTAATTACTAGACCACTAATAGCCTCTCTCATACTCCACCATACTCGCACCAGCTTAAGGCGAAGCCCTGCGGGATCTCCCCTCTACTTCCGGTACCACGCCGTTGTGCTGCCGGAATCGCGAGGAGAGTGCTACAACCTCCGCTGCCTGCTGGAACAAGGTAGAGGAAGGTCTTCGTCGAGTACCGAACGTGTGACCGACTGCGGGAGCGCTGCCGGAACGCAGCGCCGGAAGGATCGTCTACACGATCTTGAGATCGGGAAGAGTACGACTACATCACCCACGAGAATCCGCTCTCGTTAAACGCTTTGGAATCTTCGAGGGTAAGTTATTCCATCGACTCGTTGCTACAATCTAGTAGATAGATCTTGGCTTGTTTGTTTGTATGCGTTAGAGAAATTTTGTTTTCCATGCTACAAACCCCTACAGTGGTATCAGAGCCGTGTCTATATGTAGATCTGTTGCACGAGTAGAACACAATGGTCATTGTGGGCGTTGATGCTTTTATTGTCGATTGCTTCTTGTGTACTTTGCATCTTGCGGTATGTTGGGATGAAGCGGACCGGGCTAACCTTACATGACATCGTTCATGAGACTTGCTCCACGCTTGACATGCAACTTGTATTGCATAAGTGGCTTTGCGAGTGCCTGTTTCTCCTAGCATAGTTAAGATCCAATTTACAACGGGTGATTAACAATACTAGTATCAATGTTGTGGTTCTTGTTCGTAAGTTAGAACGACACTTATTGAAAGCCCCAAACCACGTAAAACATGCAAAGAAAGTAGAGGCGTCTAACTTTGTTTTGCAGGGGTGTGCAGTGATGTGATATGGCCATGATTGTGATTATATTTGATGTATGCAATGTTCCTTATTGTAAGTCGGCAACCGGCAGGAGCCATATGGTTGTCTTTAATTTATGTTAAGACTCGCGTGTCTATTCAAAGTAGTTGTAATAGTTGAAGCCGGTGGACGACAACCATGGAGTAGCGTCATTGACCTTGATGCAATGCCGGTGATGATGGAGATCATGTTCGTGCTTGAAGATGGAGATCGGAAGCACAAAGAAGAAAGGCCATATCATATCACATATATATTGAATTGCATGTGATGTTAATCCTTTATGCATCTTGTATTGCTTAGTAGACGACGGTAGCATTATAAGATGATCCCTCATGCACATGAATTTCAAGTCATAAAGTGTTCACCCTTAGTCAGCACCGTTGCTAAAGCTTGTTGTTTCGAAGCACCACGTGATGATCGGGTGTGTTAGATTCCGCAAGTGTATACAACGTGAGCAAGCCAGATTTGCTCATGCGGAAACTAAGGTTTGATATTGACGAGCCTAGCATGTACAGACATGGTCTCGGAACACGGATCACCGAAAGGTAAAGCATGAATCATATAGTAGATATGATGAACATGACGATTGTTCGCCATTGAAACTATATCAACTCTCGTGATGATCGGTGTTGATGTAGTGGATTTGGTTCGTGTGATCACTAAAACAATGTGAGGGATATTATTTTGAGTGGGAGTTCACCTAGTTTAATTACATTAATTAATTTGAACTCAATTTGTCATAAACTTAGTCTAAACTATTGCAAATATGTTGTAGATCAATGGCAGCCCCTACCATCAATTTTAATGCGTTCCTAGAGAAAGAAAAGTTGAAAAACTATGGAAGCAACTTCGTGGATTGGTTCCGCAATTTGAGGATTGTCCTCACAGCTGGTAATTTGACCTATGTGCTGGATGCACCGCTAGGTGACCCACCTGCAGCTGATGCTCCCGATGAAGTAAAGAATGTTTACCTCGCTCGGAAGAATCAGTACTCCATAGTTCAGTGTGCTATCTTGTATGGTTTGGAATCGGAGCTTCAGAAAAGGTTTGAGGATTCAGACCCATATGATATTGTCGAGGATCTCAAATTGATTTTTGAGACTCATGCGGCAATTTAAAGCTATGAGGCTTCTGAAAAGTTCTTTAACTGCAAGATGGAAGAGGGCAGCTCCGTCAGTGAGCATGTGCTTAAGATGTCTGGGCACGCAAACAAACTTCAAAGCTTGGGTATAGTGATTCCTAATGCTTTGGGGATTTACCGTGTCCTCCAATCACTACCACCAAGTTACAAGAACTTTGTGATGAACTACAACATGCAGAACATGAACAAGACGTTGCCAGAACTCTTTGCCATGTTGAAATCTGCGGAAGTGGAGATCAAGAAAGAGCACCAAGTGTTGTTGGTCAATAAGACCACCAAATTCAAGAAAGGCAAGTCTAAGCCAAAGGGACACTTCAAGAAGGGTGGTAAGAAAGTTACCACGCCGACGAAGAAGACCAAGGCTGGACCTAAGACTGATACTGAGTGCTTTTACTGCAAGGGAGAAGGTCACTGAAAGCGGAATTGCCCAAAGTACTTGGCGGATTTGAAGAACGGCAACATAAAGAAGAAAGGTATATCTGATATACATGTTATTGATGTGTATCTCACTAGTACTCGTAGTAGTGCCTGGGTATTTGATACTGGTTCGGTTGCTCATATTTGTAACTCGAAACAGGTGCTGCAGAATAAACGGAAGCTAGTGAAGAACGAAGTGACGATGCGCGTGGGATACGGATCAAAGGTTGATGTGATCGTGGTCGGCACGCTACCCCTTCATCTACCATCGGGATTAGTTTTATACTTAAATAATTGTTATTTGGTGCCTGCGTTGAGCATGAACATTATATCGGGATCTTGTTTATTGCGAGACGGTTACTTGTTTAAATCCGAGAATAATGGTTGTTCGATTTATATGAGTAATATGTTTTATGCACATGCACCTTTGATAGATGGTCTATTCTTATTGAATCTCGATAGTGGAAATACACATATCAACAACATTGAGGCTAAACGTTTGAAATCAAGCGATAATTCGACCTATATGTGGCACTGTCGTCTTGGTCACATCGGAGTGAAACGTATGAAGAAACTCCATTCCGATGGACTTCTTGAATCACTTGATTTTGAATCACTTGAAAGATGCGAAGCATGTCTGATGGGTAAAATGACTAAGACTCAATTTTCTGGTATGATGGAGCGAGCTACGGACTTATTGGAAATCATACATACCGATGTGTGTGGTCCAATGAGTGTAGCATCGCGCGGTGGTTATCATTATGTTCTTACCTTCACGGATGACTTGAGTAGATATGGGTATATCTATTTCATGAAACATAAGTCCGAAACTTTCGAGAAGTTTAAGGAGTTTCAAAGTGAGGTAGAGAATCAACGTAACAAGAAGATTAAATTTCTACGTTCTGATCGTGGAGGTGAATATCTAAGTTACGAGTTTGGCGAGCATTTGAAGAAATGCGGAATACTTTCACAATTGACACCGCCGGGAACACCACAGCGTAATGGTGTGTCCGAACGTCGTAATCGAACTCTCTTAGATATGGTTCGTTCTATGATGTCACTTACAGATTTACCGCTATCATTTTGGGGTTATGCATTAGAAACAGCCGCATTCACTTTAAATAGGGCACCATCTAAATCCGTTGAAACGACACCGTATGAATTATGGTTTGGGAAGAAACCTAAATTGTCGTTCCTTAAAATTTGGGGATGCGAAGCCTATGTAAAGAAGTTACAGCCGGACAAGCTTGAACCCAAAGCGGAAAAATGCGTCTTCATAGGATACCCGAAGGAAACTATTGGGTATACCTTCTATCATAGATCCGAAGGCAAAATCTTCGTTGCCAAGAATGGATCCTTTCTAGAGAAGGAATTTCTCTCGAAAGAAGTGACTGGAAGGAAAGTAGAACTCGACGAGGTTGTCGAACCTTCTCTCGAAATTGCGAGTAGCGCAGCACCGGAAGAAGTTCCTGTGGTGCCTGCACCAATAAGAGAGGAAGCTAATGATGGTGATCATGAAACTTCGGTTGAAGTTGCTACAGAGCCTCGGAGGTCAACGAGAAATCGTACCACTCCAGATTGGTATGATTCCGTTATGAATGTCATGTTGGTGGACAACGCCGATGACCCCGAGACATATGAGGAAGCGATGATGAGCCCAGATTCCAATAAATGGCAAGAAGCCATGAAATCCGAGATTGGATCCATGTACGAAAACCAAGTATGGACTTTGGTGGACTTACCGGATGGTCGGAAGGCTGTCGAGAACAAATGGATTTTCAAGAAGAAAACAGATGCTGATGGTAATGTTACTGTCTATAAAGCTCGACTTGTCGCAAAAGGGTTTCGACAAATTCAAGGAGTTGACTACGATGAGACTTTCTCACCGGTAGCGAAGCTAAAGTCTGTGAGGATTATGTTAGCAATCGCTGCATATTATGATTATGAGATATGGCAGATGGATGTCAAAATAGCATTCCTCAATGGAGACATTGATGAAGAGTTGTATATGATGCAACCCAAAGGTTTTGTCGATCCTAAAGATGCTAACAAGGTATGCAAACTTCAACGGTCCATCTATGGATTGAAGCAAGCATCCCGTAGTTGGAATCAACGTTTTGATAAGGTAATCAAAAGTTTTGGTTTTATACAAACTTATGGAGAAGCTTGTATTTACAAGAAAGTGAGTGGGAGCTCTGTAGCATTCTTGATACTATATGTGGATGACATATTGTTGATTGGGAATGATGTAGACCTTCTTAATAGTGTCAAGGAATATTTGAATAATAGTTTTTCAATGAAGGATCTTGGCGAAGCAGCTTACATATTAGGCATAAAGATTTATAGAGATAGATCGAAACGCCAAATATCATTGTCACAGAGTACATATTTGGACAAAGTTCTAAAGAGGTTTGGAATGGAAGAAAGCAAGAAAGGGTTCTTGCCCATGTTGCCCAATACGACCTTGAGTAAAACTCAAAGTCCGACATCGGAGGAAGATAGAGAAAGGATGAGTAAGACTCCCTATGCCTCAGCCATAGGATCTCTAATGTATGCCATGCTATGTACTAGACCCGACATTGCATATGCTTTTAGTTTAACTAGCAGATATCAAAGTGATCCAGGAGTGGATCATTGGACAGCGGTCAAAAACATCCTTAAGTACTTGAGAAGAACTAAGGATATGGTTCTTTCTTATGGAGGTGATGAACAGCTCGTTGTTAATGGTTACACCGATGCTAGTTGGAACACAGATCCGGATGATTCTAAATCACAATCCGGATACGTATTTATTTTGAATGGCGTAGCAGTTAGCTGAAGGAGTGCAAAGCAAAGCGTTGTGGCGAGATCTTCAACTGAATCGGAATACATGGCTGCTTCGGAAGCTTCGCAAGAAGCGATATGGATGAAAGAGTTCATTACAGAGCTGGGTGTGGTTCCTAGTGCGCTGGACCCAATGTCTATCTACTGTGATAACATGGGCGCCATAGCCAATGCGCAAGAACCAAGGTCACACAAGAAGCTGAAGTATATCAAGCTACGTTTTCACGCTATTCGAGAACATATCCAGGATGGGGATATAAAGATTTGCAAAGTACACACATATCTGAATGTGGCGGATCCGTTGACTAAACCTCTCCCGAGGGCAAAACATGACCAACACCAAACTGCCATGGGTGTTCGGTATATTACCACATAATCTAGATTAGATGACTCTAGTGCAAGTGGGAGACTGTTGGAGATATGCCCTAGAGGCAATAATAAATGTAGTTATTATTATATCTTTGTGTTTATGATAAATTTTTACATTCATGCTATAATAGTATTAACAAGGAAACATTGATACTTGTGTGATTTGTAAACTTAATTTGAAGTCCCTAGTATAGCCTCTATACTTCACTAGCTTGTTGGTTGATTAATGATTGTGGTTTCCCTATCATGAACATTGAGATGTTATCAACAACAAGATCATATCGTTAGGAGAATGATATGGTGGACATACTCCTATAGATAAGCGTAGCATAAAGATCAAGTCATTTCAATAGTTCAATTGCTATATGCTTTCTGATACATAGTAACCTAATTCCTTCGACCATGAGATCATGCATATCACCTTTACCGGATGGATGCTTTGATGACATCAAACACCACACCGTAACTGGGTGGTTATAAAGGTGGCATTGAGTGTTCGGAAAGTATTGGTTGAGACACATGGATCAAGAGTGGGATTTGTCCATCCACATGACGGATAGATATACTCTGGGCCCTCTCGGTGGAATGTCATCCAATTAGCTTGCAAGCATGTGACTTGGTCACAAGGGATCACATATCACGGGAACGAGAAAAGAGTACTTATCAGTAACGAGGTTGAACTAGGTATGCAGAGATACCGACGATCATAACCTCGGATAAGTAACATATCGTGAGACAAAGGGAAATTGGTATCGTATGTAAGTGGTTCATTCGATCGCAAAGTAATCGTAGAAATATGTGGGAGCCATATGAATTTCCAGATTCCTCTATTGGTTATTGTTCGGAGAAGTGTCTCGATCATGTCCGCATAATTCACGAACCGTAGGGAGACACACTTAAGGATTCGACGTTGTTTGAGTAGTTATGGTATTATGAGAAAGAGACCGAATGTTGTTCGGAGTCTCGGATGGGATCCGGGATATCACGAGGTGATCCGTAATGGTCCGGAGAATAAGATTCATATAAGGAAAGTCCCGTTTCGGAGTTGCGGAATGATTCCGGTGTTTTCATCGGGAATGTTCTAGAAGGTTCCGGAATGTCCGGCACTCCGGGGGGGAGGGTACATGAATGTGTTATATCAAAGTTGGTATGATTGCATCATGTACTAAGTGTCATCGCTGTCCGAAATAAAGGGTTAATTCAAATCCTAGTTTGAAAAGTCAAACGGCTAGTTTGAAAAGTCAAACTGCCAGTTTTCGGAAAGAGGAGAAGGAGGATTGGTGGAGGCCGACTTGGGGGAGGAGTCCCCTTGGCCTGCGCGCCTCCCAAGGCCGACTTGGGGAGGGACTCCTCCCCTTGGCCGCCGGCCCCTCCCATCTATATAAGGAGGGGCAGGGCTCCCCTCCTAGCACACACAAGTTCCTATCCTCTACCTCCGGTTTAGAGCCGTTTGGGTTTAGAGCTTCTAATTGCTTTAGCCTTCGGTTTAGAGCCTTCTAATTGGTTTAGAGCCTTCTAATTGGTGTGTCTAATTACTAGACCACTAATAGCCTCTCTCATACTCCACCATACTCGCACCGGCTTAAGGCGAAGCCCTGCGGGATCTCCCCTCTACTTCCGGTACCACGCCGTTGTGCTGCCGGAATCGCGAGGAGAGTGCTACAACCTCCGCTGCCTGCTGGAACAAGGGATAGGAAGGTCTTCGTCGAGTACCGAACATGTGACCGACTGCGGGAGCGCTGCCGGAACGCAGCGCCGGAAGGATCGTCTACACGATCTTGAGATCGGGAAGAGTACGACTACATCACCCACGAGAATCCGCTCTCGTTAAACGCTTTGGAATCTTCGAGGGTAAGTTATTCCATCGACTCGTTGCTACAATCTAGTAGATAGATCTTGGCTTGTTTGTTTGTATGCGTTAGAAAATTTTTGTTTTCCATGCTACGAACCCCTACACACACAGATCTGAATGTGGCGGATCCGTTGACTAAACCTCTCCCGAGGGCAAAACATGACCAACACCAAACTGCCATGGGTGTTCGGTATATTACCATGTAATCTAGATTAGATGACTCTAGTGCAAGTCGGAGACTGTTGGAGATATGCCCTAGAGGCAATAATAAATGTAGTTATTATTATATCTTTGTGTTTATGATAAATGTTTACATTCATGCTATAATAGTATTAACAAGGAAACATTGATACTTGTGTGATTTGTAAACTTAATTTGAAATCCCTAGTATAGCCTCTATACTTCACTAGCTTGTTGGTTGATAGATGATTGTGGTTTCCCTATCATGAACATTGAGATGTTATCAACAACAAGATCATATCATTAGGAGAATGATATGGTGGACATACTCCTATAGATAAGTGTAGCATAAAGATCAAGTAATTTCAATAGTTCAATTGCTATATGCTTTCTGATACATAGTAACCTAATTCCTTCGACCATGAGATCATGCATATCACCTTTACCGGATGGATGCTTTGATGACATCAAACACCACACCGTAACTGGGTGGCTATAAAGGTGGCATTGAGTGTTCGGAAAGTATTGGTTGAGACACATGGATCAAGAGTGGGATTTGTCCATCCATATGACGGATAGATATACTCTGGGCCCTCTCGGTGAAATGTCATCCAATTAGCTTGCAAGCATGTGACTGGCTCACAAGGGATCACATATCACGGGAACAAGATAAGAGTACTTATCGGTAACGAGGTTGAACTAGGTATGCAGAGATACCGACGATCATAACCTCGGATAAGTAAACTATTGTGAGACAAAGGGAAATTGGTATCGTATGTAAGTGGTTCATTCGATCGCAAATTAATTGTAGAAATATGTGGGAGCCATATGAATTTCCAGATTCCTCTATTGGTTATTGTTCGGAGAAGTGTCTCGATCATGTCCGCATAATTCACGAACCGTAGGGAGACACACTTAAGGATTCGATGTTGTTTGAGTAGTTATGGTATTATGAGAAAGAGACCGAATGTTTTTCGGAGTCTCGGATGGGATCCGGGATATCACGAGGTGATCCGGAATGGTCCGGAGAATAAGATTCATATAAGGAAAGTTCCGTTTCGGAGTTCGGAAATGATTCCGGTGTTTTCATCGGGAATGTTCTAGAAGGTTCCGGAATGTACGACACTCCGGGGGGGAAGGGGTACATGAATGTGTCATTACATATTGGAATGATTGCATCATGTACTAAGTGTTCTTGCTGTTCCAAATAAAGGATTAAATTGAATCCTAAAACTGAAAAGTCAAATGGCCAGTTTGAAAGTCAAACGGCTAAAACAAGAAACTGTGGGAAACAAGCAAGAGGAGGGCAAAACCGAGTTGGGGAGGGAATCCCTCCTCCAACCGGCGGCGCCTCCACCAGGCCGAGTTGGGGAGGGACTCCCCTCCCTCCCCTGGCGCGCCGGCCCCCTCCACCCATAAAAGGAGGGGCAGGGCCTCCTCCTCTAGACACACAAGTTCCTAGCCTCTAATCTAAATCCTAGCCCTAGACTCCGGTTTAGAGCTGTTTTGGTTTAGAGCTTCTAATTGCCCTAGCCTTCGGATTAGAGCCTTCTAATTGGTGTGTCTAAACCCTAGACCACTAATAGTTCTCTCTCATATTACACCATACTCGCTCTGGCTTAAGGAGAAGCCCTGCGGGATCTCCCCTCTACTTCCAGTACCACGCCGTTGTGCTGCCAGAATCGCGAGGAGAGTGCTACAACCTCCGTTGCATGCTGGAACAAGGGAGAGGAAGGTCTTCGTCGAGTACCGAATGTGTGACCGACTGCGGGAGCGCTGCCGGAACGCAGCGCCGTAAGGATCGTCTACGCGATCTTGAGATCGGGAAGAGTACGACTACATCACCCACGAGAATCCGCTCTTGTTAAACACTTTGGAATCTTCGAGGGTAAGTTATTCCATCGACTCGTTGCTACAATCTAGTAGATAGATCTTGGCTTGTTTGTTTGTATGCGATAGAAATTTTTTGTTTTCCATGCTATGAAACCCTACAATTACATGTGTCTGAAACTATCCATGGCTGGCAAAATTTGAACCGGAAATGCATCTGGACGGATGCGTTGCGAACCGCGCATGTGTCTGATTGTGTCTGCGCGTCAGCTAAGATGGGCCTGCAAATCAGTGGCATATTACGGTAATTAAGCAAGCTCAGTTCATCATTACAATTATATTGGTTAAAACACACCTAGAGTACGACGGTGGCACTTAAAAACTTGCTCACCATCCTCTGCACTCGGGTGCGCGTCACGCCAGAGCAACATCCATCTCGTTCTTCCAGCGAGCCCTTGCCTTCTGCTCATGTTCCTCCTTCTCCGCAGGAGCCATGTCCTCCGCCGCAGCTACCAGTGGCTCCTCCTGCGACGTGGCCACAATGTCCTCGCGCGGCGTTGCCGCATCTGGCCATCGCGTCCATCCTAGCAGAGAGGATGCCTTGCACGGCCTTTCGCTTGACAGCCATCAACTGGCTGCCAAAGCCATCACAGTGGGAAGTCGGGAAGGACACGGGTAGGGCCCACTTCTCGTCACTCATGTCTGGCATGTCCCATGTCATTTTTGTCGTCGCCCACGATGACCGTGTCGACGTCAGACACCGCCTCCGCCACGGGGCTACCGCACCGGCTGCGTGCACCGCCTGCTCCTCCTCTGCCACTGTCGCGGAGTTCGCTTCAACCACATCATGTGCCATCGTACGAAGCACGTCCATGGCACTGTGTTCCAGCTCAGCTGCCACCTACTCCACCTGCCTCTTTGCGGTTTCCATGGACTCCGTGAAGGCGACTGTCTGCGCTTAGTTCTCGGTGTAGTCTGTTAGGAACCACTCGCGCACCGATGCGTTGTTCCTGGATCAGGTGGTCATATTGCGGAGAGGCATTGCTGGTGTCTAGCTAGGGTTTGACTTCCACCTTGCTGTGATGGCCTACTTTATAGCCCATGGACAGGGAAGGAAATGAAAGTTGGTCGCGTAATATCCTAGCATTAGAGGCATGTACTAGGTGGCAAGCAGTGGTCCAGAGGAGCGGTCCGAGCGAGTGCATCCCTCTGAATAAGGCCCCCTTTGGGTGCTTCGGGCAGATGGGCTCGGATCTCCCCTCTCCCGATGTGGTCCTCTTCTCTCCTCTGCGGTGCTCTCATGGGGAGAGCCGAAGGCGGCGGATGTGAAGACCACCACTCACCCATGTAATAAGATCCATGTTGTGCTGGCTTTCTGTTGCTATTTTCTTCGGCTACCTGCTCCGGCTTGTGGCAGCAGTGCGGATCTAGGTGGCCACCGCTTCGTCTTGCAGCAGCAGAAGATCGGCGGTTCTGGTGAGGAGATGGTTTGGTCTTCTTGCCTTTCCCTCCTTTGCAGCCATAGTGGAGGTGGTCTAAGTGATGGGAAGGGAGGAATTGACTCTCTCCCTCGCCGGTGGGAATTGGTTGCTGCGTCTTGCGGAGTTCCCAAGCGACGGCGAGCTTGCGCCGCCGCTATCCATGGTCAAGGTAGCCACTCCGCGCGGCGGTTCTGGACGACCCGCGGCTTCAACCTCCAGGCTTCTATGCCAATGCGGAGGCCCCCCTGCTTCCCCGTCATGGCGCTCTCAGTCGCTCCCCCGCCAAGTGGTCTCGTCCCCGGCGTGGGTGCTGGCTGCCATGGCGTTGAGAGCACCATCGTCCTTGGTGGAGAAGGCCTTGATTGTAATCTCCTTTTTTCTTTTGAGCTCTTTTTTGTAAATGACCAGGGCATGTGTGCTTACTTGTTTTTCTTTGAGGTCCTGTATGTAATTATGCCCACCGATTAATGCAGCACTGGACCCTTCTGGGTCCTTCCCTTGCTTCAAAAAAAAGAGGCATGTACTAGGTAAAAATCTTATGTGTGCATTGCATTTATGCATAGAAAATTACGCGCTTATATACAAAACTTGACAAAGTGATTAAAGTTTCACTTAGTTGATGGAATTGAAATAGATCATCAAGTTGAGCGCGACAAACTTCAACATAACCTTTGCTAAAATGTTTGTTTTGGGAAGAGAGAATTTATGATAGTGTGATGAGATAAAAATGAGATATTAATAAAGATATCAACACATCATATCAACATCTAGTATTTATTTCTACCATGATCATCATGGTATTTATTAAACAGTAATTCTTAAACTTACACCAAGTACAAAGGAAATCAAATCAATTATTTACATCACATTAAGATTATTATCGTGTCTATGATCACATATGTTGGACAATGTTCTAGTCCTAGGTGATCATTGGACTTTATTAACCAAATATTAATCTTTCCAAATCTTGATTTGCTATATTCTTCTTGAACCGAAGTATTTAATTAAAATAATGAGAAAGGAGGAATTGGATATGCGAGGATGTATCATCATCTCTAGGAGGAGAGTCTTAGCAAAGAAATAAGCCACCTGGAGTGTTTGACAACATAATGCATAAGTGTCACTAGTGGAGTGAGTTGGGTTATGTTGTAGAATAAATGAGCTATCTTAGGTAAGCTATCAGAAGTCAAGCTAGTGTGATAAGAGGTATGGAGTATAAGTTGCTTGGGGTAATGAAGTCATGATCTTATGACCAAGCTATATGTTAGAGAAACATTTGATTATAGGAGTAGTATAATCCATCTTAGGGATAGTTGTGAACACTTGAAATATAATGTGAATTGGAGTTCTTCAATTTGTTAGGAGAATATTGTTGATCATATTCTGTTAAGGGAATTGGTGATTGAAATCAGAAACCATTATCTTGATGGAATTGAGTCCATCATAAGTATTTGAAGATAAGTATGTGTGAAGGTAGATTATAAAAAGCATCATTGCTAAGCTTTTAAGATTCATAAGAGAAAGTAAGAAGTAGTTTTGAAGGAAGTAAGTTTAACATTCTAATGGATATGGATCCATTAGAATTAGCTAAGGGACGAGAGTATCTCTATTATAAAGTAAGGAGCTTTTTATCAAGATCATAAGATCAACAAATGGATTTAGGAGATTAGCATGAAGAATGAAAGTTGAGAGGTGAGATCATCATGTTAAGCCATGATGATGGTGAATTTGGATGAGTAGCTTTTCTAGAAAAGGTATTCCTTATTTGAAGGCCTAAACCTATAAAGTAATAAATTGTGGAAAAGTATTTCTTATTTGTTATATAAGGGGTCATATTCAAGTTATTATAAGAAGCATATCCTATAGGGCCAATCTTCTAATAACAATAAGTCATTGTTTGTAAGGGTAGTGGACAACAAGATTTATAATAAATGTGTATACCTTTAATATTATTCATAAATTTTTATTTATACTAATAATCTCAACTATTATTTGAATTAAGTAAAAGAAAATTTAAATCATCTTAAGTATATTTTCTAAAAACTACCATTAAAAAAATTGCATACTATGTTCCAAAAAGGTTTTGTAAATTATACAATCTTTTTAAAAATTATGTTTTATTGTTAATTATTTTTCTTACTATTCCTTATACAAATTAAAGAACCCATTTAATTCCAAATAAAATTCTTAAGTAGTTAAAGTAATACCCTTTCCATAATAATAAAATATAATCACTATTTCCTATATTGATATAGTATTTCATTAACTTGAAATGGTAATAAAATACAAGTCAAATAGAAGTACTGCTATTTTTACTTACCCTCATGGAGTATTATGGAGTGAACAAAATATATTATCATATTCTATTAAAGATTTACAAGTCTCAAATAAAAGTTAAGATGTTTTATTCATTTATATAGATTGTTTTCTTCCATAATAGCATAGAGTTGGGATAAATACTGAATTAACTAGTTATAAGTTCGAATAATTTTTGTCCATTAAGCAATATTTTTTCAAAATTTATTCTTTTAGAATACATTATAAATAAACTTTAATCATCTCTTTACATCTCTAGATGAATGACAATTTTTTGTAGGATAAGTTTGTGGGAAACTATAAACAAATGTGTGTTATCATATTGTATGATTTTATATTAAACGTGTAAGACATTTCTTAGACTCATCATAACCCTAATAAGAAGCACAAGTGAGAAACCAATCTGAAAGGATAACACAACTTTAAAAATTATCATAACTCAACAAACACTAGACCATCGAAGCTTATTCCGGAGTTTAGGTTTTATGACGCCTGCATAGCATTACTTATGCATAATAGCATATTGTTTATTTAAATATTAGTCCTTATCGGACCAATGATGCTATTTCAGATTTTAAAGTTTATATCAACTAAAAGACCTTGGCTGCATAATGTTGTAGTCAAAAAGACAAGTTCATACTTGCTCATGTCTTTTGATTATTTTATTTCAAGTATTTACAATCTATTGTTCTAATCACCTGCATTTTGAAAAGGGTGGCAGAAAATAATATTTCCATAATAATATGACTTATTGTACCGAGGAGTAATGTTTTGGATCTGCGATATTTTTCTTGTACCATTCTGAGAGACGTAGTGCTGGTGGAACAAAATTTTATTAGAGTTAATGTCAACGACTTGCCAAATGATTGGCTTCACACAGGAAAACAGTAGAAGACAGTGGGAAAAAGAGCAGTCGGGCGAAAGCCGCTGCGTCGGTGGCTAACCAGACATGTCTTCTTAATTGCGGCGCCAATTCCTTGACGGTGGGGGAAGGTAAAATTAAAATTGATTGGCCTGTTGGAGCTACCCATCCTAAACGGACCGGAGCAAAAAAAGGCTAATTTTATATCTGTGGTCCTATCCAAACGGCCAAAAATGATACCGTATAATTTGTATCCAAAAGGGAGGTACTACGCGTTCCGGGGATAATCCTTAAAATCCCTCGGGTTCTCCTGCTGCCACGTGTTTCCTAAAACCGGTCTAAATCTCCCTTTTTCTACATTATGTCACGCTTTTGCTACATGTAGCAGAAAACGGTTCGGTTTAAAAAAGAATAGACAGACAAGATCTCGCCAGAGATTTCGCCGGAGACCTCTGTGTAGCAAAAAAAATTAAGCTAATGTAGCAAAATCAACATCGCCGGAGACTTTCGCCAGGAGATCTCGTAGGAGACTTCGCCGGAGACATTGAAGAAAAACTTTATGCTAACGTAGCAAAGTAATAAAATGGTTGTAGCAAATAAAATGTCCTATTGTAGCAAATCCGACCTCGTCGGAGACCTCGCCGGAGATATCATAGCAAATCCGACCGCGCCGGAGATATCGTAGCAAAACCAAAATCGTCAGAGACCTTGTAGCAAAAACATTGCGCTATCTTAGCAAAAACACCGAACAATTATAGCAGAAAACATTATGTTTCGTAGCACTGCCTCATAGCATCACCTCACACCCTAGGTAGCACCCTCGAGGTTCAATTGTAGCGTTGTTGTACGCCCCTTGGAGCATCGCCTCCCCCCGTTTTGCAGCACGACCTGTCAGCACCGCCGGCTGCCATGACTCCGGTTTGGGGAAAAGAGGTGCTGTGGGGAACCGATGTCTTTGTGCCACAACACCACCGACCACGGAGGTGAGCCCAAGGGGAGAGCTCGTAGAGGTGCAGGCCGATTGGACGGGCAGTGGCGCGTTAGCAGGTGGCGAGAACGGGGGCGGCGCGTGTCGAGGACGGTGGGAACAGTGGCGGCACGTTTTGGGGACGGCGGGAATGGAGGCGGCGCACATCGGCGACTATAGGGACGACGGCGGCGCACATCGGCGACAGCTAGAACGGCGGTGTCGCATAGACCGGAAACCACAGCGGTAGCCGCACATGGTGGACAGAGTTTGTGGGAGCCTTCCTTCGAGGAGAAGATAATGTATAGGTGAACCACGTCGTTTCGGTTCGAAGCGAGCCGGGATTAGGATTCGCGATCCCCGGAGAATCAGTATTACTCCCTCTGTTTTAAAATATAAGACGTTTTAGTACATAGGTTCACTCAGATTTGGAGTGAATATATACACTAAAATCAGTGTAGATATATTTTTTTCACAAACCCAAAACATCTTATATTTTAACAGAGGGAGTATTTCCCTATTCAAAATGGGTCTGTCTAGTGAGATGTCTGAAATAAATATATACAACAGGCAATAGCCGAACCGTCAACCGATACGTGTCATCGCCGACGCAGCCGCAAGCATATCCTTCCCTTTTCTTTTTGTTGGAACGATCTTGACTGACCCAACGGGCGGCACTTCCGTCTGGTCGCACCACGCCACCTCTCCGACACCCTAATTAAACAAGGAACCCACCGTGTCTGGTCGCTTTTCCCCTCGCCGTGTACAAGCCGGCCGGAGTCGCCGTCCCCGTTGCGTGTAGTATATAACCCAGGACGAGCGGCGGCGCAGTTTCAGAAAAGCATCACAGCAAAAACCCCCACAACCACACCCACCAGTTGACAGACCGCCTTGCTGTTTGTGACCATGGACAGGATCCTCGCTTTCTCCATCATGAGCTCGTCGCCGGCAGACATCGCGGGGACCGGCTACGCCACCACACGCCTGTCCTGGCGGCAGCAGCAGCAGCAGCCGGAGAAGCAGCGGGAGGAGCAAATAGTAGAGCAAAGCCCGCTGCCGGAGAGGAAGCCAGAGGCCAGGCCGGCCAGGTTCGCTCCGGAGTTCGACGGCCTCCACTGCTTCGAGTCCATAGTTTCCACCTGAGAGAGCGCGCTGTCTCACCCGCTGTATCGAGAGAGTTTCTTTTTTCCGCTTTGCGACTACACTGGATGCTCCCAGGTCGTCGCTACCTGGTCATTTCTTTTTCCTGTAGACTAGTAACTAGTGACTTGAAACATACATAGAACAAGTTGTACATCTGTATTAGTATGTCCCATTGCAGCTCTGTTTGCTACAAAGGGGCAGGGTTAGTAACTTCCCTCTTTGCGTGTACCACAGCATAACAATTTGTGTACAGACATACATACATACATAAATCTGAAATAGTAATGGACAACGTTGTCCTCTGATCAAACAAGATAGTGTACTCATGGGCAAAAAGAATCACCAAACAAGTCAATTTGATTTTTCACATATCACGTTCTAACATTCACATGACAGCAAATCCAACCTAAGCATCTGCAATTTCGCACGTGATCAATACATCATTCTGCGAACACAGTGTAGCCCCCTAACTCAGAGAAAGTCTGGAGAGAATAACAACAGCAGCAGCAGGGGACAGATAAACGAGGAACCATTCGTGCTTAAGACACTATGTATATGGTGGACCGTAAGTTACTGACAGACATCAACTTGTAACTGTAATAAAAAGGAACCCTATATGCATCCTGGCACCATCCTCCTATACCCTTTGTAACATGGAGCCATAGACCTGTCTGTGTGACGTGGTAACCTACTCGTTTCGCGTTAGCTATGTGCTTGTGCACGGCAGGTGAACTTGATCAATCTGCGGTTTCCATGATCAGCTGCTTGAGCACGAACTTTAGGCCGTTCATCTTCTTCCGGGCTCTCTGCAAAACATTGTTTTCATGACAAGCTGGACATCTGTGATTGATACAGGGATCCCCTGGGGCGGGTTTAGGAGTGGGTATTTTGCCTTACCTTCTGAACCTCCGCGATTTTGATTTCAGCATCGTTGAGCTGGGAACCAACTGTTTTCTCAGCATGCTGGAGGAGCTTTCTGTGTGACGCTTCTGTTGATGCAATCATACAAGAACAACATGGTTCAGTGGTAATTTTGGTGGCCAGCGGTTAGATAAAATGGAGCACTTAAGTGGATTTCTTGACGTGGTTGCATGATAAATCATTCCATTCGCCTCTTAACAGTGATAAAAATGGGTTAAAACAATAATTACCTCGCTCGTGGATATTTCTTATGGCCATGTGACAATGCAGATTGACAGTAAACTAAAGCATGCGATTTAACCATATTATACGCCCTCCATATCACAAATAAGTGATGTTTTGACATGCCTTCAGTCAAACGTTTGAAACTTTGACTGCATGTATCATTTTAATTTTTAGATAGAAAATTTGAAAATCATATTTGTCCCAAAAGGTATTTCTAGAAACTTATAATTTTCTTGGTTTCTATACATATATATTACAATACAAATTAGTGGTCAAAGTTTACAACTTAAAGACCATGTCAGTGTCCAAAGTGTCACTTATCTGTGATATGGGAGGGGGTATTCAGAAACAAACTTCATGCTGGAACAATTTTGGAATCGCGTAATTGAAATGCCTGGATAAGTTATGTGACATAGAGTTCTCAATCTATAGGCAGAGTGCTCCGACGGTGATAGTTCATGGTTCCATGTTTACAAAGATTAACATGATTGCACAGTTTTCTGAAGTAAGGTGCAATGTCCATTTGCAATAAATAGTCCAGCAAGTACATGTTCCTTTGCATTGCTCAAGTGTAAGGTTTGAAGTTGAACTTACTTTGCTTGTCAGCCACTCCCTTAAGTTCCGTGTGATAGGCTTCAAAATCCTCAAGAGAGTTCTTGCAACCAAGCAACTGCTGATTAACCTCCTCCTTGAACTTCTCATGAAGAACCCTTAACTGTTCTTGTTTCTCTGAAATCAGAAGACATAGAGGGCCAGATAATATTATATCATTTGAGCAGCTGACATGATTCAAGAGAAACAGCATCAGACATGCAGGAAAACAAGGTAAAGCATAAGGATTCTCAAAGGAATCTTCCAAGTGTGGCTCCTAACCAATGGGTGACTAACTTGGTCAAACATGCCTAACTTGTGTGGCATGGTTAGTGTACCAACCAAACAGGCCCCGGGCCCCTATATATGGATACAGTAAAGAGTCCAAAGAGTGACAGATAATTGAATAAGAAAGAATCAAGCCATATTGGATAACTGCAGACAGATTTAAAAAATGGTACATTAGATTTTCTCAAACTAGTATTTCATGGAACTGATTTATGCTTCAGTGTTAAGATGGTGAAAGAGATTCCAAAACAATAATTTTAAGATCAGACATTGTTCAACCTATTTAACCTTAGATTTGTTGGGTTTTTCACATGCATCCGACATTCAGCTTATTATGTTCTTTTAAATCTTATTACGATATGCAGAACGTACATAACAGGCTGGAATAAGATCTTAACTTATTTTTGTGGTTATCTGTACTACTTAAACCTAATTTCTAGATTCTAAACATTTTCCACTTCAATGTTGAAGCATAAGATTCTGTGAATTGCTTGAGCTGAATAATCCAAATAGGTCAAGTATGAGAGGCACCATGGATCAAAACTCTTGTACATCCCATGTGTACAGATCAACTGCTTTCTAAATGGATTCTGACTAATGGGTCCCATTGTCATAAAACCACGATTCACAGTAACAGTATTTTTTGCCAAATCTGTCCAAATCTGGAAAGTTCAACCAAGTCTGACCCTTTCCCGAAACTAATTTGGAATCTGACCCCTGGGATCGGCGCCATTTTAAATGGCGCCGAAGTTGTACAGGTCGGCGCCAAGATGAAGCTGCTGGGAGGCAAACTAGGGAGGTCGGCGCCGTTTTAAACGGAGCCGACGTCGGCGCCATTTTAAACGGAGCCGACCTCCTTCAGGTCGATTTTCTGTTTTGTGTGAGCCGACCTGTACAACTTCGGCGCCATTTTAAACGGCGCCGACCCCAGGGGTCAGATTCCGAATTAGTTTTGAGAAAGGGTCAGACTTGGTTGAACTTTTGAGACTTGGGTAGATTTGGCAAAAAATACACAGTAACATACCCAAAATTAATGTCTTCTTTAAATAATAACATAAGCCATACCTTCAAATGTTGATTCCAGCCGCTTTCTTTTAGATTTTCCTGCATTTACCAGCTTATCCCTGAAAGCACAGTTAAATGCCATGCATCAAATAATGTTGCACCTCTAGTATATGTGATACTTCTGTAACAAGCCTATATGCAATTCGGTGAGCATAAGTGGAAAGATGTACTAGTAGTTTCTTAGTAACAATGGGAAAGGTCTTACAAATCATCCTGCATCTGCACCTCAACCCCATGGAGGTGCTGGGTTATCATCTCTCCAGTAGATGCCAGTATCTCATTACTTTTATTGCTTGTCTCAAACTTGATCTTGGTTTGGAACCTTCCCAGCACCACCAGTAACTGATCAAAATCCCTGGTTGCAATCAAGAAATTAGATTAGACTGACAAAGAATATCAGCTATGTATTTATTAATAAAACCTAAGAAGAACCTGGTTACGTAGTCATCTGGACTTGGTACTGGTTCTTTGTCTGACATTGTAGTTTCTTGTGTTCCTGAATAAATTAGTAAGGACGTATTAGTGATGAACTGCAACCTCTAAATCAACGCAACAAGGTAACCAACTTTACCAGAAGTGGCAAAAGGAATAGGCGAAGGTAAGCGCCTTTTGCCTCTTTTACCCTCTTTTAGATGTGACTTCCTATCCAGATTATCATGACAAGATTTATCAGGGCTGTTGATGCCTGAAAGCCATTTGCGCGATTTATATCCTGCAGACAAAAGAACCAATGAAATCAGTAAAGCAACGCAAAATTTTGGATATATGGCACACTGTAATTTACACATCTTAAACGACATGTAATGGGAAGAGCTTCGATCATGTTACTTGTTTACTAGAAAAAAGTGGTCAGATAACTAACTCAAGCAATTAGCAAACAGTACTGATGAAACACATTTGAAGTAGCATGCATGCACATGAAAAAACATGCCACGTGTTGCTTCTGTTCCATCTGAATGACTTTCATGAGCAAGCAATTCATACATATGATAAACAGTGGATGTAGGTTGCTAGCATACCAGCAAGTCACTACAATATGTTTGGAGAGCCTTAACCCTAAACTACTAGAGGCTCTGATAATGATGCTATGAAAGTGAATTCAAATAGAGTTGATGCAATAGTAGCAAATTGAAAGCTCTGAATCTTAATGTTTAACCTTCATTTTTTACAGGGAAAGGATGGCACCAATTTTTAACTGGTAATAGAATAATATATACATAAAGAAACCATTCAGTTTATATTTGTATACATGGAGAAGAATGTGTTCTAAACGAGTATTGTCCTAGTGCGGAACAGGATAGCAGTCTGAAAAGTAAGTCACCTTTGGTTCTATAAATGTAGCACTAAATCCAAAGGGAACAAAATACTCTAGAAATCTATTGTTTGTCTGTATAAACTATGAACTGCATGGAATATTGCAATGTTGGTATTCAGACCTTTCTGAAATCTTGGAATAGAAATTACCCCTTCATCCTCAGTTGGTGCAATGGGTGAAGTAAATCGTTGCTTTTTGTTATATCTTACTTCTGGGGAATTAGGAGATTCACTGCTAAGTAACTCACCAGTTTTATCCATTTCATCCTGTAAATCAGTAATTCACTAATGAGTGACAAACAGATAGAGTTACTCTGTTAATCTGTTACAGAGTATAAGTAAAGTAAATTTCCTAAGGCTAAATGCTTTAGAGATTTGAAGCCTACCAGTGGCTCAGACACTGGATCCAAAGCATAGGAACCTGATCTTGACCTGTTCACACTTCTTGGATATTTGGGGCTGTATGTGTCATCATCTAGCATTTTACTTCTTTGGTGGCAGCCATTTACATTATTTGCAAAAGTGGGACTTGGAAAATCATCTCGCATGTCTCTGAATCTGTCTGCCAATGGACTGGCAAACTTCTCTCCAAGTTTACCATTTATCTGGGGACTTGCCTCATGATCCCATGGGTAAGTTTTTGGTTCAGGTGATGGACTGACAAACTTCTCTCCAAGTTTACCATTTATCTGGGGACTTGCCTCATGATCCCATGGGTATGTTTTTGGTTCAGGTGATGGACTAGCAGCACCAGACAGTGGCGAGTTAAAATTATTTCCAGCTGCTGTTTGCGCCCGAGGGCTTCTATCTGAAGATTTGTTGGATTTAGCATTCTCCTTCCGGTGCAGTGATGAAGAATAATTTTCCTTGCTCTTTGATGAAATATTCTGAGAAGAGACCTTGTCATCACCCTCCTTCAGTGTCGTGGCTAGCAACTTTTCTGAAAATTGCATCTTCCTTAGCCCAACTTTAGCCCTTCCCTTCAACGGTTTCTCCCTTTTAGGGCTTCTAGAATGGCTCTCGGCAGTTTTTCCAGTTCGGGACAACGAAGAAAAGGAGGCGGTTTTCTCTCCCTTATTTTCTGATGGTGCATTTCTAGTAGGTAGCTGCCCTTCCCTATCATCATCTTGTGTGGTCTTGTCAGATATCCTGTCAGAACAATGGATCTTCTTAACCTCTATTTTAGCCTTCCTATTCGAGCTTCTAAGATTTCTCAAGCAGGCAGAGTTCCCCACAGTTTTGGGTGTGCATTTCTCATTGAAAACAAACACATTGTCCAGTGTTTTCTGCTTGGGTGCAGAACGTGAAGTAGACAGTGGTTTCTTTGCACTCTGGCTCTTATCCTGCTTCTTGGAGGCTGCTGGTGCTTTCTTGCGTCCCAAGGTGCGAGTAACAGGCCTTGCTTCTGTTTGTGGAGTATCAGAATCTGACTCAATTGGATCAGAGGATGCTTTATTCTTTGTATAGCTAGCTGTTTGACAGTTCAGCAGATCAGGTGTCTTGATATTATCAGGAAGAGGTGACATGGAGACCTTCTTGTTCCCTGAAGATGGGCCATTGGCGATTTGCCTTTTAGGTTGGTCAGGTGTCTCAATGTCTTCAGGGTTTGGTGAAGCAACAGCCTGCTTGGTTTGTGTAGTACCACCAAGGATCTCCCACAGCTTCATCCTGAGCACTTCGCTGTTGGGCTTGGTTTTTTCTGCAGATTCCACTAGACGCTTTTCTTGTGAACTCACAAAGGGTGTCTTTCCTAGTTGGTCAAGCTGACTCCCTTGTTCGTTTCTTGTTCCAAAGGAAAAGGTTCCTGTCTGCTCATGTGCATGATCATCAGGTTGTAATAGAGAAAGCTTAACAGGGACGGCTTCAGGTGCCTCTGTAACAGATCCACCATGGTTTGCAGCTTCTTGTGAGACCCAGAGTGAAGCATTACAACTTTTAGGGGGTCTAGATCTTCCATCAGTTGCCTGAGACAAGTTCCTCTCGAATGCAGGGACAGTAGCAGCATCTCTGCCTCTTGAAATTGAGATGCCAATTGAGACCTTAGGAAATTTACCAGATGGATACTGGTTACTGGCCAAACTCCAGTAATCACTTGATGTAGCCTAGACACGTGATAGTGCATGAGTTGTTAAATACTACTATGAAAGAAGAGCTGAACCTGAAACAGGAAGCACATCCTACAATTAAGCACAGGAATTGCTACTCACTTTCTGGATGGTCTGCAGCTCTACTGCCATTGTTACAGCTTCTGGAATGATAATATACCAAATTAACTTGAACTGAAGCTGATAAACAAGAGAATAAGTATATTAGAGAAAGCTCCACCAATGTTAAAGCATCTTGTAAGATCAAATAAGCTTCACTGATGTCTAAACAGAATACTTGCAAATATGCATCACCTAGAAAACATTTGTCGTAGGAAAAAGGGAAATAGGTAATATTTGCATTGCAGAGTTGGCATTGAATCAAGGACTACAACTGAAGTACTGATCCTTAAATATATGACCAAATAAAAGTAGGAGGTGCATCATTTACAAAGTGATGTATGGAAATACAGCATGTCAGGCTATGAGACATGCCTGGGAGAGAATTTAGGAATGAACAGTAACACTGAACTGCAGTAAAAGTCTTGCCAAGTGTAACTTATATGCCAAGTCTTAATTTCTATGGTGACTGAAACTACACAATACCAAAGACCATAACCTGAATTTAAGTGGGAAATGCAGTGCAGACTGCAGGCACTGATAAAATACCTAGCAGGTCGAATCAGCCTACTTGGAGAAATACTAGGATCAGCCCCTTCTAAACACATGTATCAAGTTAGTGAACGTAACAGCTGCAACCATGTTCAAAACTAAAAAGCATTACAACGAAGAGATCCATGGAGGAAGCGGGGATCTGATAGCAACCGACGGAAACCCAGCAAACCCCAGCGAAATCAGAAGTCCTGGATAAACATTTGCCACAGCAAGCGTGCAATCGAGTTGAAATTATAACATATCGGTTAGCAAATGCACAGGCGAGGATCCAGTTCCAACACCTCGACCCTAAAACCTCGCGCTGGGGAACCAAACTGTACGGACCGAACCAATCGAAAGGGGAATCGGGAGTCGGCACCTAGTTTTAAGAATCCCGAGTCAGTTCGCCTCTACTGCAGGGAGGCCTCCGGTGAATCTACCACGAACCACGGCGAGTGGTCCGCGAGGAACTCCTCCCCACGCCGCGCCGTCCAAGCCAAGCTGACCCAAAGAGGAAGAGGAGACGAAGTCATCAGACACCGGGAAATATGAACGGAGCGGGAGCGATCGAGAGGAGGAATAGAGCGGTTCGTGTAGATCTGGTAGGCTGGTGCCGACGGTCGAGAGAGAGATATAGAGAGAGAGTCTCACCTTCGCCGCCCCTCGCCGGCGTTGCGTCGCCCGGTAGCCGCGCGTTCTGGGGCCTCGGGATTTCAAACTTTCTCTCCTCTGCCCGAAAACTCCTCAGCGGAAGAGGCAAGCGGTGATGAATGAAAAGTGGGGCCTCGGACTCGGAGACGGCGGGGATTTTGAAATTTTGGGGACGGAGTGGGAAAGATTTGTGGTCACACGGGACGGGAGGGGTGGAATCGAGCCAGCCGGCTCGTGGCTAGACCGGATGAATTCTTAGCTGTTGGAATTCCCTTGGGCTTTTTTTTTTAGACAAACAGCTAGATTTTATTAATCAATGATAATGTTTACAGGAATGTTCAGAGAATATGGGCATTCAGCCACAGGTGGCTTATAAGTGCGTCTCCAATGTTTATTTTTAAAAGAGACCATAAGCGGGGCCAGCACATGTTTTTTTTTTTAAAGAGTATATATATTAATATCCTAAGGACACCAATTACACCCAGCCTCTTCAACAACGCATGCCCTAGCGGCTCTACGGATGCACACAACTCAGAAAAAAAAAAGAGAAATTACAAAAAAAAAGTCCCGTTACAGAGAACTAATCCTCAAAGAAACGACAGTGACACCTTCAGAACAACACCAGTAGTCCTCCACTCCGATAACAACGTCTTCAAGAAGGAAACAGTGCCCAAGCGTCGTCGTTGCCCGACCAATGGTCATAGTTTTTCACCCTGAAGAAAGTCCTTACTCACAAAACAATGCCTTCAACAAGGTCATTGTCAGGCACAACCAGCTAAGGCCAAACCTTGGATTTTCATCCTGCAAGATAAGACTGGGAACTCTCATGTGTTGTCTTCCCGCACCAACAGTCGCGGGCCAGCACATGTGAAACCATTCCAAGGTATAAAGTCGAGTTAAGCCTTAAGCTGAAGCCTACGGGCCAGTTACTTTCTTTTTCCATCGAACCAAACTTTCCCGGAGGCCGCACGGGCAAGGCTGTTGGGCGTGGCGGCCGTCCTCAGGGATGTTGGTGTTGCCTACCAAAACCCACCGGCGAGCAGCGACGGGCAACACGGAGAGCCGGGAGGCTCCCAGGACTGCTCGTGGGCCCTGGTCCCTCGGGCAACGGCCCGCAAAACTCCGGCACGCGTCCTGGCTTGGTTCGAGGGCGTGTCACCTGACCTATACCTGATCAGGAAGGTGAAAAGATTGCTTCGATTGGTTTCCTGCATGGCAAACAAACATACGTAAAATTCAAGCCGTAACCGGCTCCCAGGTTTCCCTGTGAATCGGCTCCTAGAGCCGATTATCCCATGGTTCTGCATTAGATTTATGATAACATGGGGTTTTGCTTCATCAATACAAGTTAAATCGATCTACGACAGTTTAACGTTTTCACTACATGATTGGAACGTCCTACACGTAATTGATCCTGGTAGATACAAAAGATAATAGAAAACTAATCCTAGAGAAGGCCTAAAAACCAACGTAACGTCAATTCCCGGAACAACTCCTCTCGGATTGGTAAACCATATCTTACATACTACTGGATCGTTCAACCCGTTTGCAAGGCCTGATCATGCGGATATCAAACTAAACCTTGGAGAACAAGGCACAACTATAACAGATCAAATCAACTTAAATAAATATCAAGCAAGATGCCACCCTTACACCCGGGAAAAGGTGCAAAGGCGGCGAGATAGCTAGAGGTAGCATAACTAAACAATCATAGCGAAAAGTACTGATGCTAACCCAAACAAATCTATGATAATAGTGTTACTCGCCATCAACAAGGCTTCAGTACGAGTAACACCAGATAACGCATAAGTAGATACTGCCTAGATCGCAAGATGCGATCTAGGCAGCATGGCACTTACCCGAGAAAAACCCTAGAAACAAGGGGTGGCGATGCGTCGAGATTGTGTTTATTGTGAACGTGATTGTCCTCCTTTTCTCAATAACCTTAGGTACATATTTATAGTCCGGAGACTTTCTATCTTTGGAATAACTCTACAACTCTATCTCTTACCTAAATCGAAACGGAACCTATTACAATATAAGATACACGGGCAATTTAGCCCAAATCAACGCACGAGGCCGATTCAACAACACGTTGCATATACGTATCTTCTAAGCCCATCTTGATTGCGGCCCAACTCCTCCTTTGGCCAAAATATGGCGATAACACATGCCCCCCTGGTTTTGGCAATAATAATTCCAAAACCACTCTGTTTTTTCCTTCTCCTCTTTTTTTTCTGTATCGGGTTACGCGTTGCCAGAATGCGTTGCAGAACAGAATCGTCACGCCACCCCCTCATCATGATGCCCTGTCTTCTCCACTTCTCCGCAGTGCATGATTTGACAATTTCGGCAGCACATTCTGGGAAACCGCTATAGCATTGAACCGCTTCATACTATTCCCCTTACTTATATTCATCTGAGCAGTTTGCAGCCCCATCTTCCTCCAGTAGCCAAGAAACCCTTCTTCCTCCGCCGAAAAAACCCTCTTCCTCCGCCATGGCCTCCTCTGCTTCATCTGGCCTGTCCTCCCAAGCCTCCAATACAATGAGCGACCGGGAGCCGACGCCAGAGCATCCGCCGACGGCGGCGTACAACACTCTCGCCCCACAATGGTGGGACGAGAGGGATTGGGATTTCGCCACCTGGTCCGAGGACGACGAGTCCTTGACCGATGGCGAGGAGGACCTGCAGTTCCTCGCCGATGGGGAACTGGAGGCGGACATCACCGACGACGCCATGTCCTGGGACGGCGTCGACTCCTCCGACGAGGAGGAGGAAGCGGAGGAGGACACCTCCTCCGAGGAGTACCAGCCGGTGAAGTACTTCCGCGCCGGGTCCAGCGAGGACACCGAAGACGACGACGAGGACGAGGAGGCCCCCGCTGGCATCTGGATCAGCAGCAGCGAAGACGACGCCGGCAGCAGCGCTGATGACAGCGAACAAGACGACGGCGAAGACAGCGGCGACGACCTCGGCCTCTAGATTAGGAATTAGTAGTAGTAGTAGTAGTAGTAGTAGATTTTCTTTTGTAAGCAATCAGCTCCTTTTGTAAGCAATCAGCTCCACTGTAAATAATCGTCTTTTGAATGAACGAAGATTGCTTTTCCAACTCGAAGATTGCTTTTCCGACCCAATTTCGCCGATAGTCACATAGGTCGATGTTCCAGAAGCCGATAGCAACGCATCGGTTTTCACCCTGCTGCGCCCATACAGTCAACCAAGTCACAGCCCAAAGAGCCGATGGTAAAACATCGGCTTTCCCAGAAACGTTGACAAGGTCAAGTTCGGTCGCATACTTAGACAAATCTGAGCGGCCACTTTCCAGTTTCAAACGGTAACCTGCGACCCTCTTCAAAAAGGGCGACCCAGATCTCCAATTGCTCATCGACCAAATCGAGCTCACAGCGACCAGACTCCTCGATCCCCAATTGCACAGATCCATCTCCGCCGGCAAACTAGATGGCGGAATCGTCCAACACCAACCCAGAGGTCTCCGGTCTGAAGGTATGCCTACTCCCCGCAGTCTGAACGCGATGCTAGAATTAATGGCGAACACCTAAATTAATGCCTTATTCCATTATTAAATTTCCTAGGTTTCAAACATTCTGCTGCCACATCCTTCTCTCCCAAATTCTCTCTGCCTTGGCCCTCGTACAGCATCTAGTCCTGCCCATCTGATTTCTTGCGAAGCAAACCGAATCCCCTTCGTAAGCCAAGACCTAGATTTAAACTCTTGGGCCGACTGCTTGCGAGCCTGGCCTAATCCTCCTGAACATTGGGTCACTTGGTTCAGCAGGGTAGCTAGAGCTTACCAATCCCAATGGGAAACCACGGGAATAGCCGATGCCTTGCATTTGTCACTGTCTCCTCTTGAAAAACATGAGAATCTTCTAAAAACCATCGGCTACTTCTGGTCTGACGCTCTGAACTGCTTTATGTTCGGTCATGGCCCTATGTCACCAACTCTGTTAGACGTGGTGATGATCACTGGTCTAGATGTCACATCACCCAGCCCATCTGCTTTTAAACTAACCAAAGTCCCCTACAAACTGTCTTCTAAAACAGACTGCACAAACTGGGGTGCCTACCTCCAACGCCATATGAAAACAAAGGGCCCTGTCACAGAGAAAGAACACACAGCCTTTCTCAACTTCTGGCTAGAACATTTCATATTCTGTGGCCCTTCCCTTGCTCCAACCAAAAATTATCTCTCCTTAGCCTACGAGCTTGCCAAAGGCACTCAACTTGGCATCGGCAAATTGTTCCTTGGAGAGGTCTACCGATATCTCCAGTTGATGTCTGTCAAGCTGTTCTCTGGCATAGCAGTCAAAACAGGAGGTCCTTGGTGGTTCATCCAGCTATGGGCCCAGCTGTACTTTCAAAACCATGTCCCCAACTTTCCCCTTTTGGCGAGTTGTACCTTCCCAGATGTCAAAGGGAAGCAGATCCGATGCACTAGTTATGGCCAAGCTTTGTATAGGCTGCCAGGTAGTAAGCTATCCCCTCAGGAAGCATCCAAGTGGTTCAGTATTTTCTTCCAAGGCCTGGATAATCCTACCTTCTTCCCTTACATGGAAGAATCGGAACATTTCGAAAATCCCATCTCCTTCAGGCTAGACAGCTTTGCCGATGACACCAGCACTCGGCAACTCTTTTCCATCGCGATCCGTCCCTGTTTCCTGCCAGTTGGCATGATTACATCCAACAGAATCATCAAGCCTGGGTATGAATTCTACCAGCCAGTCATAGTGGCTAGGCAATTTGGCCTTGGACAAGTACCTCCCCACCTCTTTCTCCACCATCTTACGGAGAGCAGAGCCGACCTGCCCGATCCTCTCACTAGCCAAAGGTGTTACTCCTTCTTTGATGCTCTGACCATCCCCATTCCCAACGACCTCACCTTCGCCTCATCAACCGATGGTTTTGAAGACTGGTGGTCGATGTGGAAGACTCACGCCTTCAGGAGAGCTCTGGGACCGTTGCTGAAACAGCTTGATGCTGACTATGACATCCCCGTGGAACAGGTGCCACTACTTGTAAATTTTCTTGATGCAGCTCACAAATGACTCTTCTAACCCACTCTTTCACTTTGCAGCAACAAGATGGCCCTGAACCTACTGATAGTGATGGCTCCCCCTTTGAGTTCTTTCCGCCAGCTCCTGTGGTTCTTTTCTGCAAGAACTCGCCACCTTTGAAAAAGGTCATGATGCAGAACCAGCTGATAACACCACAATCGGCTTCCAAGAACCCAGCAACTCCTAAATCAGCTGCCCCTCGAGTTCCAACTAAGACAAGAACGATGGTGAGGAATGTAGCTGCCAGGAAGACCTTGAGGCGCCGGAGCCCTTCTACAGAAAGCTCGCACGTAGGCTGATCCATGTCTTGGTCGATCCTTCTCATTCTTTCATTCTTGCAGACGTGCTCGTGTCTAACAGCTTTCCTTCTCTTGCAGGCTTCCGTCGAAGACACCTCCCACGAGGACACACGACCCGATCAAGGAGAATCAAGCCCAACAGACTCTGAGAAGACTGCCACACCAAACCAGCCAGATGTGCCACCATCGGCTCCCAGGAAAAGGCCAGTTCCTGAACCTGCTGCCCCCCGAGCATCAGTCGAGGCGGGGCCAGCTGTGGGTCCCAAGAGATCTCGTAAAGGACTGCAAGCTTCTTCGTCGAGCCAGGAGGTTTCGAAAATCATCACCCTTCATGCTCTTACCACTTATTTCTTTTTATCTGCCGATTTATTTTACATCGGCTAAAACCTTCCATGCAGACGACTGACGCTTCTAGTGGGAAAGCTGGGGCAGTGCTGATGCCTCTAGCCAAGCCGGATCTAGCAATCCCCGAAGGTGCAGATGAAACAGCTACCAATTTGGGCAAACCTCCAGCAACTACACACAAGCCGATTGCCTCGTCATCTGCAATCCCCTCGATCTTAGGAGAGGTATGTTAGCTTCTTCCGGCTAATCCTTCTCTGTTGGACGCACACTGACGCTTTTTCGGGCTGCCAGGGTTGTGATATTTCAGGCTTGTTGACGTTTGACCCTGAATCCATCGAACCAACTCCCTCTGTCGCCATCGATGAACCACAGGCCAGGGCTGTTCCACCTCAATTCCAGCGTCTTAAAACCCTGCTGTCCTCCCCGATCGAAGAGTTGATCGAGGGTTCTGAGGAGGTGAAGAGCGTTCTTGCTGAAATAAAAGACCAACTCCCAGTAGCATTGCAGGTGAAGCTTTGGCCCGTTGTAACTCTGTCTTTCTACGGGTAAAGGGTGAAGCTAGCTCGTGAAAGGATCAACCTGCGTCGTGCCCAACTTCCGCTGAAGGTCAATATTGCAGACAGATGTCAGCAGCTCAACGAGAAAAAGGCGTCTCTGGATGCCAAAACTGACACCTCTGTCAGCACCGCCGAGCTCGCATCCTTGAAAAGGGAGCTGGAAGATCTTGAAGAGAAGGTCCGGGTGACTAAACAGCTCATTCGCGACAAGGAAGAATCCATCGCCCGATCCCAAGACGAAGCAGAAAGCCTCAAGGCTCAACTGAAGACCGATCTGGCAGAAATACGTGCCCTGAACAAGCAGCTAGTGACGGGCAAGGACGAAGATGACGAAGCTGAGATCGCCGAGGTGGACCGTGTCCGTGCTGACGCCCTCCACGCCTTCGAGGCATTTCTTCAGTAGCTCGTTTATGTAAACTGGCATCTGCTTGTAACAGTTTGAACCTCTAGAGTCGATGACTGCGCATCGGCTGTATTTTTTGTTCATTGGCCGATTTCATGTATCGGCCCCCATAACTCACTGTCCATCATCCCACATGCTTTGGGAAACATATTATTTAATTTTTTATTTGGCCGATTTCGTGTATCGGCCCCCATATCTCACTGTCCATCATCCCACATGCTTGGGAAATATTTCTTGAGATGCTGACCGTTGACAGCCACTGGGAATTTCACGCCATCCAGCTCCTCCAGCATGTACGCGTTCCCCCTTAAGACCTGATCGACCCTGTATGGCCCGTGCCAATTTGGAGACCATTTACCGTATGCTGCATCCTTAGTTCCCAATGGCAATACAGCTTCCCATACCAGATCGCCAACGTGGAACTCCTTCGGTCTCACCTTCTTGTTATATGCACGAGCTACCTTGGCCTTGTTTTCTTTGATTTTCTCAAGCGACCATAGCCTAAGCTCAGTCAGATCCTCAACACTGTCACTCATCAGGGCCGCATATTCTTCAGTCGTTAGATCGTTCTGAAAAGTGACACGTCTCGATCCAGCCGTAATTTCCCAGGGCAATACGGCTTCTTGTCCATAGACTAGATGGTATGGCGAGGTTTTTATCGCTCCATGACATGACATGCGGTAAGCCCATAAAGCCTCTGACAAAACCTCGTGCCAACGCCTAGGGTGCTCATCGATTTTCCTCTTGATCAGCTTGATAAGGCTCTGGTTGGACGCTTCAGCTTGCCCATTTGCTTGAGCATAGTATGGAGATGATCGAATCAGCTTAATCCCTGTGTCCTCACAGAACTTTCTGAACTCGTGAGAAGTGAAGACCGAACCTCCACCGGTCGTGATAGTCTGGGGAATCCCAAACCTATGAATGACGTGTTCTTTCACAAAATTGACAACATCCTTTGAGCTCACTGACTTCATAGGGACGGCTTCCACCCATTTAGTGAAATAATCCGTAATGGCCAAAATCCACATGTGGCCTTTGCTTGACGGAGGATTGATCTTGCCAATCATATCCATGCCCCAACCTCGGAATGGCCAAGGCTTGATGATGGGGTTCATCGCTGACGCGGGTACCATCTGAATTTTTCCAAATCTCTGACATGCTTGACACCCTTTGTAGTACTTAAAACAGTCCTCAAGCATGGTAGGCCAATAAAACCCTGATCGCCTGATCAACCACTTCATCTTGTGAGCCGATTGGTGAGTTCCACAGGCGCCTTCGTGTACCTCGTGTAGGAGCCGATTGGCCTCGGCTGTCCCCAGACATTTGAGCAATAACCCTTCCAGAGTCCTGTAAAACATGTCGTCCCCAATGAGCACATACTTCATGGCCTTGTACCTTATCCGTTTAGGTGCCCCCCGAGCCGAATCCTTCAATTAATTGAAGATATCGGCTCTCCAGTCGTCTGCGTCCAGGAACTGTACCTGAACATCGGCTCCCTCTGCTACGTCCTTGTAGCCTGAAGCCATTTGTGCAAGATCATTCGCCTCGGTATTCTGCGATCGCGGGATCCAGGTGAAGTTTATGTACCGGAACTGTGCCATCAGCTCACGGCATTGCAGCCATAATGGGAAGAGCGACTCGCTCTCACACTTGTATTCCTCCGTGAGTTGAGAAATCACCAACTTGGAGTCTCCAAAAATTTCCACTGCTTCTGCTCCAGCTTCGATGAGCAACTCCATTCCCTTGCGTATCACCTCATACTCAGCGACGTTGTTGGTGCGAGGGGCAGATAACCTGATGGAGAAGGAAAATGTTGCCCCCCGGGGCGACACAAGTAGCATGCCGATGCCGCACCCATCGTCACAAACCGATCCATCAAAAAACATAGCCCACGCTCGTATAGATAGTGCTGCTATATTAGTGTTGATCCTTTCAGCGATAAGGTCGGCCAATGCCTGTCCCTTAACTGCTTTCGCGGGTTGATAACGGATATCGAACTCCGATAATGCAAACATCCATTTGCCCAGTTGGCCTTTCAACATAGGAGCCGACAGCATGTGCTTTATGACATCTGATTTGCATATGATGACAATCTCCGCTGATAGCAGAATGTGGCGCAGCTTGGTGCAGGTGAAAAATAGGCAGAGGCACAACTTGTCGATCTCAGGATACCTTGTCTCTGCATCCAGCATCCTTCTGCTGATGTAAAATACCACTCGCTCCAGCCCATCATAAACTTGCACCACCACTGAGGCGATGGACGTGTCAGCTACTGATAAGTAGATATAGAATGGCCTATCCGGCTGGGGCGGAACCAATACTGGCGGCTTCGTCAGATATTCTTTGATCTCGTCGAAGGCTCGTTGTTGTTCTGCCCCCCAGCTGAACTCCTCGTCAGATTTAATCTTCACCAGTCCCATGAACGGCTCTATTCTTCCTGACAGATTGGAGATGAATCTTCTGACGAAGTTGATCTTGCCGATGAGAGACAGCAGTTCCTTCTTCGTGGTAGGCGGCTTCATTGTTCGCACTGCCTCCTGACTTTTCAAGCCGATCTCAATTCCTCGTTCATGGACCAAGAAACCCAAGAACTGACCGGCCGTGACACCGAAGGCACACTTCTTTGGATTCATCCGTAGCCCGAATTTCCTTGTTCGGTCCAGGACGCGTCGCAGGTCGTCCAGATGTCCTCGTACTGAAGCTGACTTGACCACCACGTCATCGATATAAATTTCCACCAGCTTGCCGATCAGATCATGGAAAATGTAATTCATGGCTCTTTGGTACGTGGCGCCGGCATTCTTCAGTCCAAATGTCATGACTACATATTCAAACAACCCCACCGAACCTGGGACTCTGAACACAGTCTTGTGTATATCTTCCGGAGCCATAAAAATTTGGTTGTAACCGGCATTGCCATCCATGAAGCTCAAGACTTTATGACCAGCAGCTGCGTTGATTAATGTTTCTGCCACCGGCATCGGATACTCATCCTTTGGAGTAGCCCTATTGAGATCCCGAAAATCTATGGCAACACGCCAGCGGCCATCCTTTTTCTCTACAGGTACGATACTAGAAATCCACTCGGCATACCTGCATGGCCTGATTAACTTGGCTGTCAACATTTTCTCGACCTCTTTCTTGACTTCTGCCAAAATTTCGGCCTTCATCTGTCGTGCTCGCTGCTGGAATGGCCGAAACCCTTTTTTAAGCGGGAGTCGATGCTCAATGATGCTCCTGTCTAATCCAGGCATCTCTGTATAGTCCCAGGCGAAGCAGTCTGGATATTCTTTCAGCAGAGCTATCATCGGACCCCGCAGACTCGGATCTAACTTCTTGCTGATAAATGTTGGTCGTGGCTTATCCCCAGGACCAATGTCGATTTCCTCTAGTTCATCAGCGGATGTAAACCCATACCCTAGCTTTCCGTCACCTGTTAAATCGATGCTAAACACAGGGCAAGCAGTAGGTGAGAATGACAAAAATAATTTGGGCTGATTGCCTGAATCGGCCCCCTTTTTGATTGCGTTAGTCAAGGACGGTTTACACCTTATGTGTGTTTCACAATGGCAGGGAATCTCCCTGCTACGACTACATGCTCTGCTTGTCGTAAGATTGCTGCTTTTTGTTTTTTGTGGCCGATCGCAGGGATCGGCCGTACCACGTACGATCGTGGACTTTGCTACTCTGTCAGGCCAGTGGATAAGACCAGCCTCACCCCGTTTTTGTAGCTTCAATGCGCTCACAGCCGTCTAGACTGATTCCAGAGATCGGCTCTTGGTCTTCTGCTTCCTAGATGTTCATGCCAGCTATGGAGATCTCGATAGAATCATCTGCATGAATGACCTCCACCTCATCTCCATCCCACTGTATTAGGCACTGGTGCATCGTGGATGGAATGCAGCAGTTAGCATGAATCCAATCTCTCCCTAGCAAGACAACGTAGGTGCTTTTGCTGTCCACGACGAAGAATGATGTAGGGATGGTTTTTCTGCCCACAGTCAGATCCACATTCAGTACGCCCTGCGTCTCTGAAGTTTGGCCGTTGAAGTCGCTTAACGTGACGTTGGTTTTGATCAGATCCGCGGTGGAGCATCCCAAACGCCGTAGCATGGAGTATGGCATTATATTGACTGCCGCTCCGGTGTCCACCAACATCTTGCTGACAGGCTGCCCATTGATGTAACCTCGTAGGTACAGGGCTTTCAGATGTTTGTAGCCCTTCTCACGTGGCTTTTCAAAGATAACCGGCCGTGGGCCACAGTCAAACTGTGCCACTGGTAGCTCGTTGGTTCTTGGCGCGCAGAACTCTGACGGAAGTATGAATACCATGTTTGTGCCAGCCGATGTCTTTGCATCGGCTTTTACCGGTTTGGGGCGCCACTCTTTCCTTTTCGCGCGATCTTCCGTTTCCAAGGTCTGCCTAATCTTAACGGCCAGATCGGGCCGTGCTTTCTTTAAAGCGTGGAGATACTGCGCTTCGGCTTCCTCCAAGTTACGCAGCCGCTGCACTCTACGCTTTTGGGTGTGTCTGAGTCCGTCGGGACACCACCTTGGACGGTGATATCTGTCTTTTTCTTTGTCATCCCTTGGCTCCTCGAGATCTTTTGCTCGAGCGGACTCCCTGTATCGGCTCTGAGGTGGGAGAGGCCCTAGACGCTTGAACACTGACACTGGCCCCGTGTCCTCCTTCTGCTGTCCACATTCCGGGCAGTTATCGATTGTAGGCAATCGGCTCATTCCCGCATCCCAGCAATATTTGAAGAAAGGACAATCCCAATGTTTGTCTGCGCCTTCCTTTTCTTTTGACGGTCCCCTAGCGAGGTGCTCATATCCTTCATCGTCTCCATCGCGCCGGCGACGTCGGTCATACTGACGCTCATACTTGTTAAGGAGATGCGTGGAATGTGGCTTCTGATATCGCACGCTCCTCACCTGTTCCTCAGTTAAATACCGCCTGTCATTGTAGCTGGGCCGGTCGCGTGGACCAGCCTCCTCTCTTTCTTTGCCCCGAGAGCGACCGCCTTCCTCCTTGTACGTGCCATGGTGGTACACAGGCCCTGCCATGTTGACATCGAACGAGAAATCCAACTGGCGCCTCGTGGAGTGGCTGTGTTCTACCATGTTGACGCCGGGAAACGGGTTGGTGTCTACTTTCATGGCGAATTGCCCCAGGATCAGCCGGCCCTGCTCTATCACCGTTTGGATCTGGCGACGTAGCTCTTTGCAGTCATTGGTGGTGTGGGTGAACGAGTGATGCCACTTGCAGTATGGTCTTCCGTTCATCTCTTGAGCCGTAGGGATTTTGTGGCCTTCGGGTAACTTCAGCTGCTTTTCTTTCAGCAGTAAGTCGAATATCTGCTCAGCTTTGCTCACATCGAAGTCGAACCCTTTTGCAGGCCCTTGCTGCTTCACCCATTTTCAGGATACAGGATCTGCCCCCCGAGCCCATTCAGCCACGGCCACCTCCTGGTCTTGCGTAGGATCCTCTTCTTCTGTATCGACCAGGCCTATCAGACGTTTAAACTTGTCTTGGTACAACTCAGGGTGGCGCTGTTCATACATCGTCAGCTTCTGGGCCATGTGCGCCAATGAGTTGTACTCTACTTGGAAAGCCAGATCCTTGATAGGTGCTGAGAGACCCAACACTGCCAGCTCGACTGCTTCTTTTTCAGTTAACCGAGCTGAGTAACATCGATTCTTGACAGTCCTGAAGCGCTGGATGTACTCGGCTACAGTTTCTCCCCGCTTCTGCCGCACCTGTGCCAGGTCTGCAATGCCAGCCTCGGTAGCCTCTGAATGATACTGAATGTGGAACTGCTCTTCCAGTTGCTTCCAGGTATGGATCGAATCAGGTGGCAGCGAGGTGTACCACCCAAAAGCCGGTCCTGTAAGAGATTGCGCAAAGAACCTTACGCGCAACTGATCCGATGCTGAAATCATGCCTAACTGTGCCAGGTATCAGCTCACGTGCTCGATCGAGCTCGACCCTTCTGACCCGCTAAACCTTGAGAACTCAGGGAGCCGATACTTGGGTGGCAGCGGAATCAGGTCAAACTCGTTGGGGTACGGCTTTGAATAGCCGATTGTCCTTCTCTTCGGCACGAAGCCGAACTGGTCTCTCAAGATGGTACGGATTTGCTCCACTGTTTGGGCTGCAGGGGCTAGATTCTCATGACTCGTTCCAGTAGCATACTTGGCTAGCCACGCCTGTTTGTCGGCGTCCATCCCAGAGATTCCTGCTCCAGAAACACCTGTTCCCGAAGCCCCTGCTCCAGAAACTCTTGCCCCAGCAATCCCTGCGGTTGCAATCTGGTTCGTGCGCGTCAAGTTGTTGCAGTCCGGCACGTAGGTGCACACATATCCATGTGGGATTTCTTTAGGTGGTTCGCACAGGAATTGGCAATCGCCAGGGTCACCTTCGACCTTGTAGACGACGTACGCCGGTGCCCCTGGTGGCTCCGGAGCTGCAAGCGTGAATGGCAGTTGTGGCCTGGTCTGGAGCGCTCTCTCTCCCTGGTGAGTCCCCAACGTAGGCCCCGACGGAGAGTACTGATGTTTCATGATCTCCTGAACTACGCGAACTGCAATCCGCTCGAAAGCGTTCACTAGGCTCTCAGAATGGCGGTGAAGAGAATGAGCCACCATGTAGTTGACTTCCTGTCGCAGAGCTCTGGTGCGCTCCTCTGAAGGAACAGACAGATCCACCTCATCAAGAGCACCCTCGGGTGAGAACCCTTTCCATCTGATGCCAGGCTTACGAGTCCTCTCAAAAGAGCCGATGAGATCGGCTTCGAAGAGAGCTTTGACGTCATCATACTTCGCCTTGTGCTCCTCAGGCAGCTCGTCGTACGTGACTGGTCTGTTCTCCATTGCAGCGTCGGATGTTGATGTAGACGTTGTTGAGAGTCCCACCGGGCGTGCCAGAATGTGTTGCCTACCAAAACCCACCGGCGAGCAGCGACGGGCAACACGGAGAGCCGGGAGGCTCCCAGGACTGCTGGTGGGCCCTGGTCCCTCGGGCAACGGCCCGCAAAACTCCGGCACGCGTCCTGGCTTGGTTCGAGGGCGTGCCACCTGACCTATACCTGATCAGGAAGGTGAAAAGATTGCTTCGATTGGTTTCCTGCATGGCAAACAAACATACGTAAAATTCAAGCTGTAACCGGCTCCCAGGTTTCCCTGTGAATCGGCTCCTAGAGCCGATTATCCCATGGTTCTGCATTAGATTTATGATAACATGGGGTTTTGCTTCATCAATACAAGTTAAATCGATCTACGACAGTTTAACGTTTTCACTACATGATTGGAACGTCCTACACGTAATTGAGCCTGGTAGATACAAAAGATAATAGAAAACTAATCCTAGAGAAGGCCTAAAAACCAACGTAACGTCAATTCCCGGAACAACTCCTCTCGGATTGGTAAACCATATCTTACATACTACTGGATCGTTCAACCCGTTTGCAAGGCCTGATCATGCGGATATCAAACTAAACCTTGGAGAACAAGGCACAACTATAACAGATCAAATCAACTTAAATAAAGATCAAGCAAGATGCCACCCTTACACCCGGGAAAAGGTGCAAAGGCGGCGAGATAGCTAGAGGTAGCATAACTAAACAATCATAGTGAAAAGTACTGATGCTAACCCAAACAAATCTATGATAATAGTGTTACTCGCCATCAACAAGGCTTCAGTACGAGTAACACCAGATAACGCATAAGTAGATACTGCCTAGATCGCAAGATGCGATCTAGGCAGCATGGCACTTACCCGAGAAAAACCCTAGAAACAAGGGGTGGCGATGCGCCGAGATTGTGTTTGTTGTGAACGTGATTGTCCTCCTTTTCTCAATAACCTTAGGTACATATTTATAGTCCGGAGACTTTCTATCTTTGGAATAACTCTACAACTCTATCTCTTACCTAAATCGAAACGGAACCTATTACAATATAAGATACACAGGCAATTTAGCCCAAATCAACGCACGAGGCCGATTCAACAACACATTGCATATACGTATCTTCTAAGCCCATCTTGATTGAGGCCCAACTCCTCCTTTGGCCAAAATATGGCGATAACAGTTGGTCTGGTGTGAATAGTGCAAAGCAAGTCAGAAAAATAGTAGTTTTATTGTATTGTATTTTCTTGCGGCCGGGCTATACCGGCATGACCTGGTCTTAACTATTTCTATCTACGGCTGACTCTTATGGCCGAGGCTTAAATCCACATTGGAGACGCCCTAACATGTCTATCTAAATTGTGAACCTCAAAGTTTCAGGCCCTTCTCAGGGAGATGAGTAGATTGTGCCTTGATCTCGAATATCACTGTTATCTATCTTCCCTTACTCCCCTCGATAATGTTAAAGACAGCACATTTTTATAATCAAAGCCACAAAAATGCTAGAGAGGCTCATGTCGTCTGCTAATGTCATCGCCGAAGATGCCACACGATGGAATAACCAGGTCCACACGCTTTTACAATCCAATGCCACAAAAATGCTAGAAATGCCGAAGATGGAATAACGAGTGTTTTATGTTTGGTTCGACAATTATAAATCAGTGTAATAGCAATACAGTGAGTTACATATATCGTATGATTCACTGTGCGAGGTTGAGTTGTGCCCACAGGACCGGCTTATAAAGACACAAGGACCTAGAGTTACAAGGTAAAGTTCATACCAGACAGGTCACAGAGTCCTACACTAACACTAACTAGTCTTTGTTTCCTTGTTGATCTTTGCGCTATGTTCCGAGATGTACTTGGCCTCAGAAAGGATCGCTTGGCGCTTCTCGTCTAGCTGGACGACGTTCCGGAAATGTTCCACGGTCAACGGCTCTACGAGGGTTTCGCCATAGATTACCTTGTTGGTCGGAGTAACAAAGACGTTGCCCGCCCTCAAAGTTGATGGTGATGGTGAAAGATTTGCTTGATTGGTACAGCTTGGTTCGGTAACCAGTTCATTCGCTTGCTGCGAAGGAGGGGGTAGCCAGAGGGGCATGGCATTTGCTAGATCCATAGGATCTAAATCATCCTTACATGTGGTTGCAGCCCTCCTGGCATCGTTTGCTGCTGGCGGAGCTGCTCCGGCATCTGGGTTCTCTTGATTTTCTTCAACCACGTTCCCAATAGTCATGAGTACCTGATGGGAAGTGATATCTTGCTCATTGTGTTCCTCACGAGATCCTTCATGGTAGCATCGAATTCCTCAGAATTGGCTGGCTTGCTCCCATAGTCCATGTCGCCAATGTCGGCGTAACGTGTATCTAATACTGAATCGGAGTTGTTGTCAGCGGGTCCAAAGCTAGATCTTGATCCTGAAGCGACGTAGCCAATGAAGCGATTTTTTTTCCGGTGGCAGCAGAGTAGGTGTCCGGAGTGATCGTGTCATCCTCGGCGAAATTGTTAACAGTTGCGATCACTTGGCTGAAACTGAGTCACCCAGCAGCCTCCTGCCACCTTAGCGAATGTCGTAGAAGTGTACCCCATTTGAGTCCTTAAACGGAAGTGGAATATGGCCCCCACTTGGAAACTCCCTCGATGGAGTTTTTCAACCTAAGCCATCTAGCTAGGAACTCACGTGGGGTTTCACCGGGCCTTTGGACACAATGTGATAGACCGAAGACGCTTAGGACACTGACAAAGTGTGACCTCTGCTTCTCTAACACCTTGGAGAGCCAAGAGGATCTGCATTGGTCTTCCATCGTTATGTCCTACACATGGGTAGTTTGGGCGGGCCTTGATTTTTTGAGATCTAAACCGACAAACTCCATAGAGAGATCGGATCCTAATCGTTCTTATGCGATCGTGTCCAACCCGAAGGCGCTTAGTTCGGGACTTTTCCTACTTGTTCTTCCGCAGTTGTCATTGTATTGTCGACGAGTATGCCATGGAGGGTTCCTCACAGAGCTTGGAGAGAGAGGTGGAGTAAGGCGGTGAGTTGGAGGGTACGAGGTAACACATCTTACCCAGGTTCAGATCCCACAACGATGGAAAAATCCTACTCTTGTTATAAATCACTAAAATAGCAATACGTTGAGTTACATATATCGTATGGTTTGCCATGCAAGGTTGAGTTGTTCCCTAAAGTCTCCCATAGGCCCGGTTTATAAAGGCGCCAGGACCAAGGGTTACAAGGTAAAGTTCATACCGAACAGGTCACAGAGTCCTACACTAACACTAACTAGTTTTTGTGTCCTTGTTGATCTTTGCGCTATGTTCCGAGATGTACTTGGCCTCAGAAAGGATCGCTTGGCGCTTCTCGTCTAGCTGGACGACGTTCCGGAAATGTTCCATGTTCAACGGCTCTACGAGGGTTTTGCCATAGATTACCTTGTTGGTCGGAGTAACAAAGACGTTGCCCGCCCTCAAAGTTGATGGTGATGGCGAAAGATTTGCTTGATTGGTACCGCTTGGTTCGGTAACCAGTTCATTCGCTTGCTGCGGAGGAGGGGTAGCCAGAGGGGCATGGACTTTGCTAGATCCATAGGATCTAAATCATCCTTACATGTGGTTGCAGCCCTCCCGACATCGTTTGCTGCTGGCGGAGCTGCTCCGGCATCTGGGTTCTCTTGATTTTCTTCAACCACGTTCCCAATGGTCATGAGTACCTGATGGGAAGTGATATCTTGCTCATTGTGTTCCTCACGAGATCCTTCATGGTAGCATCGAATTCCTCAGAATTGGCTGGCTTGCTCCCATAGTCCATGTCACCAATGTCGGCGTAACGTGTATCTAAGACTGAATCGGAGTTGTTGTCGGCGGGTCCAAAGCTAGATCTTGATCCTGAAGCGACGTATCCAATGAAGCGATTTTTTTCCGGTGGCGGCAGAGCAGGTGTCCGGAGTGATCGTGTCAGCCTCGGCGAAATTGTTAACAGTTGCGATCACTTGGCTGAAACTGAGTCACCCCGAAGCCTCCTGCCACCTTAGCGAATGTCGTAGAAGTGTACCCCATTTGAGTCCTTAAACGGAAGTGGAATATGGCCCCCACATGGAAACTCCCTCGATGGAGTTTTTCAACCTAAGCAATCTAGCTAGGAACTCACGTGGGGTTTCACCAGGCCTTTGGACACAATGTGATAGACCGAAGACGCTTAAGACACCGACAAAGTGTGACCTCTGCTTCTCTAACACCTTGGAGAGCCAAGATGATCTGCATTGGTCTTCCATCGTTATGTCCTACACATGGGTAGTTTGGGTGGGCCTTGATTTGTTGAGATCTAAACCGACAAACTCCGTAGAGAGATCCGATCCTAATCGTTCTTCCGCGATCGTGTCCAACCCGAAGGCGCTTCGTTCGGGACTTTTCCTACTTGTTCTTCCGCAGTTGTCATTGTATTGTCGACGAGTATGCCATGGAGGGTTCCTCACAGAGCTTGGAGAGACAGGTGGAGTAAGGCGGTGAGTTGGAGGATACGAGGTAACACATCTTACCCAGGTTCAGATCCCACAATGATGGAAAAATCCTACTCTTGCTATAAATCACTAAAATAGCAATACATTGAGTTACATATATCGTATGGTTCGCCATGAGAGGTTGAGTTGTTCCCTAAAGTCTCCCATAGGCCCGGCTTATAAAGGCGCCAGGACCTAGGGTTACAAGATAAAGTTCATACCAAACAGGTCATAGAGTCCTACACTAACACTAACTAGTTTTTGTGTCCTTGTTGATCTATGCTCTATGTTCCTAGATGTACTTGGCCTCAGAAAGGATCGCTTGGCGCTTCTCTTCTAGCTGGACGACATTCCAGAAATGTTCCACGTTCAACGGCTCTACGAGGGTTTCACCATAGATTACCTTGTTGGTCGGAGTAACAAAGACGTTGCCCGCCCTCAAAGTTGATGGTGATGGCGAAAGATTTGCTTGATCGGTACCGCTTGGTTCGGTAACCAGTTCATTCGCTTGCTGCGAAGGAGGGGGTAGCCAGTGGGGCATGGCCTTTGCTAGATCCATAGGATCTAAATCATCCTTACATGTGGTTGCAGCCCTCTCGACATCGTTTGCTGCTGGTGGAGCTGCTCCGGCATCTGGGTTCTCTTGATTTTCTTCAACCACGTTCCCAATGGTCATGAGTACCTGATGGTAAGTGATATCTTGCTCATTGTGTTCCTCACGAGATTCTTCATGGTAGCATCGAATTCCTCAGAATTGGCTGGCTTGCTCCCATAGTCCATGTCGCCAATGTCGGTGTAACGTGTATCTAAGACTGAATCGGAGTTTTTGTCGGCGGGTACAAAGCTAGATCTTGATCCTGAAGCGACGTAGCCAATGAAGCGGTTTTTTCCGGTGGCGGCAGAGCAGGTGTCCGGAGTGATCGTGTCAGCCTCGGCGAAATTGTTAACAGTTGCGATCACTTGGCTGAAACTAAGTCACCCCGCAGCCTCCTGCCACCTTAGCGAATGTCGTAGAAGTGTACCCCATTTGAGTCCTTCAACGGAAGTGGAATATGGCCCCCACTTGGAAACTCCCTCGATGGAGTTTTTCAACCTAAGCCATCTAGCTAGGAACTCACGGGGGGTTTCACCGGGCCTTTGGACACAATGTAATAGACCGAAGATGCTTAGGACACCGACAAAGTGTGCCTCTGCTAATTTAACACCTGGGAGAGCCAAGAGAATCTGCATTGGTCTTCCATCATTATGTCCTACACATGGGTAGTTTGGGTGGGCCTTGATTTGTTGAGATCTAAACCGACAAACTCCATAGAGAGATCCGATCCTAATCGTTCTTCCGCGATCGTGTCCAACCCGAATGCGCTTCGTCCGGGCCTTTTTGAAGGGTTTCGCGGCATAGTAAATCAAAATTTTCTACGGATGCGAACAGAGGGAAAGCCAAGATCTAATCTAGGAGATGCAATCAACGAGAGAGATTGGATTAGATCTTCATACCCTTGAAGATTCGCACAGCGGAACGTTCGTCGGAACGTGGGTGATGTAGTCGTACTCGCTTCTCCTCCTCGCGATCCGATCCGATCTAGCACCACAAGTGGCGGTGCCTCCGTGAGATGCACACGTGCAGCACCTCGACGTCTCCTCCTTCCTCGGACCAGCAAGTATGGTGGAGAGATAGATTGGATCTACAACACGACGGCGTGGTGTATATGGTGGAGAATTTCTGCAGCAGGGCTTCGCCTACAAACAGTCGGGAGGGAGAGAGGAAGGCTAGCAGGGAAGCTAGGGTTTGGAGGCAAGGTGTGGGGAAGAGGGGGCGCCCCAGCCCTCTTTATATAGAGGGGGGGCGGCCAGCCCTTGCCCCTCCTCCAAGCCTTGGGCCGGCGGCCAAGGGAGGGAGAAGTGGGCGGCAAGGACTCTCCCCCTTCTAGAAACCCTATCTCTAGTTTAAACGATTTAAACCCTATAGGATCGGCTGGGACCTATGGGGCCTTGTGCCCCTGGCCCAATGTGGCCAGGACACTCCCTCATAGGCCCATGCCCCCTCCCGGAAGGTGGGGCCACGTTGGTCCCCTTCCGGAAGGTTCTAGAAGCTTCTGGTACAATACCGATTAACCCGGAACAATTCCGAACTCCAAAAACTGCACTGCCTTATATGAATCTTATTCTCCGGACCACTCCGGAACCTCTCGTGATATCCCGGATCCCATCCGAGACTCCGAACAAAAATTCATAAACCAATTATCCAATCTATCCTAGCGTCGAGACACGTTAAGTGTGTGACCCTGCGGGTTCGAGAATATGCAGACATGATCTTCTATCAATAATCAACAGCGGGGTCTGGGCACCCATATTGACTCCCACACATTCATCGATGATCATATCGGATGAACCACGATGCCCGGATTCAAACAATCCCATATATATATTCCCTTCGTCTCGCGATATTTTACTTGCCCGAGATTCGATCGTCGGTACCGTCATACCTAGTTCAATCTCGTTCACAGCAAGTACTTTACTCGTTCCGTAATCCGATATCACTTTGTGATTAACTCCTTAACCACATGCTTGCAAGCGGTGTTGATATCGATTACCGAGTGGGACCGAAGTATATCTCTCCGACTTGGGAGGGACAAATTCCATCTCGATACATACAACCCAACAGATACTTTCCGATCACCTGAGAGACACCTTTATGATCACCCTCTCATAGGATGACGTTTGATGACCTCAAAGATTTCTTCCGATACCAGGGAGTTGTATTATCTCATGGTCTAAGGAATACAATATTTGACATAAGAAAAGCTTCGCAAAGACGAACACGATGACACGATCTAATTGCTTTGCTTAGTTTGGGTCTGTCCATCATATCATTCTCCAATGAAATGATCTCATTATCAATTGACAACTCATGTCTATGGTTAGGAAACCTTAACCATCATTGATCAATGAGCTAGTCCTTAGAGGCGTACCAGGGACACGGTGTTGTTCACAAACCACACAAGTATTAATGTTTCCGCTTAATACAATTCTAGCATGGAATATAAACTTTATCATGAACATGAATTATAATAATAACATCTTTATTATTGCCTCTAGGGCATAATTCCAACAGTCTCCCACTTGCACTAGAGTCAATAATCTAGTTTACATCTGGTAACAATCTCACACCCATGGCACTGAGGTGTTGATCATGTTTTACACGTGGAAGAGGTTTAGTCAATGGATCTACGACATTCATATCTGTATGTACTTTGCTAATCTTCAGATCTCCATCTGCAATATAATCTCGGATTATATGAAACTTGCGGTTGATATGCTTGGTCTTTGGATGATATCTTGGTTCCTTAGCGAGTGCTATGGCGCCAGTGTTGTCACACAATATCTCTAGTGGGTCCAATGCACTCGGAACCACGCCAAGCTCAGTGATGAAGTTTCTGATCCAAACTCCTTCACTTGACGCTTCTGCAGCAGCCATGTATTCCGCTTCCACTGTAGATCCCGCGATCACGCTTTGCTTGCAGCTTCTCCAGCTCACAGCTCCTCCATTCAAAATATAAACGTATCCTGTCTGAGATTTGGAATCATCCTTGTCGGTGTCAAAACTAGCGTCGACGTAACCTTTTACAACAAGCTGTTCATCACCCCCATAGACTAAGAACATTTCTTTAGTCCTATTTAGGTACTTTAGGATGTTCTTCACGGCTGTCCAGTGTTCCACTCCTGGATCACTTTGATATCTGCTCGTCAAACTAAGAGCATTGGACACATCCGGTCTAGTACAGAGCATGGCATACATGATAGACCTATGGCCGAGGCATAAGGCACTCTGCTCATAGCTTCCCTATCATTTACAGTAGCTGGACACTGAGCCTTGCTCAATATCTTACCTGACAACATAGGCACTGAACCTTTCTTTGCCTTATCCATTCTGAACCTTTTCAGAACTTTGTCTAGGTATGTACTCTGGCTTAAAGCTATCAGGCGTCTTTGTCTATCTCTATAGATTTTGATGCCCAATATATAAGCAGCTTCACCTAGGTCTTTCATTGAAAAACACTTGTTCAAATAACTCTTCACATCGTTAAGCATGTTGATGTCATTTCCGATAATCAATATGTCATCCACATATAGTACCAGAAACGTCACCGAGCTCCCACTCACTTTCTTGTAGATACAAGCTTCGTAGCAATTTGGAACAAATCCAAAGCTCTTGATCACTTGGTCAAAACGAAGGTTCCAACTCCGAGATGCTTGCTTCAGTTCATAAATGGAACGCTGAAGTTTGCATACTTTATCAGCATCCTTAGGATCGACAAAACCTTCGGGTTGCATCATATACAACTCTTCATCAATGTTGCGATTGAGGAAAGCAGTCTTGACATCCATCTGCCATATTTCATAATCATGAAACGCAGCAATTGCTAATAAAATCCGAATGGACTTAAACATCGCTACGGGAGATAAAGTCTCATTGTAGTCAACACCTTGAACTTGTCGAAAACCTTTCGCGACAAGCCGTGATTTATAGACGGTAACATTACCATCCGCGTCCATTTTCTTCTTGAAGATCCATTTGCACTCAACGGCCTTTCGGTCGCTAGGAGGGTCCACCAAAGTCCATACTTGGTTTTCGCTCATGGATCCCAATTCGGATTTCATGGCTTCTAGCCATTTCTCAGAGTCTGGGCTCATCATCGCTTCCTCATAGTTCGTAGGTTCACTGTCTTCTACTAACAAGACAGTCAAGACAGGGTTACCGTACCACTCAGGAGGGGCACGCGACCTTGTCGACCTGCGATGTTCAGTAGCAGCATCGTCCGAAGCTTCATGATCCTTGTCATTAGCTTCCTCTATTGTTGGTGCAGGCGGCACTGGAACAATTTCAGGTGCTGCGCTACTCTCCAATTCAAGAGAAGGTTCAATAACCTCGTCAAGCTCTACTTTCCTCCCACTCACTTCTTTCGAGAGAAACTCCTTCTCAAGAAAGGAACCGTTCTTTGCGACAAACACTTTGCCTTCGGTTCTGTGATAGAAGGTATACCCAATAGTTTCCTTAGGGTATCCTATGAAGACGCATTTCTCCGCTTTGGGTTCGAGCTTGTCCGGCATCAACTTCTTGACGTAAGCTTCGCATCCCCAAACTTTAATAAACGACAACTTAGGTTTAGCACCAAACCACAGTTCATACGGTGTCGTCTCAACGGATTTAGATGGTGCCCTATTTAAAGTGAATGCGGCTGTTTCTAATGCATAACCCCGAAATGATAACGGCAAATCAGTAAGAGACATTATTGATCGGACCATATCTAATAGGGTTCGATTCCGGCGTTCAAACACACCATTGCGCTGTGGTGTTCCGGGTGGCGTGAGTTGTGAAACGATTCCACTTGCTTTAAGATGCGTGAGAAAATCATAACTCAAATATTCACCTCCACGATCGGATCGTAGAAACTTAATCTTTCTGTTACGATGGTTCTCCACTTCATTCTGAAATTCTTTGAACTTTTCAAATGTTTCAGATTTATGTTTCATTAAATAGATATACCCATATCTACTTAAGTCATCGGTAAAAGTGAGGAAATAGCGATATCCACCGCGCGTCGAAACACTCATCGGTCCGCATACATCGGTATGTATGATTTCCAACAAGTCCGTTGCTCGCTCCATCATACCGGAGAACGGGGTTTTGATCATCTTGCCCATGAGGCATGGTTCGCATGTGTCAAATGATTCAAAATCAAGAGACTCCAAAAGTCCATCAGAATGGAGTTTCTTCATGCGCTTTACACCAATATGACCTAGACGACAGTGCCACAAATAAGTAGTATTATCACTATCTACTTTGCATCTCTTAGCCTCAATGTTATGGATGTGTGTTTCATCCCTTTCGAGATTTAGAAGAAATAAACCATTCACAAGAGGTGCATGACCATAAAAGATGTTACTCATATAAATAGAACAACCATTATTCTCCGATTTAAATGAATAACCGTCTTGCAATAAACACGATCCAGAAATAATGTTCATGCTCAACGCAGGCACATAATAACACTTATTAAGGTTTAAAACTAATCCCGAAGGTAAAACTAAGGAGAGCGTGCCGACGGCCATCACATCAACTCTTGATCTGTTGCCAACGCGCATCGTCACCTCATCCCTCGCAAGCCGCCGTCTATTCCGTAGCTCTTGTTTCGAGTTACAAATATTAGCAACTGAACCGGTATCAAATACCCAGGCACTACAACGAGGGCTAGTAAGGAAAACATCAATAACATGTATATCAAATATACCTTTGATGGTGCCAGCCTTCTTGTCCGCTAAGTACTTCGGACAGTTGCGTTTCCAGTGACCCTTGTCGTTGCAATAGAAGCACTCAGTGTCCGGCTTAGGACCAGACTTGAGCTTCTTCTCAGCAGGAGCATTGCGCTTGCCGCCGCCCTTCTTGAAGGGCTTCTTTGCTCCCTTACCTTTCTTAAAGGAGGGTTTGTTGACCATCAACACATGATTATCCTTCTTGATGTCCACCTCCGCAGCCTTCAGCTTTGCGAAGAGCTCGGTGATCGTATCAGTGGAGCCAATCTGATTATGAGTCACTACAAAACTTTTGTAGCTGGGAGGGAGTGATTGCAGAACCCTGTCAATCTTGAGCTCCTCTGGAATCGTGCATTCCAGTTGCTCAAGGCATTGAGTGTAGCCCGACATCTTTATGGCGTGCTCACTAACGGAACTCCCTTCCTCCATCTTGCAGTTAAAGAACTTCTCAGAGATCTCATATCTCTCAGAACGGGCTTGAGTCTGAAACATGGTTTTCAGCTCCTCGAGTATCTCAAAGGGCCCGGGATAGGTTTCAAAACGATTTTGAAGTTCCGGTTCCATAGCAAACAACATGGTGCTCTTAATCACACCATAATCATCTTTGCGCGACTCATAGACAGCTTTCTCATCAGCCGGCGCAGTTGCAGCAGGGGGGTCACCTAACGCTTTCCCAAGGACATAGTCCTTTTGTCTGCCAGACGGAATGATTCTTAGATTGTGGAACCAATTGGTGAAGTTAGACCCATTGTTTCTAAGCTTTTCCTTCTCAGCAAAAACGTTGAAGTTGAAGTTGGATTTGGCCATGTGATCTACAGTATTTGCAAGTACAATTTAGACTATGTTCATGATAAATAGTTCAACTTAATCAAATTACTAAATGAACTCCCACTAAATTCAATATCCCTCAAGTTATTTAGTGAACACGATCCAAATTCACCACACCTAATCCGATCATCACGAGAAGAGATGTGGTTTCAATGGTGGACAACAAAGTGTCGATCATATCATTCATATGACTCATGCTTAACCTTTCGGTTCTTGTGTTCCGAGGCCATGTCTGTACATGCTAGGCTCGTCAAGCTAGACCCAAGTATTTCCGCGTATGCAAAACTGGCTTGCACCACTACTAGAGAAAAGGCTATAGGAGACATGCTTATGCGAGGCACATTTAGCATATGCGCCTCCTATAAAAATAGGCGAGGCGCACTTTAAGATATGCGCCTCTAGTATAAAAATAGGCGAGGCGCATATGGACAGAATGCGCCTCGCATATTTTGTGTGGGCCTGCGTGTTGGTAGGTGCACGAATATGCGAGGCGCATATGGCTATATGCGCCTTCTGTATTTGATAATATGCGAGGCGCATATGACCAGAATGCGCCTCGCATATTCTGTGTGGGCCCGCGTGTTGGTAGGTGCACGAATATGCGAGGCGCATATGTCCTATATTGGATAATATGCGAGGCGCATATGGCCAGAATGCGCCTCGCATATTCTGTGTGGGCCCGCGTATTGGTAGGTGCACGAATATGCGAGGCGCATATGGCCATATGCGCCTCAAGTAACTCATGCGGGCCCGGGCGCTGGTAGGTGGCTGCATATGCGAGGCGCATATTGCTATATGCGCCTCCTATAGTTTGAATTATAGGAGGCGCATATTGTGCAATATGCGCCTCGCATAAGCTGCACCACTTTTTTTCCAGCTTTTTGCACATGGAGGCAACTAGCACCCCACTCACTTGTGTCACTTCTTCCTCCTCCACCAAACAAATCTGGTCGCCCCCCTCCTCCTCCCCACCTCATTTCCCCCATTGATTCACCTTCGAATCTTGCTCAACATCCATTGGTTGACACCCATATGTAAGTGAAGTCTCTTGCTCCTCTAGATCTACAACATGTCCATTTACTTCTCCTCCGGCTCTCTTGCGCAAGTCGTTGTTGGAGGAAGCGTGAAGGCGTTGCTTGCATGTATGCGCGTTGTCGGAGACACCGACTATATGATTGTGTTGTGGTGCTACTTTTTTTGCAGGGATTTCATTTGAGATGCCAATGTTTCGCCGGAATGTCGATTTATTTCTTTTCCGGCGAATTTCTGGCACTCGCGGATGTCCTCTTTTTAGGGGAGGTCATGCCGAATTTTTCCGGCGATCCACGTCCATATATGCTCTAATTATTCTCTTGCTCTTTGTACCACGCAGGCGGCCATGGTCCGACCACTGATCAACAAAGCCCGCGTGGATAGGTGGATGACATGCGCGAGGGCCGACATGGAACGTGCAAACAAGACAGAGATAAGATGTCCATGTCGGGACTGCAAGCTGATGTATCTGATAAGGCATGATTCCGGAATGCTGGAGTCGCACCTGCTTCGACGTAGTTTCATGGATGGCTACACTCGATGGATACGTGATGATCACGAAGATCAAGATGCCAGTGATGATCACGAAGATCAAGACGCCAGTCACGATCACGAAGATCAGGGTGGTGGCACTGGACATGGACACGAAGATGATCAAGGTGGCATCGGGCATGGACACGAAGATGATCAAGGTGGTGCCGACCATGATTCGAGCTGGTCGCGAGACCCTCATGTCCAAGATCTGCTTCTCAAGGAGACGAGTAACGCCAGAGCCGCCGGTAGAGAGAAGGCTAAACTGGAGCAAATGGAGAAAGACGCGGTCACTCCATTGTTTGACGGATGCAACGACGGGGATACCCGTCTAAATGTAACGCTTAGGGATCTGGAGATGAAGGCGAAACACAAAATGACCGACGAATGTTTCGACGACAACATTGTATTCTGGCACGATATTCTTCCCAAGAAGGGGAACACATGTCCGACTAGTATCGCTGAGGCGAAGAAAGTCGTGTGTCCTCTCAATCTACCGCACGTGAAATACCACGTCTGCATAAACGATTGCATCATCTACCGGGGCGAGGACGCGGAGAAGACCACGTGTCCGGTGTGCAAGACCTCTCGATACAAGAGAGGGACCAAGAAAGCTCCTAGGAAGGTGGTGTGGTACTTTCCTCTAACTCCTCGTTTGCAGCGGTATTTCGCAGACCCTAAGGAAGCACAGCTCATGCGCTGGCACGCGGAAAGAAAGAGGCCGGAAGACGATGATCCGGAGAAGGAGGAAATGTTGAGGCACCCTTCGGATGCTTGCCAGTGGAAGGCGTTGGACCTACAATATTACCAACATTTTGGGAAAGAGTCAAGGAACCTCAGGCTGGGCGTGAGCACTGACGGACTCAATCCGTTTGGAAGCCAGAGCAGCACACACAGCACCTGGCCCGTGTTTGTATGGATCTACAACCTCCCTCCCTAGTTGTGCATGAAGAAGAAGAAGTACGTAACCATGAGTATGCTCGTTCAAGGGCCAAAACAACCTGGTACAGACATCAATCTGTATCTCACGTTGTTGAAAGAGGAGTTGGCCACGTTATGGGAAGAAGGAGCCCGTACATGGGACGCCTCGAGACAAGAGTACTTTGGCATGAGAGCGGCGGTGATCACGACGGTGCAAGACTATCCTGGTTACGGATACTTCTCGGGGCAGGTGGTCCAAGGATTCTATGGGTGCGTTAGGTGCAAGGATAATACAACGTACCGCCAGCTACAGAAAGATCCCGGGTCCGGGAAAACCGTGTTCCTTGGGGCTCGGAGGTGGCTTCCCAAGAATCACGCCTGGAGAAAGCTAGGACATCTGTTCGATGGGACGATCGAGCTCCGAGGAATCCCACACCAGAAGAGTGGCGCGGAAATCTACAAGCTGTTGAATAACTGGAAGGAGTGCCCTGCGCCAGGAAAGACCCATAAGAAGCCAGAGACGTTGCTGAAGGTATGGAAGGCGAGGTCTGTTTTCTGGGACTTGCCATACTGGAAGATCCTCCGCGTGCCTCATAGCCTTGATCTCATGCATATCACGAAGAACGTGGGCGAGAGTCTGCTTGCCACCCTCCTTAACACCGACAAGACCAAAGATGGGCCGAAGGCAAGGAACGACTTGAAGCATATGGGCATCAGGGATGAACTTCATCCACCACCTAGCGATGATGAGGAGGAGGACGAGGTGGAGGAGACAGAAACACAGAATAGCCGTCGTCGCAAGGGGAAAAAGGTTAAGAAGGGAGAGGTCAAGCTCAAGGCCTCATGCTTCACTCTGAGTAAGAAGGAGGCCATACAGTTTATGAAGTGCCTCCTCGGAGTCAAATTTCCGAACAGCTACGCGGGGAAGATAAGCAGATGGCTAGACGAGGCGAAGCAGCGCTTCAGCGGGATGAAGTCTCACGATGTCGCCGTGCTAATGACGCAGGTACTCCCGGTCGCGATCCGAGGTATAATGGACAAGCACATCTGTGAAACATTGTTTGGCCTCTGCAACTTTTTTGACGTCATCTCTCGGAAGTCGATAGGCATTAAGCAGCTCACGAGGCTACAGGACGAGATCGTGGTGATAATGTGCGAGCTCAAGATCTATTCCCCCCCCCCCGCTTTCTTCGACATCATGCTTCATCTGCTTCTCCATGTCGTGGAGGATATCGTCCAGCTCGGTCCTGCGTTTCTGTGAAGCATGATGCCGTTCGAAAGGCTCAATGGACACATCAAGGGATACGTTAAGAACAAGTCCCGTCCAGATGGAAGCATAGCAAACGGCTTCCTGGCCGAAGAGTGCATCTCTTTCTGCTCGAACTTTCTACAAACCGAGACCCCTCTTGGTATGCCATTCAACAAGCACCTCGGGAGGCTCGCTGGATGGGGTCACCGCGAGGGTCGACGTGCAAAGCATGTCGACATGGAGGGCCGAACCAAGGACTTTGAAAGAGCAAACCTGGTCGCGCTGCAACACCTGCAGGTGGTTGATCCATACATACATGAGCACAAAGATTTTATCAAGAAGAATTACGCTGATCAGGGGCGCCAGGTCCCGAGGGAGGAAGATGTTATCAAGGAGCACAACTCCGGTTTCACGCGGTGGTTTAGGGAGAAGGTCATAGCTAATCCACCGCAGGGCGAGTACTCGGAGGAAGATAAACTCATATTCTCATTGTCACAGGGCGCCTCGCACAACCTCATGACCTATCAGGCTTACGATATCAACGGATACACGTTCTACACAGAGGAAAAAGACAATAACTGCGATTACTAGAACTCAGGGGTAACAGGGATATTCTACACCGGCGACATCCCGGAAAGATACTACGGAAGGATCGAGGAGATTTGGGAGCTCGACTATGTTACGGAGAAGGTGCCGATGTTCCGTGTCATGTGGGCCAAGAGCGTCGAGAAAGAAGACCGGTATTTCACCACGATGGTTATACCGTCAAAGACCACCAGCGCGAACGCACCCGCAAGAAATGAGCCTTGGGTTTTGGCTAGCAAAGTCGACCAATGCTGGTACATCAAAGACCCGTCAAAGCATAGCCGGGTTGTCGTCAGGAGAGGCAAAAGGAACATTATCGGAATGGATGGAGTCGCCAACGAGCAAGACTTTGACCAGAACGGCGACCCGAAGATAGAAGACGGGTATGGCAACCAAACACCGTACACCACAACCCTACCTAAGAAAGGACTTCCGTTCAAGAGAAGTAGTGAAGACGTCCCGGACCTAACCTATGCAACCGCGACAAAGAAGGGCAAGAAGACGACCATTGTCAAGAAACGCTAGCACGCTCCGACCATTGTCAAGAACCGTCGTGTGTGTGGCCTACTATTATGTATCAAAACATTCTTAATTTTCATTATGTGTGTGTTATAATAATATTGCATTGAGAATATTATGTATCGACAAGACACATTCATTGAGAATACTCACTTTTGTTGTTTTAGCAATATTTGAATATTTAAAATATTTGTAGTATATTTTATAGTTCATATTTGTATGCTTTTACATGAAAATTGGCCTTTAAAAAAATTTCCAAAAAATTGGCCCCCTTAGGATTCGAACTTGGGTGGCCAGCAGTGAAGGACAAGGCATGCTACCACTAGGCTGCTGTGTGATAGTTGATAGAAACATGCGCACTGCCCTATTTGTCTAGGAGTGCATATTATGCGAGGCGCATTTAGCCCAGATGCGCCTCGCGTAATATTATACGAGGCGCACTTTGCGATATGCGCCTCGCATAACCGGCACCCATCGACCAAGTCGCACACTAGCAGCTAGTACAGACATGAGACTTCACATATCGATCGAAGGAGCCCGACGCCGTGGATCGGAGGAGCCCGACGCCGTGGATCGAAGCCGTCGCCGCTGAGGAGGAGCCCGCCGCCCCATGGAGGAGGAGCTCGCCGCCGCCCCGTGGAGGAGGAGCCTGACGCCGCCGTCCCCGTGAACGAGGAGGAGCCCGACGCCGCCGTCCCCGTGAAGGAGGAGGAGCCCGACGCCGCCGCCGCCACCCACGCCTCTTCCCCTCTCTCCGGTGAGTCCCCGCCCCCACCCACCCACGCCTCTTCCCCTCTCCTCCCATCCTCTCCGAGGGGCGTGGGCGCCACCACGGTTCCGTGCCACCATGCTACTGCTTTGCCCTTGCTGCGAGTTGGAAGGATCAGATGGCGGCCGCCCGCTGCTGCTCGGCGAATGCTGTGTTTGGTGCTGCTGCACGCCCAGCTGGCTCTTGTCGGCAGACGAGTTCTTGTGCCCCTGCCGCATCTCCAGGTTGTGGATTTCTTCCACCATCGGCTTCCAGAGACGAACCCTTGCATTGATAAACCAGTTTGACACCTGCCCATGCAATGAAATGTTCGAAATTATCAGGCAGGTGATGTTTTCAAAGAACTCCTATATAACTTAAAAGCCATAGGTAGTGTAATCTTCTACATGGTTGCTTCTGTCCCAAGGCTTCAATACTGTATTTGAGGAGATGGATTCACTATCTACTGTAGGACTGAAGTTATCTTGTTTATTCTGTTGTTTCAGTTGAGAGAGCAGGGGCAATGTATGCTGTCGATTAGTACAATTTAGCAGTGGAGCATTGTTGCCTTGCTCTGTTTTGTTTGCTCCATCATTGCTCACCATTGTCCTGAAAATGGGTACAAGTATATGAAATAAAAGTTGCAGTTACTTCCTACTAAAATTTGAACTACCTAGTTTCTCTGTGAACCTAAATATGTAACATTTAATTCTGTGGTATAGCAACAACAACTATTTTTTCCATTTTGACTAGTTTTCGCCAATGTTACATTCTTACTGTCTTGACATGCATTCGAAAATATGTCACCATTAGTATGTGATGCAAAGGTGACGAATAAAGGGATAGTGCTATCAATCCCCAGCTTCATATAAGAAGATTGAAACTCAGTTTTAGAGTATCTCAGGTCTGTAGGTCAGAATCACCATTTGTATCTCAGGTCTGTAGGTCAGAATCACCATTTGAATTGATGTTCAAAGTTTAGTTGCCGCAGTATAACTTCTTTCATCATAATAAAACATAGAGTATAAGCTAGCAATATTAGTTCTGTAGCTCAGTTCCACTTTGACCCTTATTGAGTTATTCTTGCAGACACTGTTTCTTATTCATTGATGTCTGTTTGTGTCCTTAAAAATTTACTGTCTTCCTATTTGGCATGCTTCTTAAATTTTTTATGATTTTCCTATCATTCATACATACTTTTTTCTGTGCAAATGCTTCTTACTTTCAGATGACTAGTTATACTATTTTATGTGCATGAAAATTGATGTAGTCTGAATGGAAAATGCATGGAATTTGGTGTAATATGTTAGTTGCTTTGTTTCGAGATTTGATCATGTTCTGAGCTGTGTTCATTGAAGTTACGCACAGATACAGATTCAGTATGCCAAATGCATTTTAAATCTGTCAAAATCATTGTTGAGCTTCAGTTGCTGGGGCCTTTGAGCATAGATGACATTCTAGGATTTTTAAGTGATAATTTCTTTTATTCCAATCTAAAATACGACAGAATCCTGAATGGTTGCATATTATTGTACTCTTGCACCTGATATTACAAGGGTGATATTTTTCCTTGTTTTTATTGCCACCTAGTCAATTTCTAGTCCAATTCTTTTTTTTTGACAGAATTTCTAGTCCAATTCTTGGATGTAAGTTTGGCTTTTTTTTTCTAAGCGACTAGATAGTAATAAAAACATGGAACATATGACCTCTGTAATATCAGGCATGTCACAGAAGAACAAATGCACACTTGGCTTTAAGCATTGGGACGAAAAGCCTCAACTAGTGAACTCTTATATTTGAACATATGAGTAGTACTGGCGTGACTTATCTATTTCTTCTTGTATTAGCACTCATTATCAGAATCGTAGAAAAAAAATGACCTAGTCATCTTGTTTATCTTGTTAGTGCATGAACTGCATTGGACAACCCTTAATGTAGATGCTCTCCGAAATTTAAAGAAAAGAAAAAAAATGGCCTGGTTTTTGTTTACTTTGTATCTCTCTTTTGAGGTCACACAAATTGTTTATAATTGTTTACTTGACACTCCTTTCTTTCTTCTTTTGTCCATTTGTGTCCATAATTTCATTTTTGTATGCTAAGAATGATAATTCCATATCTACTAATTTTCATTTCTTAGACTATGTCCATTGTTATCCATCTTGGACTGCTGCTGTGATGATGATTAGTTGATGAATAGCAGATATGTAAAATAGCAGAAAAGTAGTCATCAGCATGTTTAATTTTTTTGATATGCAAAGGTGTTCCAGTCTGCCATCCATGTACTCCCTCTGTTTGGAAACAAGTCCCCGTGTTGTGATGATGGCTGTGATTTTGTGTATGCTGGCAGAAAATGGCTGTGATGATGGCTGTGTTTGATCCTTTTTGTGCAGGTTTTTCTTTTTGAGTTGCCAATGTTTCACCGGAATGTTGATTCATTTCCGTTCCGGCGAATTTCTGGCACTCCTAGACATAGAAAATTAGCAAAGTTCATGCCAAAATTTTCTGTGAATTTTTGTGCTTATTAGTTTCATTTATTTGTGTGTTTAGAAATGTCGGATCCGGGCCCTTCTAGCCAGAAGCCCTTTTGGGAGCAGCAGGAGGAGATGGAATCCCTAGAGGCCCCGGAATTTGTTCCGCGGGACGACGAGATGGAGGAGGACGAGGATACCTCGTCGGGCAATGAGGAGATGGGGGACGCCGATGGCGACGCCACTACCACTGATGGCGGCGGTGAAGCTAGTACAGACGGTGGTAGCACATCGAAGAAGTCTCGGAAGGATCGGACCCCGATCGTGGTCGACCTCAAAAGGTCCATCATCACAAGCGTGAGCCCTAAAGGTGCGCCTTTGGAGCTAGAAGAATTTGTTGGGGGTTACTCTAACCAGCTCGCGGCAATCCTCCGGAACACCGTCACGATCAACATGGAGAACCTGAAGGCCGAAGAGAACAGGGGTTTCCTCATCCAGCTTTTCCGTAAGCTGCACGCAAGATACGCGTTCCCGGGTGATGAGGAAAACAAGTATAATAATGACAATCTCAAAGGGAATCCGGTGAACAAGTATGCCCTCGGGAGGATGACCAAGGCCTTGTCAAATTGGAAGGCTCGGGTGAAGAATCTGATTTTCGAGGAGAAGCTAAGTTATCCAGAGCTCGTCAAGAAGGAGCCTCTGGTCAAGGAAGAAGACTACAATGTTTTCAAGGCCAGATGTAACTCCGCCTTGGGCAAGGCCAGGACTGAGAAGGGCAAGAATATGAGATCCCGAAACATTGGTACCCACCATCTCGGCTCCGGCGGTTATAGAGCCGCGAGGCCCAAATGGGATAAGGAGGACGCCGACGCTCGTGCAAAGGGGTTGACACGTCCCTTTGACGACATAAAGGAGGAGCAGGCAAAGAATTTCGTCAGGGCCCGGTTTGCCCCGCCGAAGAAAGGGGGTTCTGATTATTCTTCGGAGCCCGCCGGCCCCTTTGCTCCGAGGGTGACGGACTTCATGCAAAAATATGTAAGTAGTTTGCATGCAAGTCGATTAATTGCATCCATGATTAATCAATGAAGTCCAGTTTTCTGATAAAATGCTTCCCGTTCCTTGTGCGCAGGACGAGGAGTGTAGGAGCTCCTCATCCCAGGGGTCAGCGCCACCGCCTGTCGCCAAGTGGGACACCACTTTTAATAGGGCGCTGAACCGGACCAAGAGTGTCGATCCCCTGGCGGCCCCGTCGGCTGGTCGTGTGGTCGGCTTTGGCGGCATATCATGGTCCGAGTAATATGGCACCCCGGAGCGGAAGGGCAAGAAGGCCGAAAGCGCCGAGGTAAAACTCCTAAGGGAACAGGTGGAAGCCTTTCCAAATATAGTCCAAGATGCCGTGAACAAGGCTGTGTCGGCTGCCGAGACAAAGTTCCAAGAACAAGTTCAGTCACAAGTCCAGTCACAAGTCCATTCACAAGTGAACGAGAAGCTCAACACCATCCTTCCCGTCTACATGGATAAGTACAACAAGTGGCAGAAGGGTGGTAAACGGGGGCCGCCACCGGCTCCCAACCTCAACAGCGCCCAATCGGACAATGTGGCACGGCCGGAGGCGTTGGTGACTCCTCCAGCAGGGCCGGTGGTGGTGGAGACTCCTCTAGCTCCGGATCTTAACTTGCCCACTACGGCGAAGGCGCCGGCCCGCACCACCGTGCCATCAGGCAGCCACTCCGCCACTTGCGTGCTCAAGCCTGTCGGCGTCGGTGCCTCGACATTGGCCGAATTTGACGCCCTCAAGGTAACTAACTAATTAAAGCGAGAGTTGGGAGGCTCAACCACACCGATGACTTGATCTATGTTTTTCTAACGCTCGGCCTACATGTCGATCTTTCGCAGGGAGACACTCCTTGCACTCTAATGCATTGGGTGGGCGGCCAGTTGATGGATGTTGCCAAGGGTACTATTGTTCAACCAGAGAACCGCAAAATGCACAATGTCACAATGCCACCTGACATGATGAGGGTCAAATACAGTATGGTGCTTCCGGGCTACGAGCAAGTGGAACCTCCCTCTCAACCTCAAGGATGGGATGATGAGGACACGGTAGCGGTCCTCAATACCGGCTTCGGCTACTTGTACCTATGGCCGAAGAGCCAGATCCGTTTGGGGACAGAGGACCAGCTCAACATCACCCTAGAGGCAGCACAACCAGCACATGATGAAGACTTCGAGATGGGAGACTTGGACAACATGGCACAGAATCCCGATGATGATGAAGAAATTGACCCGAACTACGGTGACCAGTTTGTTAACACAAGGTTTTCTGATTTGTATGAGCCGGGACCATCAGGCACACATCAAGTTGCCGAGACCCAACCAGCACCAGCGAAACCCCCTTGCAAGGTGCGTCTCTTCCCAACTAGTCAGGAGACGCCGCCACCTGTCCCCTTCATCGAGCCTCCAAGGCCAGTAGTTCCTTTGATCAGCCCCGGCACCCTCCATAAGACGGTCGGTGAGGTGAACGCAGTGGCCGAAGCCGTAAAGAGCAAGAAGGGTCGCAAAAGGAAGCCTAAGGGTGATCGGGGCCAGGATCCAAATCCTCTTTTCCGGGACGGTGCTGTGGGGCAAGCCAGGAATCAGCAGCACGTGGCAGGTGTACCGATGATGTGTAAATCGATGCTCGAGGTCGCAGGCTCGCATATGCGTAGTATTCATTATGGATGTCTCACAATTGAGCAGTGCCGCATTCGCGACAACGATCAGTCGTACCTCGTTTTCAAGGCTAAGGTGCCTTCTCACATGCCGTGCTTCGTCACTGTACCCCCCGGGGATATCTTCTACGTGCGGCATACCGACCTGTTTGACATGTTGAACGGGTTTCGACTGCACAATACCCTGGTCCGGCTGTTCTCCCTCAATATGGCCATGGAGATCACCAGAGACAAGATCCCGGGCATCCAGCTAGTGGATCCCTACTTCATGCGTGACGCCGTACTGAAAGATGCTGAGGCCATAGATCTGGCGACCGACTACCTCTCAAACTTCCTGCAAACATACTCGGACAAGGATGTGATTCTCCTTCCCTACCATCCCATCATGGAGGATGATCGGACAGGCTGTGTGCTCATAAGCTTGAATTTGAAACACTCAACAGCCTTGTACCTCGACTCAAACAGTGCGATCCAAAAAAACTACACCAATATCAAGAAAATTCTTGATGGCGCTCTCACCGGCTATGTCGCAGCGGGAGGCGTCAAACCGGCAAGGCCACATGTAAAGTTCGGCGCGCACGTGTTCCGCCACACGAAGAAGTTTGCCTGCGTCAAGCAGCCGCCTGGCAGTGGGAAGGATGCCTTCTACGACATTTACCACATGAAGGCGTTCTTCAATGACATGGAGACCAAAACGCTGCCATCTGACCTCGTGAAGTGGGCTGAAAAGCTTGCATGCATACAGGCTCGCAACCTCAGGCAACACTTCTTCAACATCCAGGAGGAGATCGCGACAATCGTGTACCAGGGAGTCATAAAAGCCGGAGGCACCTTCCACGGCGGCTATACACCGTCCAACAGGGAGATAGACGAACGCTTAGCGCAGCAGGGTGACGACAGGATGTTCATGCAAATGGCGAAAACTCGATCGGGCTTCATCAATGCCCCCCCAAAGCCGACTCAAGAGCCGAAGAAGACTTCATGATTGCATTGCCTGGGTACCTAGCTGTTAGTTCCGAACTCGTGTTGTAACCTCTTATCACTGTGTTAAACTTGCCTAGCAAAACCTCTAGAATGTTTCGTCAACCGTTGAACTTGATTGTGAGAGACACTAGCTAGTTATTTTTGTTACGAACTATTTTAAGTGCTTGTTGCTTTTCATTTGTCATTGATTCCCTACTTTCTTGTGGTTTGCTTTCTTTGTCTTTCTTCGAAATGCCGATGATTAGAACGTGTTGTGGTGTCACGTGTATGACTATGCCGCTGTTTGATCTTGTGTGCCAAGTAGACTAGTAATTTGGGCATATACTCTACTTGCCGCACAAGATCAAACAGCGAGCATTGTTATTTCCGTGCCCAATCTAAGTATGAGGCACTAATCCATGTCATTCTTGGTTTGCTTTCTTTTGGTCTATCTTCGAAATGCCGATGATTAGAACGTGTTGTGGTGTCACGTGTATGACTATGCCGCTGTTCGATCTTGTGTGCCAAGTAGACTAGTAATTTGGGCATATACTCTACTTGCCGCATGACATCGAACAGCGAGCATTGTTATTTCCGTGCCCAATCTAAGTATGAGGCACTAATCCAAGTCATTCTTGGTTTGCTTTTTTTTGGTCTTTCTTCGAAATGCCGATGATTCTATCTTTGTGAACTGCTAGCTATTGCTTTCCACTGACATAAGTAATATCATCTTTAAAATGTGTAGGAGATGCCGAGGTGTTATGTCGTGTACGTCGGTCGGGTTCCAGGTGTGTACGAGGAGTGGAAAGACTGCCAGAAGCAAGTGAACAACTTCTCGGGCAACAACTACCAAGGCTATGAGAGTAGAGAGGTGGCGGAAGAGAAGTGGAGGAGGCATGGAAGGAAGAAATGGAGGAACTTCCTCGTGATCACCACCTTGTTGCTCTTCATTGTAGGTTGTGTTCTACTTCATCTAGGTAGATCTACGTCGTTGGAGTTGTAATGTGAATTGTGAACTTGTACTCGAAGGTGTAATGTGATTGTGAACTTGTACCGATCGGAGGTGTGAACTTGTGGCACAAACACTTGATGTATGAACTTGTATGTCATGATTGATGTGTATTCATGTTGGTTCTATTATGCTTTGGCAAAATGCAAGTTTCTGGAAAATTCTGTGGACTATATTGTATATTTGAATATCTGTATATTATTTATATATAGTGGTCTGTAAAACTTGAATTTCGAAAATATTACCGGAGGCGCATATAGGATACTATTGGAGGCGCATATACTATAAATACCCGAGGCGCATTCTGAAACATATGCGAGGCGCATATACTATAAATACCCGAGGCGCATTCTGAAACATATGCGAGGCGCATATACTATAAATACCCGAGGCGCATTCTGAAACATATGCGAGGCGCATCTGATATGCGCCTCCTATACTTCACATATGCGAGGCGCATATCGATATGCGCCTCGCATATGTGAAGTATAGGAGGCGCATATCAGATGCGCCTCGCATAAGAAATACCCGAGGCTTGAAGCTAGAGGCACATGTGATATGCGCCTCGGATAGGCTTTTTGGTGCGCCTCGGATAGGCTTTTCTCTAGTAGTGCACCCGTTGTATGTGAGCGTAGATTCAATAGCACCCGATCATCACGTGATGCTTGGACACGACGAACTTTCGCAACGGTGCATACTTGGGGAGAACACAGTTTTTATCTTGATCTTTAAGTGAGGAATCATCTTATAATGCTACCGTCGCGATCTAAGCATAATAAGATACACAAAAGGATAAACATCACATGCATATAACTTTATGTGACATGGTATAGCCAATCTTCGCGCAATGATCTCCATCTTGTGCGTTCCGGCATGATCTCCATCACTCCACCATGATTGCCTCCACCACGAATAGCAACTACAACTATTGCTAACTACTTAGCGATAAAGTAAAGCTATTACATGGCGTATAAGAAGTTGACTCGCAGGTCATACACAATTATAAAGACAACCATATGGCTCCTGCCGGTTGTGTACTCATCGACATGCAAGTCGTGAAACATTACAAAACATGATCATCGCATACAATATACACATCACATCTTGGGCCATACCATATCACAGAAAACACTCCCTGCAAAAACAAGTTAGACGCCTCTACTTTGTTGTTGCATGTTTTTACGTGGCTTATGGGAGTAGATGCTAAGAACGATTCTTACCTACGGAAAGCCACAACGGTGATATTATGGTTGCCAAACTCCGGTGTTAATCCCATGACAACTATAGTGAGAGAAACTGACATCCACCAGCCGCATGTGTGGAACAAGCCACACGTCAAGTGCGGAGCCGGTCTCGCGAACGACGTCGCGTAAGGTTGGCCTGGACCGCTTCAATCTCACTATCCCGCGTCATAAGAAGAACACAAACAAGAGGCTTGCAACAGAAAACATCAACGCCCGCAACAACCATGTTGCGTTCTACTCGTGAAACACATCTACGCATAGATCTAGCTCTGATACCACTGAAGGGTTTCGCGGCATAGTAAATCAAAATTTTCTACGGATGCGAACAGAGGGAAAGCCAAGATCTAATCTAGGAGATGCAATCAACGAGAGAGATTGGATTAGATCTTCATACCCTTGAAGATTCGCACAGCGGAACGTTCGTCGAAACGTGGGTGATGTAGTCGTACTCGCTTCTCCTCCTCGCGATCCGATCCGATCTAGCACCACAAGTGGCGGTGCCTCCGTGAGATGCACACGTGCAGCACCTCGACGTCTCCTCCTTCCTCGGACCAGCAAGTATGGTGGAGAGATAGATTGGATCTACAACACGACGGCGTGGTGTATATGGTGGAGAATTTCTGCAGCAGGGCTTCGCCTACAAACAGTCGGGAGGGAGAGAGGAAGGCTAGCAGGGCAGCTAGGGTTTGGAGGCAAGGTGTGGGGGGGAGGGGGCGCCCCAGCCCTCTTTATATAGAGGGGGGGCGGCCAGCCCTTGCCCCTCCTCCAAGCCTTGGGCCGGCGGCCAAGGGAGGGAGAAGTGGGGGGCAAGGACTCTCCCCCTTCTAGAAACCCTATCTCTAGTTTAAACGATTTAAACCCTATAGGATCGGCTGGGCCCTATGGGGCCTTGTGCCCCTGGCCCAATGCGTCCAGGACACTCCCTCATAGGCCCATGCCCCTCCCGGAAGGTGGGGCCACGTTGGTCCCCTTCCGGAAGGTTCTAGAAGCTTCCGATACAATACCGATTAACCCGGAACAATTCCGAACTCCAAAAACTGCACTGCCTTATATGAATCTTATTCTCCGAACCACTCCGGAACCTCTCGTGATATCCCGGATCCCATCCGAGACTCCGAACAAAAATTCATAAACCAATTATCCAATCTATCCTAGCGTCGAGACACGTTAAGTGTGTGACCCTGCGGGTTCGAGAATATGCAGACATGATCTTCTATCAATAATCAACAACGGGGTCTGGGCACCCATATTGACTCCCACACATTCATCGATGATCATATAGGATGAACCACGATGCCAGGATTCAAACAATCCCATATATATTCCCTTCGTCTCGCGATATTTTACTTGCCCGAGATTCGATCGTCGGTACCGTCATACCTATTTCAATCTCGTTCACAGCAAGTACTTTACTCGTTCCGTAATCCGATATCACTTTGTGATTAACTCCTTAACCACATGCTTGCAAGCGGTGTTGATATCGATTACCGAGTGGGCCCGAAGTATATCTCTCCGACTTGGGAGGGACAAATTCCATCTCGATACATACAACCCAACAGATACTTTTCGATCACCTGAGAGACACCTTTATGATCACCCTCTCATAGGATGACGTTTGATGACCTCAAAGCTTTCTTCCGATACCAGGGAGTTGTATTATCTCATGGTCTAAGGAATACAATATTTGACATAAGAAAAGCTTCGCAAAGACGAACACGATGACACGATCTAATTGCTTTGCTTAGTTTGGGTCTGTCCATCATATCATTCTCCAATGAAATGATCTCATTATCAATTGACAACTCATGTCTATGGTTAGGAAACCTTAACCATCATTGATCAATGAGCTAGTCCTTAGAGGCGTACCAGGGACACGGTGTTGTTCACAAACCACACAAGTATTAATGTTTCCGCTTAATACAATTCTAGCATGGAATATAAACTTTATCATGAACATGAATTATAATAATAACATCTTTATTATTGCCTCTAGGGCATAATTCCAACACTTTTCCTACTTGTTCTTCCGCAGTTGTCATTGTATTGTCGACGAGTATGCCATGGAGGGTTCCTCACAGATCTTGGAGAGAGAGGTGGAGTAAGACGGTGAGTTGGAGGGTACGAGGTAACTCATCTTACCCAGGTTCAGATCCCACAACAATGGCAAAGTCCTACTCTTGCTATAAATCACTAAAATAGCAATACGCTGAGTTACATATATCGTATGGTTCGCCATGCGAGGTTGAGTTGTTCCCTAAAGTATACCATATGCCCGGCTTATAAAGGCGCCAGGACCTAGGGTTACAAGGTAAAGTCCATACCGGACAGGTTATAGAGTCCTACACTGACTAGTCTTCGTGTCTTGTACTCCAAGGCTCTGGCTTCGCCTATGTCGGTGTCCTAGCCTTCCTTTATCCAGCATGGGACTTCCTTATGGGTCCTTCTAAATGGGCCACCCAGCAGGCCATAGGCCTTGCTACCAACTATGGGCCACCCAAGGCAGCCCCCTCTCTCTCCTCCCTCGCCCTCCATCTCCCCATGCCGCCGTCAGCGTGTATCGACGGGCAAGTCCCGAGAGGTTTTAGTGGTGGCGGGTCGTCTCTTCCCCGTGCGCAGGTGGGTCTCGCGGGGGGTGGCTCGGCCTGTGGCGCGGTCTCGTCCTAGCGGCGGAATGCAAGCCGCGTCTACGAGTGCTGGTAGCGCACGACGCAGGCAGCGGCAGGCGGCTGGGTGCTCCCGGAGGCAAGACTCCCGGGCCTGATCTGGCTGGCCGATGCGTGCGTCCGCATGGACTTCTTCATTGTGGAGTGCGCTAGGGAGCATCTCCTAGGTCCTGGGTGGGGTTGGGTCGCCATATCTGGGCCATGTGGTCCTAGGTTTGGCTACCTCCCGGTAGATGCATGAGGCTCTGCAAGGGATAACTTGGGGGTGACACAGATGTGCCGTATCCGCTGTACTTGTCACCCTTACACTACCCATGGGATGATGTCAGATGCCTTTGGTCGTGTTGTTGAGCTCGTGGTAGTTGTGATTGCTACCCTACAGGTGTGAGAGCATTCCTTAGATCGGCGGCGGTCCATTAGGCCCGGGTGAGCTCGGTGGCGATGGAGCTATTGCTTGGCGGCAGGGATTAGCCGTGGTGGTAGATCCCCTAGTGGACACAGGAGTAGGACCTATTGTTGTGGCTGCGTGCACGGTGGCCCCCTTGCTGCAGTGTGGCGGTGGGGCTTCATGAGCCTATTCTGGCTCGGTCGGGCCAGAGAGGGTCTGGTTTGTCCCTGCTGCTATATCCGGTCGGCACACCAAAGTTTGATGTCATACCGACCCTCACCAAAGTTTGATGTCACACCAAAGTTTGTTGTAGTTCCCTCCCGCGTGTTTATGTCATACCGACCCTCACCAAAGTTTCCTCTTTTACGTTCTTATCGGCTTTGCGCCGTGGGTCACAGTAAGACATCGGTGGTGACCTTAAGACCGTGGCAGCACGTGCATGTGGGCGGCTAGCTTGGTGGAGCATTACGAAGTGTCCGGAGGTGTGGTTTTTTTAAGAGGTTAGGAGAAATCCTTGTCGTATTGACACCAACGCGGGTGTCGCCGTCCTTCCTGAAGGGTGACGTGTGTATCTCTTTCACATCTCCCGTAACGTACTGGGGAAAACCATAGGACTAGTCCGGGAAGCGGTGCCATCATCAAATCTTCCCTTCTTGCGGTGTTGCTTGGTATGCAACGCTTTGGACCGCTAGACGTGTGGTGGTACTTCTTCGGAGGACGCAATGGTTGCGAGTTATCTCCGCTTTCACCAAATCGCCAATGTCGACTTTGTTTTCTTTTTTTCTTCTTGTTGTCTTTTGGTATTGGGTTTTGCTTTTTGCCCCAGCATTGTTTGCAAATTTATATCGAATATTTGCTACATTAATATAGCGGGACGAAATTTCGAGAAAGCCATCGCAAAGACATTCATGATATGGTGTAGTCATGACATACATAGTTATGCTAGGATTCATGATGGGTTGTGTCCAGTTTGGGACCCAGCCTTGTTGCGTGCGGCTTTGCTAAGTCGGCTACCCTGGCCGGTGGATGCTTCGCTACAGAGGCTGGCGTGAGGCTTTAGGAGCGTGAACCAGAACGTGAACCAGCAGCGCGACATTACGACAAAGGATAGTTTTCACGATTCAAGACAATCACGGCTTTCCAAGCTTCAGAAGAGTGTTCACTTACTTGTTCATATTTCTATGGTAAATAACCAATTTCATTCTAGTACAACGAATGGTAAACGACTATTTCCATGGTGAATGAATAGAAGGTGCGCCCCTCCTTTGTTGGGTAGTCCGAATTCATTTTGAACAATTCCAGGAAAATTTCATATCGAGAAAGAATTCCTTGACAGATCACATCGACTATTTTTATTTTTTAAAGAAGTTTAGGGATATCTTTTGTAAAGGATACTTTCTATATTGATTCTGAGTTGACTTAAGAATCTAGAGTACACACGTATCCGATTGGTCGATGTAATTTGCAACCGAGATAGTAGCTGGTTTCAAAAAAAAAAATATACCGAAGACCGTTAATTCATTTCATTTGCTCTGCTCTGCTCTGTACAAATCACAAGACTCTTCGTTGCTAAGCAACAGGACAAAAGAAGGGATCGAGGAGTCCCGAAGAACCGGCGGAGGCGCTGGCGACTCAGAAGGAGACTATGGACTCGAAGCAGTTGAGGCCGTCAAACTCTGGCGCGAACCGCGGCGCCCGCCGCACCTCAGGCTCAGGCTTCTTCTCCGGCCGCGAGCTCTGCTCGACTTTCTCCTCCTCCTCCTCCTCCTGCTGCTGCTGCTGCTGGTGCTTCTTCCCAGCCCCGTCGCTGCTCCGCCAGGACAGACGCGTGGCGTAGCCTGCCCCTGCGATTTCCGCCGGCGACGAGCTCATGATCGAGAAAGCCAGGATCTTGTCCATGGTCACAGGTGCAGTAGAAAGCAAGGCTGCCTGGAAAAAACAGCCTCGGCGGCTCACAATTAATGGTTCCTCTCCTTTCCTTTGTCTGCGAGTCTACTTAGCCTGCTGAGTCCACGTGCTTTTCCACGGTGCTGCTCGTGCTGGGTATATATACCCGGAGAGAAGGGCCGACTCCTACTTGCGCACAGAAGGAGAGGAAACACGGTTTTGGTTGTTTACTGAGTCGGAGAGGTTTCGTGGTGCGACTGGCTGGAGACGACGCGGTCACGGAAGTGCCGCGCGCGCCGCCGGGTCAGTCGGTCAAGATCGCTAGCTCCGACTAAAACAGCTGCTAGAGTATTTTTTTTATGGGGTTGTGGCCGGGAGAGCCGACAGCTCGAGGTGCCGTACGTGTCGGGGATGGGCTGATGAGTGTTTGGTCGGCGCCGAGCTGGGCGGTGGGTGCATGTGGTGGGTTCCGTGGCGGCGGCAGGGTTCGAGACGGCACGCAACAGTCGGTGACACTGCCCGCCGGTGGTGCACACCTAACGCCACCCCGGCGGCCGGAGGGGATGAGGTCGTCTCGTCTCGCGCAGAGTTGCCGTCGATGGACCGACGTTCGGGTTGGCCGTCCAGCCCTGCCACAGTGGAGTCGTTGTGCCCCACAAGCAGGTCAAACTCTTTAGTACTAGTAGACGAAAAGTAAAGATAACAGCGTGCGGTTTTCCTCGTCGCCGTCCGGAGAGACGAGTTGACCTGGTCGATCGGCGTCTCATCTGCTTTGGCTCCATGGAATTATTAATTCACCGCGGGACACCAACGCCATGGGCACCGACTCTTCCGGTGGACGACGACACGTACGCACTCACACATATCCGCGCTTATCTGCAAGAACGACTGTTTGCTAATTACTCGCTCTGTTTTAAAATATAAGATGTTTAGATTTGTAAAAAAAAAGAATTTAGACTTTTTTAGTATATACATTTATCCCAAACTTAAGGAAACCTACGTACTAAAACAAGGCTATACTAAAACAAGGCTAGATTTTTTTTTTATAAACCTAAAACATCTTATATTTAGAAACGGAGGGAGTACATACTATATGCCTTTCCTAATACTCCTTCCATCCCAAGGCTTAAGACATATAACTTTTTTTTAAAGTCAAGCCAGGTAAAGTTTGTGAAACTATGTTTCATGATGTATAAAAGGTTACGGGTTACGTATTATAAATATTAATATTTTTCACCAAAAACTTGGTCAAATTTTAGTTGGTTTAACTTTTGAAAAAATTTATATGTCTTAAGCCTTGAGACGAAGGTAATAGAGAAGAGCGGTTCGGTGTATGTCTTTCTGCTTAGTATTATAGCACCTTCACTCGTTGGGCATTTTCAGGCTTAAGTTCGACGTATTTAGCGTCAGAAGAAGCTAATTTTCGGCATGTGAACAGTTTTCCACTCGCGTTCCCATGCCGAGTTTCCAGGTGAAGCAAAAACAGTGACATATTTGATTTTTTTATTCCCGCCGGCGAAAACTCGGCCAAAGGTGTTCGACAGAAGTACGCCAAAAAAGTTCGGCGATCAAATTATTACAGAACAATATAAAATGGTTCAGCGATCAATCGTCAATGGGGATGGCCTCCTCGGACGTGTCTGGTGCGACGGGGATGGGTGCATCAGCAGCGTGGCCGCCCGACTGGTTAGAGGAGGTGGAAGCAGAGCTTGGCGAAGCCGTGACGGCGGAGGCGGTCGGCGCAGAGCTTGGCGTGCTGGCGGCGATGTCCTCCTGGAGGATAGTGTTGCAGCGCACCATGTACCAGGCCTTGACCAGCGTGCTCATCGCCGAGTTGTCTTCGCCGCCCATGAGGAACTGGAGATACATGTTGCTCTTCTTGGCGGCGTAGTTCTCCTTGAGGAGGTCGAGATTGCGGTCTTGGTTCTGGAGCAGCTGCGCCCACCTCTCATTGACCTTCTCCTCCCTCTTCTCGGCATGGGCCTTGATGTCGGCGATGCACTTCTCAATGGAAGCGACGCTCGGCGGGAGGCCTTGTAGCTTTAAGCATCTTTGCCTTCTTCTGGCCGACCTCCGTCCTTCCTTCGTCGGCATCAGGGGGAGGAGCCTCCGGGTTCTACACGCCGTCCTTGGTCTTCGCGAGGCTTACACGAGTATCCACCCATTTCTGACATTTCTCTATCACGGCAAACAGGTGGTGGAACTTGAACTCGGTCTTGGTGTCGTCCCGATACATGCCGAATGCACGGACGAGATGCAAAGGCAAGGCAAAGTGTGTCAGGACAGGCATGAAACCGGAATACCTTCGGCTAGTGTTCGATGAAGTACCTTGCTATCCATGCTTTCACCATCGATGGGTGTGCGTTCGACCTCCTCGAGAACACTGTGCCACTTGCTGCACGCCTGCTGGATGAGTCCCTAGTGGTTGATCATGGCTTTCTGTAACATCCCAAAAATACTAAACTTGGATCATCAAACTCTAATCATAAAATTTAGGATTAACAAAAACTTTGCTAAATAAAATTATGAAAGCATGCATGTGAGTATGCATTTCATTTTGAATTCTTTTTAACCAACTTGTTTGTGTGATCCTTTGCTTGTAAATGGATGCTTAGGTGAAATAAACATAATCTAAACAATTCCCAAACTTTTCTCAAAGACAAGTAAATCAAAACAAATAAAATAAGGGAATGGTCATTTTGACCAATTTAACTCCCATGCCTACTTTGGCTGTCTCAAACTTTCAGAACTTAACAGAAACTTTTTTGGATCTTTGCACCCCTTGGTTGTACTCATAACAAAGTTTCAAGGCCCACTTTGTGATCATACAGAAACATTCAAATGCATAGTTTAAATGACAATTCAAAATTGAATCTTTATCATATGGGAAGATCCCACTTCTTCAAAAATCACTCAAACAAGCTCAACTTTCAAAACCCAAGCATCTGCAGACTCACCAGCATCAACCTAGCAGACCCACCAAAAATCTTTTCAAAATTCAAAACTTGAATTCTTGCGGCTATTTCATCAAACACTTGGAGGCAACAAATCAAACTGGCCTAACTTCACTGTTTTGAGCAGTAACTGGGCTAAGAAATATTCACCATTGATCACCCTTGTCTCCCTCAGTGCCAACCAGTGCTTGGACAAACCCTAGCCCCTACCCTTTGCCCCATGCCATGCCAACCCGAGCACCCCCTTGCCAGCCGACCATGGCTAGCTAGCCAGAGCAAGCACCAAGCCTAAACAACATGTCTAGGAGCAAGCCAATACTCCACCGCCACTCCCTGTACAACGCTCGAACCTTGCTAACACCTGGACAAAACGCACGGACCACGCCCAGCTCGCCAGCAACCATGCCGAGCATGCGCCAGAGCGCAACGCTCTACCGACGCCCACAGACCGCGCGCCGCCCTTGCCGCGTGCGTACATGATCGCCACCGACCCAGGAGACCGCCACACATCCTCGTTCGCCGCCCCATGACGCACAGCCACCGCTCGCCGTCGAAGACGCCGCCTCTGCCGCGTAGAGCATCGCGCGTTCCAGACCAAACCGCACCGCCCCTACGCGCGCATTAAAGCCGTAGAGCATCGCCAGGAGACCACCAAGCGATCGCCACCATCGGCCATGCCTCTAGCCGCCCGTAGCCATGTCGCCACCGTCGTCTGACCATCCCGTTTGGTCTCGTCGTCGCGACTATAAATAGAGGCCACCCCCAGCCAAATTGAGCATACCATTCTACTCCCCTCTCCTCACTGATCGTGCCACCCCGTTGCCGGAGCAAGGCGAGCAGCACTTCACCGGAATTTCACCGGAGTCTGCCGCTGCTGGAGAAGAAGGGGGCCAGCGATTGGAACCGCCCCAGGAGAAGTTGTCAGTACTAGGAGGTTCGCCGTCATCGACTTCGTCATTCCCCCGCCTCGCCGACCTTTGCCTGAACCCCGATGAGCCCCCAACGACCCCCACTGTCCGTGCTAGGTTTCTGTCTCTCCGGCGTTGCCCAACGTCGACGATGATCCTCAGCCGTTCGATTAAAACCAGATCAAACGCACCACATCGCCCCATACCGCTTCGCACCCCCTCATCTCACTGACGCGTGGGGACAGCAACTTAACCAACCCGCGTAAGCGCTGTGCTTAGCAGGCCGGTCCAGTATCATTTCCCGCGCAGCCCAGTTATTTGAATTTAACCTTTTCCATTTTATGTCAAGCACACTTCTGTACCTAGTTTCAAAAATCAACCCAAGTCGATTTAGTGAACCAAATTGAATGAAACCAATTTTGTTAGAAAGGTCTGGAAATGCTGAATCCAAGCCTATTGGATTCAAATCATTTGGATCTGTAGATCATCCTTGGTAAAAATAACAAGGCAGAAGCTTTTCTGCATTCAAACATTTTTCAAATTAAAACCATAATAGCTTTTGAGTTGATTCCAACTCTCAAAAATCACATTTCACCATACCTTTCAGAATATATAAAAATATATAGGTTTAATTACAGAAATAATGTTCAAGTAATGAAAGAATGCCACATAGGCATTTCTAGTCACTTTATTTAATTAAAATAAAAGGGTAAAACCTTATTAAATTGTGACACCACTTTAAATCACATTCCCATGGACCAAAATATGTGGTGATGACATGTGTCAACATGATCCCATGTTTGGGTTGGAGAATATTAAATCTTAAGTAGTTTTTCAATGAGTAGAAATTACTTTTCTAAAAATAAAAGGAATTAAACCAAGCTTTAATCTTGTAATGTTAGTGATGATGCTAGATCATCTATAGGACCCTTTTGTGTGATGATTGCAAGTATTTAAGTATTGTTTGGTGATTGTGTACATCGTATTTATTTATAGACGCTAGTACCGACCAAGGATACGAGGAGGAAGGAGGATTCTATGAAGAAGAAGCCGAGGAGAACTTCAACCACTGCTCTGCACAAGGCAAGCTTATACTGATACTGATGCAAGCCTTACTAATCAAGTTGACTTATGCAAGCCAATACTTGCGTGTCACCATGCCAACTATATGCCTTAAGCATAGATGATCCTACCCGCTTGATAAACCAATACTAGTTTTTTACTTACAAGCTTTATACTTTATTTCTTTATCAAAGCTATTACTTAGAGTTTACCTAAGTGAATTGTAGATACTAGAAAGATATTTTAAGGTTGCATAAAGAGCATAAAATTTGGCCTAAGCTAGATAATCTTGATATCATCCCAAGGCATAAGATTGAACTTAGTTGAAACTCTACTAGTTTACTACCCCTCATTAGTACTCACCCCCACTTGTAGATGCTAGTGCTAAGCATAAAACTTGATCAACTTTAGATGGGAATACTTGGTGGAAAAATGATTATGAAAACCTTGGAATGATGGATCATTCTATTGAAATGTTTTGGACATGTGTTTCCGAACACCAGATGATTTATGGTGATGAAAATATTGAGGTATGAGCCTTAGCCCTTTATAAAACTAATGGTTGTCTGGATGCGATATCATTCCAATTTTATCGTACAACCAAAATACCCGAGAATTGGGTAGGGCTTGACTGGAAACTTATATACCTTAGTATTAGTTCCCTCCCGGCCAAGGTATGAGCTGAGGCTACCTTGTGAAGATTTTCCACCTGTGCAGTACCCAAGATGACATTTGGTCATGGTTGGGAGGCCAAACTCACAGGAGATGTGCTTATACTAGGGCATGTAATTGAAAGGTTAGGATTGATTATCCGCATACTGAGTATGGTGAATTCAGGATTTGTTCCTGACGGATGTATCGAATGTTGTGGTGAAAGTGTACAATGTTGGAGATATGCCCTAGAGGCAATAATAAATATAGTTATTATTATATCTTTGTGTTTATGATAAATGTTTACATTCATGCTATAATAGTATTAACAAGGAAACATTAATACTTGTGTGATTTGTAAACTAAAATAGAGTCCCTAGTAAAGCCTCTTTATAATACTAGCTTGTTGGTTAATAAATGATTGTGGTTTCCCTATCATGAACATTGAGATCTTATTAACAACAAGATCATATCGTTAGGAGAATGATATGATGGACATACTCCTATAGATAAGCGTAGCATAAAGATCAAGTCATTTTAATAGTTCAATTGTTATATGCTTTCTGATACATAGTAACCTGATTCCTTCGACCATGAGATCATGCATATCACCTTCACCGGAAGGATGCTTTGATGACATCAAACACCACACCGTAACTGGGTGGCTATAAAGGTGGCATTGAGTGTTCGGAAAGTATTGGTTGAGACGCATGGATCAAGAGTGGGATTTGTCCATCCATATGACGGATAGATATACTCTGGGCCCTCTCAGTGGAATGTCATCCAATTAGCTTGCAAGCATGTGACTGGCTCACAAGGGATCACATATCACGGGAACGAGAAAAGAGTACTTATCAGTAACGAGGTTGAACTAGGTATGCAGAGATACCGACGATCATAACCTCGGATAAGTAAACTATCGTGAGACAAAGGGAAATTGGTATCGTATGTAAGTGGTTCATTCGATCGCAAATTAATCGTAGAAATATGTGGGAGCCATATGAATTTCCAGATTCCTCTATTGGTTATTGTTCGGAGAAGTGTCTCGATCATGTCCGCATAATTCACGAACCGTAGGGAGACACACTTAAGGATTCGACGTTGTTTGAGTAGTTATGGAATGATGAGTAAGAGACCGAATGTTGTTCGGAGTCTCGGATGGGATCCGGGATATCACGAGAAGATCCGGAATGGTCCGGGGAATAAGATTCATATAAGGAAAGTCCTATTTCGGGGTTGGAGAATGGTTCCGGTGTTTTCATCGGGAATGTTCTAGAAGGTTCCGGAATGTTCGGCACTCCGGAGGGGAAGGATACATGAATGTGTCATACCAAGTTGGAATGATTGCATCATGTACTAGGTGTCATCGCTGAACAAAATAAAGGGTTTAACCAAATCCTAGTTTGAAAAGTCAAACGCCAATTTGAAAAGTCAAACGGCTATTTTGGAAGGTGGAGGGGAAGTAGGAAACCTACTTGGGGAGGAGTTCCTCCCCTCCACCGTCGGCCCACTTGGAAAACCGAGTTGGGGAGGGACTCCCCTCCCCTGGCGCGCCCCCTCCACCTATATAAGGAGGGGCAGGGCTGCTCCTCCAAGACACAACACCTCCACCCCGCAAACCCTAGCCCCGGCGCCGCCACCTCCTGCTGCCGTCGCCGCCTAGGGCAACCCTAGCCACCGACTTGGGCTGCTCCAAGCCCTATCCGCCGGCCCTAGACCCTCCTCCTTGGTGCGTCTAAACCCTAGATCGCCGAGGCTCTCTCTCATAGTCCACCATACTTGCTCCGGATTAAGGCGAAGCCCTGCGAGATCTCCCCTCTACTTCCGGTACCACGCCGTTGTGCTGCCGAAATCGCGAGGAGAGTGCTACAACTTCTGCTGCCTGCTGGAACAAGGGAGAGGAAGGTCTTCGTCGAGTACCGAACGTGTGACCGACTGCGGGAGCACTGCTGGAATGCAGCGCCGGAAGGATCGTCTACGCGATCTTGAGATCGGGAAGAGTACGACTACATCACCCACGAGAATCCGCTCTCGTTAAACACTTTGGAATCTTCGAGGGTGAGTTATTCCATCGACTCGTTGCTACAATCTAGTAGATAGATCTTGGCTTGTTTGTTTGTATGCGGTAGAAATTTTTTGTTTTCCATGCTACGAATCCCTTCAGTGGTATCAGAGCCGTGTCTATATGTAGATCTGTTGCACGAGTAGAACACAATGGTCATTGTGGGCGTTGATGCTTTTGTTGTCGATTGCTTCTTGTGTACTTTGCATCTTGCGGGATGTTGGGATGAAGCGGCCCGGGCTAACCTTACATGACATTGTTCATGAGACTTGCTCCACGCTTGACATGCAACTTGTATTGCATAAGTGGCTTTGCGGGTGCCTCTTTCTCCCAGCATAGTTAAGATTCAATTTACAACGGGTGATTGACAATACTAGTATCAATGTTGTGGTTCTTGTTCGTAAGTTAGAACAACACTTATTGAAAGCCCCAAACCACGTAAAACATGTAAAGAAAGTAGAGGCGTCTAACTTTGTTTTGCAGGGGTGTGCTGTGATGTGATATGGCTATGATTGTGATTATATTTGATGTATGCAATGTTCCTTATTGTAAGTTGGCAACCGGCAGGAGCCATATGGTTGTCTTTAAATTCTGTTAAGACCCGCGTGTCTATTCAAAGTAGTTGTAATAGTTGAAGCTGGTGGACGACAACCATGGAGCAGCGTCATTGACCTTGATGCAATGCCGGTGATGATGGAGATCATGTTCGTGCTTGAAGATGGAGATCGGAAGCACAAAGAAGAAAGGCCATATCATATCACATATTATGAATTGCATGTGATGTTAATCCTTTATGCATCTTGTACTGCTTAGTTAACGACGGTAGCATTATAAAATGATCCCTCATGCACATGAATTTCAAGTTCTAAAGTGTTCATCCTTAGTAAGCACCGTTGCTAAAGCTTGTTGTTTCGAAGCACCACGTGATGATCGGGTGTGTTAGATTCCGCAAGTGTATACAATGTGAGCAAGCCAGATTTGCTCATGCGGAAGCTAAGGTTTGATTTCGACGAGCCTAGCATGTACAGACATGGTCTCGGAACACGGATCACAGAAAGGTAAAGCATGAATCATATAGTAGATATGATGAACATGTCGATTGTTCGCCATTGAAGCTACATCAACTCTCGTGATGATCGGTGTTGATGTGGTGGATTTGGTTCGTGTGATCACTAAAAAAATGTGAGGAATATTGTTTTGAGTGGGAGTTCACCTAGATTAATTTAACTATTAATTAGAACTCAATTTGTCATAAACTTAGTCTAAACTATTGCAAATATGTTGTAGATCAATGGCGACCCCTACCATCAATTTTAATGCGTTCCTAGAGAAAGAAAAGTTGAAAAACAATGGAAGCAACTTCGCGGATTGGTTCCGCAATTTGAGGATTGTCCTCACAGCTGGTAATTTGACCTATGTGCTGGATGCACCGCTGGGTGACCCACCTGCAGCTACTGCTACCGATGAAGTAAAGAATGTTTACCTCGCTCGGAAGACTCAGTACTCCACAGTTCAGTGTGCTATCTTGTATGGTTTAGAATCGGAGCTTCAGAAAAGGTTTGAGAATTCAGACCCACATGATATTGTCCGTGATCTCAAATTGATCTTTGAGACTCACGCGGCAATTGAGAGCTATGAGGCTTCTGAAAAGTTCTTTAACTGCAAGATGGAAGAGGGCAGCTCCGTCAGTGAGCATGTGCTTAAGATGTATGGGCACGCAAACAAACTTCAAAGCTTGGGTATAGTGATTCCTAATGCTTTGGGGATTTATCGTGTCCTCCAATCACTACCACCAAGTTACAAGAACTTTGTGATGAACTACAATATGCAAAACATGAACAAGCAGTTGCCAGAACTCTTTGCCATGTTGAAATCTGCAGAAGTGGAGATCAAGAAAGAGCACCAAGTGTTGATGGTCAATAAGACCACCAAATTCAAGAAAGGCAAGTCTAAGCAAAAGGGACACTTTCAAGAAGGGTGGTAAGAAAGTTACCGCGCCGACAAAGAAGACCAATGCTGGACCTAAGCCTGATACTGAGTGCTTTTACTGCAAGGGAGAAGGTCACTGGAAGCGGAATTGCCCAAAGTACTTGGCGGATTTGAAGAACGACAACATCAAGAAGAAAGGTATATCCGATATACATGTTATTGATGTGTATCTCACTAGTACTCATAGTAGTGCCTGGGTATTTGATACTGGTTCGGTTGCTCATATTTGTAACTCGAAACAGGTGTTGCAGAATAAACGGAAGCTAGCGAAGAACGAGGTGACGATGCGCGTGGGAAACGGATCAAAGGTTGATGTGATCTCGGTCGGCACGCTACCTCTTCATCTACCATCGGGATTAGTTTTATACTTAAATAATTGTTATTTGGTGCCCGCGTTAAGCATGAACATTATATCAGGATCTTGTTTATTGCGAGAAGGTTACTTGTTTAAGTCCGAGAATAATGGTTGTTCGATTTATATGAGTAATATGTTTTATGCACATGCACCATTGATAGATGGTCTATTCTTATTGAATCTCGATAGTGGAAATACACATATTAATAACATTGAGGCTAAACATTTGAAATCGAGCGATAACTCGACCTATATGTGGCACTATCGTCTTGGTCACATTGGAGTGAAGCGCATGAAGAAACTACATTCCGATGGACTTCTTGAATCACTTGATTTCGAATCACTTGAAAGATGCGAAGCATGTCTGATGGGTAAAATGACTAAGACTCCATTTTCTGGTATGATGGAGCGAGCTACGGACTTATTGGAAATCATACATACCGATGTGTGTGGTCCAATGAGTGTAGCATCGCGCAGTGGTTATCGTTATGTTCTTACCTTCACGGATGACTTGAGTAGATATGGGTATATCTATTTCATGAAACATAAGTCCGAAACTTTCGAGAAGTTTAAGGAATTTCAAAGTGAGGTAGAGAATCAACGTAACAAGAAGATTAAATTTCTACGTTCTGATCGTGGAGGTGAATATCTAAGTTACGAGTTTGGCGAGCATTTGAAGAAATGCGGAATACTTTCACAATTGACACCGCCGGGAACATCACAACGTAATGGTGTGTCCGAACATCGTAATCGAACTCTCTTAGATATGGTTCGTTCTATGATGTCACTTACAGATTTACCGCTATCATTTTGGGGTTATGCATTAGAAACAACCGCATTCACTTTAAATAGGGCACCATCTAAATCCGTTGAAACGACACCGTATGAATTATGGTTTGGGAAGAAACCTAAATTGTCGTTCCTTAAAGTTTGGGGTTGCGAAGCCTATGTAAAGAAGTTACAGCCGGACAAGCTTGAACCCAAAGCGGAGAAATGCGTCTTCATAGGATACCCGAAGGAAACTATTGGGTATTCCTTCTATCATAGATCCGAAGGCAAAATCTTCGTTGCCAAGAATGGATCCTTTCTAGAGAAGGAATTTCTCTCGAAAGAAGTGACCGGAAGGAAAGTAGAACTCGACGAGGTTGCCGAACCTTCTCTCGAAATTGCGAGTAGCGCAACACCGGAAGAAGTTCCTGTGGTGCCTACACCAATAAGAGAGGAAGCTAATGATGATGATCATGAAACTTCGGTTGTAGTTGCTATAGAGCCTCGTAGGTCAACGATAACTCGTACCACTCCTGATTGGTATGATCCCGTTATGAGTGTCATGCTGGTGGACAACACCGATGACCCTGCGACATATGAGGAAGCGATGATGAGCCCAGATTCCAATAAATGGCAAGAAGCCATGAAATCCGAGATTGGATCCATGTACGAAAACCAAGTATGGACTTTGGTGGATTTACCGGATGGCCGAAAGGCTGTCGAGAACAAATGGATTTTCAAGAAGAAAACATATGCTGATGGTAATGTTACTGTCTATAAAGCTCGACTTGTCGCAAAAGGGTTTCGACAAATTCAAGGAGTTAACTACGATGAGACTTTCTCACCAGTAGTGAAGCTAAAGTCTGTGAGGATTATGTTAGCAATCGCTGCATATTATGATTATGAGATATGGCAGATGGATGTCAAAACAACATTCCTCAATGGAGACATTGATGAAGAGTTGTATATGATGCAACCCAAAGGTTTTGTCGATCCTAAAGATGCTAACAAGGTATGCAAACTTCAACGGTCCATCTATGGGTTGAAGCAAGCATCCCGAAGTTGGAATCAACGTTTTGATAAGGTAATCAAAAGTTTTGGCTTTATACAAACTTATGGAGAAGCTTGTATTTACAAGAAAGTGAGTGGGAGCTCTGTAGCATTCTTAATACTGTATGTAGATGACATATTGTTGATTGGGAATGATGTAGACCTTCTTAATAGTGTCAAGGAATATTTGAATAATAGTTTTCCAATGAAGGATCTTGGCGAAGCAGCTTACATATTAGGCATAAAGATTTATAGAGATAGATCGAGACGCCTAATATCATTGTCACAAAGTATATATTTGGACAAAGTTCTGAAGAGGTTTGGAATGGAAGATAGCAAGAAAGGGTTCTTGCCCATGTTGCCCAATACGACCTTGAGTAAAACTCAAAGTCCGACAACGGCAGAAGATAGAGAAAGGATGAGTAAGACTCCCTATGCCTCAGCCATAGGATCTCTAATGTATGACATGCTATGTACTAGACCCGACATTGCATATGCTGTTAGTTTAACTAGCAGATATCAAAGTGATCCAGGAGTGGATCATTGGACAGTGGTCAAAAACATCCTTAAGTACTTGAGAAGAACTAAGGATATGGTTCTTTCTTATGGAGGTGATGAACAACTCGTTGTTAATGGTTACACCGATGCTAGTTGGAACACCGATCCGGATGATTCTAAATCACAATCTGGATACGTATTTACTTTGAATGGTGCAGCAGTTAGCTGGAGGAGTGCAAAGCAAAGCGTTGTGGCGAGATCTTCAACTGAATCGGAATACATGGCTGCTTCGGAGGCTTCACAAGAAGCGATATGGATGAAAGAGTTCATTACAGAGCTGGGTGTGGTTCCTAGTGCGCTGGACCCAATGTCTATCTATTGTGATAACATGGGCGCCATAGCCAATGCGCTAGAACCAAGGTCACACAAGAAGCTGAAGCACATCAAGCTACGTTTTCACGCTATTCGAGAACATGTCCAAGATGGGGACATAAAGATTTGCAAAGTACACACAGATCTGAATGTGGCGGATCCGTTGGCTAAACCTCTCCCGAGGGCAAAACATGACCAACACCAAACTGCCATGGGTGTTGGTATATTACCATGTAATCTAGATTAGATGACTCTAGTGCAAGTGGGAGACTGTTGGAGATATGCCCTAGATGCAATAATAAATATAGTTATTATTATATCTTTGTGTTTATGATAAATGTTTACATTCATGCTATAATAGTATTAACAAGGAAACATTAATACTTGTGTGATTTTTAAACTAAAATAGAGTCCCTAGTAAAGCCTCTTTATAATACTAGCTTGTTGGTTAATAAATGATTGTGGTTTCCCTATCATGAACATTGAGATGTTATTAACAACAAGATCATATCGTTAGGAGAATGATATGATGGACATACTCCTATAGATAAGCGTAGCATAAAGATCAAGTCATTTTAATAGTTCAATTGCTATATGCTTTTTGATACATAGTAACCTGATTCCTTCGACCATGAGATCATGCATATCACCTTCACCGGATGGATGCTTTGATGACATCAAACACCACACCGTAACTGGGTGGCTATAAAGGTGGCATTGAGTGTTCGGAAAGTATTGGTTGAGACACATGGATCAAGAGTGGGATTTGTCCATCCATATGACTGATATATATACTCTGGGCCCTCTCGGTGGAATGTCATCCAATTAGCTTGCAAGCATGTGACTGGCTCACAAGGGATCACATATCACGGGAACGAGAAAGGAGTACTTATCAGTAACGAGGTTGAACTAGGTATGCAGAGATACCGACGATCATAACCTCGGATAAGTAAACTATCGTGAGACAAAGGGAAATTGGTATCGTATGTAAGTGGTTCATTCGATCGCAAAGTAATCGTAGAAATATGTGGGAGCCATATGAATTTCCAGATTCCTCTATTGGTTATTGTTCGGAGAAGTGTCTCGATCATGTCCGCATAATTCACGAACCGTAGGGAGACACACTTAAGGATTCGACGTTGTTTGAGTAGTTATGGAATGATGAGTAAGAGACCGAATGTTGTTCGGAGTCTCGGATGGGATCCGGGATATCACGAGGAGATCCGGAATGGTCCGGAGAATAAGATTCATATAAGGAAAGTCCTATTTCGGGGTTGGAGAATGGTTCCGGTGTTTTCATCGGGAATGTTCTAGAAGGTTCTGGAATGTTCGACACTCCGGAGGGGAAGGGTACATGAATGTGTCATACCAAGTTGGAATGATTGCATCATGTACTAGGTTTCATCGCTGAACAAAATAAAGGGTTTAATCAAATCCTAGTTTGAAAAGTCAAACGCCAATTTGAAAAGTCAAACGGCTATTTTGGAAGGTGGAGGGGAAGTAGGAAACCTACTTGGGGAGGAGTTCCTCCCCTCCACCGCCAGCTCACTTGGGAAACCGAGTTGGGGAGTGACTCCCCTCCCCTGGCGCGCCCCCTCCACCTATATAAGGAGGGGCAGGGCTGCTCCTCCAAGACACAACACCTCCACCCCGCAAACCCTAGCCCCGGCGCCGCCACCTCCTGCTGCCGCCGCCGCCTAGGACAACCCTAGCCGCCGACTTGGGCTGCTCCAAGCCCTAGCCACCGGCCCTAGACCCTCCTCCTTGGTGCGTCTAAACCCTAGGTCGCCGAGGCTCTCTCTCATAGTCCACCATACTCGTTCCGGCTTAAGGCGAAGCCCTGCGAGATCTCCCCTCTACTTCCGGTACCACGCCGTTGTGCTGCCGGAATCGCGAGGAGAGTGCTACAACCTCCGCTGCCTGCTGGAACAAGGGAGAGGAAGGTCTTCGTCGAGTACCGAACGTGTGACCGACTGCGGCAGAATCCCTTCATACAATCTCTGTAGAGTGTCAAACTATTCGAATAGCCGCGTCCGCGGTTATGGACAGTTGGAGTGGCCATACTGTTCCCCCGTCAGACTTTTCAAAATGACTTGAGAAATGAATTGAGACTTTGACTTGACCACAACAGAGTTGTGACATGAAATACAAGTTCCCACTTAGGAGTTATAAAATTGGGACTAGCTTCTCTTGCTTCTAAACTTAGTAGAAATAAATCTGGCTTCTTGCAAAACAACCCTAGAGCCTAGTGTCCTATTACAAAAAACCCCTTTCACTTGTTAGTATTAGTTTGCGGGTACTTAAAGAGTACTCATGGCTTTGTCCCTGGCTATTCGCGTGGCCAGACTATGAAGAAGAGTACCTGGAGGATGGACCCCAGGAAGGCTTCGACAACTAGGATCATCTCCCATAGGTCAGCATTGCCTGTGACCCCGAAGATGGAGCTTCGCCTATGCTACCGTTATTAATACGTATTCCGCTGCTTGAAGTTGTATTAAGAACTGGATCATGAGATCCCTATTTGTGTAAGAACTTATGTACGGTTTGTAATGGATGATGTACTATGGTATCCAATTCTGTTATGTCTCGCAAAAATGGTAATCCTGGGATTGCGATGTATGGCATAACAGGCATCTGGGATTAAAAATCCGGGTGTTGACAAGTTGGTATCAGAGCCATCCTTACCATAGGAGACCCTAGTTAGACTGGACGTTTGAATCAAAAACTTATTTTCAAAACCAAAGAAAACAAATATTTACAAAAAACGTATTCCCATTCTTATCACTTTGATTCTTTCACGAAAATTCATGTTCCTCAAAAACTCTTGCAAAACACTTAAAATTTGACACACTTGATCACTCTACTAACTTACTCATCCTATATTCTTATAGATGGACGTGAAGTATAGCAAGTTTTACCAGTTGGGGAATGGAGGAGACCTTATCTTTGAGAGGGATTTGGCCCAGCTTTCGGAACTTCTGGAGCGTCCGCACCCCGAGTTCTTCGGAGCTCAACTCAATGATCAAGGAGGAGAAGATCTGCAGTGGATAACTGTTGCAAGTCTCCGAGGAAAGATTGAACCTCCCACTGCGGAAGGAATTCAGTTTACCTTAAGAGAGAACAACTGGCTCGATGGACTTGCCAGGGCCATGCAGGAAGATCTTTTCCGTTTGTGTGGGCAGAGTATCAATCAGATCAAGGGTACCCGCTTTGAGTTTTACCCAAGGCGTGATGCTAATGGACAACCACTGGAAGCCCCATACCATCACGAGATGAAGACCCAATTGGACCACCTTAGCTTCATGATGTACGATCGTCAGCAGGAGTTGGATAACTGTCGTGACTACTCCAACCACAAGTCTGCCATCATTAAGACGAAGGACCAAACCATCGCCATGCTGGCAAAGGATCGCAAGTCTCGCCGCCGTCAGCTCGACAAGAAGGAGCGCATCATTGCCCGTCTTCGCCACTGTATCTCGTCTTTGGAGGAAACCATCCACGAGAGAGACATGCAGTTGGAAGAAAGGGAGAATGCCGGAGATGATCTTCGTGGAGACCCCTACTCCCATCTCAGCGATGATGATGATTTTCTGGAGGATCAGGCTATGGATTTCTTCACCGATGAGGACGATTACGCCTTCATCGATGACAATGAGGATGACGACTACACCGACTCCGAGGAGTAGTAGCACTTGAACACTAGCGTAGTGAGTAGTATTCGGTCCCAATGTATCGTAGTTTCCAGAATGGTTCTTAAAACCATCTGTTTTTCTTTGTTGTGGTGTGTGTTGTACCGTGTGCTATGAATGAATGAAAAGCAAGTTACTAGAAAATCTGAGTCAAACTTTAAAAACTTTTCAAAGCCCCAAAACCCTAGAAATTTCCCTCTTTTCTCATGATCTATCTCAATCTTCAGATACCACGCAGAGGAAGTGGTTCATCCCCGGACCCGATGTTGCAGATCCTGCAAATGTTGACTTCTGACCGCGAAACTGAAAGAGCGGAACGTCAAGCCAACCTAGACACCCTGCAACAGATAGCTCAGCTTGCCCACAATAACCAAGGCCACGGAAATCAGGACAACCATGGATCTAAGCTCAAGAACTTCTAGAATACCAACCCACCTGTTTTCACTAAGTCAGAAGAACCCCTAGACGCTGATGATTGGCTGCAGACCATGGAAAATAACCTAGAAGTCGCCGGAGTGGAAGCCAACGAGAAAGTCCTGTTCGCCACCCATTACCTAGCCGGAGATGCCAGAGCATGGTGGAACAGTGTTCGTGCAATGACCGGAGGCCAGATGATGACCTAGGAGGAATTCAAGGTCAAGTTTAGCAGGACCCATGTGCCACCGGGTTTGATCAAGAGGATGAGAGACGAGTTTAGAGAATTGAAGGAAGGAAGGATGACTGTAGTGAAATACCATGACAAATTTTTCTCATTAGCTAGGTATGCCCCGGATGAGATCGACACCGAATCCAAGAAGAAAGAAAGATTCCTGAATGGTCTGCATGATGAGATGCAGACAGTGTTAGTCAATATCACCTTTGCTGATATTGAAGCCCTTGTCGACTCAGCCATCCAGATGGAAGGGATGATCAACCAAGCCAATGAGAACCGCAAGCGTCGCATGATGCATTAGCCAGGAACCCATCAGACCCCAAAGTATCGCCCTAACCCATCTCCAGGATTTGCCCCGAGAACCAACAGACCCCCGATGAACCGTCCGACCTATCCCAACCGTGGAAACCCTAGGCCCGGAGGAAATAACAACAACCCTGAAAACTCTAGCAATTTCAACCGTGCCCCACCCAAGTTCAACACCAACAGTGCTATCGCCAACACCAACACTGCTCCGAGGACTGGAAGCAATGTTGTGCCTGTAGCAGCAAAGGACAAGTCGCAAGTGACATGTTATGACTTTGGAAATAAAGGCCACTATTCCAACGAGTGCCCCAACAAGAAGAATGCCGCAGCCCCCAATACCAATGCCCCAGCTCAACAACAGCGTCGTGTTCAGCCCGGAAGAAGATTTTCCCCAGGGAATTCACTCAACCGCAACGGATGTCTTTTTCTCATGCATACTGAAGAAGCTCAGGAAGCGCCAGACGTCGTGCTGGGTATGTTTTCTGTTAATTCAGTACTTGCAAGAGTGTTGTTTGATTCTAGTGCATCGCACTCATTTGTCACCGAAGAATTTGCATGCACTAGTAAAATTCAACCAACCAAACTGAAGCATGTTATGATTTTCCAAATTCCCGGATCAACCACCAAGGCTAGGAAAATTTGCAAAGCCGTCCCTATCCGAATCCATGGCATAGATTTTTATGCTAATCTAATAGTACTCGGAACTAAAGGTTTGGAAGTAGTACTAGGAATGGATTGGATGTACAAACATAAAGGATTGATTGACTGTGCCAAGAAAGCCATGACCATGACCAGTACAACCGGAATATCAGTCGAGCATATATCTGAAACCTTACCTCGCCAATTCAAGTGCAACAAGAGTATAGCGCAACCTACCATTGACCAAGTCCGGATAGTCTGTGAATACCCCGATGTATTTCTAGATGTTTTGCCCGGTATGCCCCCAGATCCCCGGAACTGGACCCATATCTCAGAGACCCTATAGTATGAACCCATCGGAATTAGCAGAACTGAAGAAGGAACTGGATGCCATGCTGGATATTGGATTGAGTCAACCAAGTGCGTCACCATGGAGATCACCTGTCTTGTTTGTGGACAAGAAGGATGGAGGTAACCGTTTGTGTACGGATTATCGGAAGTTGAATGATGTCACTATCGAGAACAAATACCCTTTGCCTAAGATAGAAGATATGTTTGATCAGTTGACCGGTGCCAAAGTGTTTTCTAAGATTGATCTTAGAACTGGTTATCATCAACTCAAGATTCGTGCAGAGGATATTCCCAAGACTGCCTTTACTACCAGATATGGACTGTACGAGTATACAGTCATGTCTTTTGGATTAACCAATGCCCCCGCTTATTTCATGAATCTCATGAATAAGATTTTTATGGACTTCCTGGATAAGTTTGTCGTTGTTTTCATTGATGACATTCTGATTTATTCCAAATCGGAAGAAGAACATGAGCTACACCTAAGGACCATTCTTAGAACCCTTAGAGAGCATCAGTTGTATGCCAAGTTTAGCAAATGTAAATTCTGGTTACAGGAGGTAGGATTGCTCGGTCACATTGTATCAGTCGGAGGAATTGCCGTTGACCCTGCCAAAGTGAAGGATGTAGAAGATTGGCAAGCCCCAACCACTCAAACCCAAGTTCGCGCATTTCTCGGATTGGCGGGATATTACCGCAAGTTCGTAGAAGGATTCTCAAGTATCGCCAGACCCATGACCCAATTGCTGAAGAAGGACAAGAAGTTTGAATGGACGGACAAATGTGAAGCGAGTTTTCAAGAACTCAAGAAGAGATTGATTTCAGCCCCAATCTTAATCATGCCGGATATCACGAAGCCCTTCGATGTGTACTGTGACGCATCCAAGATCGATCTCAGATGTGTGCTAATGCAAGAAGGAAAAGTTATATCTTATCTATCTCGACAACTGAAGCAACATGAGCAAAATTACCCAACCCATGACCTCGAACTCGCAGCCGTAGTTCTAGCCCTGAAGACATGGAGGCACTACCTGATGGGAAACCGTTGTGAGATTTATTCGGATCACAAGAGTCTGAAATATATATTCACTCAAAAGGAGCTGAATATGAGACAGTGGAGATGGATTGAGCTAATCAAGGATTACGACCTGGACATTCACTATCACCCTGGTAAAGCCAATGTGGTAGAAGATGCCCTTAGCAGATTGCCGTGCCGCTTGAACTCCATGATTTTGAAGGAGCAACCAAGTTTGCACAAAGAAATGGAAGATTTCCGAATGGAATTAGTGAGTGAAGGATTTTTGGCTAGCATAGAACTTCAGCCCACTTTGATCAGTCAGATCAAAGAGGCACAAAAGGGGAATGCTAGTATCGACGGAATCAAGCGTCGTATTGGTACAAGAAAAGTACCCGGATTCACCGAAGACGAAGAATGAGTGCTGTGGTACAAAGGACGTCTTTGTGTACCAGCAGATTCTGAGTTGAAAGAAGTGATTCTCAAGGAAGCTCATCATACTCTTTATTCTATCCACCCCGGAGGAACTAAGATGTACCAAGATTTGAAAGAGAAATTTTGGTGGCATAAGATGAAGAGAGAAATTGGAAGCTATATCGCCAAGTGTGACATATGTCAGCGAGTCAAGGCAGGACATCAAAGACCCGCTAGATTGTTGCAACCCTTGCAGATTCCGGAATGGAAATGGGATTCCGTTGGAATGGACTTTATCACTGGATTGCCTACTTCTAGTAGGGGAAACGACTCTATCTGGGTCATAGTATACATATTGTCCAAAGTCGCCCATTTCTTACCCGTCAAGACCACATATCAGAGTTCAAAGCTAGCGGAGTTATACATCGCTAGAATAGTTAGTTTGCATGGATTCCCCAAGAACATCGTATTAGATCGAGGAACTTAGTTTACCTCGAGATTCTGGAAGAAAGTTCAAGAAGGTTTAGGAACCCGCTTAGATTTTAGCACCGCGTATCACCCTCAGACCGATGGAGAAACAGAGCGAGTAAATCAAATACTCGAAGATATGCTGAGAGCCTGTGTGTTATAATATGGATCCAAGTGGGAAGATTGTCGGCCGTTTGTAGAATTTTCATACAACAACAGTTATCAGGCTAGTTTGCAAATGGCCTCATTTGAATTCATGTACGGAAGGAAGTGTCGCACCCCTTTGAACTGGTCGGAAGTAGGAGAGAGTCAGATTTTCGGACCTGGCATCCTACGAGAAGCAGAAGCGAAGGTTCACAAGATTCGTGAGCACCTCAAGACAGCCCAGTCCAGACAGAAGAGTTACGCGGACAAGAGACGTAGAGACCTCGCCTTCAACATAGGAGATTTTGTATATCTGAAGGTGTCGCCATTGAAGGGAATGCAGTGTTTCCAACTCAAAGGAAAGTTAGCCCCCTAGATATATCGGACCCTTCAAGATTCTGAACCATCAAGGAGAAGTGTCGTATCAATTGGAACTACCCAAGGAAATGCTAGCCGTGCACAACGTGTTCCATATCTCGTTACTTCGCAAGTGTCTCGAAGTCCCAGAGAACACCGAAGTGTTCAAGAACATCGATCACCGGACCATAGAGATCAACGATGACCTGACCTATCCCGAAGTACCCGTCCGTATTTTGGAAGAAGCTTTCAGAACTACCCGAACCCGAAGCATCAAGTTTCTCAAGATTCAGTGGAGCAACCACACAGAAGAGGAAGCTACCTGGGAGCGCGAAGATCACATCAGGACGGAGTTTCCCGATCTCTTCAAATCCTAGGTAATATTTTTCGTCCTTTTGCAAATCTCGGGACGAGATTTTGTTTAAGGGGGGAAGGTTTGTAACATCCCAAAAATACTAAACTTGGATCATCAAACTCTAATCATAAAATTTAGGATTAACAAAAACTTTGCTAAATAAAATTATGAAAGCATGCATGTGAGTATGCATTTCATTTTGAATTCTTTTTAACCAACTTGTTTGTGTGATCCTTTGCTTGTAAATGGATGCTTAGGTGAAATAAACATAATCTAAACAATTCCCAAACTTTTCTCAAAGACAAGTAAATCAAAACAAATAAAATAAGGGAATGGTCATTTTGACCAATTTAACTCCCATGCCTACTTTGGCTGTCTCAAACTTTCAGAACTTAACAGAAACTTTTCTGGATCTTTGCACCCCTTGATTGTACTCATAACAAAGTTTCAAGGCCCACTTTGTGATCATACAGAAACATTCAAATGCATAGTTTAAATGACAATTCAAAATTGAATCTTTATCATATGGGAAGATCCCACTTCTTCAAAAATCACTCAAACAAGCTCAACTTTCAAAACCCAAGCATCTGCAGACTCACCAGCATCAACCTAGCACACCCACCAAAAATCTTTTCAGAATTCAAAACTTGAATTCTTGCGGCTATTTCATCAAACACTTGGAGGCAACAAATCAAACTGGCCTAACTTCACTGTTTTGAGCAGTAACTGGGCTAAGAAATATTCACCATTGATCACCCTTGTCTCCCTCAGTGCCAACCAGTGCTTGGACAAACCCTAGCCCCTACCCTTTTCCCCATGCCATGCCAACCCGAGCACCCCCTTGCCAGCCGACCATGGCTAGCTAGCCAGAGCAAGCACCAAGCCTAAACAACATGTCTAGGAGCAAGCCAACACTCCACCGCCACTCCCTGTCCAACGCTCAAACCTTGCTAACCCCTGTACCACACGCACGGACCGCGCCCAGCTCGCCAGCAACCATGCCGAGCATGCGCCAGAGCGCCACGCTCGACCGACGCCCACAGACCGCGCGCCGCCCTTGCCGCGTGCGTACATGATCGCCACCGACCCAGGAGACCGCCAGACATCCTCGTTCTCCGCCCCATGACGCACATCCACCGCTCGCCGTCGAAGACGCCGCCTCTGCTGCGCAGAGCATCGTGCGTTCTAGACCAAAACGCACCACCCCTACGCGCGCATTAAAGCCGTAGAGCATCGCCAGGAGACCACCAAGCGATCGCCACCACCGACCATGCCTCTAGCCGCCCGTAGCCATGTCTCCACTGTCCCCTGCCCATCCCGTTCGGTCTCGTTGTCGCGACTATAAATAGAAGCCACCCCAAACCGAATTAAGCACACCATTCTACTCCCCTCTCCTCACTGATCGTGCCACCCCGTTGCCGAAGCAAGGTGAGCAGCACTTTGCCGGAATTTCACCGGAGTCTGCCGCTGCTGGAGAAGAATGGGGCCAGCGATTGGAGCCGTCTCAGGAGAAGCTGCCGGTACCAGGAGGTTCGCCGTCGTCGACTTCGTCGTTCGCCCGCCTCACCGACCTTCGCCTGAACCCCGGTGAGCCCCCAACGACCCCCACTGGCCGCGCTAGGTTTCTGTCTCACCTACGTTGCCCAACATCGACGATGACCCTCAGCCGTTCGATTAGAACCAGATCGAACGCACCACATCGCCCCATACCGCTTCGCACCCCCTCGTCTCACTGACGCGTGGGGACAACAACTTAACCAGCCCACGTAAGCGCTGTGCTTAGCAGGCCGGCCCAGTATCATTTCCCGCGCAGCCCAGTTATTTGAATTTAACCTTTTCCATTTTATTTCAAGCACACTTCTGTATCTAGTTTCAAAAATCAACCCAGGTCGATTCAGTGAACCAAATTGAATGAAACCAATTCTGTTAGAAAGGTCTGGAAATGCTGAATCCAAGCCTGTTGGATTCAAATCATTTGGATCTGTAGATCATCCTTGGTAAAAATAACAAGGCAGAAGCTTTTCTGCATTCAAACTTTTTTCAAATTAAAACCATAATAGCTTTTGAGTTGATTCCAACTCTCAAAAATCACATTTAACCATACCTTTCAGAATATATAAAATATATAGTTTTACTTACAGAAATAATGTTCAAGTAATAAAAGAATGCCACATAGGCATTTTTAGTCACTTTATTTAATTAAAATAAAAGGGTAAAACCTTATTAAATTGTGACACCACTTTAAATCACATTCCCATGGACCAAAATATATGGTGATGACATGTGTCAACATGATCCCATGTTTGGGTTGGAGAATATTAAATCTTAAGTAGTTTTTCAATGAGTAGAAATTACTTTTCTAAAAATAAAAGGAATTAAAACAAGCTTTAATCTTGTAATGTTAGTGATGATGCTAGATCATCTATAGGACCCTTTTGTGTGATGATTGCAAGTAGTTAAGTATTGTTTGGTGATTGTGTACATCGTATTTATTTATAGACGCTAGTACCGACCAAGGATACGAGAAGGAAGGAGGATTCTACGAAGAAGAAGCCGAGGAGAACTTCAACCACTGCTCTGCACAAGGCAAGATTATACTGATACTGATGCAAGCCTTACTAATCAAGTTGACCTATGCAAGCCAATACATGCGTGTCACCATGCCAACTATATGCCTTAAGCATAGATGATCCTACCCACTTGATAAACCAATCCTAGTTTTTACTTACAAGCTTTATACTTTATTTCTTTATCAAGCTATTACTTAGAGTTTACCTAAGTAAATTGTAGATACTAGAAAGATATTTTAAGGTTGCATAAAGAGCATAAAATTGGCCTAAGCTAGATAATCTTGATATCATCCCAAGGCATAAGATTGAACTTAGTTGAAACTCTACTAGTTTACTACCCCTCATTAGTACTCACCCCCACTTGTAGATGCTAGTGCTAAGCATAAAACTTGATCAACTTTAGATGGGAATACTTGGTGGAAAAATGATTATGAAAACCTTGGAATGATGGATCATTCTATTGAAATGTTTTGGACATGTGTTTCTGAACACCAGATGATTTATGGTGATAAAAATACTGAGGCATGAGCCTTAGCCCTTTATAAAACTGATGGTTGTGTGGATGCGATACCATTACAATTTTATCGTACAACCACAATACCCGAAAATTGGGTAGGACTTGACTGGAAACTTATATACCTTAGTATTAGTTCCCTCCCGGCCAAGGTATGAGCTGAGGCTACCTTGTGAAGATTGTCCACCTGTGCAGTACTCAGGATGACAGTTGGTCATGGTTGAGAGGTGCTTATACTAGGGCGTGTAATTGAAAGGTTAGGATTGATTATCTGCATACTGAGTATGGTGAATTCAGGATTTGTTTCTGACGGATGTATCGAATGTTGTGGTGAAAGTGTACAATCTCTGCAAAGTGTTAAACTATTCGAATAGCGCGTCCGCGGTTTTGGACAGTTGGAGTGGCCATACTGTTCCCCCGTCAGACTTTCCAAAATGACTTGAGAAATGAATTGAGACTTTGACTTGACCACAATAGAGTTGTGACATGAAATACAAGTTCCCACTTAGGAGTTATAAAATTGGGACTAGCTTCTCTTGCTTCTAAACTTAGTAGAGATAAATCTGGCTTCTTGCAAAACAACCCTAGAGCCTAGTGTCCTATTACCAAAAAACCCTTTCACTTGGTAGTATTAGTTTGCGAGTACTTAAAGAGTACTCATGGCTTTGTCCCTGGCTATTCCCGTGGCCAGACTATGAAGAAGAGTACCTGGAGGATGGACCCTAGGAAGGTTACAACAACTAGGATCATCTTCCATCGTCAGCTTGCATGTGACCCCGAAAATGGCGCTTCGCCTACGCTACCGTTATTATTACATATTCCGCTTCTTGAAGTTGTATTAAGAACTGGATCATGAGATCCCTATTTGTGTAAGAACTTATGTACGGTTTGTAATGGATGATGTACTATGGTATCCAATTCTATTATGTCTCGCAAAAATGGTAATCTTGGGATTGCGATGTATGGCATAACAGGCATCTGGGATTAAAAATCCGGGTGTTGACACTTTCTCGCCGCGCTCCATGTGAACTTTGCTATACTTCAGGTCACAAAGGTTGCGCTCGTCAAATGCTAGCTTCACGCGTTTCTAGTAATTGTCCGAGTTTTGGTTGGCGCCGGTGATGGGATCCATGCTCAACGCTTTCCAGGCGTCGGCGAGGCAAAAGTCCTCAAGCATCGTCCACTTGATCCGAGGCTCCGGCGCCGACGTTTCCTCGCCTTTTTCTCCTTTTTTTTGCCGACGATGAATCGGGGTTTGACGAAACCTTTGGGTGGTATGGTGGTCGGGAGCACGACGAACTGGCGGGAGGGAAGAAGAAAATGGCAGGAGCTTGGCCTCCAGTCGCCGACAGGATTGGCCTACCCGTTTTTTCGCTTTGTCCGGCGTTTTCAGGACGTTCCAAGCGCTCCGGGATCGGTCTGAAATGTCGGATGAAAGTTGGTTCAAATCCGAACCAAATCGCCTCTATTAGAAACGCTACTAGTCAAAAAATCGTTGTTCGGACAAAAGAAAAAACGGCTTGAGAACGTCGTCACACTTGATAAAAGTCTCCATGACCATCTAACCCGACGGTGGGACTTTGCGACCTCACATAAGTCCGCGGATCAGATCAGAATTAGATCACAACCAGGCGTCCTAGTGGGTTACGGATCGGATCAGATCAAGGCAAAGTAGACTCCATGTAGCCCCGACGACACGGTCGCAGCGCTCCGACTCCGGCTTCTACACGTCCGTTCCCCGTTTCCGTATGTTAAAGTAATACCATCTTTCTTTTTGTTAAATCATTGCCATAAAAGTAAAAATGCTGATTTAGACTCTTAGTTACTAATAAAGTTACTTTTACTATGACCAGTCTTATCGGTTAGAGTTGCTCTAACACCGCGGATGGGATCAGACCAACCACAGCGTCCCGGTGGGTTCCACGTCTGCACGCGCTGGCAATCCGGCATCAAGACGAAGTAGACTCCACGTAACCCGGACGACACGGTCGCAGCGCTTCGACTCCGGTTTCTACACGACCGTTCTCCGTTTCCGTACGCGCACCGAGTTTGACGTGAGACCGCTATAAAATCACCACCCCGATCGAGGCTGTTCGACCACAAAACAGAGCAAGAAACCAGGATAGATCAGGTACCTCGTGCATCAACGAGAAGCAGAGCAGCAACAGGGGCACATCCATGGCCATGGAGAGGTTCTTGACGGCGCTCGTCTTCTGCGAGGCGCCGCTGGACGGCTACGGCATGTCAGTGATGGCCCCTGGTGCGATCAACAAGCTGCAGGTCTCTGGTGGCGGCGGCGCGACGAAGCCGGCGATGGCTAGCAAGGCGGACGCTGAGAAGGATCAGGGATTCTTCCACGACAAGTCCAAGGGACAACGGCGCGCTAGGTTCGATCTGGCGTTCGATGGCCTCAACTGCTCAATGGAGTGAAGCAAAAAGAACTACCGTCTCTGCATTCGTGCAGGATTGTACTAACATGAGTTCAATTCTAGTACATGCTAAACGATCTCAACTTATAAATCATTTGAAATGAAGTCACGGTGGAATTGCTTTTGCTCGAGATAGAAAAAAATGATTTATTTGGATGTAGGAGGACTGAGATCAAAATCGGATTAGCACTAATCCGTTCAGTTTCTGCGCAGCAGTTTCCGGACTATTCCTTCGCGCTAAGTGACAATCCGGACTATTCCGGACTGTTCAAAGAAGCTGTACTGGACTCAAGAGTGTTCAACCTAGCATAAATGTCTATAAAAGAAGAATCAAACTTGCTAGGCATATTATAAATTATAATCAACTTTTTTATGGCATCCAAAGCTTCATCCCCGGTACATCAAAAAATATCTTTCTCGGCCACAACATCCAAAACATATCTATAAAAAAGAGCAATACCGTTGTAGAAACTATTAATAACCAAGATAAGACTATCTTAGACTCACTTTCTCTTTGTAAAGCAAAGATTCTAGACCAAGCTATTTTGAAACTCTTTTCACTTTCTTGCTTGAAAGTAAAGATCTTTTCCATAGGTGTGACAGAGATTGGACCAAAACCAGACGTGGTAGCAACTAGGGCAGGAACTAATTTTTTGTGGTTTTGATAAGAGAAAGCAAACCAAACTAAACTATTTTTTTGGAGTTTTTGATAAAAAGAGGCAAAAAAAAAACCAATCAAAAGAAATTAAGCAAACTAGAAACAAAGTAAAGAGAAAGGTTGAGGAGGACCCCCCCCCCTTGTGAAGACGTCCTTAGCCTGCCCGGCAACGGCGCCAGAAAACTTGTTGATGGCGCTTGAGAGCGCTTCGTCGGGAAACCCCAAGAGCAAGGTATGATGCAGCACAACAGTAAGTCTTCCCTCAGTAAGAAACCGAGGTTATCGAACCAGTAGGAGCAAGGAAATGTCTAAAAGGTGTTGCAAGCAACTTGGAAACCTGAACAACACAAACTCAAGACTTTGCCCCAACGAACAATGAGGTTCTCAATCTCACCGATTACTGTAACAAAGGATTAACTGTATGGTATAGAAGGTAATGGTGGTTTGCAGAAAGTAAACAGTAACAGTGGAAGATGTATCAATGGTAAATATTGGACCGAGCTCCATAGTTCACTGGAGGTGTTCTCCTTAGATAAACAAACATGGCATGCTGGGTAAACAAATTATAGCAGGGCAATTGACAGGACTGAGCAAGGCATAATAATGCAATACTAGACATTCATGATCTTATGAGATTCGATTGGGCAATACAACAAGATACATAGACCGCCATCCAACTGCATCTATGACTAGAAATACATCTTCAGGTTATCATCTGAACCCCCTCCAGTATTAAGTTGCAAGCAACAGATAACTGTTTTAAGAAAAGTGTGTAAGGTAAACAATCCACTTGTTCCATGAACAAGAGACCGTTGTTTTCTTCCTAGTGGCAACAACACATCTACAACCTTAGAGATTTCTGCCACTTCCCTTAGATTAAATAGAGGCATGAACCCACTATCGAGCATAAATACCCCCTCTTGGAGTCCCTAGCATCTACTTGGCTAAGATAGCTACTAGAAACGGAGAGCATGCAAGATCACAAACAATACATACATGATAGAATCAATAAGACAAAACCATTAATCAATCTGACATAGTAATCTCAATATCCATCGGATCCCCGCAAACACAACATGCATGATTACAAATAGATGAGATCTTGATCATGAACAGAGCTCACAAGATCTAAACATGATATCACAAAGGAGGAGATACAACCATCTAGCTACTACATGGACCCATAGTCCAAGGTGGAACTACTCACGCTTCATACCGGAGGCTGGCATGATGAAGAAGAAGGCCTCCGGGATGATCTCCCCTCCGACAGGGTGCCGGGAAGAGCTTCAGATCCCCCGATCTAGGGATGATGGTGGCGGCGGCTACAGATGGTTTCGTGGAATATTGATCAGGTACTTAGGGTTTATGCATCAGGGGGTCTTTATAGGCGAAGAGGCGAGGCAGGGGGCGCCCAGGGTGGTCACACCCCCTAGGAGCAGCTAGCCCTAGCCCGTGCCGCCAAGGGGTGTGGCCCCCTGGTGCCTCCCCTCCGTCTCTTACTCTGGCTCTGTGTTCCCCACGGTAAAATATTGACTTTGGCTTTTTTCCGGTCCAATTCTAAGAATATTGATTTTCTGCCTTTTTGGAACCAAAAACAGAAGAAAACAGGCAACTGGCACTGTGGAATCTTGTTAATAGGTTAGTACCAGAAAACATATAAAAACACCTCAAATTATAAACAAAGCAAAGAAAAGTAGATACTAAACAAGCATGGATCATAAAATATTATAGATACGTTTCCGACGTATCAGTGACCTCAGAGTAGCGGAGGATGAGCGTAATGGCGGCCCGCTCGGGTTCGTCGTAGACGAAGTTGGCCTCCTCCCCATGTTCCTTCCACGGTCCTCCTCTTCCTCCTCATCCTCCATTGCCGGTGGGGAGTGGGTGCCCGCCGTGCTCCGCTCTGTGAGCTCCCCCGCCTCCCCATCTTTGCGAGTGAAATTCCACTAGCGAAGGGAGGCCAGTGGCATTTCTCCCTTATTGCTCCACATCCATCACGTGTGTTTCTTCGCGCCTCGCAAAGCCACATGAGCCCACCTTTACTCCTCATCAGAGCGGGCAGCGGCGATGGTTCAGCGGCCCTGTGCGGGTGCGTACCGGCCCACCCGGCCGACTCCCACCCCAATTGACGACCTCCTTGGCATCTACATGTCGCCGATCGGGTTGATTGATACACCCAATTTGCATCACCATTCTATATCATAATTTACCTCTATTCATTGATATTTGTCTTATTATGAGGTATTACTTATGGGTTTTCATCCGTTTATGCATGTTGGATGATTCTTGGAGGATGGACTGCCGGAGTCTGGATTCTAATGGAAAATAAGGCGTTTTGGTGCAATTTCGCGAAGATTAGAAAAATACCAGAAAAATACGAAAATGTATTATTTTACCCGAGGACAAAAGAAGCCAGAAGGAGGAGCGAAGGGGGGCCGAGGGGGCCCACACCTCCTAGGCGCGGGCCCACCTAAGGCCGTGCCTAGGGTAGGTGTGGCCCACATGCCCGACCTCCGACTATCCCCCTTCGCCTATAACTTCCCTACGAAACCCTAAGCCCCGGGGGGCGACCATAGATAGATTTTTGTCGCCTCTGGGGGGCGTAAAACACACAGAGAGAAATATCTCTCCAGCAGACAGATTTCTGCTGGGGGAATTCCTTCCCGGAGAGGGGAGACCGTCGCTATCAACACCGTCATCAAGCTAGGCTTCATCAGGATCATCATCATCACCCACACCATCATCTCCACCAGCAACATCATCACCACTCCGTCTCGCTGTAACAATTGTGTTGGATATTGTTTAGTTCATTAGGGGAAACTTTCCCAGTGTTGATTACTATTGTAGTTGATGCTTATGAGTGGAACCATTGGATTATAGATTGTTATCCATTATAATATCATCTTTGATCTTGATCCATATGATGTCTTGTGAGTAGTTCGTTTAGTTCTTGAGGACATGGGAGAAGTCATGTTGTTAGTAGTGAATCTGTGATGAGTTATTATTTAATGGTTTAGTATTTAAGTTGTGCTGCTATTCTTCTAGTGGTGTCATGTGTAACACCCTCAGAATCGGACCGATGCAAGTTTGAGCAAAATTCACCAAACCCGCATAGAAACGATTCAAAGGTGCCCACCGGGCACTTTCGTGCGGGTGGAAAACGAAGTAATAACATTACACAACAATCCTCGATGGGACCCACAGAACAGATACATATAACAGCGACTCAAGAGTCAAGAATACAGATATAATATACAAAGATCCAAATCACCTTGAAAACGATAGAGCGTCCAGCTACGGACAAGATGCAAATGGGGCTAAGAGCCCTGAAGAATAACCAATGGCGTCCATAACCCTGCCCAGGCCAAGCCGGAAGGGTAACCCTGCTAACGGCGTCGATATCAAAACCTGCTTAAACAAAAGGGGTGCCGACGAAGGGCAAAGGAAAAAGAGGAGCGTCAGTACTGAGGCCAGTACACGGCGAGGCTAGAATTCGGCGGTCCTCGCCTACATAGGTATGGTGGACTGAGCGGCAGCGGCAGCATGCACTAAACAACCTATAGAGACTCGATACGACTGGCGGTTATCAGAGAGGGATAAGAAAGACCTATTCGGATCCAACCTGAAGCTAACACCAAACATACCCATCCTGGTGTTTCCCCCTCGAGACCGAACGAGGAAGTCAACCGAGGAACTCACACAGTTGGCAGTTTTATTTATTCAATTTTCGTTGCCGTAAATTACTAGTCAGGTATAGATAATCATCCTGATAAAATAAGCAGTGGGCACTTTTAGTTAATCATTCCGTTATAGTTGCAACACTTACTAATCAGATACAATAAGCATGAGATAACCCAAAAACCCAGCAGTTGTTGGTACTTTTATTCAGCCATTCCGTTGTAGTTGCATTACTTACTAGTCAGGTACAATGGTCGCAAGCGACACTCCAAACAAGCAATGGTGGGCAGTATTATTTAGCCATTCCATTATAGTGAAGCTGATTACTAGTCATTATAAAGTCAAATTTATAGCAGTAAACTTTAGTTATGCTTGTCTATGGTCGAGATACTGTGCTCCAAGTCGTCCATAACCGCGGACACGACTTTCAGAAAGTTTTAACCCGGCCGGGGTGCACAAATAGCAACACACACACGATCAACCTCGGAAAAACCAAATCAAAACCCAACGAGGTCTTCACGACAGAGCAATCACAAGATTCAGAAATATTTCAGGGGGCCACCCCTTAAAGTAGAACCCGCAACGAAGTTAGCTGACTTCGAGACGGACTTAAGGTTTGTGGGGCCGGCTGTAAACGACTGGGAACCCGAAAGTGTGGCTGGGCTTGTCGATACCGCGAAAACGGGTCACAATTCCTAAACAGTACAGTGTGCTCCTCGCACAAACGTAAATAAAGCAGTGGCATGGCATAAGTACAGGATCGTAAATAAAACCTCAAACTAGTTTGTGGCCCCAAGAAATAAGACGGAATCAAGCTCTGGATAAGGGGGGCCCATACTCCCCATATGTGGATAGCACGATAAATCAAGGAACAGGTATCAAGTACTCGGGGTCCTACGGGACACAAGTGGGCGTTCGGAAACCAAATATTTTCTATCACCCACCGATGCCTCTGCTTACTTCAATTTTAGTTGTTAAACAGGAATTAAAGTGAACAATAAGTAAAACTATGATCATCTCCAACATCAACATGCGGCAATACATCAACAACTGTGGCACTTGACGACACGCAACAGCACTTGAGCAAGCGACTACGACGCGCAAGTCCAACTACCTACCAAACAATAGGTAATAGGATGTGTCCGAGGCAATATAGGGCTGCAAGGGATATCACGGGTACGGAAAACTAGAGCATCGCAACACAGACAGCAATAGATCAACAGGAGGGAAGTAAATACTATAAAAGTAAGATAGGTAGAAAGGGGGAGATGCTCGCCTGAAAACATTGTCGAAGGTTCAACCAAAGATCGGGTCGACACTCGCATCAACTCAACGGCCTTATCCGCGAAGAAGCAAAACGCTAGAACAAACACCGGATGCAATATTCAATACATGGCAGAAGATCGGCATGATGCATGTATGATGTATGACATGGCAAAGATGGGATGCGATTAGGTCATATTAAGCGGAACCGGGGTCCCGACAATTAATTAGATGGTTCATGTTATTTAGCGACCCCGCAATTTAACTGTTGTTTAACAAGGCAGAATGTATCACCGGTTCGCTACACAAGTTTAAATGAGGCCAATATAAGGCTAGATTTGCCCGCATATGGGCCCCATATTAATTATAAGGTGAATCGGCATAAGGCCCCCAAACCAATGATATGCATGCGAGATGACAAATAAATATGCAACAGGTTTATTATATTATAACATAGGGTTTTCGGGAAGAGGTTCACACATTAGGGTTCGACGATCTTGGGGTTCCGGGGTTCGGGGTTCGACAGGGTCCAGGGTCCGGTCTCGGGGTCCAGGGTTCGACGGGATCGACGAGGTTCGACGGAAGCGTTCTCGGACTCCGGGGTCGTTCTCGGTATCGGGGCAGATCTTGTCGCATCGGGGTCTCGATGTCCGGGGAGCAGAACTTGGGTCGGTGTCGGGGCGCATCGGCTTCTTCCGGGTCGGTGCCGTTCTCGTCATCGCGAAGGTCTTGTCGGGTCCCCAAGTCGGGTCGGTCTTGTCTTCGGGGTGAAGAACTTGGTGTCCAGGCGGAGTGCTTGTCATATCCGTGAAGAAGAGCATGTCGGTCCACGGGGTTCGGCCTTCGGGGCGATCTTGGAGTCGGGTTCTCGACTTCGCATCCTCGGGGAAGTGCCTGTCGCACAATTGTCTTCGGGTCCAGGTAAAAGAGCTTGTCGTCCGGGGTTCTCTGGGTCCGATGAAGATCTTGGCGAGGGGAAACTTGGGGTTTGCGGGGTCCGATGACCATTGTCGAACTTGTCATCTCCACGCCCAACTCTTAGCACCACTTGGTACTACACAGGGACCTGCACGGTTGAAGGCGGTTGACATCGGCGACGACGGGGCTCGGGGGTGAGCGGCGACGGCGGGTGGGGCTGTTGCGGAGGGCCCAGGCGGCGCTTGAGGCGGCTCAGGGAGGGCGGGCGATGCGGTCGCGGGTAGGTGGGGGAGGTGGTTGTTCTCGAGCGGCGCGCACAGGTCGGGACGCTACGGCCACGGAGGAGACCGGAGGCGGGCTGAGCGAGGCGAGCAGGGGCGGAGCTCAGGAGCACGCCGGGCGACGCGGCGGCGGGGCGCGCTCGAGGCGAGCTCGGCCGGAGGGCTGCGGGCGGCGCAGGCAGAGGGTGGCCGGCGAGCGCGGGGTCGCGGAGGTCGGGGCGAGGCGGGCCGGCGCAGGGAGAGCGGATGCGGCGGTGACGGGGCAGGTGCTGGCGGCGCGGCGGCAGAGCGGGGCGAGGGGAAGCGGCCGCGGCGGTGGCGCCAGGCCGGAGGCGGCGGGACCTGCAGAGCCGGCGGAGGAGGATGGCCTCTGCGGGGTCACGCGGCCGCGGACAGAGGTGGCGAGCGCGTCGGGGGCCGGGTCGCGGGGCGGCGCGCTGGGGGCGGGGCTCGGGCGCGCGACTCGGAAACGACGGGGTGGATGCGGGGCGACGACGACGCGCGCGGGGCGGCTCAAGCGCGGGCGAGCGGAGCTCGCGGTGACCGGAGCGGGCGCGGCGAGGGCGGTTGCAGCGGTGGCGGGAGGAGGATGGCCGGCCGCGGGCGGAGGGAGGATGGTGGGGGCGGCGGGGCTCGGGCGCGTCGGCCAGATGGTGGGGGTGTGTCGGGCGAGAGGGAAGAAGGGAGCGGGGGAGAGAGAGGCCGGTCGCGTGGTGGGCAGGGGTGGGTCCCAGGGCGTGGGGCCTGGCGCGGTTAGAGAGAGGAAGTGGCCGCGGCTGGCAGGGTGGGGCAGGGGCGGGCCCGGCTGCTGTGTGTGCGTGCGTGGTTGGCTGAGAGGGAGAGAAAGGTGGTGAGGGGTAGGATGAGGTGGCTGCACCTGAGTGGCTAGGGGGAAAGGGTGGGGTGAGGTGGCGTCTCGCTATTGGGTGGGGTGATGTGGCTGGGGTGTGTGGATAGGTTAGTTGGGTAGCTATAGGATTTAGGGTGGGATTGGTTGGACCGATTTAAAATCCTGGGGGTGGTCGTTCGGGTCAATCGGCCCGTTCGACTGCCCCCACTAAAATAATATAATTCTTTTATTTAATTTAAATGCAACTTTTGCAGACCGATAGCATTCAAACAAAAATAATCCGGAGACCGGGCTTTGCATTTGAATTAAGATGGGGCGTTTGGAAAACAAATCTGGCTTTGCGAAATAGTTTTTTACAAACAACATATGATGATGACGATGCAATGCACAAATTCAACGCGATTTTCTAGTAGTGGTTTTGCGGGATGCCACATCATGTGAACGTCGACTACATGACACTTCACCATTTATGGGCTTAGGGGGATGCATTGTGTATTTGGCTACTAATTGTGGGGTTGCCGGAGTGATAGAAACCTGAACCCCCGTTAGGACACATTTGTGCAAGGGAGCGTAGGATCTCAGAGTTTACGGCTGTGGTTTGATTTATATCTTAATTACTTTCCTATAGTTACGGATGTTTGCAGGGGGTTTAATCACAAGTATGTATTAGTCCTAGGAAGGGCGGTATGTTAGCACAGGTTCACCCACACAACACTTACGAACACTAGAGAAGAGTACCCAGCTATTTGAAGCAAAAGCACTTGACAGAATTCCCATGTGTCCTCGAGAACATTTGGTTCTTATAAGTATTTCCACCGGCTTGTCCTTTGCTAAGAAAGGATTGGGCCACTTGCTTCATTTGTTCGTTACTTCTGTTACTTGATCTTTGTTTTGTTGCCTTGTCAGAAAACCACTAAAATCCGTTTGCTAAGTATTCACATGGATTTCCTGCTCCATACCACTGTTCAGCACCTTCTGCTCCTCATTGGGATTGACACTCCTATTTATTGAAAGTACTATAATATACCCCCTATACTTGTGGGTCATCAAGACTATTTTTTGGCGCCGTTGGAGTGAAGCGCTATTGAAGAGTGGAACTGATAAGGGAAACTTTCACTGTGAGTATTGCTTTTGTTACTGCCTGTTACTTTGTTTCCAATATGGATAACCCACTTGGTTTTCTGTTTGGGAAAACTACTACCACTGAAAGGGTAGTAGATGAACCACCACTTGTTGAGATGGATCCTTTTAAGATACCTACAAGTATTGTTAATCGTGTTATGGATAATTATTATTTTGTGGATAGAACTGTCCATCATGGTGATCACTTTATTTTTATCCATGAATAATACGGGTTGTTTAAGTGTGCAAGTATTACAACTGAACAGGTGAAGAAGAAGTTACTCTCCATATCCTTGAAAGGGAGAGCTGAGGCATGGTATAAGCTGCTGAAGAATAGATAATCCATGGAATGGGAGGAGATGGCATCTCTCTTTTACTCTAAATTTTATCCTCCCAGTGAAATCCATAAGGATAAAAGTCTTATATATAACTTTTGGCCTCTTGATGGAGAGAGTGTTGGAGATATGCCCAAGAGGCAATAATAAAGTGGTTATTATCATATCTTCACACTTATGATAAATGTTTACATACCATGCTATAATTGTATTAACCGGAAACATTAATACTTGTGTGATTTGTAAACATAAAAGAGTCCCTAGTAAAGCCTCTTGTTAAACTAGCTTGTTGGTTAATATATGATCATGGTTTCCTGATCATGAACATAGAGATGTTATTAACAACAGGATCATATCATTAGGAGAACAATGTGATGGACATACTCCTATAGATAAGCGTAGCATAAAGATCAAGTCATTTTAATAGTTCAATTGCTATATGCTTTCTGATACATAGTAACCTAATTCCTTCGACCATGAGATCATGCATATCACCTTTGCCGGATGGATGCTTTGATAACATCAAACACCACACCGTAACTGGGTGGCTATAAAGGTGGCATTGAGTGTTCGGAAAGTATTGGTTGAAACACATGGATCAAGAGTGGGATTTGTCCATCCATATGACGGATAGATATACTCTGGGCCCTCTCGGTGTAATGTCATCCAATTAGCTTGCAAACATGTGACTGGCTCACAAGGGATCACATATCACGGGAACGAGAAAAGAGTACTTATCGGTAACGAGGTTGAACTAGGTATGCAGAGATACCGACGATCATAACCTCGGATAAGTAAACTATCGTGAGACAAAGGGAAATTGGTATCGTATGTAAGTGGTTCATTCGATCGCAGAGTAATCGTAGAAATATGTGGGAGCCATATGAATTTCCAGATTCCTCTATTGGTTATTGTTCGGAGAAGTGTCTCGATCATGTCCGCATAATTCACGAACCGTAGGGAGACACACTTAAGGATTCGACGTTGTTTGAGTAGTTATGGTATTATGAGAAAGAGACCGAATGTTGTTCGGAGTCTCGGATGGGATCCGGGATATCACGAGGTGATCCGGAATGGTCTTGAGAATAAGATTCATATAAGGAAAGTCCCGTTTCGGAGTTCGGGAATGGTTCCGGTGTTTTCATCGGGAATGTTCTAGAAGGTTCCGGATTGTTCGGCACTCCGGGGGGGGGGGGGGGGGGGGAGGTACATGAATGTGTCATTACATATTGGAATGATTGCATCATGTACTAAGTGTTCTTGCTGTTCCAAATAAAGGATTAAATTGAATCCTAAAACAGAAAAGTCAAATGTCCAGTTTGAAAGTCAAACGGCTAAAACAAGAAACTGTGGGAAACAAGCAAGAGGAGGCAAAACCGACTTGGGGGAGGAGTCCCTCCTCTCCAAGCCGGCGCGCCACCCAAGGCCGAATTGGGGAGGGACTCCCCTCCCCTTGGCCGCCTCTCCCACCTATAAAAGGAGGGGCAGGGCCTCCTCCTCTAGACACACAAGTTCCTATCCTCTAATCTCCGGTTTAGAGCCGTTTTGGTTTAGAGCTTCTAATTGCCCTAGCCTTCGGTTTAGAGCCTTCTAATTGGTGTGTCTAATCCCTAGACCACTAATAGTAATCTCTCATACTCCACCATACTTGCTCCGGCTTAAGGCGAAGCCCTGCGGGATCTCCCCTCTACTTCCGGTACCACGCCGTTGTGCTGCCGGAATCGCGAGGAGAGTGCTACAACCTCCGCTGCCTGCTGGAACAAGGGAGAGGAAGGTCTTCGTCGAGTACCGAACGTGTGACCGACTGCGGGAGCGCTGCCGGAACGCAGCGCCGGAAGGATCGTCTACGCGATCTTGAGATCGGAAAGAGTACGACTACATCACCCACGAGAATCCGCTCTCGTTAAACACTTTGGAATCTTCGAGGGTAAGTTATTCCATCGACTCGTTGCTACAATCTAGTAGATAGATCTTGGCTTGTTTGTTTGTATGCGATAGAAATTTTTTGTTTTCCATGCTACGAAACCCTACAGTGGTATCAGAGCCGTGTCTATATGTAGATCTGTTGCACGAGTATAACACAATGGTCATTGTGGGCGTTGATGCTTTTATTGTCGATTGCTTCTTGTGTACTTTGCATCTTGCGGTATGTTGGGATGAAGCGGCCTGGGCTAACCTTACATGACATCGTTCATGAGACTTGCTCCACGCTTGACATGCAACTTGTATTGCATAAGTGGCTTTGCGGGTGCCTGTTTCTCCTAGCATAGTTAAGGTCCAATTTACAACGGGTGATTAACAATACTAGTATCAATGTTGTGGTTCTTGTTCGTAAGTTAGAACGACACTTATTGAAAGCCCCAGACCACGTAAAACATGCAAAGAAAGTAGAGGCGTCTAACTTTGTTTTGCAGGGGTGTGCAGTGATGTGATATGGCCATGATTGTGATTATATTTGATGTATGCAATGTTCCTTATTGTAAGTTGGCAACCGGCAGGAGCCATATGGTTGTCTTTAATTTCTGTTAAGACCCACGTGTCTATTCAAAGTAGTTGTAATAGTTGAAGCCGGTGGACGACAACCATGGAGAAGCATCATTGACCTTGATGCAATGTCGGTGATGATGGAGATCATGTTCGTGCTTGAAGATGGAGATCGGAAGCACAAATAAGAAAGGCCATATCATATCACATATTATGAATTGCATGTGATGTTAATCCTTTTATGCATCTTGTATTGCTTAGTAGACGACGGTAGCATTATAAGATGATCCCTCATGCACATAAATTTCAAGTCATAAAGTGTTCACCCTTAGTTAGCACCGTTGCTAAAGCTTGTTGTTTCGAAGCACCACGTGATGATCGGGTGTGTTAGATTCCGCAAGTGTATACAACATGGGCAAGCCAGATTTGCTCATGCGGAAGCTAAGGTTTGATCTTGACGAGCCTAGCATGTACAGACATGGTCTCAGGAACACGGATCACCGAAAGGTAAATCATGAGTCATATAGGAGATATGATGAACATGTTGATTGTTCGCCATTGAAGCTATATCAACTCTCGTGATGATCGGTTTTGATGTGGTGGATTTGGTTCGTGTGATCACTAAAACAATGTGAGGGATATTGTTTTGAGTGGGAGTTCACCTAGATTAATTTAATTAGAACTCAATTTATCATAAATTAAATCAAAGTGAATTTGCATAATTGTTGTAGTCATTGGCATCCGTTTAACACCTTGCGCTTAGTTATAATTGAGATGATAGAACTATAGAATTCTGGTTAGTTACTTTACGAACTGGTATCGTATTGTTTTGAAGTGTTAATCTAAAGTTTAAAAGTCCTATTGCAAACTTTCAGTAAGTTCCGGTTACTCCATGAAGTTTAATAATTGGTATTAAAACAAGAGTGACAATTCCAAGTGTTAGTGTATAAGTATCATGTTTGTCTCCATGATTCTTGATATTCAAAGGATTCTCTTAATATCAAGGTTATCTAGGATCTGAAAGAGTTGTTTCAGAAACCATGATGTGTGGAAGATATTGTGATATCTGAAACGAAGTTTTGGTTACAACATGATAGAGTATAATATGGCAAAGTTCATGTTCTCATATTTTGATGCGAATTTGCAAAAGGTTGGAGACACTTATTGTCCTAATCCTCCAAAAGGTTTTGGATAGCAACATTATACTCATAATTCATCGTTATAAGCTAAAAGTAGCTTGATCATGGACGATTCCATGATAAGGGTGAATATTTGATGTAGGTAAAATGTTTACTACACCAAGAGATTACTAAAGAAAGGAATTTGAAAGAACACCAAACATTTGATGATGGTGATCTACTTCAAAGTGCAAGTCCAAAGACATTGGTATTTAATTATACACGCTTTGGACTATGTGTCATATGTATGACTCCACTATTGATCTTGATAGATTCTTTCAAACAGAAAAGGAAATACTGAAAGAGAATCTCATAAATATATGGTAGAAAAGAAAAGACTAGAATTGTTCAGTTTAAGTATATAGATGATATACATGTTATGGCTATATTCTTTGCTTATTAAACAATGTGGTTCTTAAGTATTTGATACTGAATTTGTTGGTGTGAATCGTCATACGAAACAACACAATTCATGAACTACAATGGCCTAAGTAACTAGCAAAAGAATATGTGATGATGTTCATCGAGAACAAATAAAGGGTTATTGTGTTGCTCGTTAAACATCAAAGCTTGCCTTCAAGATTTTTTTTATCAGGTATTATGAGAACAAAAAGGGTTGTTCAAATAAATGTCGTAATCCATAAAAGATGGATGATTCACAAATCTCGTTGGAAAAATCACATCCATAAAACTAGTGCTAAAGATGTCGAAAGACAAATTGATTGAAAGATCACTTAGGAAGTGACATCGCCGTTTAAATTATATTGAAAGAAAAAAATGAAGAAACTCCATGTGAATGGAATTTTAGAGTCTTTTGATTTTTGATCAAATGACGCTTGTGAAAGTTTTCTAGAAATAATTAAAACTTCGTTCATAGGCCAAAAGGGAACGAATGACTAGCTTATTGGAACTTGTACATATTGTTGTACGAAGTCCATTATGTGTAGTCGAGAGCGATGGATTTCAACTTCATATGCTTTCTCCGAAAATTTGAGTGAATATATGAATATTTACTTAATAAGGATGAAGTATGAAACATTTGAAAAGTTCAAAGAATTTCAAGATGAAGTGCAAAATCATTGTAACAAGAATATAAACAGTTTATGATAAAGATCATAAAGGAAGATATTTGAGTTACAGAGTTTAGCATAATACCGAAGATTTAAGGAATCGTTCCGTGGATTTGCATTTCCCGAAACACCATAAGGGTATGGAATGTTCAAGGTATGTAATTAAACCTTGTTTGAAATGGTAAGATCAAAGGTATAATTCATAAAATTGCCATTATATTTTAGAGATTAAAAGCTTTAGAGATTACCGTTTTTCCACTGAAAAGAGCTTCATCATAATCCGTTGAAATGACACCATATAAAGTTATGGTTTGGGATAAAACCCAAGTAGTACTTTCTTAAACATTGGTATGCTATACATAATAAATATGTTTGCAACCAAAGTCGGATGAACCTGTCTTTGTTAAGTATTCCTCCATAACACCGGAGACAAAAGTGTTTGTTGCTTAGAACGTTAAGTTTCTTTGAGAAGGAATTTTTCGTGAAAAGTTAAGTGGGAGGACAATAGAACTTTGATAAGGTTAAAAGAACCTTAGCTATATGTGCAAAGTTGCGCAGCACCGAAAAATGTTCCGGAGTTAGCAACAATGCTCATGGCTCGCATACCTTAAAGGTTGTGGTCTCGGAGATCTAAGTTCCTATTGAAACAAGTAGGTCGGATGAACAATCAAATACCAAGATTTGAGAGTTAAATCATTATTTGACAATAATGATCCGACTACATACAAAGAAGCGATGATGGGCCCTGACTCCGTCTAATGGCTTGAAGCCATAAAATCCGTGATAGTTCCATACACGAAAAATCAAGTTTTGAACTTGAAGGACCCTCGAGAAAGGTGTAAGACCTTACAGTTGTGTTTGGATCTATAAATAAATAGACATGGATATTGTACATCTATGAAATAGTCGACATGTTGGGAAAGAGTTCACAACAATGTTCAAGGGTTGACTATGACAAGATTTGATCTTTCATAGTGATATTTAGTCTAGACGGATTAATGTAGCAACCACTACATATAATTTGTTATATGGTAGTTGAATAAACAAAACAAGTTCTTCTAATAGAATCGTTACCTAGGACATGTGCATGACACGGTCCATAGGGTTTTGTTAATTCAAAGAATGCTAAAAGCATATGCAAACTTCAATGGTTAAAGTGAGCATCGCGGAGTTGGAATCTTCACTATGATGAAACTGTTAAAGGAGTTTAAAAGTTCATTAGAGACAATGAAGATGCTTGCATTTGCAAGAAATTAAGTGGGAGCGCTAAGACATGTTTCTAATACATTATGTGGAAGACATATTGTTGATTGGAAATAATGTATCTTTTATTAACACATATTAAGAATTTCATCCCGATGAAAGACTTAGGCAAAACCCAAATATTTGGTATCAATAGACGCTAATATGGTTGTGCCAGAAGTACATAGACGAGATATTGAATGAGTTCAATATAGAAACAACAAGAAAAGGTTCTTGTCACACAGAAAGGATTGAAAGAGTTCAATGTTGATGATATATTCAAGTGTATTGACATTTCGTAAAGTGAAACAAATAATCAAGTATAGATTGATACTTGATGTATGAAATCACAAAGAGTATTTATATCGATCATACTGTGATATGTACAAATCCAGATATGTCCTATGCTCTAAATGTTGTGAGCATATACCAGAATGATTCGTAAGATGATCATTGGACAATAGTAAGGATATTCTTATGATCTTTTGGAAGAACTAAGAGTATATTATTTGTAGAAGTGACAAATAGATGGTTAGTTCATTGTAAAAGTACTACATTGATACTAGTTTTGTCACAAAGTGCAAATTAAGTTTATCTCAATCTAAACTAAGGGTGTTACAATATAATGGAAAGTGAGTTCCATAATGGATTTGGATGAGTTCCAAAGTTAAGACATTGTGACAGATACTACAACAAAAGGCTAAGTATATGACTGCTATTTTAGCAGCAAAAGAGGGCATTTGTGTCAAGTAGTTTGTTATCAAACTAGGTGTAGTTCACAGAGGGATAATACTATGAAGATATATTGTGCGACAATATTATCAACATGTTTTAACCCCAAAGAACTAAAGGTCACACCGAAAGACCAAATTTATACAAAGCCATCTCATTAGAGAATGAGTGATGCGTAGAGACGCAAAGACATGCAATTACACACGGACCTGGAAGTGTCAGATCCGGAGATCAGTTGACCGCTAGCAATCGTGTACATACAACACCGGAAAGCCATAGGTGTTATATACACAAAGGTTTGAAACTAGATTATTGACTCTAGTGCAAGTGGGAGACTGTTGGAGATATGCCCAAGAGGCAATAATAAAGTGGTTATTATCATATCTTCACACTTATGATAAATGTTTACATACCATGCTATAATTGTATTAACCGGAAACATAATACTTGTGTGATTTGTAAACATAAAAGAGTCCCTAGTAAAGCCTCTTGTTAAACTAGCTTGTTGGTTAATATATGATCATGGTTTCCTGATCATGAACATAGAGATGTTATTAACAACAGGATCATATCATTAGGAGAATGATGTTATGGACATACTCCTATAGATAAGCGTAGCATAAAGATCAAGTCATTTTAATAGTTCAATTGCTATATGCTTTCTGATACATAGTAACCTAATTCCTTCGACCATGAGATCATGCATATCACCTTTGCTGGATGGATGCTTTGATAACATCAAACACCACACCGTAACTGGGTGGCTATAAAGGTGGCATTGAGTGTTCGGAAAGTATTGGTTGAAACACATGGATCAAGAGTGGGATTTGTCCATCCATATGACGGATAGATATACTCTGGGCCCTCTCGGTGTAATGTCATCCAATTAGCTTGCAAGCATGTGACTGGCTCACAAGGGATCACATATCACGGGAACGAGAAAAGAGTACTTATCGGTAACGAGGTTGAACTAGGTATGCAGAGATACCGACGATCATAACCTCGGATAAGTAAACTATCGTGAGACAAAGGGAAATTGGTATCGTATGTAAGTGGTTCATTCGATCGCAGAGTAATCGTAGAAATATGTGGGAGCCATATGAATTTCCAGATTCCTCTATTGGTTATTGTTTGGAGAAGTGTCTCGATCATGTCCGCATAATTCACGAACCGTAGGGAGACACACTTAAGGATTCAACGTTGTTTGAGTAGTTATGGTATTATGAGAAAGAGACCGAATGTTGTTCGGAGTCTCGGATGGGATCCGGGATATCACGAGGTGATCCGGAATGGTCCGGAGAATAAGATTCATATAAGGAAAGTCCCGTTTCGGAGTTCGGGAATGGTTCCGGTGTTTTCATCGGGAATGTTCTAGAAGGTTCCGGATTGTCCGGCACTCCGGGGGGGGGGAGGGGTACATGAATGTGTCATTACATATTGGAATGATTGCATCATGTACTAAGTGTTCTTGCTGTTCCAAATAAAGGATTAAATTGAATCCTAAAACAGAAAAGTCAAATGTCCAGTTTGAAAGTCAAACGGCTAAAACTAGAAACTGTGGGAAACAAGCAAGAGGAGGCAAAACCGACTTGGGGGAGGAGTCCCTCCTCTCCAAGCCGGCGCGCCACCCAAGGCCGACTTGGGGAGGGACTCCCCTCCCCTTGGCCGCCCCTCCCACCTATAAAAGGAGGGGAAGGGCCTCCTCCTCTAGACACACAAGTTCATATCCTCTAATCTCCGGTTTAGAGCCGTTTTGGTTTAGAGCTTCTAATTGCCCTAGCCTTCGGTTTAGAGCCTTCTAATTGGTGTGTCTAATCCCTAGACCACTAATAGTACTCTCTCATACTCCACCATACTCTCTCCGGCTTAAGGCGAAGCCCTGCGGGATCTCCCCTCTACTTCCGGTACCACGCCGTTGTGCTGCCGGAATCGCGAGGAGAGTGCTACAACCTCCGCTGCCTGCTGGAACAAGGGAGAGGAAGGTCTTCGTCGAGTACCGAACGTGTGACCGACTACGGGAGCGCTGCCGGAACGCAGCGCCGGAAGGATCGTCTACGCGATCTTGAGATCGGAAAGAGTACGACTACATCACCCACGAGAATCCGCTCTCGTTAAACACTTTGGAATCTTCGAGGGTAAGTTATTCCATCGACTCGTTGCTACAATCTAGTAGATAGATCTTGGCTTGTTTGTTTGTATGCGATAGAAATTTTTTGTTTTCCATGCTACGAAACCCTACAGTGGTATCAGAGCCGTGTCTATATGTAGATCTGTTGCACGAGTAGAACACAATGGTCATTGTGGGCGTTGATGCTTTTATTGTCGATTGCTTCTTGTGTACTTTGCATCTTGCGGTATGTTGGGATGAAGAGGCACGGGCTAACCTTACATGACATCGTTCATGAGACTTTCTCCACGCTTGACATGCAACTTGTATTGCATAAGTGGCTTTGCGGGTGCCTGTTTCTCCTAGCATAGTTAAGATCCAATTTACAACGGGTGATTAACAATACTAGTATCAATGTTGTGGTTCTTGTTCGTAAGTTAGAACGACACTTATTGAAAGCCCCAAACCACGTAAAACATGCAAAGAAAGTAGAGGCGTCTAACTTTGTTTTGCAGGGGTGTGCAGTGATGTGATATGGCCATGATTGTGATTATATTTGATGTATGCAATGTTCCTTATTGTAAGTTGGCAACCGGCAGGAGCCATATGGTTGTCTTTAATTTCTGTTAAGACCCGCGTGTCTATTCAAAGTAGTTGTAATAGTTGAAGCCGGTGGACGACAACCATGGAGAAGCATCATTGACCTTGATGCAATGTCGGTGATGATGGAGATCATGTTCGTGCTTGAAGATGGAGATCGGAAGCACAAAGAAGAAAGGCCATATCATATCACATATTATGACTTGCATGTGATGTTAATCCTTTTATGCATCTTGTATTGCTTAGTAGACGACGGTAGCATTATAAGATGATCCCTCATGCACATAAATTTCAAGTCATAAAGTGTTCACCCTTAGTTAGCACCGTTGCTAAAGCTTGTTGTTTCGAAGCACCACGTGATGATCGGGTGTGTTAGATTCCGCAAGTGTATACAACGTGGGCAAGCCAGATTTGCTCATGCGGAAGCTAAGGTTTGATCTTGACGAGCCTACCATGTACAGACATGGTCTCAGGAACACGGATCACCGAAAGGTAAAGCATGAGTCATATAGGAGATATGATGAACATGTTGATTGTTCGCCATTGAAGCTATATCAACTCTCGTGATGATCGGTTTTGATGTGGTGGATTTGGTTCGTGTGATCACTAAAACAATGTGAGGGATATTGTTTTGAGTGGGAGTTCACCTAGATTAATTTAATTAGAAGTCAATTTATCATAAATTAAATCAAAGTGAATTTGCATAATTGTTGTAGTCATTGGCATCCGTTTACCACCTTGCGCTTAGTTATAATTGAGATGATAGAACTATAGAATTCTGGTTAGTTACTTTACGAACTGGTATCGTATTGTTTTGAAGTGTTAATCTAAAGTTTAAAAGTCCTATTGCAAACTTTCAGTAAGTTCCGGTTACTCCATGAAGTTTAATAATTGGTATTAAAACAAGAGTGACAATTCCAAGTGTTAGTGTATAAGTATCATGTTTGTCTCCATGATTCTTGATATTCAAAGGATTCTCTTAATATCAAGGTTATGTAGGATCTGAAAGAGTTGTTTCAGAAACCATGATGTGTGGAAGATATTGTGATATCTGAAACGAAGTTTTGGTTACAACATGATAGAGTATAATATGGCAAAGTTCATGTTCTCATATTTTGATGAGAATTTGCAAAAGGTTGGAGACACTTGTTGTCCTAATCCTCCAAAAGGTTTTGGATAGCAACATTATACTCATAATTCATCGTTATAAGCTAAAAGTAGCTTGATCATGGACGATTCCATGATAAGGGTGAATATTTGATGTAGGTAAAATGTTTACTACACCAAGAGATTACTAAAGAAAGGAATTTGAAAGAACACCAAACATTTGATGATGGTGATCTACTTCAAAGTGCAAGTCCAAAGACATTGGTATTTAATTATACACGCTTTGGACTATGTGTCATATGTATGACTCCACTATTGATCTTGATATATTCTTTCAAACAGAAAAGGAAATACTGAAAGAGAATCTCATAAATATATGGCAGAAAAGAAAAGACTAGAATTGTTCAGTTTAAGTATATAGATGATATACATGTTATGGCTATATTCTTTGCTTATTAAACAATGTGGTTCTTAAGTATTTGATACTGAATTTGTTGGTGTGAATCGTCATACGAAACAACACAATTCATGAACTACAATGGCCTAAGTAACTAGCAAAAGAATATGTGATGATGTTCATCGAGAACAAATAAAGGGTTATTATGTTGCTCGTTAAACATCAAAGCTTGCCTTCAAGATTTGTTTTATCAGGTATTATGAGAACAAAAAGGGTTGTTCAAATAAATGCCGTAATCCATAAAAGACGGATGATTCACAAATCTCGTTGGAAAAATCACATGCATAAAACTAGTGCTAAAGATGTCGAAAGACAAATTGATTGAAAGATCACTTAGGAAGTGACATCGCCGTTTAAATTATATTGAAAGAAAAAAATGAAGAAACTCCATGTGAATGGAATTTTAGAGTCTTCTGATTTTTGATCAAATGACGCTTGTGAAACTTTTCTAGAAATAATTAAAACTTCGTTCATAGGCCAAAAGGGAACGAATGACTAGCTTATTGGAACTTGTACACATTGTTGTACGAAGTCCATTATGTGTAGTCGAGAGCGATGGATTTCAACTTCATATGCTTTCTCCGAAAATTTGAGTGAATATATGAATATTTACTTAATAAGGATGAAGTATGAAACATTTGAAAAGTTCAAAGAATTTCAAGATGAAGTGCAAAATCATTGTAACAAGAATATAAACTGTTTATGATGTTGTTAATAACGGGATCACAACATTAGTGTAATGGTGTGATGAACATTCATACTAAGTATAGCATTACGATCAAAGTCATTGAGTTTATATTGCTATAACAACTTACGAAGTGATCCTAATCCTTAGACCATGAGATCATGTCAATCACTAACACCGGAAGAGTTTCTTGATAACATCAAACGTCACACCGTAACAGGGTGATTATAAAGATGGATTCATAACTAATAAAGTGTTATGTTGAGGCTCATGGATCGAGAGTGGAATTTGTTCATCCCGATGACGGATAGATATACTCTGGGCCCTCTCGGTGATATCACATTGATTAGCTTGCAAGCAAGTGATTTGATCACTAGAATGTTATATCACAGGAACGAGAAAAGAGTGCATGTCGGTAACGAGATCAAACTAGGTATGGGGATACCGATGATCGAATCTCGGACATGTAATATATCGTGAAATAAAGGGATTAAGATACTAGCGTAAAAGGTTCTGACGATCACAAGAAAGTCATCGTTGAATGTGTGGGAGTCAGTATGGGTCTCCAGATCCCGCTTCTGATTATTGATCCGAGAGGGGTCTCGATCATGTCCGCATTATTCACGAACCATAGGGTGACACACTTAAGAGACACCGACATCCAATTGGAGCAAATGTTTCATGCCGAAAGAATGAACAAGCGCAGGAATTTATTTCACTAGATACTGAAACAGGTTTTCGGGTGAAATTGCATAAAGTGGTTATGCATGTGAAATAGAATTCTAGCAAGGGGTTATTTGTGAATGTTTGTCATTAAAGTAATTGAAAAAATTCTGAATAAAATAAAAGAGTTTTATTTAATGAGAGTTTGCATTAAATTTGGTGGAAATTTAATGGGAATTTGAGTGGACTTTTGAGTGGAGGGATTTTAAAGGGCATTTTGTGAGTGGAGTGTCCACCCACATGAATGAAGGACGGGAGGGGGCAGCCCCCATGGCCGGCGGCCACCCCCTTGGGTGCCCCCCTCCTCCTATAAAAGGAGCCCCCCTCCTCACTTGTCTCTCACACCTCCTCGTGAAGGATCTCTCTCCCCCTCTAGAATTTATCCCCCATGGTCTCGGACTAGCGAGATACATGTTCCCGGTGGATATTCGGCAAGAAAGAGTTGTGCTTCCGCTGCATCGCTGGAGCGAGGAGGCGGAGGTTGCTCGGTGCCTCGAACGTGTGTGCGAGCACGGATGCGCTGCTGATTTGCGGCGCTAGGACTTCCTCTCGATCTTGAGATCGGCAAGAGATCGTCTACATCAACCACGAGTTGAACTCGTTAAGCTTTGTCGGTCTTCAAGGGTATTTTCTCTACGGATATACATCCGCCCGTTGTTTGTATCTAGTAGATAGATCTTGATATATAGTTCACATCGTAGGAAATTTTTTGTTTTCTATGCTGCGAACCCTACAGTGGTAACAGAGCCGGATCTATGCGTAGATACTTTACACGGGTAGTAAACATATGAGTATGTGGGCGATGATGATCATGTTGTTGCTCCTTTGTTGTAATTTTGGATATTGGTGGCATAGTGGGATGAAGCGGCCCGGACAAACTTTACATGTCCTCGCACATGAGACCTGTTCCACGCTTGACATGCAACTAGTTTGCTTAAGTGGCTAGCGGGTGTCTGTCTCTCCTACTATAGTCAATATCTATTTTGCAAGCGAGTTGTCAACAATTTGATTATCCTCGTTGTGGTTCATGTTCGTAGGTAAGAACGGTTCTATCTCGAAAGCCCTAAGCCACGTAAAACTTGCAATGGATAAATTAGAGGCGTCTAGTTTAGATTGTTGCTGGGCTAGTGTTATGATATGGTAGTGTTGTAAGTAGAAGTATGAGATGATACTATTACAACACACATAGCGTGTATAATCCATAGACCTTGGATTTACACATATAGGTATGATAGT